>OY744606.1:75235117-75265117 GCA_963556255.1 Allolobophora icterica | reverse complement strand
TGTCGGCATAAGACGTTGCTGGTGCTGCTTAAGGGCAAAGTTCAGGGTGCTGATAAGCTGAAGACCTCTCGCTCAACAATGGACAAACACAGGAGTGAAACAATGGAGACACTGGTGAGGTAGGTTCCTGTACGGCCGTCTCTTAGATGTGACCCAGTGACCTTTAGACCGTCGTCACTCCGACTCAGACAGCACAGCCTAAAACCTTTCGGCACAACTGTTGGTCGAAAGTGTACAGGCCTATATCCGATAACATCAATCCACATCGCATCACACCTGCTATTTAATAAACCCTTCCATCGTATCAAATCTCGTTAGAACACATTAACCTACATTACATTAGGCTTGCATATATTTACATCTCATTAAGTCACACCAACTGCGGTTTGCACAAATCACACCATTTAGTATAACATACCGAAGCATCATACTCACTGACGTTACCGCTACTCCTTCTCTGAGTCACATTGTATGCATGTTAAGCATTGATTTGGCCATCGTTTGTATGCACATTACTGTTATATATCTGTTACATTTGTTACGCTGCATGATGAACCCAGACGATTAGTAATAAAGTCACTGTCTCGGTCACATCGAGTCTATCAGCTGTAGGGCCTAATGCCCTGGAAAGGAAACGTAAATGCCGAAATAAACTTGTCATTACCACGCATAAGTTGCGTCGAGGAGATCACCCTCTTAGTCCGTCGGCCTTTAGTGCCGAGGTACTCATTTAGTAAGTGCCGAGGTACTCATTCATTCATTCATTCTTAGATTTATATAGCGCCTCTTCCGGAGAACTACTCAGAGGCGCTTGTGCTGCGTCATTTTCAGCTCCGCTGTGACTGGATTGACGGGAAAAGGTCACCATGACCTTATATGTACATTGACCTTCGGCAGTGGTTACAATAACATAGCGTAACACAACATAACAAGGGTTTTAAGTGGTTCAGGAGACGTGTAGTCTGTGTTTGAACCACTGCAAATTAACCTTGAACGCCTAATAGCCCAATAATACTTCTTCTTAAAACCTGTTATAGTGTCCACTGAGACAGTACTATCATCCAAACCATTCCACAGGTCTACAACTCTTGCACTGAAGAATTTCTGCCCTAATGTTCGTTTTGGCTTCTTAAATAATTTATACCTGTGTCCCCGAGTTGCCTTGTTTGGTGCTATTTCAAAGAACGTCTCCCACTGCAGTCCTTCCTTTCCAGTGATAATCTTATAAGCTTCGATTAAATCTCCTCTGCTCTTCCTTCTCTCCAGTGTTGTTAGTCCACACCTTTTCAAGCTTACTTCATAGCTCAGATCTTTGTAGCCCCAAATAATTTTTTTATAGCTCTTCCTTGCACTTTCTCCAGTTTTCCATGTCCTGTTTCAGGTACGGATTCCATACCTGGATGCAGCAGGGCATATTTTTACTGTACAACTAGTGGGACAAAATAATGTCCCAGTAGTTTTAGGATTTGTCCCAGTAGTTTGGATGATTTGTCCCAGTTAATACTCTACTTTTAATGCTATATTAAATTACAATATTAAATTAAATTATTAACCTTCTATTTCGAAATATTCAACGAATAAAACTTATCTGCTTAGATAAATCTATGATTATCTGAAAATCGAATCGATGCACGTCATAGGCCTAAATACATAAATAGTAAGCACGTGAATCACAATTCTACCTATACCTCTGGGATCGGTGCCCACTCTAGGTTTTTACAGCAACCAATGACAGTCTACGTAAGCTAATGGCTCACATGATGTCCAAGGCTCCACATTCTATGCAAGTAGAACGAGTGATCTCTGACTACAACAATCTGAGAATGAGCCATCGACTGTCAATGTCTTTGGATACCGTTAATGATCGGTTATTGGTGTCACTCAGTGTAGTGGACACTGCATATTTTGACCCGAGGCCGTGCAGAGCCAAAATTCATTACTAGCACACATAGGCGTAGACTCTGGGGGTTGACAGCCGGGGCACGTCCCCCCAATAATTGAGATGGACTGTACACCTAATGCAACAAGTGTAGATGGAATAACCAAATCCTTCAACCCCCCAATATTTTGGACAAGTTTACGCCAGTGCTAGCAAAGACAGACGCGAAGAACATTCGGATGATCGGATCCGGACATTTACGCTACGCAGTTCTACGCGCACAAGTTTATCCACAGTACTCTGATCTGGGAATTAAGTTGTTGTGACCGAACTTTGTCTTGACTAAAAAAGTAACATATAATAATTATAATAATTATAATTATAATAATTAATAACAATGATATTCTTTATTATTTCAAACCGACAGACGCAGTAAGATTACATTGAAACATGAAAGTACTATCAAGATCTTAATTAACACACGGTTTGGCAGCCATGCAAGGCACCGCCCTAGAGGAGGGTTACGGGAGTCGATCCGCGTACCTTATGCTCTCCTGGCCATGAGTGTTACCACTACTATATCCCCCTCCCCTATAGCTGACTTAAGCCTGACTAATACTATAGTTACATTCTATATTCTATAAGGGCCCACCCACCAAGCAAACATTTATAGTTTTCTTGTTTTCCTTGCGTTTCTAAAGTTGGATGTGTTTGCTGGACGGAAAGATTTTACGATACACGAAGGACGAAGAGGGGTAATTTTTTACCCCAAAACAATGTGTAATATCTCAGCTTACAGGTAAGCTACGATGACAAATCAAGTGTCAATTGTAACATTTCCAAGGTCAAGGAATCGATTTATCATAGTGGCAATAGTGTGCAAATACTACTTTTCAAGATGGCGGTCAATATGGCCGCCAAAACACAAAAAATGTATATCTCAGCACGTAGGTAAGCTACAATGACAAATGAAGTGTCAATTGTAACATTTTCAAGGTCAAGAAATCGATTTATCATAGTGGCAATAGTGTGCAAATACTAGTGTCTAAGATGGCGGCCAACATGGCCTCCAAAATATAACAATATGTATATCTAAGCTCATAGGTAAACTACAATGACAAATGAAGTGTCCATTGTAACATTCCCAAGGTCAGGGAATCGATTTATTGTAGTGGCAATAGTGTGGGAATACTATTTTTCAAGATGGCGGCCAATATGTCCACCATACACAACAATAGGTATGTCTCTGCTCATAGGTAAGCTACAATTGCAAATGAATTGTCAATTGTAACATATTCAAGGTCAAGGAATCGATTTATCATAGTGGCAATAGTGTAGGAATAACACATTCCAAGATGGCGGCCAACATGGCCGCGAAAACACAAAAATATATATCTCTCAGCACATAGGTAGGCTACAATGAAAAATGAGGCATCAATTGTAACATTTCTAAGGTCAAGAAATCAAACTATCGTAGTGGCAATCGTGTGGGAATACTAATTTCCAAGATGGCGGCCAAAATGGCCGCCAAAACACAAAGACATGTATATCTCAGGTTGTAGGTAAGCTCCAATGACAAATGAAGTGTCAGTTGTAACATTTCCAAGGTGAAGGAATCGATTTATCGCAGTTAGAATAATGACCGATTTTTCCTATTTTTGTGTTTTGACGGCCATATTGGCCGCCATCTTGGAAATCAGTATTCACACACTATTGCCACTGCGATAAATCGATTCCTTGGCCTTGAAAATGGTACAATTGACACTTCGTTTGTCATTGTATCTTACCTACGAGCCGAGATATACACATTTTTGTGTTTTGGCGGCCATGTTGGCCGCCATCTTGGACAGTAGTACTCACACACTATTGCCACTGCGATAAATCGATTCCTTGACCTTGGAAATATTACAATTGACTCTTCATTTGTCGTTTTAGCTTACCCATGAGCTGAGACATGCATATTTTTGTTTTGGCAGCCATATTGGCCGCCATCTTGGAATAGAAACTATCCAAAATTATGAAACTATTAACACTCAGTTCCATGGTAGATTCCACACTTGATTTATGATTGCAGGTCATTTATGAGCTCATATCTTTAAAAAATATATCTGCCCTATGAACGAAAAAATAACGACGTCGAGGACGAAGAGGGGTAAATTTTTACCCCAGGACACTTTGGATTGAAAAATCTTTTTCCCACCACATGGCAATGTGGTGGGTATGCAGTCAGAATATGTCATTGGTGGTAACTTGTAAACATGTGGAACGACAAATGATACCTACCTACAGTTGCTCCGCAATCAACATCCAAACACCTCTGGGGTAATTATTTACCCCTTTCCGTCCTGCGAAGGTTAAAGCTACCATTGTTTGTTGTAGCTGCAGCTCCTCCACTGGGCCTCAGTCACTTAGCCTGTCCAGAGGCGGCGATCCCGGGAGGTCGAGAAGGACAAGACTCCCACCTTTTACGCTATACAGCTGTCCCCCAGAATTTTGAAGAAACAGCAAAAAAGGTCCAAATTTTTTCACCGCTCACGCGCGAACAAACTTTTTACCTCCTTTTTGATCAGATCAGTTCAAAAGTGTCCCGTGTCCCCCACCTGTCAAACAAGATCGCCGCCTCTCAGCCTGTCAACGACTTAGTTATATCAATTATTTTGGTGGTAGGCTATGGTTGAACTAATTTTGTCATATTTTCAAACTTCTATGCATCACTTAAATATGGATATGTATAATGATAGAAAGCAAATTTGGTAAAATAAAGTGGCTAAAACTGGAATCATTTGGCAGCAAATGCCCTAAAATGCGTTGTCGGCCGGGGCTCCACACAGACCCCTTTAGGGGAGCTTACGACGCTTCCTCAGACCCCCATAGTCGTGGCCGACTTTGTCCCAGTAGTCAATATCCCTTAAAATATGCACTGGGATGCAGTATTCCAACTGTGGCCTAACCAGTGATTTGTACAACCTCACTATTGTATCCTTTTCTCTGGTAACTTTTGTCCTTCTTATCATACTTAAATTTGAATTAATCTTGTTTGATGCTTCAGCACATTGCCTCGAAGGTTTGTGCATAATCACTCGCAAGTACCTTTCTTCATCACACACTTTCAATACCGTACCCCCCATTTTATATGAAAACTCGTTCTTTCTCTTCCCCATATGCATCACTGAGCATTTTCCAAATTAAAGAACATTTGTCAGTCTTGTGACCATCTGAACATTCCTCTTAGAAAAGGGGAAGTTGCTCCAATGACTTAGGGAGGGGGGATAGACGCCCCTGCCTCTAGACCAATAATTTTGCACGGTATCTGTACTGAAATATTAAAACTATAATCTGTGAAACTCTCTCAACACTCAAACGCAATCGAACCGTGGATGGCTTGGATTCACGCATGAAATCCGTCTTCCAAATTAACTCTTGGCTAATTTCCCAGGGTGAGATAGCCGATTTGGGTGTGTTTGTCCTTTAAGCACCAGAAATGTCCTGTACCTTAAGCCAGTCACTCTTAGTCACTTAACTAATTCACCCTATTACTGTTAACTAATTCGCCCAATTAGGCCTACTATTAACTGATTCGCCCTATTACTGTTAACTAATTCGCCCTACTACTGCTAACAAATTCGCCCTATAACTGCAACTATCAGTCTAAATATATGAACGCTTAGCTGTCTATGTAGGCCTAATTTAATTCAATGACTTCTATATCGCCTCTAAGTTAACACACGAAACCTTAATCGATGGCTACAACTTTGCCAAGATTTCACATTACTTAGTGGATAGGAGTTATCTATTGACTAGGTTTGGGATCTTGTGTGTGTTGAAAAACATCATATTCAATATCGATGGTTATAAAATATTTTAATACGGAAATTATATGCATACGGATAAGAAAGTTAAATGGGTTATGGATCCCACGTCTTGTCTTATAAATAAAGCTAACTGTTGCTTCTTCAGAGCAACAGGACACCTCGCATTGTATGTCTACATTATCCAGATATTTACATAGCGCCTTTTAAGTGCCTCACAAAAGCGCTGCCTGCACCAACCTAAACGATGTTAAGTCGTTTAGAACAAAAACTTAACCAATAAGCGAACAGTTCTCGGAAAACTAGAGGAGTCACAATTGACGAGCCCCCACAGACACGTAGAACCCAACCGATGGAGTCCCATCCACAACTAATGGTAGACAGCGTGTTCGAAGTTTGAACCCACAACCACGCAGTCCCACGCAGATGGTAGGAGATGCAGAGTTCGGCTTATATCTCCTAAATGATTTATGTGTAGACCTATTGAGTACTGTTGAGTTCCCATTTTTAAACTTTACTGGAGTTAACTGCCTTGAGTTAGATTTAAATTGTTTTGAAGCGATGCAGTTTATAAGCTTACTTGCCCCTCCCCCCCCGCATAACTGCGGGAATTGTGTCACCCTTCCTCTGGGTCTTGGGGCGATCTGCTCTTCGCTCGGCTGACCAGGCCGAGCTCTTGGTGCCCCGCACGCGGACAGCCATTATGCAGCGCCGTTCTTTTCGGTCGCTGGCCCCGCAACCTGGAATGACCTTCCTGTTGCACTCCGCCTGGTCCCTACGACTCACATTACCTTGTTTCTTACAAACTTGAAAACTACTCTCTTTAGCCGTGGTTGGACTAGGAGCGCTCCTGAGTAGATCACCTTGAAGGGGCGCTAAATTAAAGCTTATTAATAATAATAATAATTACTTAAAACACAACAAGCGATTGCGGTCTGGTGAAAATTTTATTGTAACGTTGACAGGAGAACGGTCATTCTCACTAAATGCAAAGCTGCGTGACTAATTTTCGCACGAGACAAGAGTCGCATTTCGCCACGATACACTGGATGTTAATTTGACAGCAAAACTTAGATACAGAAGCCACTATGGTCTAAGTTATGCGATCATTTTTACAAGTGGCCATGCACAGTTCTTGACACGCGCGATAACTGCTACACATCATTGCATTTTACTTTACCCTTCGTTATGGGTGTTACCAATTGTTGTTCTTGTTGTCGTTGATGTTCGCGTTGTTGTTGTTGTTGTTGATGTTAATGTTGTTGTAGTTGTTACTGTTTTGTCTCAGATTCGAGCTCACTCTTTTGATGTTACTATGTTAGTACTGTCATAAATGGAGGTAGACGAGAACAACGAGATCTGCCATCTACCCACATATTATGACAGTACTAGACTTCGTACACAGATCAAGTTGTACACTGACTAAGTCACGGCAGATAATAGGTCGTTAACTATGATATCATTAGGTCATGCAACATGCAAGACAATGCCTAGCATTTCGATTTTGAAGTAGGAATTAAAATGTCGGATTTTTCTCAACTCTAGGGATTGGAATTTGTAGAACGAGTGACAGTGTTAATCTGTTGGGACAAATGTTACTACATGTACGTCAAGACTGAGTTTGGGGATTTGAGTGCGAAGAGATAATTCAGAGTTAGTAGGGTTTGAAATTGCAAGGACATCGTCGTAGTGTCGCATGTAGGTAGTCGCTGCCACCCGTTTAAGGAAGATCTCTGGAAATCCTTTCAGTGAGTATGTGGAAGCATCCGTTCCAGGCATCAAGGTTGAAGCAGCTCAACACCTGGGGGAGGACGCGAGTGAAAGCCTCACCGATTCCCTGAAAAGAGAAACATTCGTCGAATGCGAATAATTTGCGACGCAGGCCTATATGGTTTCTTAAAATTTTGTATCTTTATAAAACATTATTATTATTATTATTATTATTATTATTATTATTATTATTATTATTATTATTATTATTATTATTATTCTGTATTTAGTAAGCGCCAATGGTTAATTAACTTAATTGTTAGTGAAAGGCTTACCGAAGGTCAATTCACACAGTCAGCATATCGAGAGGAAGTCGAACCTTCACACTACGCGCGTGATTTGAGCGCTCACCTTGAGAGCCACAGGTGTGAAATGAAGTTCCGATTCCGGTTACCGAAGAGACCAGAGATAGGAGACAAGGAGTTGCTAAGTCGGGTTTCGTTGAGGACGAGAAAGATTGGAAGTTGGAGGATCGGAAGGATTAGGACAGGAAGCGGAACTTGCTGTGATGGCATCTGCGGCATGAGCCGCTTCTCATTTCTCTGCTTCTAAAGTATGCTACTTGATCGTCTTTTCACGTTGGGAGCAACTCTGGTGTCTTTTAAACAGGCGCTATATAAACGTGTTTTCTCTAAATTGCAATTTCTTCGCCCAAGAACCCATGATTATGTGTCACCCGCAAAAGACGACCCTAATTACATACCTAGGGTGCTTAATAGGAACCTGCTTAAGAACCCCTAAATCGCTCATGCTCAGACTCGTTAACATCTTTAAAATTATATTATTATAACAATATTTCTTCGCACATGTAATCGTCTGCGGTTTGTCAGTTCCAAATGATATTTCGTGGGGCGTGGTGGTTCAGTGGTAAGTTCGGCGCCTTGTTCGAATCCCACTACAGCCGCTGCGTACGGACCTTGCGCAAGTCCTTCACTCGCAATTGCTCGTGGCGCTTCGGCGTGAAAACTCCGCCACAGTATCAAATGCTGTAGTCGGGAGCGCCTCTGAGTAGTACTTGACTTCGAGAGGCGCTATAGAAATATCCGGAATAAAGAAATAAATAAATAAACGAATATATATATATATATATATATATATATATATATAATTGTGATTACGACTCAGACTTCAGATTTAGAAGTTCGGAATCAGAGAAGTGCATCTTCTTACGTTTCAGGTCAACCAAGGCGCGTGAGCATTAATCGCTTGTGCGATTGCATATCGCTCGGATGATGCTTTTCGAAAGAGCGAATGAATGATGGTAGAAATTGACTTACCCTGAAGTATTCCTTGGTGACTCCCGCGCGGTGGACGTGCTGCTCAGCCAGATGGCCAAGGTGACTCTTCAGGACGAGGGTGTCGTTGAGGAGGTTGATCAACAGGTCCACACCGTTGGCGACACGTACCAAGTGGGAGCGGAACTCGCCACTGTCCGGTTCATTGACCTTGACTCTTTCAAAGAGGGCTTTTGACGTTGGGTAGTGTTTGAACAGGCTGCGAGAATTTAAAACAAGCGTATATAGGCCTAGTATACACCATGGCATTAGGAAGAATGAGTATAAAATGTATTGAACGTATTAAAAGTAGTAGGATACTTAGGAAAGAAACAATGAGACTAATCTTGATTTGACCAATTCAGTGCTGGTGATCGGAACCAGCACTTATTAGGTTTATTTAGTTTATTTATTTATTTTATTTATTTATTTATTTATTTCAGATATTTCTATAGCGCCTCCGCAAGTCTACTACTACTCAGAGGCGCTCCCGACTACAGCATTGATACTGTGCCGGAGTTTCCACGCCGAAGCGCCACGAGCAATCGCGAGTGAAGGACTTGCCCAAGGTCCGTACGCAGCGGCAAGAGTGGAATTCGAACCTGCAACCCTCCGGTCACAAGGCGCCGAACTTACCACTGAGCCACCACGCCTCACAACTACTAGGTTGTTGAATTAACAGGTCCTAGTTGAGATGCACGTGTATGCAGATGATTTGATTTTTCCATCCTTACCGGTAGCTGGGCTTCCAGCCTTACTAGATAAATGTGGTGTTGTTAGCAGTGAGTTAGGCCTAACATTTAGTTGCAATAAGTCTTGGTGCTTAGCGTTCGGTCCTAGATGCAAGTTTCTATGTTACAAAAAGGTTTCGTGGACTGAGCAGGTGAAATATTTGGGAGTTATCTTTTGTGCTGGTAGTAAAATGAGAAGCGACGTGGATAGTATAGTGCGCAATTTTAAGCAGCTGGCAATAACATTTTCAATAACTCTTTGGGTTTGTCGCAGTTATTGCAACTTCACTTGCAGCGGACAAATAGCCTCTCAGTTTTAAAATATGGCTCAGTAGAAGTTAAGTTGTAAACTAAAAGCTGTCTGGAATAATGTGTATCGTAGACTGTTTGGTTTCATAAATTATGGGAATCAGTACGAGAATTTATTGCAGGTCTAGGCATTTTGGACTTTAAATTTATGAAAGTTATCGCCATGTTTAAACTAGTTAAAAATGGTAAATGCTGGTAATAGTTACACTCAGCATGCTGTCGTTGACAATGATTCAGTTATGGACACGAATTTAATTATCTAGTCATTGGTCTTGGGTGTGTCAGTAAAGGACAATATGTCTTATGTTAGATTGCAGGTTTATAACTCTTACGCCTCCAGAGGAGAGTTAGCGTTTTTGTATTTTTGCGTTTTTTTATATTTTCATATTTTTTTCTCTCGGTTTTCGTATTTCTAATTTTTGTTTATCTGCCTTGAGCGAAATAAGTATATATATATATATATTAAATTCCAAATATATTGTGTATTGTAAATCTTTAAAAATTAAAATCGCAACCCATAAAGGCGACTCTGTCATCATTTTTTTATAGAGATTTAAAAAATTTTCTCCGTGTGACTTACTCGTCAAAGACGGCTGATACAATGGCCACTCTGCGGTCAGTGAAAGATGATGACCAGACATCGTCCCAAATGTGACGGATCTCTCTTCTGTCTTCGTAAGAGCAACATTCGTCGTCATCATCTGCAAAAGCGCACCCAGCGAGAGCCAGGACGACCAGGAACAGACCGAACTTCATCTCGTCAGTGCTGAAAAACGAGAAAATATTCATGCAATAATTATGGTCTTGCAAAATCACAGACGTTCTTCGATAACCATCAAGACTGTGGACACCATTTAAATCTTAAGCCCTTTCCAGTGTTTTTCGTTTTAAAGAATGGCAGAATGGATGGTCCATAGAGTAGTGGTAACATCACTGGCGTGAAGAGCAGTATGTAGCGGGATCGCTTCCAGCAACCCTCCCAAAGGTCCACTCAGCCAATCATTCGCGAGATGGCGCGTTGTTAAAATGAGATGTAGGACGTGATGGGCGCCTTGCATCGCTGCCGTATACAGTTAAAATTCGACTCCTGTAAAAACTTGTTATTTATCCGTTCATACTTATTTGTAATCATACTGCGTAATTGTCAGTTTGAAAATATTAAACGAAGATTATTATTAGTATTAGTATTTAATTACCAATAATTATAAGCTATATAGGGTATAGCCTTATCACAAATCAATATTTCGTTAACTTTCAACAAATGGTTGTTGACTTAGTGCTCTGAACAAAACATGAATTTAGACAATTTTTATTCGTGTGAAAGTGAAAACGTGAATTTAGACCTACAGCGTGACCATAAACATATTATGGAACCCACACGGAAACTGTATGAGTCATATGGGACTAGTGGTCCCACGTGGGTTTCATGTGGGCATGCTGGCAGAGTACAATGATATGTGCTTTCTTTTGTGAAGCATTTGTTAGCACCTATGTCTCGCATCCATACATCATGCTACTGAACACACACGTCTTTAATACACTCAACTTAATCGTCATACTAATTGCCCATGTCACCGCACACTCTGACCGCTGCTTGCGAGGTGCTGTTGATATCTCTGAGCAATTGAATCAATTTATTGTCAACTCCATAGGACTGCAAAACCGCCCATGTCACATTTTGGTCAACACTGTCAAAGGCTTTTTAAAGTCTATGAAACATTTCTATATATTCTCGTTCTTCCATCTCGCTTTTCCTGCTATAAGTCTCAGAGCCAGAATTTGTTGTATGGTGCTTCTATCACTTCCAAAATTCCGCCTGTTCATCCGCAAAATGTTCGTCCACCTGACTTCTAAATCTTCCTACCAACACCATTATCAACACTTTGCCCAGGTGGCTTATCAGTGCAACAGTTCGATAGTTGTTGCATTCAAACGCACTCCCTTTTTTGAAGTGTGATTAAGTTAGATTTTTGCCATACTTAGAGATAGAATATATTGAACAGAAGTAGTAAAACATAAAACGAAAGCTTCTCATGGCTTAAGATAGCTTTACTTTTGAATCAGTAGAAGTTTAATAACAGAATACCATATTAAATATATGAAAACTATGATGCACAATAATGGGTAGGCCTACTACCTTTATAAAAAATACATATAAATTTTTTAAACGTAAATACATAGTTTTTAAAAACGATAGAAACTAAATAAAAAACGAAAAAACGTCGTTTTTACCGAAAAAATAAAAAACTGGGGAAAACGACCAAAGAAGATAATTTGACTTTCTCGCATCTTGTAGGCCCTACTGCAATATAAAATTAAAAACCTTGTTCACAGAATTTAATCAGCAAATGACACAACTTTATTAGTAAAGACTAAATAACACTAAATAACATCAATCTACGACAATTATTTTATTTCTTATAGGTTTGGTTTAATAAGAAATTGAGAAATTAAAAATATTGAAATCTTTTCAAATTTAAATTGTAAACATAAATCCACATAAGTCCATGCTGACTAAACTAACGCAATTAAACACCAAACTTTGTAGGTGTAGATTATAATAGTGTTAACTTTCTCACAGTAAATGCATTTCAATTAAGCAAATACTGAGTTTTTTGCCATTCTCGTTTAACAAAGTAACGTGAATCCATTCTGCACCCTTTCTTTTATCATTTTAGATAACTTAGAAATAACTTTTTAAAATTTTACTTCTTGTAGGCCTACTGTGCTATTTCATAAAGTATTTATTTCTCAAATGATGACGTAAATGGTAAGGTAAATTAGCTGAATCCTTGAAAGTACGGAGACAACGTAAGGGACATCAGACAAAAAAAATTAACAGAAAATGAAAAATTAACAGACAGTAAATAAAAAAATAAAGTTATATACAAGAAATAAAAGACGGAAAAAACGATAAGAAACATAAAAAACGAAAAAAACGATGTTTAAAAAAATCGAAAAAAACGGTTTTAACAACTATGCGTAAATACACGCAGCATAAAATTATATTCTATTAAATGCAAGAATTCAATGAAAAGGAAGTCGTAGTAGTACTTGCATTTCTTCTGTGACCAACAACCGAGTCTTCCTTCAAGCTGACTGAAGGGCAGAGGACTCGAGTATTTTTATACAGTCCTCCGGGGATGGGTGGTTCTTTAGGTCAATCAGAGGAGATTGCCCTCAAGAACCAGCAGCTGCTGCTGCTGCTACAGCTGCCCCAGCCCCGCATCATCCGTTTGGACATTCATCCCATTGTGCTAGTTCATGTCCTAAGTCCAGCTCTGCACAGGTCAACCGCCTGGACAACGGAATGTCGGTCGAGTAGTTCGGACAAACAGATTTTGTTAGTTACTTAAAATGTTCTCTCATTCTTAAGTACATACATACATACATTCATACATACAAACACACCTACATACATACAAACATACATACATACACACATACATAGACAGACTGACACATGGACAGACGCAGATAGAATGAGGACAATTAATTGCCGGTCTGTCCTTCGCTCAAGTAACAAAGAACAATAGGCGATTGTCTCAGTCAGGAAAGAGCCTAAGGTAATCGTAATCGTAATCTCCAGACTTCTAAAGCGCCACTCGAAGGCCAAGCGCAGAGCACAGCGTATTCACGAGCGCTGGGCCTACTCACGAGCGCTAGAGCTTAGGCGTAATGTAGTGTAGACGGAAATTTATATAGTCCCAGTCGTGATGCAACCGAAAAGTCAACATTCTGTGATTTCATGCATATCAATGGTAAATTGGTCATATTGTAGTTGCAAAGGTAACTTTATATAGCACCTCTTCAAGGGAAACTAATATTAGACGCACTGCTGTGGTATGTGACGTGGTATGGTATGCAATGGTAAGGAATGGTATGGAACGGCATGGAATGGCATGGCATTGCTTAGCAAATCATGTTATGATATGGTATGACATTACTTAGCATAGCATGGTATGGTTTGGCATGGAATGGAATAGTAGGCCTATAGCTTAACATAGCATGGTATGATATAGTATTATAATGGAATGGCACGAAATAGCATGACATGGTATTCATTCATTCATTCATTTATTCATTCGGAGATTTATATAGCGCCCCTTCAAGGGAACTACTCAGAGGCGCTCCCGACACCAGCACGTATGGTATGGCATACTATACGTGCTGGTATGTTATGGCATGGCATGTAATTGCATGGCGTGGCTTCGCATGGTGTGGTATGATATGGTATGGCATGGCATGAAATAGCATGACATGGTATGGTATGGCATGGAATTGCATGGCATGGCTTCGCCTGGTGTGGTATGGTGTGGTATGGCATGGCATGAAATAGCATGACATGGTATGGTATGGCATGGAATTGCATGGCATGGCTTCGCCTGGTGTGGTATGGTGTGGTATGGCATGAAATAGCATGACATGGTATGGTATGGCATGAATTGCACGGCATGGTTTAGCATAGTGTGGTATGCTATAGTATGTCGTGGTATGGTAATATACCATGCGTGCCCTTCTGCGTTCGTTAGGCGAATCAAACATTTCATGTTGAACTTGTCAAGCAGCTGAAATCGACGAGAAATTGACCCCAAAAAGGAATCTGGATGTTGACGCATGTGCTCTGGAGTTCACGGTTAACTCAGGTCAAGTTTAGATAAACACCAAACAACCGAACGACTACTTCGCTGTTAAAGCAGAGCGGTAGAACAGTGACTGCAGAGTCTTAGAAAAAGTTAAAGATATACCCTTTGGTCTGTATCTGATATTTGACCAACTGTTTTTACAATAGAGTATGTCTCTAGTCGAAGTAAATGTTTAACTAATGGGTGACTGACACATTTATTGTTGCTTTAAACTGTGTTCCGTGCAGTTTGTGGCATTAAAACAGATGCAAAGAGTGAAGCAAAGAGACAATTGTATAGAGAGAGGCACAGAGAAAGATACACAGAGACTGTTTTTTAACGACAGGCAGAGCGTTAGAAACAATGATAGGCCACACACACGCTCGCAAACACACACAGACTGGGACAGACACAGAGACAGAGACAGGGTCAGTTCAGTTGAATTCTGTGTATTGTCAACCTTAGAACCCATTGTTATCAAAAAGAACCCATGGTATTATACTAGCCCTACTTAAATGCTCCTGGTGTCGACCTACAGAATCTTAGACATAAAAGTGAAATATTTCCTCCATGATAGTTATTTTTGCTTCAGAGTGACGACGTTTTGCGATTTAAATGATCGAGACATTGGAGCAAGCTGTTTGTGCACGATGTCTTATTCGCATCGCCATTCATCCTGATAGATTTTTGGTAAAGGCATTCCTAGACCGTTTAAGACTGTATTGAACAGATTATGCCGAACCCTTCACTAGTTCAGTTTCTCAGTAGATTGACCTCCTGTTAGTGTCTAAGTTGTGAATAGGTGCGCCGTTGACATCACATTATTTTAAAATTAGGTCAGGTCCGGGTTTTCGCAAAAGTAATGGAGCCACCCTGATATGTCAAGGCTTGCTGGAATTAAAATGAAGCCGCGATTCTGGAGTTCAGAACGTAACCAGATCGAATCTGTAGTTGCTTATGGTGTGTGAAAAGACTTCATTTGGCAAGGATTCGACTGCCGATTTGAAAGTCAAACTCACTAACTACAATATAATACAGATGCATTTGCTATTATCTTCCTTGCAAATTCAGAAATTCACACACGACCATGTGACAGATTGTCGACTGCGCTGAGCAGTTGTACGTGAAGGACTTGTTCAAGGTCCCTACACAGTGACCGAATCAGTGTATGCTCAAAACCGACTGTTAACAATACTGGCAAAATGTATTGGCAATATCAATACCAATACTTCCTAATAAATGCATTGGCCATACCAATACTATTACTACTTCTTAAAAGTGTTGCAATACCGATACTTATACTAATACTTTTCGATAAGTAGGGACTACAGAGGCGCCCGCAGCGTGACGCACTGGACGCACGTGCGTCCATGCATTCACCAAATCAAATCCACACAAGGAATAGGCTTTGCATCGATATTTTTGAAATTGAATCACCTACATAACATGCAAAATAGAACATTATTAAATTATTTTTAATCAAGAGCGGAAATAAATGCTCACAGAAAACAGTATTTTGTTAAACGGCAATACGGCATGTTAAATCAGTTAGATTGAAATTTTTTTGTGCGTTCAATTTTTTTAAGCCTGCGGGCGCCCCTAGATAAGTAAGTTTACGTTTATTGACATAAATACGAGCTAGCAGTGTCAAGCCCTACATGCTATAACAGTAAGTTTTGGCAGCAGATAACCTAAGATAATGTTCTTCTTCCCTTGCAGGATATCTAACCCACAGTACACTGACTGGATCACTTCCCAGGGCTTTGGAATCAAGCTACTACACAGTCACGTCCAGAAAACTACGTTGGAAAAAGTATTGGTATCGAGTATCGGTTATTTACAGGCTAAAAAGTACCGGTGATAGGCCTACACATGCGATACCAACAAAATAAAACTATCGCGCTACTGGGTGCGATACTGAAAAAAGTATCGGCGATACCAAGTATTGCGATACTTTATCGCGATATTAACAGCCCTGCCGAACACTCTGTGTTACGGGCCGAGCCCTCTAACCAGTCGGCTACCGCGCCCCACACAATATCCCGTTACAGCCTCTATCTGATCGTGTTTCTATTTTAAAACAAATTAGTCTTGATTGATTGATTGAAATCTTTATTGAAACCACAATTGAATAAATTATAAAGCACAAATAATTACAATTATTATACAAGCTGGTCACAAAGGTAGGCCCAGAAGGGAATAGCCTACTCCCGCTACTAGGAACACCTATTTGACACAAAAAATAACGGCGCAGAACCAACCGGGAGGCAAAGGTTAGGCTAGTTATAAATACAAAATCTAAGGTTAACTTAAGTATACAGCTAGGACTGCCACCACTTGGGCAGTAACGCAAACAAAGTACCGGTAATGAAATGGAAAGTAGAAAACAAGGAAAAAGAGAAGGAAACTATAGTTAGCAACATAAGAATTTGTTGCATAAGTGAGCAAACCAGAACCTTAACGCGTTTTAAAGATATTAGCAGAGCTTTAAGCTCGTTGCCTTTCCTAATTCCCTTAGGGTTGCCAACTTTTGATTATGAAATTTCTGGACAAAGTGCGAGACTCTTTGATATCCAACCACCCCACGATTTGTGGCGATTAGGGTCTGGCAAAATACAAGAGGATCAAGAACAATCAAAAGAATATTATTTAATCCACTACTATAACAGGGTTCAAAACGTTCTCATGTGAAGTATAATCCGACCTTATTTTATTTAAAAGCTATACTTCTGTTCACTTTGGCTTGTTTTGAGCAAACATTTCTGTCCCCCAACGTAATGTAAGAAATCACCACAATATTGATCGAAATTGACTTTCACACACAGTTCAGCTTTCACCAGCCAGGCCTCATCCTGTTGCGTTCATCGGTCCACAGATTTTTCATCAATGAGAAAATACGTTCAACTTGGGCATTACTGATCGGAATTGCTAAGACGTATCCAACCAGTTTTTTAATTTTAGAGCATCACAGTTTACAAAAATTTTATCCAACGTTCATCGATTTTTGTCTTTGTCTTCAGTTTTGGAAGAACTTGTCTTAAGATGCAATACTCCTTGTATAAGTCATCTCCCAAAGCTGTAATTCCACATGTGCGAATTAGTTCTAACAAACTTTCGAACGAAAATACTTCATCAAGATTAAGTATTTTGAGTTTTTGTAGAACATTATTTTCAAAATTGAACCACTGATTCAAGTAGGTTAATGCTCGTGTGTAAACATTGAAACGCTGAATCTGATTAGGAGTAAGATGTTCGAAATTGCTGTTGACCGAAAACCCCCAAAACTGGTCATTTATTCTGGTTGTGAGCTCATATCTAACTCAATCAATAATGTCGTACACGTGAGTAATGTAGGCCTACGTTGTTTCGGATTCCAGTTTTCCGATTGCTGTCGTGAAAATCTTCATAAAGTTGAGCACGAAATGCATATAGCACTCTGGCAGAGACAATAGTCTACACCATCGTCAAGTAAACCATCTGCTTGATCTTTTACAAATTTCCAAATGAGTTTGTCTCTGCTTCTCCTTCGGCTATGAACTAAGTTTTAACTGCTTTCCAACAATGGACTAGTCTAGCGATAGCTGGTTCAAGCGATAACCATCGTATTGGTACGTGACGTAACAAAACACTGAACTCCTCGCCAACAAATTCATAGCATTTTTTCAATTCTTCTAAGCGTTTGGCTGAAGACAAAAATTCGCTGTAAACTTTAATTACAAGTGACTCGATGACTCCTCCCTGGTGAGGACAGACCTCGGCGTCGGATCGCAGCAGCCTGGAGCGGTTTCTCCAAAGAGCGAAAAGAGCCGGCTACCTGAGTGACTCTGTACCTGGCGTGGAGCAACGTACTGGTCCTTCGAGCCGACTGTGCCTTGCTCTCATCCGTGCTGCATAATCCTTTCCATGTGCTCCGTGTTCTGTTCCCGCCTAAAATCAGTAGACAGTACAATTTCCGTCCTCGACCGCATGACTTTACCCTACCCCTAAGGACGATTCCAATTTTGTCCCAAGAGTTCTCTATGCCACATTAAAATAACTCTTTCTTTACTTTAATTTATCCAAAATTTTAACATTTTCAATACTTGTTAAGTTTCCAGCCTCTCCTAAATCCTCCAACATAACATTACTATTACTTAGCATCACTAATGTATTTGTAACATACTGCGGTTTGTCAATGTGAGTCGATAATAAACGAATAATAATAATAATAATAATAATAATAATAATAATAATAATAATAATAATAATAATAATAATAATAATAATAATAATAATAATAATAATAATAATAATAATAATGTCATACGGTAATTGCTTACATGCATGTTTAGCAGCATTGTGCAATACATGGCAATTGCAATTGGCTTTGATGAGGTGAGGCTGCATTGCTTTTAATCTAACGAACACCGAGTGATGTTTTCCGTAATTTACGTATGCATTATCTGCACCGTCTGGGGCCATCCATATATTACGTGCGCATGGATGGGGATAACCGAAATGCATGTGCTTGCGTACGCTTGCGAACGGGGCGTGGGGTCTACTGATAATGTACGTACGCAAATTGATTGGCCTTCAAGTGAGCTAGAGTTCAGTCTTTCCAGCAATCCGGTACTACCAGAGGAAGTAGGACTGTGGGAGAGGTGTCACTTGTATGCCACCTTACCTCTGAACGCTATTATTAAACTATCACACAACTCAACAGTGAGTCCATGGATTACTCATGCTTCAGTCTGGCCAAAAGTACAGACAGTCGCTGCCTGGACTTCAGTAACTGACACATTCTGCAGCTGGTCTTAGGGGGGAGGGGGTGCGTCAACTGTATGTACGCAGGTGGAGGTGGAAAAAAGCACGCGTCCGAACAGGGAGGGGTCCAATTTTCCCGGATTTTTGCGTACGTAATATATGGATGGCCCTAACTGACCAGATTTTTGTTCAAGTCCGTTTTCGTCAAGAACTTGCAACAGTTTTCTTGATATACCATCTGATGTTTCGTCAAAATCTTCATAGAAATTGGTAAGACAATCGGTTACACCATTTTCGTACGAAAAAAGACGAACTGAAACGGGGTATATTTTTAAGTTACCTTTATTAGAAGCGTCAGTGGAAATAGAGTATGGTTTATTACCTTCTTTCAATTCCTTCAAAACCAATTCCATCAATTCTTTCTTACCTTCTTTCAATTCCTTCATCCAGCTTCCAGTTTTAGCTCATTTTCATCGCACATCCAGCTTCTATTTTAAGTTTTAATATGACACATTTTCATCGCTGAAACAGCTTCTAGTTTGAGGTCTATTTTCTTCGCACATCCAGCTTTTCGTTTGATCTCCATTTTCATCGTTCATCCAGCTTCCAGTTTGATTTCTATTTTCATTGCTCATTCAGCTTCCAATAATAGGCCTAAATTACGCTAAAGCGAACGTGGACTAGGGTGACCACATTTCTTTCCTGCCATTCCGGGACACCACAGATATATAATTGAACAATAATGGAAGGGCCGAATCGAAGGCGAAGCTCGAGAAAAAACGAGGGTGGGTTTTGGGGAGGGGTCAAAGTAAGACCATCTCCAAGAAATTTTTGACTTACTTACTTACTTACATTAAATTAAAATAACTATTCCATTTTTAAGATTACTAAATTATTTTCAACAGCTGAAAAAAGGTGCCGGAACGCCGTTCCTGTGCGTTCCGGCAGAAAAACAGCACTCTATATATATATATATATATATATATATATATATATATATATATATATATATATATATATATATATATATATATATATATATATATATATATATATATATATATATATATGCATATATATATAATCAGTCAAATTCATCTATTAGCTATACATACGCAATGCTTCAACAGAAATATATTTGTAAGATTTCACACCAAAATGAAGCATTTTATTTCTAATTGATTTAATTCGAAAGAAAACGAGCCAAACTACACAAATTGATCAATTTATTGCTCACACTCAAAATGAAAATTCAATCAGTCAATCAGTCAATAGCCATGGGTTCAGCGCCAGTAGGTGTCTGGTGCTTATGTCTCTCCACTCCATTCTGTCCAGTGCCGAGTGGTTTGGATCAGTTCCTGGAGACTTGCTTCGCACCATTCTTAAATGCCATCTGTCCATTCCCTGTGAGGTCTTCCTCTTTTGTTTGTGCCTTCCATTATATTCCAAAAATCATAGTTTAAATTTTGTCTTTCCTCCCTCATTCTACAGATATGTCTGAACAGTCTCAGCTTGCTCTGGATAACTTTTTGCAAGAGATTTTGAGTCAGATTGATTCTTCTGTATAGTCCCTCATTACCGATCTTCTGAGACCACACTATTCTGAGATTCTTACGATAGCATTGCCGTTCGAATGCTAACACTCTATTTTGTGAAGCCTTTGTTAGCGCCTACGTCTCGCATCCATACATCATGCCACTGAACACACCCGTCATTAATACACTCAACTTTATCGTCATACTAATCAAAATTGCTGACAATTAATAAAGATTCAAGCCTAGATAGTAATGACTTGATAAAGTGACTGGTATTGGTCTCAATCACGTACATTAGGCTACTGTTATTTTTGGCATAGTTACGATTTACAAATGAAAAATGAAATGGTCAGTAGACTTGTCAGAGACTACATCGACATATCTGAGTGATAAGCAGTGGTGTAGTGGGGCGGGAACGCGGGGGAACGCCGTTCCCGCACTTTTTTCCAGGGAGGGAACGCGATCCCTCACTATTTTGCAGCATTTCTGCTGAAATAAATGAACAAAGAAGACTTCAAGACTCACAGTTTCAACTGCTTACTTACTGGAGCCTTTCACAGTTTCGCAGATATATTTATATATGTGTTGGCTTTATACTAAATAACAAATTCCTATGTATAAATTTACATAATTACATTTATTAATTTTTTTGTTATTTTTTTACATTCAACAGTTTCAAAAATAGCAGCGCTCACACTATGCAAAATTCTTGCAAGATTGCACTTTTTGCTACAGTTGCTACTTCAATTTCCAGGCGTTCCCCCACTTCATTTTTTAGGTCTACACCACTGGTGATAAGCAGAAGGGTTATTAAAGTACGTAATCTAAGCAATATAGATTAGTGTCAAAACGTATTTTTGTGTCATTTGCTAAACAATGCAAGAACTCCTTGTTGTCTTTGACAAACTTATTAAATGTTTGGCATTATATATTGTGGAGGTTTATCGTCGCCTTTAATAAGCTCAGTTAAGCATCTGTTTCTTGTATCGGCCCAGAATTCTATCAAACTAAATACTCGTTTAACTGCAGCATTTGAAGCAGGTAGGCCTATGCTCATGATGAATGCGACTATCTTCAAAAGATTTGCTAAGTTGCCAGTTCCTGCTTTTTAGAATAGGCCCCTACAGCTGCCCTTATCAGCGTCTATTGCAGAATGCATAGACCCATAGTAAGCCATAATCTTAAGATTATATTGTGCCGAGGCCAGAGGATTTGGAAATTTTGTGCAGCCCTGCGTATTTGTTGATTTCGTTAATTATTTTAATACCAATAATTAGAAAATTAAAATAACAAATTCTACGTATTTTACAATAGAAAGATTCATTCCGGGACGTTTCATTGTCCCGGAAAGGACTTGTCCGGGACCAGGGACGTATCTAGCGTTGGGCTTGGGGGGCTTAAGCCCCCCAAACGAAGTTGAAGCCCCCCCAAACAAGTCAAGCCGTTGTATGCTTACGGCTAAAATTCGTATGAACACTGTATAAATGTTGCCATGTTCAAGGCTTAAGCCCCCCCCCCCCAAACGAAAAATCTTAGTTACGTGCCTGTCCGGGACGCGGGACTTTTTTCAAATTTCGGGACTGTCCCGGACAATCCGGGACGTGTGGTCACCCTAACGTGGACATTTCGTCCAATAATTAATTTGGTAAGCAATGACGATAGTCCGCAAAGGTTCACCAGTCACTCTAATACAGAGTAAAACGGGGAGGCGACCTGACCGACGTCTCTGATGTCCGTAGACTCGGATCCGACCTGGGCTGGTGAACCAAAGTCCTCCGTGCCCACCTTCTCGTGGTGCGGACCGTTGGTACCCTTCCTAGGAAGGGGAACGAACGGGCACGGCAGGCAAAACCAGGGGAAGGCAATCGCAAACCACCTCTGTTAACTTGCCAAGAGAATCGTCATGAGAACTGGCATGAATTTGGCGGAATTAAGGGACTTGTCATCGAATAGGAAACAATGGAGTGTGTTCACCAGGACGATCGCTAGAGCTCCACGAGCTGACAGCACAAGGTAAAATGTACGTTTACCCTGATGTTGTACCCCATGATAAGTTAGTGCTAACTCAGAGGCAGTGATCTGATCCTTTTCAGCTGAATGTGGATTTTAAAAAACTTGTTCAATGTTTCAGAAATGTTTTGACTGTGACTGTTTCGCTTATGTTTATCACCACAAGCATGTTTCCTAACCGCAGCTAGACCTTCCGCTTTTACTGAAAATAAACTGCAACAACTTTTGCATCTCACCATTGACGGATCAGTACTATCTCGTGCAATCCATAATTTGAATTCCGGATCATTCAGTCATTCGTCTCGAAAACAACATATCCTTCTCTTGTAGATGGATGTGATTCTGAATAATCTTTTTCACAGTCTTCACTTTCGCTGGTGTCCGTATTCATAGTTTAAAACTCCTTCAGTTTAATTTCCTTTAGTTTAGTTGGTAGGCATAACTTATACTTACTCTTAGAAATATTTATAGACTTGTATTCAATAATTCAATTCTTTACTGAGTTTGAACTTGAGAAATTATTTATTGAAAGTTTTCAAATTTTAAAACGTATTTCACAGCAGATGCGTATTTCAGATATTGTGAGTTGTGGCCATAGAGGTTTATAAATGCGTCGATGGTTGTGACCGTTGTGACGGTGACCGTTATTTGGGGCATTAATTGCACTGGTGAGCAAAATTCTTGAAATTTTTTCTTGCTCTTATTTCTTCTGGACACTGCATTGTCCAGAACGACCCTCCTCTGGTTTCTGTACACTGACTGCAATTTCTGGACGATCCAGGCGGACGATCTGGACGGTTGGCAACCCTAAATTCCCTTCGGGTACTCATAACGGGGCCGCCTATGTTTTGTTGAACCCGGCTTAAGCGCCTTCACTAAGGCATATCCTTCTACTGAATAGGACCGCATGTTGTATTAGGCTGTAGATGGTGTCTGTACAGCGCCCTTGTAGCTGATTACGGCGCTGTATAAATTGTCCATGTTATTATCATTATTAATCTTTACCGTAGGTATATAATTATGATCCCTCAGGTGTCAGATACTAATTAAATATATTGATTCTGGAGTGGCCGTCATTATTATTATTATTATTATTATTATTATTATTATTATTATTATTATTATTATTATTATTATTATTATTATTATTTTTCCCCGAAGTACATATGATCCCTCGGGAGTTAAAAAATTAGGGGGCATTGTTCTGGAATGGCTAGTCTTCGCAGATGGTTTTATCAGTGTAAAAGGTGCCAACAAAAGCGACAGCATTGAAGCGTTGTATCGCCATAGATAAGCGCTGATAAAGAAACGTAGTCTCTCTGTTGTCTCCTGATACTTGGGCCAGGCGATAGCCGAGGAGGTTGACCAGTGCGAGGCCTTCCTGGTCTTATTATTATTATTATTATTATTATTATTATTATTATTATTATTATTATTATTATTATTATTATTATTATTATTATTATTATTATTATTATTATTATTATCATCATTATTATTATTATTAAGCGCTATGCAAATCTAATTATCCGACTGAACAGTTGCAGGTTAGATCGTACACAAAGTCTGGGGACCTCGATCGTTAAGGCTCCTTCAACTTAGGACAGCGTATTTGAAGACCAACGGAGTAAGCAAATGTTTTATATAGGCCTATTCCATTCAGGCCCGGTTCGTCTGTTAGGCAAGCTAGGCAGCCGCCTAGGGCCGCCGATTTTTATGGGCCGCCAATCTTCCATTTTTCCAAAATAAACATAAAAAAAATAATTTCTAGAAATTCATAAATGAAACAACGTTGGATTATTTTTTAATTATTATTCTCTAGATGGAAGTATTATAGTGATGGTATAATAAATTATGTTCTATTAAGGTATGGTTCACCGTTAGGTTTTACTCATAAGTTTTTCCGGAAGTATTGAATCAGCAGTTCAGTTTACTCTAGTCTAGATGGTTAGACCATTTTCATTGTTTAAAAAAAATTATTTTGATGAATGTTTGAAAATAAATAGCGTAAATTTCAGTAAATCATGTCAGCTATAAAAGGAACTAAAAGCGATTCTGGCGCTTAGAAACGGAAACTGAAAAAAAAACACAAGATAGACTGTTGGAATCCAAAAAAGTTCCATTTTGAAACATTTAAAGAAACGAAGAAAGTATAAAGGTATAATATTATATTATGGGTCGACGGGCCGCTCAAATATAGTTATGCCTAGGGCCGCCAAATGTCTCGAACCGGGCCTGATTCCATTTTATTCAATGGGATTATATGAGCTCAATTTCAAGTGCTCGCCGAAAGGAGCTCGATTTTAACTTTCAAATGCAAGTTTCTCTTTAGAACAGAGTGTGTGTTTCATTTACATTCACATTTAAGTGCATGAGTTTTCTCTGACTTCCGCACACTTTCTGAACCAATCTTCAACCTTGAATTTCAAAGTCAGGCGCAATATCAGTTGCTGCCCTATGCACTTATTATTCGCAAATATATGAACAACTATAATTAAGTTAGGGGTTTAGTTTCTAAAAGAGATTTTCCAAAATGTAGGCGCAAAAAATTTAGTGATCACCTTAAGTTTAATGCCTTTGAATCGAACCGCCAAAAGAGCTGTCACTTGAAAATTGTATAGGCTGCAGTTATAATTTCTTTGATAGTGATAACTAGAATAACATGTGTTCGAGCTTGGTCCAGAATTGTAGTCAGAAGGTTCTCGAATCGATAGAAACAATAGTTGAAAAGACTACTGACATATTTTAAAGATAGGATTGACGGAGTTATGGAAGGACAGATGTTTTGACGAGTGTATGATAGACGAAAATTTTTGAAAATCGGACAACGGTTTTGTGTATGCTAAAGTTTAGAATAAGTGTAGGAGGAGGACGATAATGGTTATGGCTGGGATCGGTAGTAAAATTATCTAAGCAATCTCCACGAGGATGGTATCTCCTTGGTAACATATTGGACTAGGACCCTCTGACATGACGCAGCGCCCGTGACTAAGCTGGTGTCGTGAGCTTAGCTTTTGAGTAGAGCTTTATAAATTTCGAGATTGCAGTTTAGAAAACTGATTAATCCGTCTGAATAGAGTAGTTGCAAGAGGATATATCGAGTCACCTGGATAAGTCATGATCATAATCATTATCCATAGATAAAGCTTTGATCAAAAGCGAATAGTTTGATTTATAATGAAGGTGTTGGCTTCCTCGATGCTTGTCAAACTTCAGCCAAATGCACAATAATTGAAATTTGGAAAAGTCCTAGAAACCGTTAGGCCTATGTGTTCAGTGTAAGACTGTCACTTACGGTGTGAAAACTATCTGCGCTAATCTAAACTCGAGCCTGAAAACAGGAATTTCAAAAGAGGTCCATTTTAAGCTATACTTCACAAATAAATCTAGAAGAAACTATTTACTGGATGTTTGAACCAGAAACACAACACATGTCTGCGGTCTGGTGAAAATTTTATTGTAACGTTGACAGGAGAACGGTCATTTCTCACTAAATGCAAAGCTGCGCAACTCATTTTCGCACGAGACAAGAGTCACATTCCGCCACGATACACTGGATGTTACTGTGACAGCAAAACCTAGATACAGAAGCCACTATAATACAGAACTCTAAGTTAATGCGGTCATTTTTACAAGCGGCCATGCACAGTTCTTGACGCGCGCGATAACTGCTACACATCATTGCATTTTACTTTACCCTTCGTTATGGGTGTTACCAATTGTTGTTGTTGTCGTTGATGTTCGCGTTGTTGTTGTTGTTGATGAAGATGTTAATGTTGTTGTAGTTGTTACTGTTTTGTCTCAGATTCGAGCTCACTCTTTTGATGTTACTATGTTAGTACTGTCATAAAAGCAGGTACACGAGAACAGCGAGATCTGCCATGTACCCACATATTATGACATTACTAGACTTCGTACACAGATCAAGTTGTACACTGACTAAGTCACGGCAGATAATAGGTCGTTAACTATAATATCATTAGGTCATGCAACATGCAAGACAATGCCTAGCATTTCGATTTAGAAGTAGGAATTAAAATGTCGGATTTTTCTCAACTCTAGGGATTGGAATTTGTAGAACGAATGCCAATTGTAATCTGTTGGGGACAAATGTTACTACGTCAAGACTGAATGTTGGGATTTGAGTGCGAAGAGATAATTCAGAGTTAGTAGGGATTGAAACTGCAAGGACATCGTCATAGTGTCGCATGTAGGTAGTCGTTGCCACCCGTTTAAGGAAGATCTCTGGAGATCCTCTCGGTCAGTCTGTGGAAGCATCGGGTCCAGGCATCAAGGTTGAAGCAGCTCAACACCTGGGGGAGGACGCGATTGAAAGCCTCACCGATTCCCTGAAAAATAAAATGTCGAGCTTCATTACGAGTCCGGCATTCGACACAGATTAGGTTAGCAGTGCGGGATGCCTTTAAGAAGACAATAATTATAGAAGTCCACGGATTAAGAAGTTAGTGCGAGAGACTTGTGAGCAATTTATTTTCAATTATGACCGACTCTGATGGTTAGGTAACGCGATAAGGTAGTAGGTAAGCCTATTACAACTGAAAAACATATGAAGCCTTCATCGGAAGAACCAGTAGAGTCCATTTTTGACATTTTTGAGTTAACTGTATCCTGTGATACTTAATGCTATAGAGCATGTATTTACAAGTGTGTTTTTCATAAAACTCACGTCAGTCCAGAGTTACAGTGGGAAGATAATATAGTGTTCATGTAAAAACAACTAGAGTCCTTGGACTTAAGTGGTTCTTGCATGAATCGTGAACAGCAAACACACAAGGCAGAAAATTTTTACATTTCATTTTAACACTAATTTTAGCTTAATAGCAGCAGCTGTTATGAATAATTTGTTACTGCTGAACAAATTTGCAATTATATCATTGAATACTATCTATTAACGGCGAAAAAATGAAGTTACATAAGAAATTGCATTACGCAGCAAATTTAAACTTTTACAATGTGGCGCCACCTACCTGTAAAATCAAAATCTTTTTTACATGTTATAGAGATATAACACATCCGTGTGAATGCAAAATTTCTTTTCGATATTTTCAAAAATAAAATACTTGTAGACTTTCAAAGTTTGTTTTGTGAATATCTCAAAATGTTAAAAATGGACTCTAGTGGTTCTTCCGATGAAGGCTTCATATTGAGAATGAATGTAAGAAAACTAAGTTAATCTCTGCAAGCCTTCGACAAAGGTTGTTAATTAAGTAGTCTATATAGCAGACAAATTTCTTGTAAGTGATGATCAGTCCAACAAGATGTACAAAAGAAAGAGCATGTTTAACAGCTATGTGTACATAGCCAAAAATATTACCAAGACAACTTTAACCGCTTCAGACAAACCTCAATAATCATTTCGCCAGCACTAGCTCGTTATTTAAAATTCTTAGTATACTTGGTTCTTTTAACTTCTGGTTCTTCAATACGGCAGATCAACTAGTCGGGTTGTATCAGTAGTCTGACCCGCTGCGTGTATTGCTGCACTAACCTAGTTTCCATAAAAGTTATAAACCACATAACGCCGTTAGCGTTTATTTGATTCGCAATTCTCACGATGTCCGACATGTTGCAGCTCTTTCAGCAAGATAGAATCGATCCCTTAAAGGCAAATGAAGGTGCATAAGCTGCACTCAAGCAGGCGCTTAACTATAACTTGGTTGATGCTTTTCGAACGAGTGAATGATGGTAGAAATTAATTTACCCTGAAGTATTCCTTGGTGACTCCCTTGCGGTGGATGTGCTGATCAGCCAGATGGCCAAGGTGACTCTGCAGGACGAGGGTGTCGTTGAGGAGGTTGATCAACAGGTCCACACCGTTGGCGACACGTACCAAGTGGGAGCGGAACTCGCCACTGTCCGGTTCAGCGACCTTGACTCTTTCGAAGAGGGCTTTTGACGATGGGTAGTGTTTGAACAGACTGCGAGAAATTAAAACAAACGTTTGCACCATGTCACTAGGTGGAATGCATATGAAATATTTTGAACGTATTAAAAGTAGTGGGAAACTTAGGAAAGAAACAATAGGTCTAATCTTGACTTGGCCAATTCAGTGGTGATGATTAGTGCGCACAGAACAATAGGATTTCAAATATGTTGTTTAAAAACTCTTTACAAAAATAGCATCGCAGTATAAAAGCTACTTTAGGATCATTTTCGATAGAGATTTAAGAATTTTCCTCAGAGTGACTTACTCGTCAAAGACGGCTGATACAATGGCCACTCTGCGGTCAGTGAAAGATGACGACCAGACATCGTCCCAGATGTGACGGATCTCTCTTCTGTCTTCGTATGAGCAACAATCGTCATCATCTGCAAAAGCGCACCCCGCGAGAGCCAGGACGACCAGGAACAGACCGAACTTCATCTCGTCAGTGCTGAAAACGAGGAAAATATCCATGCAATATGGCCTTGCAAAATCACAGACGTCCCTCGATTGCCCACAATGCGCTTTTTGTATGTGAAACACCAGCTATGAATGATGTAGTTTTATTTACATAATAATTATAATTATGTTTATGCTTTATATACTTTATTAGGCCCTAGGCCTATATGCCTATTTGATTAGGCCTATATAGGCCCTAATATGTTAATGGCAAATATGGTACCCTGAATTAGACATAGCACTATAATAATCAACGTTTTACTAGGCATTTAATTATTTAAGTCATCTGGTGTTTCAGTTTAGGTCACCAAGACAGTTCATGGCAGTCTACTGTTACGCTACGTTGTGTTTATCTTTTAAACAACCAAAGCGATTTAACAAAGTAAAGCCATTCTTGTGCGAGATATTAATTTCGCAGGAGAAATTAAAATAGGTCCTAAAGCCCTTTCTATACGAAGTTTTAATTTCGCAGGACAAACCGCGAGTCGAGTAGAAACCTTATCAGAAAATGAAATACTATACTTACTGTTGTTCTGTGTAGCGAACAGAGTGAGTCCTCCTCCAATCTGACTGACGGGCTACGACCAACGAGAGACCTTATATACAACTTTCGATCTGCGATCTTCCCCCAGACTGAGCGCAGCGTCTTCGACTTTCACCCCGATTGTGTCGACGGTGTTGTGCTAGGCAGCTGTACCAGAGATGGTCTAACAAAGGGCGGGCCTTTGTCTGTCTGGTCAAGATCCGTGCTTAATCTTTGTACCATTCCAGATTGTCTTCAGACGATTTCTTAGACAATAGCCTAGCCTAATTTTTGTGAACCTGAAACGTGGGCTCATTGTGGTTTCTGCACTATAGGCTAGCAGCCACCGTTATTTATGCAGCCTGGTTAAATCCGTATCAATGTCTACT
>OY744606.1:75047617-75230117 GCA_963556255.1 Allolobophora icterica | reverse complement strand
CGTGATATTTAAAAATCCTCTCTTCACTTTTTTCCATAAAAGTGTAAACTTATCAAGAAATGTCCACAATCGATAACACATTCTGGCCATCTCAAACAGACCCTGTCATCGAATACTTAACAGTCGTCAACAAAATGACAAATAAAACCATAACAATGACAATACTAATAAAATCTGCAATATAAAAGTTACTTCCAAAACAAAGGTAGATCCCTTACGTGCCTCATTACCAGCTTCACAGGGAATTCGTCAGTCTTCAAAACCTAATTTCTGTTTAATTCAGTCTTAAGATTAAGCCAGACGATAGATCAAATGTAAAATAAACCTCAATTATTTTCAGCCACTGAATTAACCGAGGCATCAACACTGAATGGCACAAAATACCATTTAGCAACAAGCGGAGAGATTGGTAAACATCTGATGCGACTGAAAACTTAATCAGTACAGTACAACATAACCGTATTCAATCACACAACAGAATGTTGATCGCAAATTTGCATGGAGGACTTGCTCAATGTCCTTGAACAGTGTCCACCTGAGTGGAGGCTCAAACCCATGTTACAGGAGGAGTGCTCTATCCATTCAGCTACCATGCTCCACTGCTAGAGTAAGAGAACTTCACAATTGGCTCAATCTGAACATGCAAGAGAGCAGTCTATGCTAACGTAGATAACCATTTAACTTCAGTTTTATTACTATATACATACCAGAGTTGCACTATCTAATGACGTATCAACATCGGGCAACGGTGCTCAGCCATTACAAATTGAGGACTTGATCAAGGTAACTATACAATGACTGATTCGGAAAACAATCTACTATGTGTATGCAATTTTGCAAGAACACCCCACCAATCACAAATCCAGCTAAACCAGCTAAATATTCTGTATTTTCATTTATCTCTCATGTCATTAACACACATCACCTGAAAACACCACCAGCAACACTTCGCTGAAGTCAGTAACTGCACAGCATCATAGAACTTAGAACATAGTATCGGATATACTGTATGGGATAAACCACAAAGTAAAACCTTCAAAATGAGTTTAGAGTAAAGCAGAAAACTATGCACAGTAAATTACTATACAGTACTAGCAATAGCACTAGTAATAATAAAATAATTTCCGATTCCTAATTATAATCTGTATTATGAATCAATGCTCTTTCAAAATTCCCATAGTACTATGCAGACAACAAACCAGTTCTTGCGTAAATGCATTGAACATTCCTCAATCTAAGTTCTCAGCTACTCTATTTGATTCTTCTCCCTCTCCACCCTTCTTCCATTTTCCAATTCTCCTCTGGTAAATAAAACATTTTCCTAACATCGCTACCTGAAAGTTTTGCCAACTACAAACTAAAAAGTCCCATGAAAAACAATTCTTCCACAACATCGCATTTTTATAACATAATGAACTCAAAGCCGGCAATGAAATTTAAACTTCTTTAAAACTGCAGTTGAAAAATCTGCAATTTCAGTCACTACAAGAACAGTTTAACGATTAACATAAGGAACCTGCTTACGTGATTTAAGATCCGATCAACACAGACCAGATGATGGACCTTGCCAACGTACGTTTACGATTACAATTACTTAATCAGCTGCTTAGATGACAATGCTCATTTGATTAACATACTCATTTCAATACAACATAACGAAATATAATAATCACTACACTTACACATCATACACTTCACTCAGTCAGAAAATTCCACCTATTAATATTAATTATCTCAACATTAGTAATTAATACCAATAAAACAGCTCATGACTGCAAAATTTACAGATAATAAAAACATTCTTACAGTCATTACAAAAAGATCTCACATACTGAAGATCATAAACTTAATTTCTACTGAATGTTGTGTGTTTGCTGCATAATCGTTAAAATTGTTAACATTCCATCAGTTACATTAAACGGGACAACCTCAATACATTTCGCTCAAATGAGCATCATTGTACCAAGCCGCAAGAGAACAAGAAAATATACAAGCTGTCCTGCAGTGCTTGGCATTTCATACAACAGAACAGCTAGTAATTGTTTTCAGCTGTGATTCTGATACGCTGCTAGGCTTATGCTCTGCAATCTCACAAGGCCAATCTCAATTGTTCCCTGATACTCAAGCCTCATCGCAGATCATTCACAAAACCAAACAAGCACGACGAGATCACTCCCTCCCTAATGCCAGTTGCATCAAGCCAGCTGAAAAATCAATGTAACAGACCATATTCTTGGAAAAAGAACTACCGACAGCAATTTCCCAGCACCAAAAAACCATCTGGAACAAGCAATTCTCTTTGTAAAAAAACGTCAAATTACAGTAATGTACAACTACATTGCCAATTCACATCCTGCTCTGGTCATCCAATGCACAGCTGATGTGCCACTTAACAATATTCGCAGTCAAATAGGAAAACATTTCCCTTAAGGTTACATAACTCAGAAATAAAATACCTGAACAACATATTGATAAAGGTTCCATTACTTAACAAACCGGAAAAAATTCCATATTTCCTTATATTTTGCACTATTCCATAATCAAATTTCTTTGAATCCACAGGGATCAATTCTACTCTGCGTAAAAGACAATAGAACAACAGGATAAAGTTATTTTACAGTCAGCAAAACTCACAAATATTTTCCAGTTTAACAACAAACACCAACATACGATCCCTGCATAAAACTGGCCAAAGCAATTAGGCCACATGTATAGTCATACCTTTGTAGGGCATAACTTCGTTACCCAGAATTGCCCTTCCAGATATTTTGCCTCGACTTGCCCCAGATTTTGGCACACTTAAAACAGTTTACTCAAGAAGCAACCATCAGCAGCTGCCTAGTGCATTTTCATAGTGATGCTAAAGAATTTTTTAGGTTAACTAGGACAGCGGTTCCCAAACTTTTCTGGGTCGCGACCCACTTGTGAATATCTTGGCAGCCTTGATACCCACTGTGCAAAATTAAGCATTGTGCACTAAAATTTGCTTCGTCAATTGGTATCAAAATATGTGAATTTACGTACAGCGTTTAGAAATTTAAAGCAAATTTAGGTAAAACAGTTTACAATTTATTGCAATCCAGCTAGTTATAGCCCAATCATAGTCAAATGTTGTTGCTGCAAAAAATAAATTTCTCTAAAAAAATTTGGCGACCCACTTGCCAGAGCTTCGCGACCCACTTTTGGGTCGCGACCCACAGTTTGGGAAACTCTGAACTAGGATATACTCAAAAACTCATCGTCTACACTGGCAAAGTAGCTTAAACAGAACACCTCTGTCTGACACAGATCTCCAGATTACATGGCAGCTACCCTGGAAGCTGTCCTTCCCATCAATCCGACAATGAAACATCTCCAGCTGGCACGCACATGCAAAATGGAGAAATGATTTTACAGTCTAGCTTAGAAGCAAAATAAAACATACAAGAAAACAATTCTTTGAGACAAACTCAGCTCTAGTACGCAAGAATTGTGGCTCCAAAATTTCTACCTGAATCTATAACACAGGAAACATCAACATGCATACACATACATATGCAAAGATACATAACATATAAGCATGCATACACATGAATATATATATATATATATATATATATATATATATGTATATATATATATATATATATATATATATATATATATACATGCATAAATAGTAACAGACCCTGATACACCACAGACCACATAATTGGGTTCGAGTCTAGCTAACAGGTAATACATGGTGTTACTGAACTGGAAAATTTTAATTGTTCATGATCAAACTTTAAATGTCTAAAAACCAAAAAAGTTAATACCACACGGTTAAATTTACCTGCTCTGCAACTGCAAGTGGAAATTCACAAATTATTTTAAAATACTCAAAGAAAGTCATGCAGAAAGCTGATGCATCTACAAATTCTACACGAATGTACAATGTATGAATTCCCAGAGAATTTCACTCCAAGTTAGCGTCACGATACTCTGTCGATAACAGGTTTTCCTGGGTAGGGAAACCTGCTTACATCAGACAACAGTCCGTCAAAAGCAACTTCCATAGAAGTACTGAAGTTAAAGGTAACGCATCTGTTAAATACAGATCCTGGAAAAACATTATGCTTATAGTGTCATTCCCAGGTTGAAAGATTATCTGGCTGAGAAGCAAATGTGACCACAGTAAGCCAAAAGACCGGACACTTTGCCACAGTAAGCCAAAAGACCGGACACTTTGTTCACGTTCTGGAGAGTTAGCCATGTAACCCTTTCACAATTACTCCTGTTTTTACTGTGACACCTAAATATCATACATAAAGCTATGACTGCCTTGTTCATTACAACATCCTACCAAACACACAGAGCTTCAACACTGCAATACACTGGAATATATCCTTAGACCATGCCCACTAGAACACAAAATCTCATACAAGTTACATACAGGGAATCTAAATTTCATACAGAGCTGTAAAACAGGACCTTGGTATAACACAAACTTCTTATAACACAATTCTTGATATGGCTTCCAAAGGTAGGATCAAATAGAAGTTCCATTTTACCTGAATACCAACAAATGAAAAATCTAGTACCATGTATTATAAATACGACTTACTGTGTCAGACAGCCCAGGAAGGAGAAGGCTCTATGCAGCTGCACACAATCCTAAAATAGTCATTTGCTCCACATACCGTTACACTTCACACAGATCCTGACAAGACCAATTATTATTATTAATCAGATGTTCATATTGCGCTCAATTATTAATTCATCTCACAAGCTAGAGAAGCTGGCAAAAGATTAATCTCCCACTTACAATACTCTTGAGTGTGGCCGATAGCCTAAGTGTCTTGTCAGTGTTCTGCTTTCCAGCAACACATTGGCACACGGCACAGATTTGATACAAATACATGAAGGGACAAACAGATGCTACACCTCACCAATCTGCGGAACATATTGCTAACTCAGATGGGAAAATTCCTCTGCAAGGGATAATCATAACACGAAAAGAAATGCACACACACACACACACACAGGCAATTACAGGTATAAAGAAACGATCTTCATAACGAAATATTAGTCTCTGTAAAAATGTACCATGTATATTTACATATGAAGATATAACATATATGTATACATATGTATGTATACGCATACATCATATGTACATACATCTTGCTGTTAGCAGCAGCAATTCGCAGTCTCGAGTAAGTCAGATCAGATCAGGAGACAAAAAATCGACAGTCATAACACGAAACTGGGACGTAACAGCACTGAAGAACTACATGTTGATGTTCTGATACACAATGTCTAAAGCCACAGTCTATGCTTTTCCAGTAACCACGTCAGATCTCCAGACAGCAGGAGCTGGATTCGCTTAGGAAGCCCGCCGACGTTCCGGCAATGAACGAGCAGCGCTGTCAGTAGCCGTGGTAGTTCGGGTTGGCGAAACCCCAGACAGGGGGAGCAAATCTCTGATGACTCTGAAAGTACTGTGAAATCATCATTTCGGTTCCAGCGTCCATCTGGCCGTAGCAGGCGATATTGGCACGAGAACTTCCCGGAGACAGCAGCATTGGATTCGAATTTCTGGAAGAGCCTTCGCCGGCGCTCGTCACCGACGGCGGATATCGCATCGGGACGCTCGAGCCATTCATGCAGAACGCGTCGTTCGGGTGCGACAGAGCGTTGCCATGGTTCAGCTGGAAAGGAGGTCGAGTTGCTGCCATGACCGGCATTGGAGGCGCCATGTTTCGTGACGAGACGTCGCTGAGGTTTGCGTTGGCAGCCGAGGGATGAACTCTGACGAGGCTCTGGTAGAGCAGCTGCTGCATCTGCTGCGATGGCAGCAGCATCTGGTTTGGGTCCCAAACCGGCTTGAGGTCCTCCGACACGCTCTCGACGGACCTCGACTCGTGGCCGAGCGGCTGCTTGATGTCCTTGCTTTGGAAGTCGTCGAGCAGCTTACTCTCAATTCCGGGCATCTTAAGATCCTTGACGCCAAAGCTGGCTGCTACGTCCAGCAGGTTACCACTGAATGCATCTCTGTGGTCTCCGTCACAAGCAGACTCAGCAGCAGGAAGCTGAGCAGCCTTCTTCTTCTTCTTTTTCTTTGCCTTCTTTGGTTTCGGCTCCGAAGGTTCCGTCGTCGACAGAACGGGTCCCAGGCTGACAGCCGACTCTGGATCCATCGGATCCGCCAGTGAAACGATCTCCGCACTGCCGTTGCCATGCTTTCGCTTGATGTGGCGCCGTATCCCATCCAGCCTCTTCGTCGTGTGTGAGCAGCTCGAACAACCGTATGGCTTCTTGTCGGTGTGCACGAGCAGGTGGCGCTTGAGGTGCTCCGTGCGTCCGAGGCGACGGTCGCAGATCGGACACTTGTAGGGCTTGATCTCGCTGTGGATCACCTGGTGGCGCTTCAGCTTGCTCTGACTGTAAAATGTCCGGCCGCACGCGTTGCAGGCGAAAGGGCGGAAGTCAAGGTGCGTCTGGAGATGGCGCTGGAGGGTGTTCCAGTGCTTGCACGACATGTTGCATAAGAGGCAGATGGCTCCAATGCCTCCCTTCTGGTGCTTGAAGTATTCTTTGACGTGCGACAAGCACAGCCTCCGATACGACTCGAACTTCTCCGGATTCATGGCCGACGCCTGTGGAAGATAGGATTTGATGATTCCCTTCGGATTGGCAAGGAGCTTCGAGTCATCAGGAAAGTTGGTTTCGGGTACTGAAGTCGACAGATTGGTGGCGTATTTGCACAACGCTTCGTTCAGCAGCAGAGCAGGAGCGATGAGGTCGACTCCCGTCGTGCAGTTGGACGACCCCTCGGCGCCGAGGTCCGAATAGCCCGAACCGCCGTTCTTGCTCTGGTGCCGGCGGTTCAAGTGGTGCGACTGATCTGAAGCGCCGGTGTGGAAGTCCGAAGAGCGAGGGTTTGATTTGGAGGAGTTTGTCATCATTCGATCCTGACCTGAGTCGACCTGAAGACCTAGATGAGCTCTAGGAACGCTGCAGCTACTGCGCAGTCCTTCGTCCGGTGAGCCATTCTGACCATTCAAGAGACTACAACCTGAAGACATGTTCATAACACAACCTCAAGAGGAATATTCCTCACAGCAAGATATATCTGGAACAGTGTATCCGGCCTGGTCGTCTACGTTTTATAGATCATGGCCACACAGCAGTTGATGGCCACCAATGGATCAACCTGCAAAAACATGAGAATAAAGACCATAAATTCAAACATGGAAACAAATGGCTCAGACATCTGTAATTATTTGTTTAACGGGCAGCTGCAATTTTTCTAGTTTACCCAATGTGGCTTACTGGCCTGGCAGAAATGCTGTAGGTTCATTCAAGGGTATAACTTTGCCCCATAAAGTGGCATAGTTGACAAGATGGACGACCTCACCAATTTACGCAGCATAAAACAATACGTAAGCTAATGTGAAGGCAGCATTGCAGTGCATAATTATCTAAGTAAGCAAGCTAATTGGGTTGCTTGAACTTGCTTAAAACCAAAATAACACTGTTCTGTGGTGCTGACTGTCACCAACACCTTTAATATTTGGGGTAACAGTCACCACCACAATACAAAGTTATGCCTATGGTTCACTGTGGTCAGAACACTGTTCTCCAGATTCGCTAAAATTTTTGAATATGACTAGCTTTGAATGTAGATAAACAGGCCAAACTCCTAATTCCTCAAAATGTTTCAACTTATTCAAAAGTCAGCGTTAAAGTAAAAACCACAAAGAGCAACTGTAGTTATCACCAAATTTTTTTCTTCCAGATATGCACATAAGGAGTCAAACTGATTACTCTGTCCCTCATACTCTGTTGTGAACATACATCATGGCTCTCAAATCAAAACAAGACAACGAATCCATTTTACAGATTAAATTAGCTTCAACACACCTTAATAGAAAAATACAATGCAATACAACATAAAGCAACGCTGTATTTCTCAGCATGTAGAACAAATTCAGGGAGAAAAGCCATGACACTGTCTCGAAACAGAAGTTTCGTAGTGTGAATATGATGTTTTACTCTTGACCATGGTACACCCAAGGCTGTAGTGGTAAAATTAGAGGCGAGTATACGCTACCGGTTAGTTTTCAGAAACAAATTAGAGGTGAGTATACGCTACAGTATTTTGTGGGTATACGCCACAGTATTTTAATATAAATAAATATAATTATTTTGTGAGGTGAGTATACGGTCTCTGGAGGTGAGTATACGCTGTATACCCGCGTATACCCTCGACTACAGCCCTGGGTACACCTATCGAGTACATGGCACCTGGACACATTAGCATGATGCTTCATTTAAAATTTCTATATAATTAAATCAATTAAAGCAATCTGCAAAGCAGTTCTTGTCTCTCCTGTCTTCATCATAATAATGGTCGTATCTGGATATCTAAAAATAGTTCAGCTTTTTAAATTATTCTAGGAAGCTCAATACTAGAAGAACTTTGGTTTTGTGAACGTGTGAAACTCAGAACCATGTCTTTTCTATTTGGAACCCCTGTGCAGTTGTTCACACAAAAGGCTAGCAATCAGATTTTAGCAAAATGAATAAAATTATGTAAACGACATACATGTGCTTAATTTAACTACGGGATCTAATAAAAAGTGCAACAGTATCATCAAAGGCTCATTCCTATTATTGACAAAGCATTTTACAGATTAAATTAGGTTCGTCAGAATTTTCAAAGTTTCGTACAAATGTCTAAATACGCAGATTTGGTGCCACGATTATATCTCCCCAACTATACCTGAAGTCGACGCGTCTAAGCTGTCGGTCAACTACTCTACTAGCACAGGACGAAATTAGAATGAAAGCGACTCGCATGTTTAACAAGCACTCCTCTAAGACACCTAAACGTGTTCGCGTGTAACCTTTACCCTTGAAAAACGTTACATTTTATCCTAATCGGCCGTCGAAAATCGCGAATTTTGTTCCGATTTCATCGGAAGTTCGACAATGATCAGTCTATTAATAATCGGCTCCAATCAATGGCTGAATAATGGCGCACGACAGATTGGAGGGAAATACTTACAACGTACGCTGAAAATTATCAAACAGCGACATACAATTCCTGCAGAACGGTACGATTAAAATCAGATGCTTCAACTAGACTCTCAGATCGACAATTAATCCCGTTTTAGCGAAAATATAATCAAAATTTTAGCAAACTGTCTTAATTACAACACTTGAAGGTCAAGGCTGGGTGTCACCAGTAAATATTTTCCGAAGCAAAATCTGTCAAAGAACAGGTTCGTAATAAATATCCTTCATGCAGCGGCCTGAAATTTTTGAACTCATCAGTCATTTAGTCAAAATAATATTGATGTGATATTTTATACAAAGAGAAACTTTTTGTATTAGCGTTCCTTGGTTCAGTCAATAAACTGCATATGTGACTCCTGAAAGTGAACTAATTTTTAGTTGGGCGCATCTGCGGAGTTCTAATTAATCTATCAAGCGAAATTTAAGGCTTCAACTGATGCATTTCATTTTTCATTCTTCTATAGAGGCCTAAGTTTGCATAATACATTCATTTATCAAGTGAAATGCACGAACAAAAATTTACAGATAGACCTAAACACTTTTGGAGATGTATGCTTGCAGGGAGTGCAGTGATCGTGAAAAGGTCACTATAGATAGCCTATTATGTGTGAATAGGTTTAGGCAGTGCTTTTTTGTAGAAAAAAGGTTCCGGAACTGAACATATATATGTTCCGGAACTGAAAAATTATGGAAGGGCTAAAATTCAGAGAAAAACGAGATTGGGGGTTGGGAGGGGTCTCAATAAACACTGAAAACAGTTCACAACACTTAGGCCTAAGTAGCTGAAAAAAGGTCCCGAAATGCCTACAAAATTAAAGTGATTAGCTCAGCGATGACAATTAACTGACCATAGAGCTAATGTTGTTTTTAATCACGGTGACATTAGAGACCAACTAGGCTATCATGACTTCTGAGACCAAACAGTTTTGAAGAACATCCATCCAGCACGCATCCATGATACGAAATGTGTGCAATTTCAACCAGTGATGGGCACTAATTACTATATATATTTTCCTTGTGTTAAACTAAAACTATTTTCCAAATAAACAAATTTAGTTTAACTAAAGTTGGCAACTAATTTTGGAAAGTAGTTAACTAAACTAAAAAAAGTAGCTAAACTTTTTACAACTTTTTTCCAACTTTTTACAACAAAGATTTTCACAATAACAGAGGTTAAGTGAACTGTAATAGGCCTTTATAACGCAGAGCGTCAATGACAATTTCACCTTCAAACTATGCAATGTGTAGGCCTACTCTTCTAGCCTATGGTCACAGGCATAGGGCCTACTGTAAGAAGTGTATGAATTTGAAAACACAGGCTGTTAATGTTAAAACTATGCAGTGTTAATCAATAAGTTTCGCGTTGAGTTGTTGACAGTGTTCAATGTTCATTGCGGAAAATAGTTGCGAATTGCTGATTTTTTAAGTTAATCTTTTTAGTTAGCAACTAAAAATTTTTAGTTAAACTATATGGTTTTAACAAAACTATTTTATTTTAGTTAAACTTCATCCTTAACTAAAAAAATTTAGTTAAACTAAAAGTTGGCAACTTTTTAGTTAACTATTGCCCATCACTGATTTCAGCACGAGCACTATATTAGACATCAACGACCCTCAAGAGGTCTGGGATGCAACCTACACGTGTGGTTGGCTGAATCAGTATAGGCCTATACTTTCCATTTCGCTCAATTACGGTTACAGATTAAGTAATAATTAGGTATCTCCTGCGCCGAAAAAATAGGCTAGCACGGTCAAACCGAATGGAGGAGGCCTCTGCCATAGCTGAAAGAGTGGGCAGAGCAATAGCTACAGTTAGCCAGCCAACACGATCTTGCAGGAGTCAATCCGAGGACCAGTACGAAAGAACTATAGGGCATAAAGTCAACTAACTCACTCTAAAAAGATCAGATTCAACTGTCATCAGCTCACGGCGGCCAAACATAAAGTTGCTGATGAGCTCAATGACCACTATCACTATGCTTCCATTTCCACAGATTAAGCATACAGTGAACCATGGATACGCAGCTCAGCTCTATATGCATACACCATTGCGCACAACTGAAGGCCATGAAGGGATTCCAGACTGGTTCTTGCGTTTGCTGGCGCCAGTCATGGCACATACTCTGGCCCATCTGATCAATAGATCCACACAGCAGTCGCATGTCCCTATTCAATGGAAAATAGCGCTGATTAACCCAATGCCAAAGTGTCTGATTCAGTGACCCTATCGGACTAGGCCTACCGTACCCTGTCCGTCGTACCCATGCTCTCAAGCAGGGTGAGAATTGTCGGAGGGGTTGGGGGGGGGGTTCAACCCCCCTAGTCTTTCTTAGGACCCCATAGTAAAGTCTTCATTTCACACCCAAACTCCACATGAATCAAGGTCTAATCCAGTCTTTTTTCTACAATTCTCATACTGCTCTCAAGAATAACTTAAACAATAGTCGTGCATACCGGTCTCTACTCAGCTTTCAATTCATCGCCGGCGCGTTAGGACTCGAGCGATCAGTATGCGTTTAGACCACAGGGTCGACGCCTGCAGTTGTCTTATCCATCTTACATATCACATCACGGAGTTACTGCGGACAAAATGACTTCGTGGTGATCCTATCGACCGATTATTCCACGGCATTCGACACCATCCGCCATTCCACGCTTGCCGAAAAGCTGAAAAGCTGAATAACCTATAGTGAGTAGATTAAACATAAGCGACCATGTCTACAACTGGATTAGGTCTATGGGCGTCCGGAGGAGGGCGCAAGGGGGCGCATTTGCGCCCCCTAGATTTTGCAAATATTTTATAAAAATAAAATATTTTGATTATTATGATTATTATAACAGTCCCAAAACGATTTTCAATGCGAAGAAACGCTTAGTTATTTAGGTAAAGTCCTTGATCATAATTTATTTCAATTCTTTCCTATATGCAAAGTTTTTGCATGCAAAAACGTCATTTCGCCACCCCCAAAAATTCCCCCTCAAAAATTTTGCGCCCCCCCTATTAGGCCTATGTGCTATCTCAAGAAGAGAGGATCGACATATCACCCGTTTCGTCAAGGAACTCTCCCTGATCGCTTACATCAATGCCAGTACTGGTGTCGTGCAGGGGTCGGCGCTTGGTCCTGCCTTGTAGACATTAGGAGCGGCAGATCTGCACCCTATGTATTGTATTGTATTGTATTGTATCTAAACATTTATAAAGCGCCTCTCACAGTATTCGCTAATCAGAGGCGCTCCCAGTGCGAAAGACCCAGTGAATAGAAAGAGGTTTTAAGACAGCGGAAAGAGGCACTTGGGCCACCAGCTAATAAAGAGGCACGTGTCAATGGAGGAAGTTGATTCCATAGAGCAGGACCAATGCAAGAAAAGGCTCGAGTTTTGGCCATAGAGGTCCTGGCTCGTGGTACAAGAAGATCATATCTACCTTTAACATTCTGCTCAAATATGCTGACGATTCCTACCTGATAGGCCTACTGATTGCAACTTACGTACTTGAGCACCAGCTGCCACAGAAGAGTTCAGGCATATCAAGGAATGGGCCGCAAAGCACAGTCTCTGTCTCAATGCAACCAAGACCAGAGAAATGGTTACACATAAAAAGAGACAGAACAAGCGTGGTCCTGCCGTGGAAGTTCAGAGAAGATCAAGTCCATGAAAATATTAAGCGTCACGTTGCATGCAGTCAGACCTAGGAGTGCCACCTCATCTTCGATATATATACGCGCTCTGCGTGTGTTCCTCTCGCATGGTCTCCAATAAGCAGCCCTTCGTGATGTCACAATGGCAACAACGGTAGGCCTAGCGCATATTTTATACGCCTCCCCAGCCTGGTGGGAGTAGGCCTATACACTAACAAGAGGGATAGGCTAGAGACGTGGTTGACCGTTTGTTTAGGCGACTAATCCATGGCGTATTCGTCGATCCATGGCGATGCTGATGGCGTCAATTAAAACAATTGGTCAATAAGTCAGACGAACGACTTTTTCTTGCTATTATGAGGAATTCTAATCATTGTATTGTATTGTATTCGGATATTTATAAAGCGCTTCTAGCGGGAGAGCCATTCAGAAGCGCTCCCAGTGCGAGAGACCCGGAGAGAAAAAGGAAGTTTTAAGAAAGGTAAAAGAAGAAGAGACGCGTATATGAATTGTATACCTGAGAGAATAGAAGAACGAACGAACGGAGGAAGCTGATCATTTCAAAGAGCATGTGCACTGCGTGACCTGTTCCCTCCCCTCCGCAGCAGTGGAGGGGAGGGAACGAGCGAGACCGCATAAATTTACCCTAGCCTACCCGAAAAAGACGATAACAATTTTATACCCCGTATTCTCTACAAGAATGCCTACTGACGCTAATTAGATGCTCGTGAGACTATATAACCTCTGTAGCTTGTTCTAGTTGCTTTAAGTCAACTCTAATGTTCAAAAACGAGCATTCATTCATAATTCATTCATTCGGTTATTATATTATTACAGCTCCCAGTGGCGTACCGAACGGGGGGCAGAGGGGGCGAGTCGCCCCGGGCGGCACTTTTCTAGGGGCGGCAAAATAGGGTAAAAGAAAAATAAAAAGAGTGAATTTTGGATATAAAAAGGAAAAAGTAGGAGAGAAAAAAAAGAAAAAGAAGGAAAGAAAGAAACCGTCACTTTAGTCAAGTGTGATGTCGCCCCTAACGAGAGAGAGAGGTCAGAGAGAGAGGTGTGTGTGTGTGTGTGTGTGTGTGTGTGTGTGTGTGTGTGTGTGTGTGTGTGTGTGTGTGTGTGTGTGTGTGTGTGTGTGTGTGTGTGTGTGTGTGTGTGTGTGTGTGTGTGTGTGTGTGTGTGTGTGTGTGTGTGTGTGTGTGTGTGTGTGTGTGTGTGTGTGTGTGTGTGTGTGTGTGTGTGTGTGTGTGTGTGTGTGTGTGTGTGTGTGTGTGTGTGTGTGTGTGTGTGTGTGTGTGTGTGTGTGTGTGTGTGTTACGCTGACTTTTATGGGATTAAAACCACCCTTGTGGGGACACGATTCCATGTGGGGACATTTTTCGAGTCCCCACAAGGAAATCATCAATAATCGCTTCCTTTATGCATCTACGGTCTCGAAATTGAATTTTCCTTGTGGGGACATGTCCCCACAAGCACGGAAAAAGTGTGTGTACTGTGTGTACACACAATCCACACACACTTCTCTGATGAACATTTTTCTAAAATCCGGCCATCTGGTGGCAAATATGCACTAATATATTCAGTATGTAGTCTTCCGCAAATGCTTAGTAAGTTGTCCATCTGTGTGACTGTATTGTACCCTCACAAATTCCATATGGGGACAATTGGACATTTCACTGCAAACAGGTGTGTACAAATCCGCCTAAAAAGCAGTGCCGCTGTCCCCGTATGGTATGTGTGTGTGATACTACGCAGGCTGTATTCTTTTGATAAAACGTTTGTCCCCGCAAGGATTCTTTATAGAGACAAATGTGTGTGAAAATACGCAGACTGTACTCAGTTGATAAAAGTTTGTCCCCACATGGATTCTTTATAGAGACAAATGTGTGTGTGTGAGAATATGCAGACTGTATTCTGGTTAGGGGAGGTATATTTCCCAACAAGGATTGTTTATAGAAACAAATGTGTGTGTGAGATAATACGCACGCTGTATTCGTTTGATGAAACGTTTGTCCCCAAAAGGATTGTGATTCGTTGCCCCTAAAACCTTCATACAGTTTAATCTGGTCGGGGGAGGAATATTTCCTCACAACGATTGTTTATAGAAATATATGTGTGTGAGAGAATACGCAGGCTGTATTCATTTGAAAAAAAACGTTTGTCCCCACAAGGATTCTTTATAGAGGCAAATGTGTGTGTGAGAATACGCAGATTGTATTCGTTTGATGAAACGTTTGTCCCCACATGGATTCTTTATAGAGACAAATGTGTGTGTGTGAGAATACGCAGACTGTATTCGTTTGATGAAACGTTTGTCCCCACAAGGATTGTGATTCGTTGCCCCTGAAACCTTCATACAGTTTAATCTGGTTAGCGGAGGAATATTTCCACACAAGGATTGTTTATACAAACAAATGTGTGTGTGAGATAATACGCAGGCTGTATTCGTTTGATGAAACGTTTGTCCCCACAAGGATTGTGATTCGTTGCCCCTGAAACCTTCATGCAGTTTAATCTGGTTAGGGGAGGTATATTTCCCAACAAGGATTGTTTATAGAAACAAATGTGTGTGTGAGATAATACGCACGCTGTATTCGTTTGATGAAACGTTTGTCCCCGCAAGGATTGTGATTCGTTGCCCCTGAAACCTTCATACAGTTTAATCTGGTTAGGGGAGGTATATTTCGCACAAACGCGTTGCAAATAGCTGATATACGGACGAACAATGGCAATGTCTTTATTACAATTGACTTAAAGGCGATTGATCATCCTTCCCTCTATCTCACTCTGTATGTACTGTAGGTATGTAAAACAATCTAACAGTTAATAGATAGTTTCTACATACATACAGTGCAGTAGTAACATACTTTTCCGCTTTGTCGTACCCAAGAAATGACATCTCGCACCCCTTGGGGTGGGGACTAACCACAGATTTGAACCCCTGCTCTGTATCATGCTATATTTATTTATTTATTTATTTCGAATATTTCTATAGCGCCTCTTCAAGCCTACTACTACTCAGAGGTGCTCCCGACTACAGCACTGATACTGTGTCAGAGTTTTCACGCCGAAGCGCCACGAGCAATAAGGCGAGTGAAGGACTTGCCCAAGGTCCGTACGCAGCGGCTAGAGTGGGATTCCTGCTGGTATCAATAAGGCAAACATCCTGAAGCTGTAGAGAGTGCAGAACTCCTTGGCTAGTTTTATAGTTTTAATTCTGCTAAAAAAAATTGCTGAAACAAAATTGACACTGTAACGTTTTGCACACGACTTTATTTACAATTCTGCACACAAACCAGCAAACGTTTGAGGGAACATTTGCTAGAGTCATAACTAATACATCAAAATATGAACATATAACCTCTGTGTTTAAATCCTTGTATTGGCTTCTTGTTCAGCGAAGAATTAGTTTCAAATTGGGGCTCATCGTTTATAAAACTTTGACTTCCGGCCAGCCACAATGCTTAAAGTCAGTTCTTACTCCCACACTTACCATAAATCAACACGGTCATCTGATAATGTGACGTTCGTCGCTCGAGATCAACTAACCCTTCATCAGACGTGGTACCAATTTGTGTCGGTCTTACCCGAGACGCTGCTTCGTCGTCGGGCTGGGTTCGGCTCCAGCCAACTGACCTTCTGGAGTCGCCCGGGTCACTATCCTGTCTACTTCTGCTGTAGACGAGCGGTTCCCTGTCTCCGCTCTCAGTGCCCATTTCTCCAAGAGGAGGTCCCGAGGGTATCGCTTGTTTGCGAACAGTGTCGCTGTCAAGCTCCATCTCACTTTCGGACTCTGCCACTGCCGCGGTCGCCGGGTGGGCAACGTCCTCGTCCTCAGGATGGCCGTCCTTTAGAACAGGGTTCGCTCTCTTGCCGGCAGGAGTCCTCAGCTTCCTGTGAGATCTCTTAGTCAAAGACTTCCTCTTTTTCTCCACCTTAACCGAACCCTCACGTACCATTCTGCATCTCATGACTCTCGAGTTATCGTCAATAGGGGAAAACACTGAACGTTCTCTTGTCCGAGAGGACAAGGTGTACATCTGACGAGTCGTCACGTCGTGCCGTCTCAAACACGCGAACATCTTGCGATAATATATACACGTGTAATATTAACGCGGTATACTGGTCTCACGACACTCTCTTCTGATAGGACAGGTTCTAGGTCTAAAACCTCCCTAACCGCACGCAGAACTGGGTTCCGACCGGCGCACGAGGTGGGCCCTACTTCGCACTTCGGTCAGTTCTCGGAGCTACGTGTTTCGATCACCAAGTTATTTGCTCTGAATAACGATTGGTTTGAATACAAGATTTTCCTGATTCTATCGTTTTCCTGGTCTTACCGCACTGTAATCAGTTGTCGGGCGGTCTTTTCCCGTACTGCGGTCTTTCGGTAACAGTGGTCTTTCCCAGTAACTATTTTTAGTTACCGGGCGATGGAGCCCCTCCAACGCTCCACCGGCGTGTCAGCCATCCAAGTGTCACAATCCAAATGTAACGCCGACCCCGTAAGGTTACCAGAATGTCCTGAATTTTGTTCCCAAGAATTTCCGAATTTTGGTTCCCTAACGAGGGTCACGCTTACTCTCACAGGTAACCGGACAAGCTCCGCTCCTGCCTGTCGCCAAATTTACCCTTATTATCGTTTTTGTACTAAACTGGTTTTTTCAGGTATCCCGACGGTCACTTCACCGAGTGCCGAAGTCGCGTAAAACTCTCCCAGCCGAGGACGCCGAAGTCGCGTAAAATCCTCCCGGCCGAGTACGCCGAAAGTGCGTAGAACTTCCCTTGTGTCGAGTACGCCGAAATCGCGTAAAACTCGTCTCAGTGTATAAAACCAAACACTGTCGGATCTTGGAGTTCTTCGAACTCCAAGAGGGATTTCCTTGCCCGACGCCAAATTCACCCTTGGTTTCAAGGATTTCAGAATTCCAGAAAATGGCTACCTTAAGAAGGTCACCTCTACTCCCATGGGTTACCGGACAAGCTCCGATCGCGGAGTTCTTCAAAACCCAAGAGGGACTTTCCTGCCCGTCGCCAAATTCACCCTGGTTTTCGATCTCACACTGAATTGGTTTTCCTGTGTATCAACGGTATCCTTCCCCGAGTATTACTCAGCCGTAGATTTCCCACGATCGCGATCTAGACCGCTTCGCGATCAACTGAGGGATCCAACCCGCCGGATCGGCGCTGTCGGCCCGTCTCCCAACAGTGAACTTCTTTAGCTGTACTCGGGATCGCCTGATTATATTATTCGAACGCCCCTTTCGTCCGTAAATATATTTGTACTAACCGGAAACTCGAACTCTGACTCTGTCGTAACCAAAATCACTCGCCTACCACACTGAGTGCAGTATATTTGAATCGGTAACTGAATCGCTAACCAACAACGCTGTTTAACAGTATTGCTATGTATGAAGAGTCGAACCAACTCTTCACGTATAAAGCAGCACACCGTGAGGCAGGCTCTATGCATCCCGAATGAGCGCGTCTGCTCGCTATGCGCTGGCTTCAGACCGTCGATCGGGCTTCCCTATCACGGTCGTTACCGGACAGTCGCCTATTGAAATTAAATAAAAATTAAATGATCGATGCTGGGTCTTCGCATGTAAAATTAAGAGAAACGATGCTGTTCCCTTCGCATGTAAACTTAAAGAAAACGATGCTATTCGCATAAAATAAATCTTCCCACATACGCACGGTAACCTTGACCGCCACACTCTCCCCACCTTACTTAGATGCGGAGCATCTCTGCCAAAATCGGGGACCTTAATCAAACGTGACAGGAACATCCCCAACCCAGATCCACTTAGAGAGCAAGGAACCAAATGCACCTTTGGTTATAGGGCGGTCTATCGACAATCTCGGCACCCTGCACGTACGCCAAACACGATGAGAACCGTGATAGCGACAGCCTTTTTAATGATGCTTTCGATCTCTCGGCACCCTGCACGTACGCCAAACACGATGAGAACCGTGATAGCGACAGCCTTTTTAATGATGCTTTCGATCCGAACCACCACCCTACTGGCAACCTGTCGTACCTGACAAATCGCCAACCTTAACAGGCCCTCTATCATGAACCTGGGCTCTACCGGACCCCAAGGGCCAGGAGAACTAAAGGAGAGAAAAGTCGCCCACTGTCTCCCGATCTGGTAACCATTGTCGATCAGTCACACCCGGTACCACTTCCAAATCGTGAAAGCAAAATAAAAGTACAAGTTATCATATTGTAGAACCAACGCAATGAAGCGTTCTAGTACTGGAATCTTTACTCGTTTCAGTACTAACCACTAAGCCAATGTTTAACCGAAACATATCATCAAAAGGAAACTTAAACAGTCATTCACTGACAATCTGTAAACCCAACGCAATTAAGCGTTGCTGGTAGCACAGGTACTGTATGCTCCCAGATACCGCTCAAAAGAAATACTCTCATCAAAAGGGCAACTGAAACATGGTCTCCAATAGTCAATGAAACCAACGCAATTAAGCGTTTATCTAGTTGGTCCTAGATACACGTCTGCTTCAGAAGGTCACTAACAAGGACTTCTACAGTCGTAGTCATCCATCCAAGCGAGGTCTTCGTCTCGTCCGTCGTCCAGGTGGCAATTCTGGATCAGCGGTCTCGTCTGGATTTTCTGAAGGTTCCTCTGGTTCATGTTCTGCATTAGGATCTTGAGCCAGGACTGGCCAGTCTACTGTAGGTAACTCAAGATTTCTGTCCCTCTCCGGTAACCAGGTACTCGGAGGTTTACCGTAAAACGGCTTCAATTTATCCACGTGCACAACCATTAGCGTGGATTTCGGACTCTTCCACCGGTTCACCGACCACAGGAGTCTGCATGTAACCCTGTCTTGGAGGTTTCTCCCTTCGATAACGAGCACAGCGATCGCACCTTTGGCAGAACCGCCTAACATCGTCCTTCCAACTCGGCCAATACGCCCGGCGTTGCAACTGAGTTAAACTCTTCCGAATCCCGAAATGTCCTCCGGCAAAGCTTGCGTGTGTTAACTGAAGCATCTCTTGCCGTAGAGATAAGGGCACAACTAACTGAGATCGCTCAGCTTTTCCTGTGTTACCCTGAATCCAGCCTCTGTGTAACACTCCTTGCAGGACTTCCAGCTGATTCCAGTTGCTCACCACCACTTTCACCTCTCCGTTAGCAGGTGATAGTTCTGCCTGTGTTGGATGATGCTTCGACTCCTTCCAATCAAGGACCGTACCAATATTGCAATCGCTCTGCTGTTCTCTTCGAAGAAACTCCTTTGTCCAACGGATTTCCTGGCCTGTATCTTCACTGGTAACCTCGGAGCGCGTTACTTCTCCGATCGGACGTGCCCACATCACGTCTTCATTCGTAACTCTCATGGTAACCACTTTAGGTTGTTCCTCACCCGGACCTCTAGACATCGCGTCTGCGTTACCGTGTTTTGCTCCCGGTCTGTGACATATCTCCATGTCAAACTCCTCTATCATCTCTAACCAACGAGCCTGTTGGCCAATCGGTTCCGGTGTTCTGCGTAACCACTGAAGTGCGGAGTGGTCTGTTCTGAGTAGGAATTTACTACCCAGTAAGTACTGACGAAACTCTTTCAAGAAATACACCACAGCTAACAACTCTCGCCTGGTAACGTTATAGTTCCGTTCCGCCGTCGACAAGAGCCGACTCGCGTAACAAATCACTGTCTCTTCTCCCTCTTGTACTTGCGATAACACCGCTCCAATGGCGTATGCCGAGGCATCCGTATCTAGGATGTACTGGCCCTCGTCGTTCGGTAACCCAAGTATAGGTGCGGAAACCAACTTTCGTTTAAGTTCTTCGAAAGCTCCCTGACATTCGTCAGTCCAATGGAACGGTACATTTTTCCTGGTCAGAAAATGAAGTGGTTGAGCTACCACCGCGAAATCATGTATGAAACGTCGGTAATAGGAGCAAAGACCAACGAAGGATCTGACTTGCCTCAAGTTCCGAGGAGCAGACCATTCTTCTACGGCCTTGATCTTGCTCGGATCCGTCGCGACCCCTTCTTCACTCAAAACGTGACCAAGAAACAATACTCTCTGTTGTAACAGGTAACATTTGGATGGTTTCAGCTTGAGATTATACTCTTGTAATCTCCTGAAAATCATCTCTAGACGTTGCATGTGCGTCTCTACGTCCCTTGAGAACACAATTATGTCATCCAAGTAAACCAGACAGATGTCATAGTTTAGCCCTGTCAAGACTAAGTTCATTAGTCGACAAAACGAGGCCGGACTATTGCACAATCCGAAAGGTAACACTTTGAATTGGAAGCTGCCCCTTCTCGTAACGAACCCGGTCTTGTGTTTGTCTCTTGGGTGCAAGGCCATCTGGTGATAACCTGCTCTCAAATCGAACGTACTGTACCATCTGGCGCCACCCAGGGTATCTAAACTCTCGCGGATAAGGGGTAACGGATGAGCATCTTTCCGTGTCTTCAGGTTCAGTTGCCTGTAATCGATACAGAAACGCATACTGCCATCCTTTTTCTTAACCATTACGACATTGGATGCCCATTCCGATATCGAAGGTTCAATGATTCCTTGTCTCAACATGTCTTCTACCTGACGATCAACTTCCGGTAACATGGAAAGCGGTTGACGTCTCAAAGGTTGCCGAACTGGTTTCTCCTGTCCCGTATCGATCTCGTGTTGGATCACCGAAGTGAATCCGTTATCACTTTCGTTAAGGGAAAACGTTGCGCTGTACGTTAGCACAAGTTTTCGTAACCTGATTCGCTCTTCTTCCGAAATGTCTGCTGGCACTTCTTTCCATAGTCGTTTTAGGGTCTGTTCGGCAAGTGGGTTGAGCGTCTGCTCCGCTACTCTGGCCGTTGTACTAATCTTCGATCCAAACCGGTCAATCGTACTTTGCTGCTTTCCTCGGCGTTCCTCCGGATAACCTGGGCCCATAGGCTTCTCCGGATTTTCGCTTCGGTAAGGCTCATCATACGATTCCGTTCTGGCTCGATTAACTGTCACATCGACTACGTTCACTCGCTCCAGCGGACATTCAGTCCGTTTCTTGACTAGCGAATCTCTGTCTCCAACATTCAACATCCTGATCCACACTTCCGTGTCTCTTCCTGTCACCAACGTACGTCCGATTATCAAATCTTTTGATAATTCCATTGGAATGGTCGTCCAATCTTCGTTATCCTTTTGGAAATGCGGGTATACTACCCAAACTGGAACGTCAACTTCGCTCCTTGGAGGAACTATTATGTCCTCTTGCACAATAACCCTCCGGCACATGGACTCGGTAACGACCTCTTTCAGAGGGATCTTCTCGCTCCCAAGGAAAACGCATCGACTTGCGAAGTCCCATCTTGCCTGATTGGCTTCCAGCCAAGATAACCCCAAGATCACTTCTGTCACTTGGTCTGTAACTAGACAGGGTACAGGGTACACCTGCTTTCCGATCCGAATCTTAAGGTTAGTTTCACCATCCACCTTAATCTGACTTCCATTAGCGGCTAGGAGTCGCTGTTCTGACGGTACTAGCACAGCGTCTAGCACGAAACGTCGTGGCACAAGTGACATTTCACTTCCAGAATCAAGTAGACAGTGTATACGTTTTCCTGCCAGTCTCGCAACCACGTAGGCCACCCTACTGCCTTTGACCAGTCGGTTTTGGGTTTCCTCTTGTATCGGTTCAGCCTTTGTAGGTTCACTGGTGCCGGTTGCACCATTCGTCTCAGCGTTTCTCTGAGGACAAAATCGCTTCACATGTCCTTTTCGTTTGCACAAGTAGCATTCGATATCCGGGTTACGCAACCGTGTGGGCGGATAAATCCGTCGCCATCCCACATTCGGTTCGGTTGTCCTCTGATCTCCCACAGCTAGATCAGAACTGTTCTCCCTTTCATGAGGTTTTCTCGGAACGATGCCCAAATTCTGATTTATTGTCACTCGATCAAGTTCTCTTGAAAGATTTTTAATCTTTCGCTCGAGATCTTCTAGACGACGAGACTGTTGCCCCTCAGTGCTCGAGTCGTTTCGGTCTTCCATGGTAACTTTAACTCTCGCGTGTCTCCGGTCTAAATCACCACCTTGTGTCGAAGATCGACCATAGGCATCCAACCTCACCGCATGTTTATACGCCGCTTCGAGGTTAACTGGTTCTCGCTCGCGCACCTTCTGCCCCAAATCTTGGTTTGCCAGTGCATCAATGAAAGCGTCACAAGCGACCGTCTCGACGATATCACTTGTTGGTCCTGGGTATGCCAAAGCCATTAGCCTCCTTACTTCCTGCACTACACTACTCAGCGTTTCTCCGTGAGCCTGCCGGTAAGTGCGAAGTTTCATCCGATATAGGCTAGTTTGGTCATCAGACCCGTACCGGGCCTTAAGCCGCTCAACAAGTTCTCGCCAAGACACGTCCCTCTGTGCACCCATGTCCCACAACAGCTGCGAAGCGGGACCCGTTACAATCTCGGCACCCTGCACGTACGCCAAAACGATGAGAACCGTGATAGCGACAGCCTTTTTAATGATGCTTTCGATCCGAAAGGGCACACATTAACTGGTCTGCTTTTTCCTGATCACTCCACCGGTTGCACCGTGCACAAACTTCGAACTTTGCTAGAAAGGCTGCGATCGCTGACTTGCCGTCGTACTTCTCTAGCTTGATTCGTATACCGCGATCCGATCGGTCTCCGCCTCTTGTCCGCGTAACAAGTGATCTTCCGACACTCTTCTTGGGATTTCCTCTCCGGTTGTCCTCATCGTTACTCCGGGAATCGTTTTCCTCGTCTGTCCTCACCACTGACCGGTGCCGACTCTGTCCCCTCAGAGTACCCAACGTCTTCCCTGTACGCCACTTAGAAGACATCGTAGTCATCTCTCGGTCGCCTGACGTTGCACTGTCTTCATCAGAGATGTACTCAGCCTGTCTCTGACCTTTTCTACGAGGCTCACCACCTGCGTAGTCTTTGGACTCCGATCGTTTATATTTACTGCGAGAGCTCTGAGAGTTTCCGTTAACGAACGTAACTCTTCTGTCTTCTTCGCGAATATCTCTTTTTCCTGACTCTGGCGGTCTGTCAGATTCGTCGTACCTAAGACAATTACGACTTCTCGAATCTGGTTTGTGCCCTTTAGAGTACCGCTCGTGGGTCTCATCCCAGGCCAAATGATCTCTGTCTCTTCCCATGTTCGATTCTCTCTCGGTTTCTCTATCAAGTGCCTGTTTTAAACTGCGTCTCTCGTACTCTGGTAGACGTTCCTTACCATACGTCTCCCTTTCAGTTTTCTCATAACTCTCGTGTCTTCCTCGTGGGCGGAGGTTTTTCCTGTCAAAAACTCCGGTTCTCATGGCCTCTTCTGGACCAATACTATCGGTGTCTGAATCCGAAGAATTCACTGACGAACGTAATTTCGCCTCAACTCTTCCTCTTGTCAACAGACGTTGTCGACTCGATTGCCTTGCCGTTTTTCCGTGTGACTCTCTCCCGCTGTCCTCGGGAAGATAGCGGCTACGTAACTTTTCCGAAGTTTCCGAAAGCGAAACTTCCTCGCGTGTCTCTGTGTTACCTCGGCTCCGTGCCGACTCTTCGATCTGCAGCTTCCCTCGGCGATCCATCTGGTAACCTGGGCCCGTAGGCTTCCCCGATGTCTCGCGTTGGTAAGACTTCGCATGCTGAGCAGCAGGAACAGACAGTTCTTCAAGTTTCGAACTCATCATTGCCACACTCTGTCGCAGGTAAGACATCTCCGCTTGCCAATCTACCTCATCTGTCACAGGTCTTGGGCGACCTTCTTCCATGTTGGTAAACGGTACTCGATTGCCTTCGTTTCGCTGATGCGCCACGATGTCACCACTCGTTTTCTGCACTACGGCGTCACCCCGCGGTTTCAGGCCTGTCTCAATGTCTCTTGGCCTATCACAAGCCTGTCTCAACTGTACAGGTTGCCTGCCCCGTACGATACTAGGTACTTGAACCTGCACAAGGTTCTCCGATCTATTGTCGACGAGTGGTTTGGACCTGTCAAACCTACTCTCACCAACGGTCTCTCGCCAGTGTGTGAATGTCTCGTTATTCACATCGTTCTGTACTACCTCAGTAGTCTTTGGAACGGTTATCAACCATCCGTTATCCTCATGGAAACCTCTTTCACGCCCACTGCGGGTTCCAGCTTCCGTTTCAAATGCACTGGTTTCGTCAGGTGCACCCGTTTCATCAAGCAACCTTCGTTTGCTTTTCCGTTTACGTAACTTTGGACGCGCGCCTCCGTGCTCACTATGGGGCACTTCATCCGACTCGTCCTCGGTATCTTCCTGACCTTGCCTGGTTCTGTGACAAGAAAACGCTAGAACCCCACTTCTGGTACCAGTTTGTGACGTTCGTCGCTCGAGATCAACTAACCCTTCATCAGACGTGGTACCAATTTGTGTCGGTCTTACCCGAGACGCTGCTTCGTCGTCGGGCTGGGTTCGGCTCCAGCCAACTGACCTTCTGGAGTCGCCCGGGTCACTATCCTGTCTACTTCTGCTGTAGACGAGCGGTTCCCTGTCTCCGCTCTCAGTGCCCATTTCTCCAAGAGGAGGTCCCGAGGGTATCGCTTGTTTGCGAACAGTGTCGCTGTCAAGCTCCATCTCACTTTCGGACTCTGCCACTGCCGCGGTCGCCGGGTGGGCAACGTCCTCGTCCTCAGGATGGCCGTCCTTTAGAACAGGGTTCGCTCTCTTGCCGGCAGGAGTCCTCAGCTTCCTGTGAGATCTCTTAGTCAAAGACTTCCTCTTTTTCTCCACCTTAACCGAACCCTCACGTACCATTCTGCATCTCATGACTCTCGAGTTATCGTCAATAGGGGAAAACACTGAACGTTCTCTTGTCCGAGAGGACAAGGTGTACATCTGACGAGTCGTCACGTCGTGCCGTCTCAAACACGCGAACATCTTGCGATAATATATACACGTGTAATATTAACGCGGTATACTGGTCTCACGACACTCTCTTCTGATAGGACAGGTTCTAGGTCTAAAACCTCCCTAACCGCACGCAGAACTGGGTTCCGACCGGCGCACGAGGTGGGCCCTACTTCGCACTTCGGTCAGTTCTCGGAGCTACGTGTTTCGATCACCAAGTTATTTGCTCTGAATAACGATTGGTTTGAATACAAGATTTTCCTGATTCTATCGTTTTCCTGGTCTTACCGCACTGTAATCAGTTGTCGGGCGGTCTTTTCCCGTACTGCGGTCTTTCGGTAACAGTGGTCTTTCCCAGTAACTATTTTTAGTTACCGGGCGATGGAGCCCCTCCAACGCTCCACCGGCGTGTCAGCCATCCAAGTGTCACAATCCAAATGTAACGCCGACCCCGTAAGGTTACCAGAATGTCCTGAATTTTGTTCCCAAGAATTTCCGAATTTTGGTTCCCTAACGAGGGTCACGCTTACTCTCACAGGTAACCGGACAAGCTCCGCTCCTGCCTGTCGCCAAATTTACCCTTATTATCGTTTTTGTACTAAACTGGTTTTTTCAGGTATCCCGACGGTCACTTCACCGAGTGCCGAAGTCGCGTAAAACTCTCCCAGCCGAGGACGCCGAAGTCGCGTAAAATCCTCCCGGCCGAGTACGCCGAAAGTGCGTAGAACTTCCCTTGTGTCGAGTACGCCGAAATCGCGTAAAACTCGTCTCAGTGTATAAAACCAAACACTGTCGGATCTTGGAGTTCTTCGAACTCCAAGAGGGATTTCCTTGCCCGACGCCAAATTCACCCTTGGTTTCAAGGATTTCAGAATTCCAGAAAATGGCTACCTTAAGAAGGTCACCTCTACTCCCATGGGTTACCGGACAAGCTCCGATCGCGGAGTTCTTCAAAACCCAAGAGGGACTTTCCTGCCCGTCGCCAAATTCACCCTGGTTTTCGATCTCACACTGAATTGGTTTTCCTGTGTATCAACGGTATCCTTCCCCGAGTATTACTCAGCCGTAGATTTCCCACGATCGCGATCTAGACCGCTTCGCGATCAACTGAGGGATCCAACCCGCCGGATCGGCGCTGTCGGCCCGTCTCCCAACAGTGAACTTCTTTAGCTGTACTCGGGATCGCCTGATTATATTATTCGAACGCCCCTTTCGTCCGTAAATATATTTGTACTAACCGGAAACTCGAACTCTGACTCTGTCGTAACCAAAATCACTCGCCTACCACACTGAGTGCAGTATATTTGAATCGGTAACTGAATCGCTAACCAACAACGCTGTTTAACAGTATTGCTATGTATGAAGAGTCGAACCAACTCTTCACGTATAAAGCAGCACACCGTGAGGCAGGCTCTATGCATCCCGAATGAGCGCGTCTGCTCGCTATGCGCTGGCTTCAGACCGTCGATCGGGCTTCCCTATCACGGTCGTTACCGGACAGTCGCCTATTGAAATTAAATAAAAATTAAATGATCGATGCTGGGTCTTCGCATGTAAAATTAAGAGAAACGATGCTGTTCCCTTCGCATGTAAACTTAAAGAAAACGATGCTATTCGCATAAAATAAATCTTCCCACATACGCACGGTAACCTTGACCGCCACAATAATCTATGTCTGATCATACCTAAATCTAGAACTGTTCTTGGTGAACGAGTTGTTTTCAGTTGCTGGACCTAGTTTTTGGAACCCTCTCCCTGTGTCTGTGCGCTCTCCTAAATCATTTCGTTCTGAACTTGAAACTTATCTCTTTAAAATTGCTTAAATTTGCCTATCCACCATATGCTGCATCTCTGTCTTACAAACTGATCTTCTGGATATTGACGTGATTATCGCTTGGTTTTGGTATGCCATCAGTTGATGCCTTGTGCATTATACACCGGCGCAATATAAGTTACTAATTGCATTACGATACATTACTAATATAATACATTACCTTTGTCTCTATAGACAATCTTTGCAGAGGCGAATGGTTGGTTAAGTTATAGACAGCCTAGTTAGGCTCACATATGCACACATATGCTTATCTCCATAGGCACTCCTTATGGAAACAAATGTCTTATCAATAATATTAAATACAACCTGCATAATTATTATGGGAGACTGAACCACACTTGACTCCACAGCCAAACCTTGTGGGGACCAATGATTTTGAAGTTATGCGTGAAATTACTGTGTACATATTTATTCGTTAATGAAAATATCACTTAAGTCACTGATCAGGCTACTTATATTTAATTTAGTTTGATAATTTCTAACATACTGTCACTGCAATATTTAAATTAAATGCAAAATGTAATTTGTGCTTTTAGAGACAACGAAAAAGATAAAAAATATTGTATAGACTATGAACATTTCCATAAAGAAATCAATTCGTGCAATGTTCTGGGAAAAGTAACAATTTCGGAGTTTGTGTGCACGCACTCATCGTGAAATTTTGAGCTTACACAGACTAGACTGTATAAATAACATGGTTTATAGTCTATATTTGGTTCTCTCAACTGGTCAGCCCGAGGCCTGAGCTGTGTTTCATAAAGTAAGAACTGTCTTGTCACACGCAAAAATGCTGAAACTTCTTTGAAATGGCCTTATGTCTATACTGTCAAAGTGCCAAATATGTTTGGCCAGCCGGTGTCACGAACTAGAGGATCCCCGAAATTGCGTATCCCCCTTAGCGAAATGGATTATCCGGTTTAGTTTGAATTATTGGCGGTTTCTAAGTGTATTCAGTCGTAATGTTTGGATTTATTGTACACATAAATTTTTTAAGTTGCATATCTTTATCTTGTACGTCAACCTGAAAATAATTTACTTGGTTTTGGTGATTTTGACTGGATTTTCGTCTTGGCTATCGTGATGCGTAGGACGACGGGGGATAGAACGGTTTATCCCCCGGATACTCTATACCGATTTATTCCATCCGCGGATATGCTCTATGGGGGATAGTCTATTTCGTGATGTATACCGGTGTCACCAAATTCAAGGTGTGCAGGGAATGTTATTCATTTCAAATAATTATGCTTGTACACCACTGTTACGGCCTATCTGGGACAGATCCCGACAGTCTTCAATCATTAGATTTAGTACTGGCCTCCATTCCTCCCTGACCGGCAGTATATGAGGTGAGCTTGGGTTGGCTAAAAGCTCAAAGTGGAAGTTACGGATGGTCGATCCGTAGCCGACCAAACGACAGAATAACAGATATCCCAGGCCCGTGTTAAGGGTCCTTGGGGCCCTGGAGCACTCTGTCATGTTGGGGCCCCTCCGTCCCATCCCTCCTCCTGTCTTCCCTTTTCATCCCCTCCTACCTCTTTCCTCTCCTCCCTCCCTTCCCTCTTCCGTAATTTAGAAATATTCAAATCGGCTCAGACTACAATCAAACACAAATTCAAGAACAATAGTAAGCACATTACTTTTACTCACGCAAATTTCGCATCATTACAGAGCAACAGCTCAGTGCAAAACTCAGTAAATGGATTGTCAAATTATTTTACTCTATAGTCAGTATTCATATTGGCTTTTTCATCATCAAACTGTCAACAAACATGCAAACGGTTTATGGATACAGGCAGCAGGCTACAGCGACTCTGTCACTGCATCACAGTGATCACATTAGGGTTCTAGGACTTTTCGCCCCCGGAAGATTCGCCCCCGGAAGATTCGCCCCCGACATTTCGCCCCCGGGAAGTTTCGCCCCCGAAAGATAACTCACAATAGAGTAGATATCTTAAACGGGCGCTATATAAATGTTCTGAATAAATAAAATAAATATATTTTGAACAAATGATACAAAACACGATCTGCCGACAATTTTCGGCTCACTACCATCCCTGTATAGGCCTACTTAATTTCCACTCACAGTCATAGCGCTCGTGAAATAGACTGGTGGCCTACGCTTGGCCTTCGAGTGGCGCTTTAGAAGTTTGGAGATAACGATTACGATTACGATAGGCATACTATCAGAAACTATACTACTTTGAAAGAACGTCGTCAGTTTTGGGGTGTTAACACTTCGAGATTTCACTTCACTTGTTCGCGCTTTGCAGCACATTTAAACAACCCACTGGCGTAGGCCTAGGCCTACTTGTGAGCACTCGACATTATTGAATGATTCAATGCTTTAAGTTGTAATGACAGAAACTAGAGCAAAGTTGCCGTAGTTAGTTAGCTACGCGCAAGTCGGCACAACACGTAAACGAAATGATTATGTAACCACAGAGATAATTAAAATATTTAGTCGACATTAGTAGGGCCTATTCAGGCTGAGTGCAAAGTAAGGTGACTTGTCGCCACATTTTCGCCAAAATTATTTTCTTTTTTTTACCAACAGTTAATTCAATTTGCATTTTGAGATGCAAAAAAACGACTCATATTTGGGGGCCCCTTAGTCGTCGGGGGCCCCGGAGCATGTGCTCCGTGTGCTCCAATGGTTAACCCGGGCCTGAGATATCCGTTATTATTTTGTTTGATTAGAACAAATCCACTTGAATAACATACTAAGTGCAGAAGCGTGAAGTAGCTACAGCAACCGTTATAGTAGTGAGATTAGAATAAGACATGACATTTGTAATTTATAGTGTAATGTAATGTAATGTAAATCTTCGAAATTTCTCAGCGCCACACAAAAGCCACGTCAGGGAGACCAGCTTATTCACCGGCGCTATACAATATCAAGTCCGCAATAGCCATGTCTGCCTTATCCATTCCGGTGCCAGGTCAGAGTCCGGGGAGGTCAAGCCGAGGAGACAGCAGGGTGCTACGGTGGTAATCGGTGATGATGGTGGCTGTGTGGTGGCGCAGAAATGGAATCAGGGTATGACAGCTTAAAGAGTTAAACAGCTTATAGTGGCATACAGGTACATGTAGCAACTTCATTGTGTGTTTGAGTATCTGCGTTAGAGTGATAATTTCATAAACTATTTGAGGAGAAATTTAAGGAAAATGATTATAGCATAAACTATTTACAACATGAATAGTTCAAGGCGTTTCTCTGTGGATGAAAGACGTCTTATTATGCAACTTAATCTGGCCGGGGAAAAGTGCACCGTGATAGCCAGCTAGATAATGTGAATTATATAGCATTAGGCCCTATTATTATTATTATTATTATTATTACGAACATTTTTAACGCGCGCAAGTCACACAGAAATGCGAATCTGAGGCGCGGTTAGTTAGCCGCCACATGCAGAGCAGTTAGATTTCCATATGTTTGAAAGCGTGTGAGAAATAGTGAGTTTTAAGGCGTTTCTTGAAAGAGGAAGTAGAGGTCGAGCAGCGGATAAATACTGTGAATAAGCTGATTCCCGCTACTTCGCTCTTTGGGGCTCTGTAGAAACCTCGAGATTACGATTTCGATTACGATTACTGTACTTCCGATGGCGTTCCTAAATACATTGCAAGATGCAAGAGGTAAACAATCCCAAGCAGCTGGTGCCCTAGCGTTTATGGACAGATTAATAGATGAAGACAGAGGAATCAACGCATTAGGCCTTCAGCGTTTATTGCTTAATGAACCTGCGTACTCATAAACTCATTAATAGCCACATCAAGTGCACGCGCGTGCAGAGGTGGGAAGCGGCGCCGCCCGAATTCAACGTATGCTGAGATCGAGGTCACTGACATTGTCGTTAACGCTGAAATCGCCCTGTACACCACTGTGTACACCGTCTACCCTAGCGCCTACGACAGACGCCGAACATCACTGTCTTCTTATAAGAATTCACCACACTCCTCTCCACTGCTGGCAGTATACCCCTCTACTCTTTCTTCATGGGCAAAATTACTGTCCTTCATCTCTCTTTTCAATCACTAGAGTATACTGTCCTAAAAATATTTGAACTATACCTGAAGCTCACGCAAAAAATTCATGGTTCAATTGTCTCCTTCATGCTCTCAAATCATCTCGCAGTCGTCTGGAATGAGCATAGGCCTACAGACGTTCTGGTGATCTCGCTGTATTTAATTGACTTAAAACCTTGACTAATAGATACTACAGCCAACTTCTGTCATCCAAAAAACGCCTCTTCTCATCTCTTGTTCACTCAATTCCATCCAATCCTAGAAATCTTTGGAAAACCATAAACAATGTTCGTCACCATGACTCCTCTCACCCCTCCCAAACTATGGCACATGTATCCATTGCCGACTCCTTTGCATCATTCTTCACTGACAGTTTTCTCCCTCCATGTCTCACAACAGACTCTCCTATAAAAAAAATCAACCTCTATCAACTCTGCCCCCCCCCTTAGGCGACCACTACGACGCAAATTGAATGCAGTTTCACTAGAATGACTAGATCAGTTCGAAATTATTTGACGAACATTGCATGTAAGTATTAAGGTCTAGTTCTCTTAAATCAGCTGAATTTGGCTATTTATTCTTTGGAGAATGGACAAGTCCATACAATATTTTATGTCTGTATATATATATATATATATATATATATATATATATATATATATATATACATATATATATTTTCTGTATCTAGTTTCCGCCTGCTGCATATATGTTTGTTCACGAAACCTGTCGATTCCATTAACAATCGATCATGTAGGCGCTCTACAGTGTATATATATATATATATATATATATATATATATATATATATATATATATATATATATATTAATTGTTCTGAATTAGCTTGTTCGCTATGTGGGAAGACTTTCCACTTTAAATGTTGCCCGACTGATGGGTAGACCCGGCATCGTGGTTGTGTGCATCTTGCACTACGGCCCTATTTCCTTTCAATCGTATAATTGATAACAGTGCATTTGTTAGGTACGCTTCGTCGGCCATACGAATGCTAATCACATTAATAATAATAATAATAATAATAATAATAATAATAATAATAATAATAATAATAATAATAATAATAATAATAATAATAATAATAATAATAATAATAATAATAATAATATATTTTCTTTATTTAAGCGCCTGCTAACCGCACTGCGCTTTACATGTACAAGTTATGCGATAAATCTTAACTACTAACAGAACAGACAGCCTGCAATACACGGCGCAATTGCAGCCTACAAAGCTGTCCGCCTACGGGGCTTGAACTCGCTACCTCTCGCACTCTACGCCAGATGTTATCCAATGCGCTATCGGTGATGCTAATCATTGCTACGACTCCTTCACTGAGTCTTAGGAGGATAAGCTCTCTTAAACTTCGACATTAGATAAAGCTTTTTCACTCGTATCATTCATTTCTTCTCTTTCTCGCTATTGTCTTCCTTACTTACTATCGACTCACTGTATAGACTACATTGACTGAGGGATTCACGCTATCTGTACCTTGTCTGTGTCAGTTATCTATGTTATGATAATATCATAAACACTTGGCTTATCCTTCTATTTTTTCTTCATAGTGGCTTCGCTCTACCTCTCTTCTTTCCTCTTCACCTTCCTCCCTTCTATCCGCCCACTGGATTCACTAGACTTACTAAGAAATTCATACTAACTGCACCCTATTAGTTGCTTGTGTCATGTATATTATGAACACTCAGTTTATCCTTGCAGTAGCTTCTGTTTGATTTAATTTATTTACCACGGAACTGTATTCATGTATTGCTTTTAGCCAGGACTCGATCTGAATTACTAGGCCTACCTCTAGATGAGACGCTACCATTGTAGTTGCATTGAACATGGATCGATTCGGTTCTACATATGTTTTTGATGACTACGTCATGTAATGGGTCACTAGCTGTCCACGTCAACAAAGGGTTTTGGTCATATGACTGCTATATAGATGAGCTAATTAGTTTAATGCTAGATGAGACTCTTGTGCCATTAGATTTTTAAATAGGCTAGACGTGAACTTCAGCGGTATTGGATGATTGTGTCATGAGCTCGGTCTATAGCCAACCACCTTTAGAAAGATTTTGTCTCTGTAACTAATATACTGATACACTCATGATTTGATTCATTTATTGCAAGATGAGACTTCTTTACTATATGTTCACTAGATAAGTTAGACCTGGACTACAGCTCATTCATTTATTGCTATTCATTCGTTACTATTTGTACTATTTCTTTACTTCTGTAGTCTGACTTGGAATACAGCTGTATTTTAATGACAATGTCACGTTCTCAGTTACTAGCTGTCCACCCTATAAAAAGGGTTTGTAAATGATATACCCATGATCTGGTTCGTTTATTGTAAGATGTGACTTCTGTACTATTTATGTAGCCTACTAAATAAGTTAGACTTGGACTACAGCTGTATTTTGATAACAGTGTCATGTACTCAGTCACTAGATGTCCATCTCTAAAAAAGGGTTTTGTTTTTGTTACTGATATACCCATGATCTGGTTCGTTTATTGTAAGATGTGACTTCTGTACTATTTTTGTACTAAATAAGTTGCACTTGGACTACAGCTATATTTTGATAACAGTGTCATGTACTCAATCACTAGATGTCCATCTCTAAAAAGGGTTTTGTGTTTGTAAATGATATACCCATGATCTGGTTCGTTTATTCTGTACTATTTATGTACTAAACAAGTTAGACTTGGACTACAGCTGTATTTCGATAACAGTGTCATGTACTCAGTCACTAGATGTCCATCTCTAAAAAGGGGTTTTGTCTTTGTAAGAGTATACCTACTGTCATATACATGATCTGATTCGTTTATTGTAAGGTGATACTGTACTTCTGTACTATTTATGTAGTAAATACGTTAGACTTGGACTACAGCTGTATTTTGATAACAGTGTCATGTACTCAGTCACTAGATGTCCATCTCTAAAAAGGGTTTTGTTTTTGTTACTGATATACCCATGATCTGGTTCGTTTATTGTAAGATGTGACTTCTGTACTATTTTTGTACTAAATAAGTTGCACTTGGACTACAGCTATATTTTGATAACAGTGTCATGTACTCAATCACTAGATGTCCATCTCTAAAAAGGGTTTTGTGTTTGTAAATGATATACCCATGATCTGGTTCGTTTATTCTGTACTATTTATGTACTAAACAAGTTAGACTTGGACTACAGCTGTATTTCGATAACAGTGTCGTGTACTCAGTCACTAGATGTCCATCTCTAAAAAGGGTTTTGTCTTTGTAAGAGTATACCTACTGTCATATACATGATCTGATTCGTTTATTGTAAGTAGATACTGTACTTCTGTACTATTTATGTAGTAAATACGTTAGACTTGGACTATGTGCTGTATTTTGATAACAGTTTCATGTACTCAGTCACTAGATGTCCATCTCTAAAAAGGGTTTTGTCTTTGTGACTGTCATACACATGATTGGATTTGTTTATTGCAAAATAAGACTTCTGAAGTACTATTTATGTACTAAATAAGTTAGACCTGGACTACGGCTGTATTTTGATAACAGTATCATGTGTTCAGTCACTAGATGTTCATCACTAAAAAGGGTTTTGTCTTTGTAACTGTCATACACATGAGTTGTTTCATTTATTGCAAAATGAGACTTCTGTACTATTTGGTTACTAGACAAGTTAGACTTGGACTAGGTCTACAGCTGTATTTTGATGACAATCTCATATGCTCAATTACTAGCTGTCCATTTCTAAAAAGGTTTTGTCTTTGTGATTGTCATACACATGATTTGATTCGTTTATTGAAATATTAGACTTCTGTACTATTTGTTTTTACTAGATAAGATAATATTTAGGGGTGGCCCTCGAGCTGTAAAGTTTAGAATATTAGGCCTATGATACTTCGTACAATGGGAAATGGTGTAATGCTTCATAATAAGTAATCGTCAGTAATGGTACTAGTTAATGTATATTGTTTAACAGAATGTCTACTTTCTACCTGTATATTAATGTAAAAATTAACAACTAATGTTCAGAAATGTACTATCATTCTTTTCGCAAGCTCTCTATAAGCAAACTTCGTGGGGACAAACGTTTAATTAATGAATACAGACTGCATATTCTCACACACGCACACATTTGTCTCTATAAGCAAACCTTGTGGGGACAAACGTGTAATTAATGAATACAGCCTGCATATTCTCACACACGCACACATTTGTCTCCATAAGCAAACCTTGTGGGGACAAACGTGTAATTAATGAATACAGCCTGCATATTCTCACACACGCACACATTTGTCTCCATAAGCAAACCTTGTGGGGACAAACGTTTTATCAAATGAATACAGCCTGTGCCTATTCTCACACACATTTCTTCATAGGGCCTACACAATACTTGTGGAGACAATATTCAAGTTAATCAAAACAATAGTTTCTAGTAAATAAATGAAAAACGTCATGAGTATTATAACAATTTCTTATAATAAGTATACTAATACTAAATTGGGGCACATCTATTTACACTAGGCTTGGCAATTATTCTTGGCTTGCCCAAGGTTTTGAATTTGGTGCTGTCCCTGAGATTGTCCAGGCCACGGAGACCTTGGAAGCCTGGATGTCCTGAAACCGCCTGAGGCCCAACCCGAGCAAGACGCAGTTCATCTGGCTGGGTACGCGTCAGCAGCTTGAAAAATTAACCTTGAGGCTTTAGCTCTCAAGTTCCCTCTGGTCTCCTTTGCCTCCTCTGTTCGCGACCTTAGCGTTATCCTGGAACAGGAACTCACGTTCGCCCGCCACATTAACACCTGTCGCGATTGCTACTACCAACTGCGCCAGCTTAGGGTGGTTTCTCGTTATTTGTCACAGGGGGCTGCCTCTACCCTTGTACATGCTTTTGTAGTCACCCGTCTTGACTATTGTAGTGCCCTTTACGCTGGCCTCCCAGCTGTCCGGGTTGGGTGCCTAGATCGGGTCCTTCGAGTAGCTGCGCGCCTCATTGGCCGTATTCTTAAATTTGGCCAGGTGTCTGAGTTTTTGCGGGATGTCCTGCACTGGCTTCCATTCCCACTATGGATCACGTATAGGGTTTCTGCGCTTGTTAGGCGCTGCCTGGAGGGACTCGCGCCCCCATACTTGCAGGACTTTTGTCGCCCTACATCTGCTGTACAGCGGCGATCCAACCTTCAATCAGCTGACCAAGCTGTACTCATGATCCCTCACTCGCGTACCGCAATCATGCAGCGCCGCTCATTCTCTGTTGCTGGCCCTACGACCTGGAATGGGTTTCAATCTCGACACTCAACAGTCATGCCGCTGCTAAGCGTGCAAGATAACATTTCTGCTGCAATGGAAGAAAACAGATATTCGATACGAATATTGTTGGATTTAGCCTAAGCCTTCGATGCTATAGATCACTAGAGTAATTGCCCATCAGTATGACGGAAACGTCTGTCTTTCTGGCTGCACGTCTGTACGGCTATATGCCTCCTCCCTTCCTCCCGCCTCAGCTCTGTCCCGCCTTCACTCACTCCGTCTAACAATCTGTCTATCTGACCATCCGTCCCTGTGTCAGTTTGGCTGTGCGTCTGTACGTATCCGTCCGTTCCTCACTCACTAACTCACTCCGTCTGTCAATCTATATGTCTGTCTGACTGTGCGTCAGTACGTCCTTCAGTTTCCCTTCCTCCCTGTATGCTGACACCTAGCGACTGCAAATGAATTTGAGAGCGTTACTCCATGACAGACGGACAGAATGGGACTATGGCATAGAGTAACAGTGTGTGTCATTAGAGTAATTAAAGGGTTTCATCTATAATTGAATTATGTGCCAAGTGTTTTTATTTTAAAGATACTACTGGAAATGTTAATCGACTCATTGTTAACTGAATATATACCAGTCATGATTTACTGCATCAATATTTGATGCTATATAAAATAAGCCAATGAAATTGTCCATGTTAACCTTTCAAACACTCATCAACATTTCCATTTACTAATGTGTAATAGTATATTAGCTGCTTCTTCAATTTATCGTTTTCTCCTTATATGTAAACCATTGTATGCAGATATCTAAGGTACATTTTCTGATATAATCAGCGATTTGTGACAGTAATAACATCGCTACACACGAGTTTGGTTGGTTAGAGTAACGTTACTCTAATGACAATAGTGCTGTAGTATGGCAATTTGTTTGTCAAAGTCACCTATTTGGAAAATTAAGGAAATTTAGCGTAAACAGACACATTTCCTACATGACCAATTGACTCACTTTCATCATACACAGTTTCAGTTACATTCAGTGACTTAAGGTACAAAACCCAAAAAATTAGCGAAATGGACAGTTGTGAAATTTTCACCAAGATCTCGTCTTTGCCTCCAAAGATCCTCGTCAGACTATGGCTTTGTTAGATTTTAATATGGACTACATCCCTGCATTTAAATGTTGTTGTGACTTAATTCTGTCCTGTAGTCTTAGGCCCTGGGTCAAATAGTTTTTGCAGCACAGCCTGTGTGCCACAGGCCTACTCTAATTTCAGTGGCGGCGATCTTGTTTGACAGGTGGGGGGACACGGAATACCTTTTGAACTGATCTGGTCAAAAGTTCCTGATTTGGTCAAAAAAGAGGTACAAACATTTTTTTCGCGCGTTCTGTTGACCTGTTTTAGGGTTTCTTCAAAATTTGGGGGACAGATGTATGGTGTGTCCCCCAACATTCAAAGGTGAGGGGACTTGTCCCTCTCGACCCCCCCCCCAGATCGCCGCCCATGTCTAATTTAATTCAGTTTGATAATTTATAACATATTGTCGCTGCAATATATAATTGCAATTTAAGTTAAATACAAAATGTAATTTGTGCTTTTGAGACAACGGAAAAGATAAGAATATTATACAGGCTATGAACATACAAAGAAATCAATTTGTGCAGTGTTCTGAAAAATGTAACAATTTCGGACTTTGTGAGGGCACTCATCGTGAAAGCTTGAGCTTACACAGACAAGACTGGATTTCAGTTAAGAACTGTATAAATACCATCGTCCAGAAAGTTTATATTTGGGCCTCTCAACTGGTCAGCCTGAGCTGTGTTTCATAAAGGAAGAACTATGTCTTGTCACACGCAAGAAACAAATCTTCTTTGAAAATGCCATTATGCCTATTTTGTCAGAGTAGGCTACCAATTATGTTTGGACAGCCGGCTTCACCAAATTCAAGGTTTGCGCGGCGCTGCAGAGAATGAACAGCGCCCTTTTATTCTTTTCAACTAATAGTGCTAGTACATTACAGTTACTGCCTTTCATAACATGACCCCGATTGTCTTCAGTCATTAGCGTTAGTCCCGGCCCTTCCTCCCCCATTCCTCCCTCACCGGTCGTCCGGCCGACTCTGTATGAAGTTTCTTGTTTTTGCAATAAGCCAATAGTAGCAGTTAAGGATCGACCGACGGATCGAACGACATAACAGATATCCGTAATGTTATTGTGTTATATAATATTATATTGTTTGATAAGAAAAATCCACTTATCCACAAATATAATAAACGGACCTTAATTTATCTATAAAGTTAATACTATGCACTTATAATCATTCTGAAATAATTGGCACAGTCCTATTATATCTATCTGTCTGTCTGTCCGTCCGACCGTCCGTCCCTCTATCTATCTATCTATCTATCTATCTATCTATCTATCTATCTATCTATCTATCTATCTATCTATCTATCTATCTATATATCTATCTATCTATCTATCTATCTATCTATCTATCTATCTATCTATCATCATTTTGAAACCAGCGCCAGCCAGCACAGTAGTATTTAGTTTAAAATTGAAAATAATATATAGCCATGATTACATCAATGATCCTACACCTACAGAAATGTTCTCTAGCGCATGACCTGCTTTGAAAATAGTACATCATACGTACACAAGAAAATAGTGTACTAAGTTAGATATGCTGCAGCTGTGGCAGCTGTCATTCGCCTGTTCATTCGACCCCATGGGTCGGAAGCTGTTTGCTGCCACAGCTTAACTCGGCCAACGGTCACTCTATTTCCTGATATATATATATATATATATATATATATATATATATATATATATATATACAAGATAGATCTCTGATAATCTGGTAATATATATATATATATATATATATATATATACAAGATAGATCTCTGATAATCTGGCTGACACACCTCAACAGGTTACAAGATAATAGCAAATAGCAAGAGAAAAAAATCGCCTATTGACGATTAACAAATAGAATCCCACAAGTTAGGCGTCCCCGGTGAGTGGCACTCTGGGCTAGTCTCTCAGGTGTTAGGGGGACGCGGTGGTGTAGTGGTGTGGGTCGTTGCCTTGTAACCGAAGGGTCGCAGGTTCGATTCCCACCTCAAGCCACTGCGTAGCGACCCAAGTGCTTCTGAATCGTTGCTTCGATCTTATCGACTGTCTACGAAATACGGCACTCTAATCTCCAGTATTTATTTATTATAGATGTCTTTAGAGCGAGCACTTGTCTGTTAGCGTAGGCCCTATGTATATACAAGATGCTTGTCCACCCTTTGCCAGATTCCGGACTATCCTTATTCTCATATTACGTACACTTGTCTCCGTAGACTCTCTGTATGGAGACAAATGTTTTATCGATTAAATACAATTTGCATATTATAGGTTAAGTAAGTAAGTAAGTAATCTGTTATTAGCACGAGACAAACGCTCATACTTCACAACAACAATACAAAGATTGACGAAAGTAGCAAAATAGCACAATATCAGTAGAACAAAAACAGATGCAATATTATAAACAGTTTCATAATGTCTGATTATCTAAAGCTATGTGTATATCTGAAGCTATGATCTGTGGAACATAATCATTACTCGGGTCTACAACTGGAGAGACATTAGATCTCGGAACAAGCATTATGACTAACATTAACCCAGTTTTTATAGTTGTAAAATACGCGAATGATGAAGGATTTCTTATGAAGCAATGTACTAAAGTGTGGTAGTTCGAATGCATGCCTCCTTTTTCGCATGTTGAAGTTATGAAGGTGCTTTGCGATCAGTAATTGGTGAAGACGGTAATGGGGTGACTTGATGCTCTTAAAGAACTTAATTAACTTTTCTCACAAATCTTCCCCAACGTTAAAATGTCACCATTCAGAAGGTTGCTGCGCCCAGCCCTGCGCAAAAACGAATAAATTCTTCCACACAATTCTATTCTGTTGGCAACAAGCCCCAAGATGGAAGAGCTTAAGTTAGTCGGGAGACTACAAAGGCTTGGGAAATGTTCGTTAGCTTGCTGGGAGGCATTCCATGAGATCGGAGGACTCTTAGAAGGTATAGGCGTTGTCTGCATGCCTTCAAAATAGGCCTACACGTCACATGGTCTTCAAATTCTAAATTCTCTCGGAAAAGAACGTCCAGTAGTTTCACAATTTTAACTCTTTCAATATTGCTGATAGGGTCCGGAAGAGATAAAAGTCTTGAACTCGGTCTATGAAATACAATTTCTTTTGTGTTAGCAAGATTGCCATTTTGTTGCTGGAGGTCCAATCTTTAACCCTTCGTCGGGCGGGAAAAAAACTATACAAGTAAGGTCGTGGGGTCAATTTTGACCCCATAGTAATAATCATGTAATTCGAATAAAATAAGCACGTAGATTGCATGAGAAGGTGATTATTATCAGTAATATTCACTTAAATGTCATTACTTGTTTCACGTCCTCATGACATGACGTCATCTGACGTCATGGTATGATGTCATATCATGATTTCATGACTACACATACAAGCATACGCTTGTAATACTGTTCTTACACTAATATATAGTGCCATCAATACAATGAAGTGACACTGGAATGAACATAGACTACTATGAGCCTAGGAATGACATCTTGACATGACGTCAGATGACGTCATGGCATGACGTCACTTCGTTATGTCTTGACGCCACAAACAAACAGGCTTAAATGCTATTCTTACACTAATGTATAGCACCATCAATACAATGATATGACACTATAATGAACATAGACTTCTAGAAACCTAGGAATGACATCATGATACGACGTCTTCTGACGTCATGGCATGACGTCACGTCATGATTTCATGATGCCATGTACAAACTAATACCGTTCTTATATTAATGTTTAGCGCCAAGAATACAACAAAATGACACTATACTGGACACAGGAGACTGCTATGAGCCTAAAATGATATCATGATATGACGTCAGATGACGTCATGACATGACGTCACGTCATGATGTCATGACGCCACATAAAAAACAGGCTTATAATACTAATGCATAGCGCCTTCGCTGCAATGAAATGACACTAGAATGAACATAGGAGACTGCTAAGTGCCTAGGAAAGCATTTCAACGATCAGCAGAGACACATGTCTGACAGAATATGACAGTGGGCAGGGCACTCATTCTTATGGCATGCCTTACACACAGCAATGGCTCTTTTGTCCGTGTGTCTGGGACAAACTTGGTAACGACCTCGTTTCTTTAGAGGTTCCCGAGTGTCGCCTATTAGTCGTTCTCTAATCAGTTCATGATGAGTTGCAATAGATCGCCGCTGTTCCTACTCATCCCTTGTCTTGTAGCCTACTCATCCCTTCTCGGAAGGGATGAGTAGGTTACAAGACAAGAGTAGGCTACAACTCGCGTCCTCTGGGAGCCACAAGTTCTTGGGCAACTCTACTCAATTAGTACGAATAGTACCAACCAAAGTCGCTTTCTTTGTCAGCAGAACATCTCTAGCCATGGCTAGCGAGGTGACAATTAAGTTATCAATGGTAATGTTGCAACCTTCACATTCAAGAGGTTGCATGAGCTGGCGGACGTTCCTCTCATGACTTTGGTTGGAGCTGCATCGGCGCTGTCTTTGCCGCAATATATACTGGCATTGTACACGTACTTGGTTTCACGATCGTATCACATCCATAAGTTTATGCCGTATTTTTCCGACTTTGACCGCATGTTCTGTACGAATCTACACCAACCTCGATAAGGATCGAGTCTTTCGTCAATTGTGAGGAAGGGCAATTGAATCATTGTACCTTGAGCCTCTCTCCTTTTCAGTTCCGTAGACGCTTGAAAACTTGTTTGCCGGTGCTTGTGCTGAGGCGGGTCGAGAGCGCCGCTGAATTGAGTGGCGCTATATAAATGTTCGGTTACAAATTACAAATTGAGCGTTATGTAAATAGGAACAATAAATAAGAAAGTAATATTGTGGGTTTGTGCAACTATAGACTGTTTAATGATAAAGAAACATCAATAATTAGTAGTGGGGTCAAAAATGACCCCATGACCTTAAGTGTATAAATGTCCTGTAATTTTTGTCCATCTAAAATTCCCATGCACACTCAACTGGAATATGTAATGACAACCTGTACGATAATTCTCGTGGATATTCAGAGCAAGCATTTCAGTTTTAACAAAGATATATGGTTTGAAAATGCACGCTGGGGTCATTTTTGACCCCACGCCCGTCGAAGGGCTAATTTTAGCGAATTCATTTTCTAGGCTAACAGAGAAGTTTTGGAGAGCTAGAAGGTTAATATCATCTGCAAATTTGAAAAGACGTTGGATAGAGAGACGGGTAGGATCAATCTCCATTACAATGTAGAAGCTGGGACCAAGACCAAACCCTTGGATAACGCTGCGATTAATGGAAGCAGAATCGGAAAATACATTCTCGCATTTGAGGACTTGAGATCAGGCCCGCATTAAGGGGGGTGCTAAGGGTGCTGCAGCACCCGGGCCCGCAGTTTTAAGGGCCCGCATTTTTGGAAGTGCATAAAATTTTTGTATTGTATACTTGTATTTGGGCCCAAAAAGGTCATCACATCATCATAGAAAAGAGATGAATTACTAAAAAAATGTCATAAGACTTTTTGTAAGATGAAATTCCAAAAAAGATGGATGAAATCACCATGTCGAAATTCAAAAATTTTTCGGCGACCATCCTTTCGGAGGCTCGTAGGCCTCCCCCAAAATCACAGCACCCGGGCCCGCACTAGCCTTAATGCGGCCCTGCTTGAGATCGACCAGTTAGGAAGTCAATGACCCGGTTTGATGTTTCCATAACGTTAGGGATTAGAATTGAATGGTCAACATCAAATGCTTTAGAGAAGTCGACTAACAGGCAACGTACATAAGAGTTGCTTTCCAGAATCAAGGTGACGTGATGTAGAAAGAATTTGATTGCACTGGTGCCGGTTGATCTGAGGCCAAACTGGTCCTCTAAAGTTTCTCGGGGCAAATTGGATGTCAGCCACTTAGAAACAACAATTTTTGCCCGCGATTCTTGAGAGGATTGGAGTCACCCAGAGTAGATGGTTTTGTAACTGTGTCCACGGAAGTGACCACAGTGACGCGCCAGTTACCCGGAATGGTCCCAGTTTCAAAAAAGCATTTAAACACATGAGTGACAAATTACGCCAACTCATAGAACGTTTCTGAAAGTCCAGCGGCTGTGTTTCGCTGTGTGCGCAGAGACCTTTCGATTTCCAGTAGGCCTATATATTATTCACATAATGGTTTAGAAATTCCGGTGTTGACTCCCATGACATTGTGTTGCTTTTAAGAACAAGGATTTCCTCAGTCAAATTGTCCACAGAAGTCGCTATTTCATCATAGAACTTATTAGCCTAATTGATGTCATCAAAGAGGCCTGTCTAATTTATAGTGCTGCTGGTCAGGGCAGAAGACGAATTATCACACTATTTGACCGAAAGCTGCTTAGGTGTGGCAGCTTGTAAGGCAGAAAAACGTGTTGTGTGTTTTCCAAGATCAGCGGACTGATGCTCTCCGCAAGTGAGTCTGCGCCTTCCATTTGACCCTTCCTTCGAAGTTTATTACGCTTATTTAGAAGTGATTTTTATGACAGGGGTTATTAGGCCCTAAGTCTGGATTCTTGGTTTTTATTGTGACAGTTCTAGAAGGGATGCACTTAAGTAAGTAAGTATGTTCTTGTCAATGTGTTGGAAATTGTTTGAAGAAACATGCTGTAAATCAGACTGACATCCGAGGTGTTAAAAAGACTAATCGTGCAAATTTATAGTGAGCCTACGAGACACAATATTTTCCTCTCTGTGGTCGTTCCTTTACTTTCCTTTTGGCAATTCCGGTGTCGCGTGACCGACTATCCGTCCAAAAACTATCCAAGGGATGAATAAATTTACCCTCCCCCGATGGAATAAAACGGCACAGAGTAGCCTGGGCACTGGCGTAGACTTGTCCTAAATATTGGGGGGGGGGATTTAGGTATTCATTGTCCAAAATATTGGCGGGGCATTTTTACAACGGCGTAACTTTCCCAGAAAACTCGAAAGTAACGATTTCTCCAATTTCTCAGGAACCTAACCTCGAGAGTATATAAGAGGATCATTGACTTCACTAGATAGCCTACTATGACGGACATAGTTCTACATTGTCTTAAATTGCACAATTTGTAATTATGTTGCAGGGAAAAACTTCTTGATGGGGGACAATTTTGTACGACTCACGGGGGATACTTTTGCACGAGGAGGATAGCAGTCTTGTTGTCAAAACCTTAAACCTCAAGACCGAGACCAAGACCTTGAACCTCAAGACCAAGACCAAGACCTTGAACCTCAAGACCAAGACCAAGACTTTGAACCTCAAGACCAAGACCAAGACTTTGAACCTCAAGACCAAGACAAATCGAGACCAAGACCCAAAAATTACAATCATATCCAAACTTTTATTCCTTACAAAAAATTGTCAAGTCGTACTACTCGCTAATTTAATGAAAAAATTAGACTTTTATTTTATTTTATTTTATTTAAGCAAAACAACTCTGATTGCAGACTACATCATAATAATTCGTATTAACAAAAGTCGTACATGAGAAATGTTATTCCAAATGTCTTTTTGGTTTTATGAAAACCAATTCGCTCAGAATTTCTGACCAATACGTGACCTGTGGGCTTCATAAAAATTCTGCTATGCAAAAAATACGTTCTAGGCTACATGTAGGTTCGGAAAACGCTGGAACACACAGCAGCTTTTCAAGCACTGGATGTAAATGTCGTGAGTCTGTTTTGAAATTATTTCATGGTAAATAATCGGAAGTCAAAATAATTGTCCAATTGTCCAAAACAACAGTGAAGCCTCATTCACACGTCGTAAATACTAAAGCAATTGTACTAGTAATTAATGGATAAATTGTTAATTCTTGCGTTTTGTTAAATGACTGTTCACATTGACAAAAGTCTTGGTCTTGCAAGACCAAGACAAAGACTTTGAACCTACAGACCAGGACCAAGACTTTGAACCTCAAGACCAAGACTTTGAACCTCAAGACCAAGACCTTTGGTATCAAGACCAAGACCAAGACTTTTGGTCTCAAGACCAAGATCAATACCAAGACTTTTAAAAACGAACTCGAGTGCACTCGAGACCAACACCTTGGTCTCGAGAACAACAAGACTGGAGGATAGACCCTCCCGTTCACATTCTTCAGGCCGGATACTCCATTCTGCTACGGGGAAATAATTGTATGGGGGGATACTCTATCTTTGTGACACAGGCATACTAAGCAACTTAAAAGCACCGGGCGGGGTCGTAAATGAACCCATCTGTATTTTTTACTGTAAGATCAACATGTTTGTTATTTGATTGTTAGAAACTCAAGCGAAGAGCATTTTGTGAATGCATAAAGTTGCATGCAAACGACACTGGTTTAAATTTTATTAAGAATCTCAAGTTTCCCAAAAAATTCTGAACGCCTATATTTAACAAATAATGCATCACTGGCACTTTCCCTATCATGTCACCCGGAAACTCCTGATCCATGGTCTTCGTCTTCCTCTGAGTCAGAATCGCTGAGGTCACTATCATATGTTACAGTAGCCTAGTACTCTCCTGTTCTAATAATCGTTGGGTCTCTTCTTTTCTCAAATATCTTACTGCTTTAGGTCAGCTATCCGTATTTTACTTCGAAGATAAATATAAATAAAGCGCTTGGATAAGATAGGCTTTAAGGCAAATTACCCCATAAAGAGCGACTGCGCCATTCTTGGCTACAAAGCTACTGAAACAATCGTGTATAATCGCAACACTGAAATGAGGTAGACAGCTGGCTGTTTGAAATGCAATTTTACTAATTCTGTTACTCTATGTGAATAACGTTTAACATGCTAATGATGACTGGGTTGAATAATATGCTATGAACTCGAACACGATGCATATCTCATCGAAAATAACAGCTAAACAAACAATTTACTGCAAATTCCTAAAACATTTTGAAAAATATGTAACGGTTACAATTTTATAACAGCCAGCAACCGATTTGAGTCATAAAAGACCCCGTCCCATATGCTTAGGTTTAGCCTAATGAGCTCAATGACTGACACTTTCAATGCTCTGAAACTTTGATAAACGACGCACATTTGTCTCCATAGCCAACCATGTGGGCACCAATGTTTTTGAAGTTATGTGTGAAAATACTGTGTGCATTTTATGCGTTAATGAAAACATAACTGATGTCAGTGATCACACCTTCCCCTTTCTCCTCCTGCAGCTGCGGTTGAGGACCCGAAGCCAGGCAATTGGTAGCGCAGGGGAACGACCTTGAAGCGAACAAAGGTACGGCCTGTGCTGCTGCTACTATAAAGCTATGCCTTGCATCGAGTTTCCCAGTCGTCGACTAATTTTGATAAACTATCAGAGACGTTGTTCTGTCGTTGTTGGTGGCTGTTCAGTCGTTTTGTTGTGATATACATTTTAAGAAGTTGTGTCTGCGGAAAATGAAGAAAGCCAGGGTCTGCATTGAGGTAATTGCTACAATACTATTATTTCAGTAGTTATTATAAATTTATGTGAATTTGTCCAGATTTTCGACCATTTTTACAAAATCTACCGTGATATTTTTGGCCTTTTACCGTGAATTTCTACTGTCCCTAATTATTAATATACGCGTATTTAAAGAAATAAAACGTTGTCACGAGGCGCTGATCACATTATTCCGTTATTATGAGACTTTCACTGGCTTTGGATAAAAAAGTTCCATTTCGAAATTGCATCTCTGACATTTAAAATTGTGGTCAATAATCAGCCGTCATATCCAAGTGGACTTATTGCTCGGTACAATCTGAAGCTTTCTATGCGATCTGCAGACAAGCATTAATTGGCTATGCCAGATAACAGGTCTGCTAATGGAATGCGATCTTTTTCATATGCAGCACCTTATACGGTAATATCTGTAATTTTCTCCCTCATGACCTACGTTTCATCATTTTGAACTTTTCAGAAAGAAATAAAACAATCTATTCCCCCTTAGTCATTTCAATCTTTGATTACTGCCTTAATGATTTCGACCACTGCTAACACTATGGACTTCCTTTCACATAGCTTGTTTTCATATCTGTTTGTTTGGTGCGTGGCGGGTAAGACAATTTTGTGTTGAGGAAGTCGTCACCGATGTCTTTTTAGGCAGCGAAATTGAAATTAAATTGTTATTTTATTGTATATGGTCTATTAATCCTATCTTGAATATACGCACTAAAATTTAAACCCCTTGCATTAAGTTTTATTAACGTTAATTATAATTGCCACATTCTGTCCAAATGTGCAAATTCACAGCGTCACTTTGGTAATAGGCCTATTAAACTGTCGGTGTTTGATTTTATATGCATAAACAATTTTGTATCATATACAGAAATGAGCTTGACTGAGAAGTAAGAAACATAAAGAAACATTTTAGGCCCTACTATATCTAAAATGAAACTAGATTTAAAAGTGTTAGTACTAGTTCAACAAATAAAACTTTATTTCCAGCTAGATCAACAAACGCTATTTTTTTATTTGCAGATATACCAATGCGGCGATCAGGTCAAAGCAAAATGGACCAATGGAAGATTCTATTCAGCTAAAATCATGAAACCATTTGAAGGTCTGATTGACATTGATTGTAGTTTAATTATCTTTGTTTATTAAAATGTAATTTCTGTATTTTTCGCAAACAATTATGGTCTTGGAGGTTGTCTAGAAGCTCCATGCTTTCTAATCGAGTGCATTGTACTAAGTTTTGTGGTATCACTTCCTCATATAAATATATCAACTGTAGCATTGTACAGGGGTGAGGACTTGGGCCAATCCACTTTTTGGCCTCTATTTCTGGACTAAAATTGCTTCATCCAGGGAACAAATTATTCAAATATGCAGATGATTGCATATTTGATTATATTGTGATTCCTGCCTCAAACATTACGACGACTCACTCTGAACGTGCCCACATAGTTCTAGAATTCGTGACTTTGGGTTATAAAATTCTTAAAAATTCGCGAGTTTTTGGCCTATTTTAAAATTCGCAAAAATTCGTTAGGCCATTGTTGGGTCTTTTTACATTGACAGTGACGTTTTGCAAAAACAGCGTAAGTAGCAAGAAATGTGAAGACGTCATGATTTGTTGTATCAAACTACTGCTTAGAATTTAATGTAAAATTCAAAATAAAAGTTTATTACGTAACGAATTAATTTAGTCAAAATCTGATTTCTTAATGATGAAAGAACATGGATCGCTGTGGAAGTAGGCCTATGTAGCAATTTTGGAGGAGATGGAAAGGGTAGGCCTTCGGGAGCATTGCATGGCAAAAATACAGAAACCATAGTCAAGTGGTAAGAGTGGGCTGTTCCTGACTCAGAATCAGAGAACGATGAAATAGAAGACACAGCTCAGTGAACGTTGTCAATAATTAAATCAAATTTCTAAATAATCTTTTATGATTTTAAACGAACTACAATATGAAAAGTGGTATGTGAAATAAACGATTATTTGGCTTGATTTCAACTGTAGGCCCTAACAGTCTAAACTTCTAAAGCTGCAAATGCCAGTGACGTAGCTAGGATATTTTGCGCCCGGGGACAAACTATGAAATTGGCACCCCCTGTTTATTTCACATTTTATAAATACATCGAATGGCAGTTTAAATTTTAATCAAATAGAATATGACGACTAGGCCTACAGATAGCATAGGCCTATGGTGCCAATTAGTGCTCAATGAGGCGACAAAATCATCCTTGACAACTTGTTTACAAGCAGTGAGAATATAACTGGATATTTTGGGCGCCAAAATCAAATAGAATATGACGACTAGGCCTACAGATAGCATAGGCCTATGGTGCCAATTAGTGCTCAATGAGGCGACAAAATCATCCTTGACAACTTGTTTACAAGCAGTGAGAATATAACTGGATATTTTGGGCGCCAAAATTAAATCTTTTAAATTTATTTTGGATAAATTAGTTAAAATTGTATCCAAATTAAGAGTAAAATTATGTATTTTAACCCTCACTTTAGCGCCCTCTCTTTGGCGCCCGGGGACGCATGTCCCTCTCTGTACCCCCTATGGCTACGCCTCTGGCAAATGCAGCCAGTTGCTCAAACATACAAATTTCTCAAAATTGTCAGTTGACAAAGCTGCTCTCTTTTTGTTCAAAACTGAATTCTTATTTTAGATAGATTTTTATTAGGTAGGCCCTACTTTGCGTTAATGCGTTAAAAAAATTAATCGCAAAATTTATTAACGCGTTAATCGCGGGCGTTAACGGCGATTAACGCGCAGCCCTATTAAAAAGTTAAAAAGTAAACAAATAATAATAAAAAAATTGCCATGAGAAATAATTCTATTATTTTATTTTTTCACGAATTTTAACGAATTTTAAAACTGCAGTTTTAAAATTCGCTAAAATTCGTGATTTAAGAAAAAATTAAATTCATAAAATGCGAATTCTCGAACTATGCTTGCCCACATAGCTGAATGGGCTAGAAAATGCAACTTGTGCCTAAATCATAGCAAGTCTTGTAAAATCATAATCAGGCGTCTTCTAACCAAAATTCAAGATACCCCTCCACCAATCGCTGGGATCGTACGTGTAAATAAAATCAAAACTTTAGGTGTCACTCTTTCAGAAAGAATTGGGTTCTCCTTGCACATTAACAACATCTGTAAAACAGTTGTATAGCTTCACAATCCTTTTTGCTCTGCGAGTCCTGGTTTCGCATGGATTAACTGGAATCCGCCTCCATGATGGTGTACGTTCCACTACAGTGGCACGAATATTATGCTCATCAGCAGTCTGGTGGGGTTTTACCAATGGTGGGGAGAGAGAGAGAGAGAGAGAGAGAGAGAGAGAGAGAGAGAGAGAGAGAGAGAGAGAGAGAGAGAGAGAGAGAGAGAGTCAAACGACAGGAGTATCTGCCAACTGATACTCCTACATTTGACATGTTGTGTTCTAGGGCGGACGATGCTCTCTTTGCTGCAATCCTTTGGGACCCTGGGCATGTCCTCCATGATTTGCTTTCTCCGATAAGAATATCTGGGCACTCTCTTCGCCCTCGCTCACATAATCATGAAATACCGCGATGTGATACCCTGACAATGTTATTTCATGATTTTTATTTCAATTTATTACTTCTATGTTTCATAATCAATGCTTCTTGCTACTGTCCCATTGTGCGTTTGATAAAGGTGTAATATAGAATATAGTTACTTACTTACTTACTTACTTACTTACTTACTTACTTACTTACTTACTTAATTACATGTAGGCTAATGTGATATTAGGTGGATGCATGGGTACCGGCCTGCTATTCCGTGTCCGCTATGCCGGGGTCCGCCATTCCAGGAGTCCGCCGGAATATACATACGTACAACATACATACATACAACATGCATGCATACAACATACATGCATACATGCATAATGCATACATATTATTAATGTATGTATGCATACATGAACAATACATACATATATACATAAATGCATATGTATATATATATATATTAATACACATAAATGCACATAATTATACATTAATACACATATAAATGCATACATACATACATACATACATACATACATACACACATGCATACATGCACACATACATACAAACATACATACAAACATACATACATACATACATACATACATACATACATACATACATACATACATACACACATACATGCATACATACATACATACATACACACTTCGCTCGGCTGACCAGGCCGAGCTCTTGGTCCTCCGCACGCGGGCAGCCATTATGCAGCGTCGCTCTTTTTCGGTCGCTAGCCCTGCAACCTGGAATGGCCTCTCTGTTGCGCTCCGCCTGGTACCTATGGCTCAATCACTTTGTTTCATGCTAACTTAAAGACTGTTCTCTTTATCCGTGGTTGAACTGGGAATGCTCCTGAGTAGATCATCTTTAAGGGGCGCTATATAAATGCTCATTAATAATACATCCACACATACAATCACACAACGTACAAACATACATCTAATCGGTTTTCTTAAAGTTTCTTTAAATCCATCAAAGACTCAATTAATTTGGTTTGGCACTCGTCAACAAGTGGCCAAGATTGACTACTCTCTTTTATCTCAAAGCTTTCCTTCTTATACCTTCTCTACATCTGTTCGTAACCTGGGTGTCATTCTTGATAGTTCCTTTCCTTTTCTGGCCATATCTGTAATCTCACCCGCTTGTGCTACTACCATATCCGACGTCTGAAAGCTATCCGAAGATCTGTCTCCTCTCCAGTCTTTACCTCCATTGTCCATGCCTTTGTCTGTTCTCTCATGTGTACTGTAGGCCTAACTCCCTCTTTGTTGGCCTCCTCAAAGTCCGTCTCTCCCCTCTACAATCTGTTCTTAACGCTGCTGCCAGACTAATCGCCCGTCTCCCACGTTTCTCCCATATTTCCACATTCATGTTTGAACATCTTCACTGGCTTCCTCTTACTGCCCACATCCAACTAAAGGTTCTTATTCATATTTTCCGATCTTGCCTGCGACTTGCTCCTAAATACCTATCTGACTCCATATCTCTTCCCGCCTCAGCTGGCTCCCTTCGCTCTCTTCGTTCCTCTGATCGTCATGACTTGCCTGTTCCCCGAGTGAGAACTTCCATGGCCCAGTCTAGTTCCTTTGTTAGTATTGGCTCTTCTTTGTGGAATCAGGTTGCTCCTTCGGTTTGGCCTACACTACTATCTAGTGGTCCTGTCACAGCTTTTCGTTGTCTTGAAACTTGTTTTTATTTCCGAGGACTTTCGCACTGCATATAAAAACCTCACCTCTTGCTATCTCTCCACGGGCCTTTCACTCAAAACTAAAAACTCTGCTCTTTGACAAATCCTATCCCGATTCCTCCTCTCCTCCCTACCTCCCTCGCCGTTTCAACTCTAAACATCACCCACCTTAGCCGTCTTACTGTCTGCCTGACTGACTCTTTTGGATCTTCACCTGTAACCGATTTGACCCCCCCCCCGCCAATCTATTTTAATTTGACTAAGCGCCTGTGAATAAGCTGGTTACCGCGACTTCGCTTTTTTGGGAGCTGGAGAAATCTCGAGTTTACGATTACGATAATACATGTAACACACAATGAATACATTCATACATACATACATGCAAACGCTTACCTACACGTACATATATACATTTACACACATGAAATCACAATTATATACTTTATACATACACAGCTGCCACATGCATACATACACATATATACAAGACAACATACATAGGCCTACATTACACTTAATAGAAATGGCTGCCTCAGATCTAGCTTAAGGAACTGCTGAAAATATGTATCTTTTATGTGTATATATATGTATGTATGTATGCAGTTGTGTATTTATGATTGTATGTATGTGTGCATTTATATGTTTATAATTGTATATATGTATGTAAGCATTTGAATTTATCTATGCATGTGTATATGTATGTATATATGTACATTGTATATATTATCCATATATATGTGTGTATGTATGTATGCATTAATGTATACATATATGTTTATGTATATATATTTGCATGCATATATGTATGTATGTATAAATGTATGCATATATATATGTATATATGTACATTGAATATATTATCCATATATGTGTATATATGTATGCATTAATGTATACATATATGTTTATGTATATATATTTGTATGCATATATGTATGTATGTATAAATGTATGCATATATATATGTATGTATATATATATATAAGTATATATATAAAAGATTGCTGCTGCACAGCTCATGTACTACCTGGACAAAAATTGCCTTCTCCCCACTTTCCAGTCGGGTTTCCGTTAGGGCCATTCCACAGAAACCCTGTTAATCCGCCTCCTATCTGACATATATAATACGGAGCCATAGATCCCAGGCCACTCTCCTTGCGCTGTTTGATGTGAGGACTGCGTTCGACACTGTCTATCACGACATCCTCTTGCAGCACCTATCCATTTCCTTTGGCTTCTCTGGTAATGTTTTACATTGGCTTACCTCATTTCTACAAGACCGCTCCTTTATGGTGGCCCACGGATCCACTAGGTCTCCTTGGGTCCCTGCTCATTTTGGCCTGACTCAGGGCTCCGTCCTCGGCCCCCTTCTTTACATAATCTACACTTCAGACCTTGAAGGGGCGCTATATAAAACTGCTATAATAATAATAATAATAATAATAATAATAATAATATATGTATGCATATATATATACATGTACAGTATGTATGTGTGTATATATGTACGAATGTATCAGGACATTTTATATAGCGTATTTTTAATATCTCATAAAAGTAGTGCTGGGGGGTAATGGCATGTCCTCTGGGGGGTAATGGCAGGGCGGTAATGTCCAGGAATATAACAAGGTCAAAACCGTGTGTCTTCTGACTCAAAGTGTGCAGTTGGCATTGTCCAGTGTGCAGTTGACATGTCTTGAGTCTTTTGAAATACAATACAATATATATAATTGTGTAGTATGAAGTTTTGAGTGATTAGCTTAATCACGAGATCAACATAAAACCTGAATTTTAATTTCCAGTTCATTACAGTTTGACGTTCAATTAAAATGAGGAAGAGTGTGTAATATAAATTTATGAGTTGTTTAGATATTGGCATAATAATAAGAATGCTGTTTTTGCCAATGTCTTATTTAATTAAGTAAAATCTAAATGTGAACATTTGCAACACAATTTTTCATCTCAAGACTTGCTCTCAAAACGCTGGCATGCTGGCGAAGGCCCTGAGATGAATATAAAAACATAACAAAACAAATGATTTTTTCTGTATTTACTGATTAGTAACCATATTTTAATTTATTAGGTGGATTTACAGTAAAGTTTGATGATGATGGCATTGAACACAACTGTACACTGCGTGAAATCCGAAAAACATCAACATCATCAAATAGTCAAAATGCGCCATCTTCTAGCATTACAACGGCAACAAACAACAGGCAATGGCTAAATAAGTGGCAAAAGAAACGTGCACAGTTGGAAAATCAAGAACTTGTGGCAAACATAGTTCCAGACGAACTAGACTTGCTTGTTGCAGACACGTTACATAAATCAGCATCAACTGATATTGCAGCAGTAGCAGAATCACAAGCATCTGATGTTGCATCATCTGATCCAATAGTATCAGCTTCGTCAGCAGTACAGAATCCAGCACCATCGTATTCAGCATCAGCTCTAGCAACATCAGGAGGAACACTATCAGATACATCAGCATCCGGTGTGGCATCATCTGATCCAATGGTATCAGTTTCGTCGGCAGTACAGAATCCAGCACCATCGTATTCAGCATCAGCTCTATCAACATCAGGAGGAACACTATCAGATACATCAGCATCCGGTGTGGCATCATCTGATCCAATGGTATCAGTTTCGTCGGCAGTACAGAATCCAGCACCATCGTATTCAGCATCAGCTCTATCAACATCAGGAGGAACACTATCAGATACATCAGCATCCGGTGTGGCATCATCTGATCCAATGGTATTAGCTTCGTCAGCAGTACAGAATCCAGTACCGTCGCATTCAGTATCAGTTCCAGCAACATCAGGACGAACAACAGGTCCAGAAGTGGAATCCATTGAGTTTCAGAGTGAATTGACTACAATCAATTTATCTGATCTAGAAGCATTAGTAGGGACTGAATCGCTATTGGATACCTCTGGGTCGCTATTGAATACACTTGAAACTATCAACCTGTCACATTTGGCTGAAATTAATCAGGTTGATACTGCAATGATTTGCTGCAATACAATTAATCCAATTGCTGCAGCTGCACTGGATTTGACTCTTGCAACTTCAGAGGCTGCTGAGACGGCATGGGAAAGTGACCTCTCTTACGATGAAAATGGACTTGAGGACGCACCTGCTGACGAAGACATTAGTGTCATGACTTGTAAGGTATCTTCCGAATTGAAAATGAGAGTTTTCGATAAGTTGAATTCATGTTTTTTATGCGACAAATTGTTAAAAGTGAAGATCACAAGACATCTGACAACTGTTCATGCCGATCACCCTGAAGTTGCACGAGTACTGTGTAAATCTTCTAAAAGGGAAATCGCAGCAGAAATGGAGATGCTGCGCCACAGAGGAAACTTTTTCCACAATGAACGCGTGCTCAAACTTGGGCAAGGTTCCATTATTCTTGCAAGAAGACCATCTAATTTGCAAGAAGTTGATCCGAGTCAGTATGGACCTTGTCCAGATTGTTTGGCATACATTGCTCTAAGCAATATATGGCGTCATTGCCATTATCATTGTATTCGCTCTTCTGGCAGTGATGAAAAGGGCAAACGAGATATAGTCATGGAATCACAAGCATTGCAGTATTCTGTTGACACCGGTGCCTCTGCTTTATTGTGTAACACAGTATTTAGGTCATTTCGGCATGACGACATATCTCGGGCTGCAAAAAGGGATTCGCTCATTGTTGACATCGGCAACATGCGTATGAAGAACGTTGGACCCGAAAAATATGCCTGTGTTGCTAACAGAATGAGGAATGCTGCTAGACTACTACTGAAATTAAGAAAACTCGACGACAAACCAAATGGAGCAATTGCCGACTGGATAAACCCAAAATCGTTCGACAGAATACTTGAAGCGGTTGAAAGCATGTCAGGTCAGTTGGTAGACGAAGAAACGGGATTGGTACAGCTCGAGAAGCCATCTGTTGCCAAGAAGATTGGACATATTTTGGTTCAGCTGGCGGAAAGAAAGAGAGGAATTGCAATGAGGGCAGATGACGACGTTGCAGAAAGAGATGCCATTAGATTTCTTGCTTTACATAAATCCGAATGGACAAATCAGATAGCAGGAGCAGCTACAAGAACACTAAATCGACGAAAATTTAATCAGCCAAATAATCTCCCTACAACAACTGATATTAAGAAGCTGACATCTCATTTAGCAAAAGACACCACCAGAATTTTAGACAAATACTCTGAAGGCAGCAATGCAGTAGAGTATTACCGTGAACTGCAACGACTAACCTTAGCTCGTTTGCTTGTATTTAACAAGACACGACCTGGAGCTGTATCACAGCTCCCACTCAAAGCGTATAGCGGAAGACCAGATTGGCAAAGAGATGGCATACAAGACGTACGCGAAAGCATGAGCACCATGGAGCAAGAGTTATACCAAAGAATGGATATGGTGGAGATCCAGGGAAAAGCATTTAGGAAAGTTGCAGTGCTTATACCGCCTGACGTGAAGCCTGCAATGGATATCCTTGCAAACGAAAAAGTAAGAGAAGAAGCTGGCATAAAAAAACTGAACAGATATTTCTTTGCTTGTCCAGGGACCTTAACCAATATCCGCGGTGGAGATGCCCTGTCTAAAGTAGTGCAAGATGCCGAACTTGATCATTCAGATCGAGTCAAATGCACGAAACTACGCAAATATATTGCTACAGTATCGCAGATCCTTGCACTCAACAGTAACGAAATGTCATGGTTGGCAACCCATCTTGGGCATGACATTTCGGTACACAATAGCTTTTACAAGTTGCAAGAATCATCGATTGAATTGTGCAAGGTGTCTAAATTGCTGCTAGCAGTAGACCGCGGAGAAGTTGGAAAATGGGCTGGCAAATCTCTTGATGAAATAGAACCCGATGGTATGTAATAATAAATTCTAATTATTCTCCATGAGGTATTTTCTGTCTGAAATATTTATGTTGTGCATTGACGAGTCATTCTAATACATCACAAAATTAATTCCCTTAAATGTTACAATGATTTCAAGTGACAGCAAAACATGAGACGGAACTGGTTTGTATATTGCTCTATCTTTGTGTTGCTGAATAAAGTAAAGCAAACTAATCAATGGACTATATTTTCAGCCAAGTTGAAGATTTGCGACGATTTCTTTGTTCTAAGCTGCTCACAAATTGCAAAATAATTGCAAATTATAAATAAACACATTTATTGCAGATATTCCTCTGGATTTCAAGGATTCTGATGACGAACATTCAAATATGACTACAGATGGGGAACCATCCATCGGTGACTTTGCATGCAAGCCAACTGTGCAAACCAACAGTGATGATAGGCCTACAGGGAACTCCAACCAAGCCTCATCGTTACTGGTGCCATCAACATCTGGAACTAATCCATCCGTAAAACTGGGCAAGAAACGGAAAGGTTCGTGCAAAGACGCTTTGTTAAAATTCTAGGATGTTGCAACAAAGGAAATGTTGAGTAGGCGCTATTTCACAAGCTTTTTGTGTTCATTATAATATTCATAAACAGCTGAAAATTATATGTAATGTAATAAATTTTTCAGTTGCATTTAATTAAAATACACTTAGAGGCTAGAGCGTGCCATTGCAAACAAAATATGCGCTACTATTCTATTCTCTGCAGCCATTGCTGACCCAGGCCATGTTCTGCGACCCTACTTTCCTGTTGACCGAAATATCCCCATAATATCCGGTTGCGAACTCACAGTTTCACATTGCCTGAAACTTTAGATATAAGTTTAGATCTAGGATAATCGGTATTGCTGCAATATGTTTCTAAAGTCTGTGTAATCCTGTCGTGTTTCTGTCGACATGAATTTCCGAAATAAACGAATATTGATTGATTGATTGCTACAGCTGACAAAACATTTATAATAAATTAGACTGCTTTTCATAAATAGTCGGGTTATTTTACATAAATACTTATTTAAAAAGTATCTGATGATGCAACTATTTGAATGCTACCCTCATTTCTGTTTCAGGTTAACTTTACTTAATGATTCCGACCTTGATACACAGCTAATTGCATCGCTTTTCTTGTTAATTTTATCAATCAAAGCAGCGGATGATGCAAACGATGATTCTGACATAGACTGGAGCAATTCACCACAAAATTCGGATTCAGACAGCCATTCCATCAATCCTAAAACTGAAGCAAAGACAAAATCCCGTAACTATACCAAGCAACCATCTGATAAAGGTAATAATTATTTATACTATGCTCATGGAAGTTCTAATTGCTTACGCTGTTATCACTGGAACAGGAACTCACCTACACAAACCTGTCTGAACTATGGCACTATGGCAGTGATATATACAATACATATATCAAATTACAACTGATCTTAAAAGCTTGAATACTGTAGTCAACTGGGTTCGCATCGTACTGCGAAATTACTCAGAATGAATAATTTGTCATTTGCTTTGGCATATTAAAATGGTGAATATATCCAAAGTCCGTAGGCCTACTCTTTTATCTATCTGGCTTCCAGCAGCCAACATTTCTACCGATAAAACGTTTACTGTCAGAAATGGTGAATGCGCTTTTGATTTTGTTTTATCGCTTTGGTTCAACTAATTGCATGCTTTAATTTAATTCAGTCTGATCATTTCTAATATATTGTCATTGCAATATTTAATTGCAATTTAATTAAAATGCAAAGTGTAATTTGTACTTTTAGAGACAATGGAAAAAGATAAGACTCTTATCTATGAACATTTCCATCAACAAATCAATTCCTGCCTTGTTCCGGGAAAAGTAGCGATTTCTGAGTTTTTGTGCGCTCATCGTCAAAGCTTGAGCTCTCACAGACAAGACTGGATTTCAGTGAAGAACTGCATAAACACCATGGTCCAGAAAGTTAGAAGAACTTTAAAACGCAATTAAATTTATGGAAACATTATTCCATGCGTTTTCAGTAAATGAACATATTGGGATGATTAGTCTTTCTGTTGAGAGAAAGGGTGCTTAGTTTATTGTCTTAACTGAGGCCTTTGTCTAAGTGCATTTCTGGTAAATTCAAATATTGAGCTGACTAGTTTTTCTGTTGCTTAATAGAAAATGTGCTTAATTTGTTTTCTTAACTAAGGCCTATGTTTAAGTGCATTTCGAGTAAATTCATATATTGAGCAGATTAGTTTTTCTGTTTGTTGATAGAAACATTGCATTCTGTATTGTCGTAGCTAAGGCATGTGCTTTAGTGCATTTCGCGTAAATTCATATATTGAGCAGATTAGTTTTTCTGTTTATTGATAGAAATATTGCATTCTGTATTGTCATAGCTAAGGCATGTGCTTTAGTGCATTTCGAGTAAATTCATATATTGAGCAGATTAGTTTTTCTGTTTGTTGATAGAAACATTGCATTCTGTATTGTCATAGCTAAGGCATGTGCTTTAGTGCATTTCGAGTAAATTCATATATTGAGCAGATTTGTTTTTCTGTTTGTTGATAGAAATATTGCATTCTGTATTGTCATAGCTAAGGCATGTGCTTTAGTGCATTTCGAGTAAATTCATATTTGAGCAGATTTGTTTCTATGTATTTTGATAGAAACAGTGCATTCTGTTGTGTCTTAACTAATGCCTATGTTTAAGTGCATTTCAGGTAAATTCATATACTGAGGCTGATTAGTTTTTCTGTTGGTTTTTAGAAAGGTGCTTAGTTTATTGTCTGTGTTTTAGTGCATTTCGAGAAAATTCATATATTGAGCAGATTAGTTTTTCTGTTTGTTGATAGAAACATTGCATTCTGTATTGTCATAGCTAAGGCATGTACTTTAGTGCATTTCGAGTAAATTCATATTTGAGCAGATTTGTTTCTATGTATTTTGATAGAAACAGTGCATTCTGTTGTGTCTTAACTAATGCCTATGTTTAAGTGCATTTCAGGTAAATTCATATATTGAGCTGATTAGTTTTTCCGTTGGTTAATAAAAACAGTGCATTCTGCATTGTCATAACTAAGGCATGTGCTTAAGTGCATTTCGAGTAAATACATATTTGAGCAGATTTTTTAAAATGTTTTTGATAGAAACACTGCATTCTGTTGTGTCTTAACTAAGGTCTATGATTCAGTGCATTTCAAGTAAATTCATATATTGAGCTGATTTTTTCCCTGTTGGTTGATAGAAAAGGTGCTTAGTTTATTTTCTTAATTAAGGCCTGTGTTTAAGTGCATTTCAAGTAAATTCATATATTGAGCAGATTAGTTTTTCTGTTTGTTGATAGAAACATTGCATTCTGTATTGTCATAGCTAAGGCATGTGCTTTAGTGCATTTCGAGTAAATTCATATTTGAGCAGATTTGTTTCTATGTATTTTGATAGAAACAGTGCATTCTGTTGTGTCTTAACTAATGCCTATGTTTAAGTGCATTTCAGGTAAATTCATATATTGAGCTGATTAGTTTTTCCGTTGGTTAATAAAAACAGTGCATTCTGCATTGTCATAACTAAGGCATGTGCTTAAGTGCATTTCGAGTAAATACATATTTGAGCAGATTTTTTAAAATGTTTTTGATAGAAACACTGCATTCTGTTGTGTCTTAACTAAGGTCTATGATTCAGTGCATTTCAAGTAAATTCATATATTGAGCTGATTTTTTCCCTGTTGGTTGATAGAAAAGGTGCTTAGTTTATTTTCTTAATTAAGGCCTGTGTTTAAGTGCATTTCAAGTAAATTCATATATTGAGCTGATTAGTTTTCAGTATGTTGATAGAAACAGTGCATTCTGTATCGGCATAACTAAGGCATGTGCATTTCGAGTAAATTCGTATTTGAGCAGATTTGTTTTTATGTTTTTTGATAGAACATATGAATTTACTTGAAATGCACTTAGACACAGGCCTTAGTTAATAGAAACATTGCATTCTGTTTTGTATGAACTCAGACCAATGTTTAAGCGCATATCAAGTACATGTAAATTCGTATATTGAGCTGATTTTTTCCCTATTGGTTGATAGAAGAGGTGCGTAGTTTATTGTCTTAAGTAAGGCCTGTGTCTAAGTGCATATCAAGTAAAATTCATATATTGGGCTTATTTTTGTCCTGTTGGTTGATAGAAGAGGTGCTTAGTTTATTATCTTAGCTAAGGCCTATGTTTAAGTGCATTTCGATTAAATTCATATATTGAGCAGATAAGGTTTTCTGTTTGTTGAGGAAAACAGTGCATTCGGTTTTATTTGAACTCAGACCAATGTTTAAGAGCATATCAAGTAAATTCATATATTGGGCTGATTATTCTTCCTTTTCGTTGATAGAAGAGGTGCTTAGTTTATTGTCTTAAGTAAGGCCTCTGTCTAAGTGCATTTCGAGTAAATACATATTTGAGCAGATTTTTGAAAATGTTTTCTGATAGAAACACTGCATTCTGTTGTGTCTTAACTAAGGCCTATGTTTCAGTGCTTTTCAAGTAAACTCATATATTGAGCTGATTTTTTTCCTGTTGGTTGATAGAAAAGGTGCTTAGTTTTTTTTCTTAACTAAGGCCTGTGTTTAAGTGCATTTCAAGTAAATTCATATATTGAGCTGATTAGTTTTTCTGTTGGTTTTTAGAAAGGTGCTTAGTTTATTGTCTGTTTTTTAGTGCATTTCGAGTAAATTCATATATTGAGCAGATTAGTTTTTCTGTTTGTTGATAGAAACATTGCATTCTGTATTGTCATAGCTAAGGCATGTACTTTAGTGCATTTCGAGTAAATTCATATTTGAGCAGATTTGTTTCTATGTATTTTGATAGAAACAGTGCATTCTGTTGTGTCTCAACTAATGCCTATGTTTAAGTGCATTTCAGGTAAATTCATATACTGAGCTGATTAGTTTTTCTGTTGGTTTTTAGAAATGGTGCTTAGTTTATTGTCTGTGTTTTAGTGCATTTCGAGTAAATTCATATATTGAGCAGATTAGTTTTTCTGTTTGTTGATAGAAACATTGCATTCTGTATTGTCTTTACTTAGGCATGTGCTTTAGTGCATTTCGAGTAATTCATATATTGAGCTGATTTTTTTCTTCTGTTTGTTGATAGAAGAGGTGCTTAGTTTATTATCTTAACTAAGGACTATGTTTAAGTGCATTTCGAGTAAATTCATATATTGAGCTGATTAGTTTTTCTGTATGTTGATAGAAACAGTGCATTCTGTATTGGCATAACTAAGGCATGTGCATTTCGAGTAAATTCCTATTTGAGCAGATTTGTTTTTATGTTTTTTGATAGAATATATGAATTTACTTGAAATGCACTTAAACACAGGCCTTAGTTAATAGAAACATTGCATTCTGTTTTGTTTGAACTCAGACCAACAATGTTTAAGCGCATATCAAGTAAATTCATATATTGAGCTGATTTTTTCCCTGTTGGTTGATAGAAGAGGTGCGTAGTTTATTCTCTTAAGTAAGGCCTGTGTCTAAGTGCATATCAAGTAAAATTCATATATTGGGCTCATTAATGAATACAGCCTGCATATTCTCACACACGCACACATTTTTCTCTATAAGCAAACCTTGTGGGGACAAACGTTTAATTAATGAATATAGCCTGCATATTCTCACACACGCACACATTTGTCTCTATAAGCAAATCTTGTGGGGACAAACGTGTAATTAATGAATACAGCCTGCATATTCTCACACACGCACACATTTGTCTCCATAAGCAAACCTTGTGGGGACAAACGTGTAATTAATGAATACAGCCTGCATATTCTCACACACGCACACATTTGTCTCTATAAGCAAACCTTGTGGGGACAAACGTGTAATTAATGAATACAGCCTGCATATTCTCACACACGCACACATTTGTCTCCATAAGCAAACCTTGTGGGGACAAACGTTTTATCAAATGAATACAGCCTGTGCCTATTCTCACACACACATTTCTTCATAGGGCCTAAACAATACTTGTGGAGACAATATTCAAGTTAATAAAAACAATTATAGTTCCTAGTAAATTAATGAAAAACGTCATGAGTATTATAACAATTTCTTATAATAAGTATACTAATACTAAATTGGGGCACATCTATTTACACTAGGCTTTGCAATGATTCTTGGTTTGCCCAAGGTTTTGAATTTGGTGTGCGAGATTCAAATGTTATACTCATTTTAAATTCAGCCTCATTAGGATTTAAAAAAATGAAATTATTCTTGTTTGAAAATTGTGAGTGTGGGGGAAAAACACGCTACTCCAAATATTCGCCATCCCGCATTTCGCACTTATAAGACGCTGTCTATGAAGCACAATAATTTTCTAGATATAGCGTTTGTGTATCTAAACATTATAATACTAATCAGGAGCTCAATTATATCATAATGTGTAGAAAGTAGGCCCTTGTACCCATATGCACCGGTTTCGTTAAGGTATATTTTAGCACCGTTCATACACACACACTCTTGACTCCATAAGTCATCCATGTGGGGACGATTGTGTGACACAGTAATGAATATTAATTAGATGTGTGTGTAAAAGTAGTTCCTTGTCCCCATATGCACTTGTGTACTTTAAGGTATATTTTGGAACCATGAATTGTCCCCACATGGAATGTCCGCATAAGGTAGCAGATGCGAGTATGTGTGTGTGTGTGTGTGTGTGTGTGTGTGTGTGTGTGTGTGTGTGTGTGTGTGTGTGTGTGTGTGTGTGTGTGTGTGTGTGTGTGTGTGTGTGTGTGTGTGTGTGTGTGTGTGTGTGTGTGTGTGTGTGTGTGTGTGTGTGTGTGTGTGTGTGTGTGTGTGTGTGTGTGTGTGTGTGTGTGTGTGTGTGTGTGTGTGTGTGTGTGTGTGTGTGTGTGTGTGTGTGTGTGTGTGTGTGTGTGTGTGTGTGTGTGTGTGTGTGTGTGTGTGTGTGTGTGTGTGTGTGTGTGTGTGTGTGTGTGTGTGTGTGTGATCGTTAACGGCGACATCACACTCTTTACATTAAACACTGAACAGAATTGCAGTGAAGGAAGCAGAATCGCATTATCTAGTAAACAGGGTAACAGACAATTAACATGCAGCAAACTTAAAAGTAAATTCTTGTTTTTTGCCGCCCTTCATAATCACAATACATATAATATACAATGTATACATATATACATATATATCATGTGCATAGGTATCTACACGAAATAATTACTTAGGATAAAATTTAATCACAAACTTTCAATATCGCCACCACAGCATTTCACCACTTAGTTTAGACCTCTTTTAAAATTAACATTAAAATTTTTCTGGTTTTAACAGCAATTGACTGCATTATTTGGTCATTAATTTTGAAATGATCATTTATTGAAGTCTTATTGTTTCAACATATCACAGTCATGCAATAAAATGTTTTTAATTATGTAATAAAATATTTCATTAAGTTGAAAATGTATAGCTAAAACGGATAGTTACAAAATAAATACAGTGAAAAGTGAAAAATCCAGAAAGGCTAGGCCCCTATGAACTGCACAAATAAAATTGAATAGCCTATGTAATATGATCGTTATGCAATATCTTAGAGAAAATGGCATATAGAAAATTAAGTGTCCAAACCTCCAAGGGCGGCATATTGGGCCATCGCCCCGGGCGGCATTTCAGCTCCGTACGCCACTGACAGCTCCATTGGTTCTTCCTGCTGGTGGATGAAAGTTTCATGAAACGGGTTTTTTCATGTTCGCTAGGTGGCGTGTAGCTACGCTGCTCTAGGAACATGGAAGTAGAACTGTTACAGTTCCTTAAACTAGTCCTTATAGGAAGCCAGAGGCTTAACTTTGGTATAAAAGTGTGTGTGTGTGTGGGGGGGGGGTACCAATTCTTTCTCCACTTTCGCTTTCCGCATGGAGACCATTTAGGCAGTGATGGGCACTAAACTATTTTTTTTAGTTAAACTAAAACTATTTTCCAACTAAAAAAAATAGTTTAACTAAAGTTGGCAACTGATTTTGGAAATTAGTTAACTAAACTAAAAAAAAGTAGTTAAACTTTTTCCAACTTTTTCCCAACTTTTTACGACAAACATTTTCACAATAAAAGACGTTAAGTGAACTGTAATAATGCAAAGCGTCAATGACAATTTCACCTTAAAACTATGCAATGTGTACTGTTCTGGCATACAGTTACATGTGTACTGTAAGTAGTGTATGAATTTGAAAACACAGGTTGTTGATGCTAAAACCATGCAGCGTTAAAATGTTTTTTTTGCTCACAGTGTTCAATGTTCACTGTGGAAAAATAGTTGCATATTGCTGATTTTTTTAGTTAGGGGCCTAAACTTTTTAGTTAGCAACTAAAATTTTTTAGTTAAACTATGGTTTTAACAAAACTATTTTTTAAAGTTAAATTTCTTCCTTAACTAAAATTTTTTAGTTAAACTAAAAGTTAGCAACTTTTTAGTTAACTATTGCCCATCACTGCATTTAGGACATATGACCCTGCTCGTATTCTCGTTAATTTTTGTGTCAATAAAAACAAGCCATCTTTCTAACTGCAGTAATAATACAATATTGATTGGAAGTGTTTAAAAAGTGGGGGTGCGGTACCCCCAATCCAAAAAGTGGGGCTACGGGTACCCCTCGTACCCCCACAAATTACGCCTTTGTAGGCAGCCATGGACATTGGGTAGGTCTATAAGTTTTGGTGACTTCCTTTCTTAGCCTCGGGCCTCGGCTTATAAAAACGAGTATTTATTCATTCACTTAGTTGTTCATGTACAGCTCCATTGGTTCTTCCGGGTGGATGAACGTGTTTTTTCATGCTCGCTAGGTGGCGTGTCGCTTCGCTGCTCTAGGAACATAGTTCTAAGTAGAACTGTTAACAGTCCCTTAAACTAGTCCTTATAGGCAGCCGTGGCCCATTGGTAGGCCTATGAAGTGTTAGTGACTTCCTTTCTTAGCCTAGGCTTATGAGCGCGGGTGGCCAGTCCTCTCCCTCACCGTCAATGTAGGCCTAGCCTACAGTTTTAGTGACTTCATAAATTTACCCATTATGTAGGCCTATTCTATTTTCTATTGAATCTATTTTCGTCTATGTTATGCCATTCTCTATTCTAATTTCTATCGATTCTATCTGTATTCTATTCTTTATTCTATTCTTTATCGATTCCATCTGTATTCTGTTCGTCTATATTCTGTTTTCCATTGAATCTATGCATTCTATTCGTTCATGTTCTGTCATTCTCTGTTGAATCTATCTGTATTCTAATTATGTATTCTATTCTCTATCGATGCTATCCGTATTCTATTCGTCTTTGTTCTGTCATTCTCTATTCTGTTTTCCATTGAATCTATCTGCATTCTATTCGTTCATGTTCTGTCATTCTCTATTCTATTTTCTATTTAATCTATCTGTTTTCTATTTTCTATTTAATCTATCTGTATTCTATTCGTCTATGTTCCGCAGGCCGTAAATCTGTTTCGACATGTGGGGAGGGAAACTGCCCCCTCGATAGTGTGTATACATACTTCCCTTAAGAAGCCCATGTAGCAGCATTGCTGAGGAATCTTAATTATTTAATTAATGCATCGAGCAAAACAATACTCTAAACTTCCATTAGCGGGTAATGACTAATTCCACTCCTGAGTACAGTAACACAATAAGTTGGTGTTAAAAAAATTTTATTTGTTCGCACTGCTGCATATTTTATGACACAGCTCAGAAAATTTGTGGGAACGGAATTCCCAAAGCTTAAAAGTGGGGTGGGAAGTCCCACCCTTTCATCCCCAGGATTTACGGTCCTGGTGCACTTCTGTAATTCTCTATTCTATTCTCTATTGAATCTATCTGCATTCTATTCAGCTATTTTCTGTCATTCTCTATCATATTTATATTGATTCTATCTGTATTCTATTCGTCTCTTTTCTGTCATTCTCTATTCTATTCTCTATTGAATCTATTTGTATTTTTCTATTCTTCTGTTTTCTATCATTCTCTATTCCATTTCAATCGATTCCATGTGTATTCTGCTCGTCTATGTTGTGTCATTCTGTATTCTATTTTCTATTGAATCTATCTGCATTCTATTCTTCTGTGTTCTGTCATTCTCTATTCTATTTCCATCGATTCTATCTTTATTCTTTTCGTCCTTATTACAATTCGTCTCCAATAAACTACATCTCTCGTGCGTCGCTCTCCTGCCTTTGTTCCCGTACAGAATTTAGAGGCGACCTGACCAATAGCAGCCTCCACTGTCTCGTTGAACCCATCAAATCTCCCATCAGCATTTTCCATCAGGAGTTTTATTGACGAGCCGTATATAGCACTCAGTGTCAACGGACCAATAATATCTCTATGGTCACGCAACTGTGGAACACGATGAATGTGGACGGCGAACAATTACCGGTGGCTAACCCCGCTGGAGCAGCTTAGTGTCGAGCCTCGTGAAGCCATAGCTGAACGCCCTTATTGTATCTATTTCAGACGTCAACGCTGCTATACGTCAATTTTCGATGGCCATTTATCGAGATCACTCGGATTTCCAAGTGCTGCAGCGTTCATTTAGCAGGACAGAGTGGGTTGAACTGAAGGTTATGAGTATGGGGTTCGATCCCCAGCCTTAAAGGAGTTGTGGTGTCTGGCTTGCACAGATAAAGACTACTTATATACCTGTTCACTTAGTTATCTGTTACTGACTGACTGACTGACTGACTGACTGACTGACTGACTGACTGACTGACTGACTGACTGACTGACTGACTGACTGACTGACTGACTGACTGACTGACTGACTGACTGACTGACTGACTGACTGATTTAACTGACTGATTGACTGACTTATTTAACTGACTGACTTAACTGCTACTTGTCTCCATACTTAGGGGTGACCGACTGTAGGCCTATATAATTGGTTAGCGTGCGGAACTGTCAATCGCCAGGGCAGAAATTTGGTTCGAGATTTCTGCTCCATCGAATCTGCTAGCCATCTCAGCTATAATGAGTACACTGACTGTACACTGATGAGACGGCGTGGGAGAGGACTGGCGGCTCGTCCTCGTGTGCCGAGACTAAGAAACTGAAGTCGCTAACACTTCATACCCTTGGCTGCCTCAGGGCTAACTCTTCTTCTATCTCTACACTTAGCTCCTTATTTGCTTTCTTATAATATATATACTTAAGACTGAAGGATATCTGAGCTTCTGGTCCAGTAGAGTTTCCTGTCAAAGTCTACCATAACTAGTCGAAATCTTATCTGCCTATATGATATGACTGACCGTTGATTTAAACTGTATGTAGGCCTAGGTCTTGTCTTCAACCGTCCTCGAACCTAGGATTGCCATGGTTGCATTAAGGACAAGTCTATTCCATCTGCTTCTGTATCTCACCTCCGTCAATAACAAACAGATCGACTATTATAAATCAGTCCACGACTTCTTGTTATCAGTGCATGTCATTGTATGTCTTCCACTCTTCCCTAAGCTGTTGATCCTGGAACTGTGTCCTGGATAATACTCTTCTTCTTTTATTGGGAAGGCTTTCGGTGCACGTGCGTTCAGCTCAGCCTCACCCACTGTCTAGAAGAAACTACCATTACTTATAAGGTACCGGTGTACATTCTCATCCTTCATGCGACAACTTAAAACTTTCTATTTTGTGAATACATCGGTCACTTAGCTTCCACCCTTAGCTGTCCATTTCCTCTGCCCTTAGCCACTGACTGTGCATCTGATTCAAGTACTGACGTCTGGCACGTAAATCTCGTACTATTCATACATTAATAGGTTTGTAAAATAATATTGTGGCATTTAACGGGGTGGAATAAAAGCCACGGCGACAGCGTTTAGTCGCCAAAATAAAGCGCTGTAGGCCTTTACCATCTGAATCCAAAGAACCTCTGGCCTCCTGATCTGCTCTCAACTTACATGCATACAGCGCCTTTTTGGTAATTGTAATCAATACCTTCTATAGAGCCGGTATCCTCTGCAAATGGTATCAAAGTGCAGGCGCATCAAAACCAAGTCGTCAATATAAATAATAATTATTCAGAAGACGAAGTGGATCTCAACTGATATACGTCCAACAATCTTTGTGATCCGAACAGTTGTAATGTTAAGTGATTTATGTTTGCGTAATGTTATAGAACACCATCAAGGCTGCAGTCGAGGGTATACGCGGGTGGGTATACAGCGTGTACACACCTCTAGAGACCGTATACTCACCTCACAAAATATTTGTACTCACCTCTAAAATGTTTTGGAAACTAACCATTAGCGTATACTCTCCTCCAATTTGTTTGGAAAAACTAACCGGTAGCGTGTACTCACCTCTAATTTTACCACTACAGCCCTGAACACCATGTTACGCAATGATGTATCATGCCGTAACGTGATATACTATGATGTAATTCATTGTGTTACGCCTGACTTTACATTACCGTGTTACATATAGTGCGTTGTGTCCGTTGTCACTTAGAGAACGATGTTGAAGGTAGCGACTGTTCATGGCAGACAATTATGTGACGAAGAAAATGTCTGACGGCACCATGGTTTATACACTGTTGGTGTAGTTTTTCGTGGTCAAAATGACTAAAGTAGTAAGTCACACAATGGCTGGTCAATTATATGGTGACTTCGCACCTTTGCGCGTTCAGTATTTAGAGCACTATTTGCCAGATACAGATTACGACATAAAGATATTGTTTTGTTTTTGTTTGTAAGTCTGTGGGGGACGTTTGTTGTTTTCTGATGTTTTGTCATCAGTTTTGCTTATTGCTAATATTTCCGTAGTGTTGTGTAGTGTATGGCTCAGTTTTCAGTAGTGTTGTGTAGGCCCTAGTTTATGGCTACATTTTCCGTAGTGTTTGCAGTGTATGGCTTAGTTTTCCGTGGTGTTGAGTAGTTTATGGCTAAGTTTTCGGCAGTGTTGTTTAGTTTATGGCTAAGTTTTCTTCAGTGTTGTGTAGTTTATGACAAGGTTTTCCGTAGTTTTGTGTAGTCTGCTGATGGCGCTTTATTTTAATCATTTGTAATTTTGTTGTTTCGCTTGTTTTCTTGTTCTTCTTTCCTAGTTTGATTGATAGATTCACCGATTACAGTTTTCTTTTGATTGTGGCTTTGATGATGTGCTTATGAACGTCGAGTAACACTAGGTTTAGGGAGCCTATAGCGAGAGATATGCTGTTCGCCACGGAAATGGTTCTAGTCGGAGGAAAACTTAGAGTCTAGAATAATGGGTTCCTTGCTTTCGTCGCGGTTCATTCCATCCACCTTTCCTCCTATTCCTACTTCTCTTACTCCTTTTCCTTCTCCACCTCCAACTCTGCTGCTACTGCTGATAAATTTGTCGATGGCTTTGCTGTTCTCTTCCGCGACGCACTCGTAACGTGCCGTACCTTGAAGCCGGGTCCTACGTCTACTACCGATCATTCCCAAAACACAATCAGTTTGCCGGCAGCCTACTATGACGATGACGACGACGACGATTATGATAATGACAACGACGCCGGCGACGACTACAGACACGGCTGCTGCTATGCGGCGCAGAGTCGAGGAAGCGAAAGAGAGGTCAAGGTTTGCGAGACACGAGGAGGATGAATGGACGTAGAAGTCGTCCAGTGAGGTTCCGGTCCATCTCTGTGGGGAGTGGCACTTGTACGACGAACCGTTGTGTAGGTTGACGATGCGAACGGCGCTGGTAGACAGGAGCTGACCCAAGACGGCAATCAGTCGACAGGAACAGTCAAGGACGTTGTCGGAAAGGTCAAGGTTCTTCAACGACGACGATTGCGCGAGGAGATTCGGCGCGATTTCACGCAACGCGTTCTTGGCGAGATTTAGATCGCGAAGTCTCGTTAGGTGCGAGAACGAGTTTTCGTCGATGCGTTCGAGTCGGTTCTGCGCCAGATCGAGAAGGCGAAGAGACGTGAGGTTCTGGAGCAGAGATGAAGGAACGTCCCTCATCCCGGTCCTTCGCAGCCGTAGAACTTCGAGGCGTTGGGGCAACTCGAGGACGTAACTACCCCGTTCGAGAAATTCCCCGATGGGGTTGTCACTCAGGTCCAGCATCTTCAGCCTCAGTAGACCGTCGAAGGCCCTGATTGGAAGCTGCGTCAGTTGGTTCGAATGAAGCTGGAGGTCCTGAAGGAGCGTTGATCTGTTGAGTGCACTCCTCGTAACCTCAGCGATGAGGTTCTCGCTGGCGTAGAGGCGTCGAACGTTTTCCCAACCGTAATAGTCCAGAGTAGTCAGTCGATTGCACGACAGATCGATGAAGTCGTACGACGCGAAACGGAATGCAGTCTGCGCCACTCGATGGATGGCATTGTTGCTGAGGTTGACGCTGAGAGAACGATGGATCCCGCGTGTAAATAGTTCCTCATCCAGCCGCGTGATGGCGTTCTGACTGAGGTCCAGGTGACGCAGTTGTCTCATCGTCTGCAGGAACTGAACACTGGAGATGCGATTCCGTGTGGCGTGGAACGTCTCGACGGACTCCAGACCGTGACGGAACGACACCAGTTCGATACGATTATGACCCAGATCGATGAAGCGCAGACTGAAGAGCTTCAGGAAGGGTGCGTCGCCCAGTTCGATGAGTGAGTTCCGAGACAGGTCAAGCACCTTGAGATCGTGTAGCCCTTCGAACGCCGTGTCTTCGATGCGGCTGAGGTCGTTGTAGGCAAGGTCAAGGCGCTCCAGTCGAGGCAGCTCGGACAGACCTTGGATCTCGCAGATCTCGTTGTGACTGAGGTCCAGACGACGGAGGTTCTCCATCGAAAGGAAGGTTCGTTTGGGAACGGATCCGATGCGATTATAGGACAGATCCAGTTCGATAAGACCTCGTGGATGATACTCGAGGAACGTCGCCTGTACGTCCGATATATTGAGATGCGAGAGGTTGATGATCCTGGGGGTCGAACCCGCACCCTTGAGGGCTTCGCGCAAGTCCTTTTCAGACAGATGCGGGTTTCCCTGCAGCGATAGAGTACTTATAAATGGAATCGGCTGAAACGTGGAAGGGTGGATGTAGCGGAGGTTACAGTAGGAGAGGTTAATGTGACGCTCGACGTGTTTGTCCCACAAGTTAGCTACGGAGAATGACGTGGCCTCGAGCGAAACCAAATCATTGCCTGTAAAGGAAAATTTCCAAAAGTACATTGTACACAAAATATAAGTTTCAACCCCGTGCAATAAAGGCTCCAATTGACGATGGTTTCAAGCAAAATCGCTATCAAATACCATAGTCTGTTGGAGAAGACAGGTCAAATTCCGATAGGTTTGAGCGCTTCTTACAATCTATCTTGAAGTGGCGTTGTATACGAACGTACATACGTGCAGACACGTACATACATGCATGCATACATACATACATACATACATACATGCATGCATACATACAAGCATATATAAAATGTACATGATGTATCATACATACATACATGCATATCTACAATCATACATACATACATATATGGATTATATACATCTATATGTCAGGTCACCAACTTGTCCATCATTGATCTAATCAAACAACCAAACTGTCTCTCATTTGTCGCCTAACTAGATGTTCTGCATACTAAACTCTATTTGTACGTTCGGGTGCTTTCTAAAAATGTCCACCAGATCAATCGTTCAGAGCTGCATCGGAGACTTCTTTTGCTGTTCCATCACTCGGTCTGTTTAACTCCGAAGTCATTAACGTCTTCTGAAAGCAGCTTTTCAAGTGACCGCCTGCAGCGTAACATCCTCGACCTACACCGACCACAGATCATTACTGCTGCCAATCTTCAGCGTCTCTCCTGCTGCTCACCTTTCTTATCGGGATTTCGTCGAATTAATTTAAGACTTCGTTTCGGTCTTCAACCTGTGACTCCATTAGTGTTTCCAGTCTTTTCAGGCGAAGTAATAGAACTGACTCGGCGCAGCGCTCGTGAATAAGATGGTGCCCTGCGCTTAGCTTAAAGTGGCGCTATATAAATTTGGAGTTTACGATTACGATTAATCTGTAGAAATGAAACGAGAAGCAACGCGACGGCCATATTGTCCATGCGCATGCGCAAAGCGTCACTGATGCTTATAATTATTGAAGTATTGCATTCAGACCTAAGTAAGTAAGTAAGTGTACAAGTTTTCCCATAGTGGACCTATGGCGATGAGGATGAGCGATCATGACGTTATTTACATCAGCGATTTCAGACAAAAGATATCTGTCTGTCTGTCTATCGTCTGACTGTCTGTCTGTCTGTCTGTCTGTCTGTCTGTCTATCTAGCTATCTATCTGTCTGTCTGTCTGTCTGTCTGTCTGTCTGTCTGTCTGTCTGTCTGTCTGTCTATCTGCATGTCTACCTATCTATCTATCTATCTGTCTGTCTGTCTGTCTGTCTGTCTGTCTGTCTGTCTGTCTGTCTGTCTGTCTATCTATCTATCTATCTGTCTCCTGACTGTATGTCTGTCTGTCTGTCTGTCTGTCTGTCTGTCTGTCTGTCTGTCTGTCTGTCTGTCTGTCTGTCTGTCTGTCTGTCTGTCTGTCTGTCTGTCTGTATGTCTGTCTGTCTGTCTGTCTATCTATCTATCCATCCATCTCTATCAGCTTTTATGTGGCTTATAGTAGAATGTATGGTTTTAAAGTTTAGTATGTTTCGGGTGCGCAGTGAATTCATCAGTCTATGGATATCGTAACAGAATCCTGGAATGATCAGTGACAGACATCGCGACCTTAACCGCTCAGCCAAACGCCCAAGTGAAAGCAAATATTTATGCAAGTTCCCTCAGACGCAAATTAGCATATGGAACATTCCCACTTCCTGTACAATTGATTGATTGCATTATCGATTGCACTTCGATAGCATTATTGATTGACTGATAATTATGCTACACAATTCAAGTATGCAATAGAAAGAATGAAAAAGAGCTCAACTCATTCGTCCAGCGTTTGACCGACTGACTGACCAGCTGTCTGACCAGTTGACTGATTAATTAATTGACGGACCAGCTGTCTGACTGATTTGCGCCTCAGAGTAGTTCTCTTGAAGAGGCGCTATATAAATCTATGAATAAATTAGCTCATTCGTTCAATGGTGTGTTCGTTCTATGGTTCATTCGTTCGTTCGTTCATTCGTTAATTAATTCATTCATTCATTCGTTGGTTCGTTCTTTCATTCATTCATTCATTCATTCATTTGTTCATTTGTTCATTGCATCATTTGTGCATTCATTCATTTGTTCGTTCGTTCGTTCATTAATTCATTCGATCACTCGTGATTAAATGGTTGGTTGATTGATTGATTGATTGATTGATTGAATCAGCCCTTCCTTCATTCGTTCTTTCATTCACTAATTCATTCGTTCATCCAATCAATCATTCATTCATTCATTCGTTCGTTCTTTCATTCATTCACTCATTTATCCATTAATTCATTCGTTCATTCGTTCTTTTGTTCTTTCATTCATTCGTTCATTCAATCATTCATTCAATCAATCGTTCATTCAATAATGTATTCATTCGTCAGTTCTTTCGTTCATTCGTTCCCTGATTCATTCCTTCGTGCTTTCTTTCCATCGTTCCTTCATTCATTTCGTGCCATAGAAATTGATCTGAACGCAATGCATGAGAGACGCGTGTCAATGAGGCAGAGCACGTGACTCGTTTAACATCATTCGTTGCCTTAACCTGACAGATCAACGTTGCCGAGTTGCGTCGTGAATCGAAATCCGTAACCCATGGAGACCGTTGTCAATTGATTGAAGCTGATGTTGATTGATTGAAGACTGTGTACGTGGTACATGGCACCGTCAGGGAGACCGGTCAGGTAGTTTCCGTGCAGGTCTAGGACGAGTAGTCGTCGGTTGTTCCGGAACAGATTGACCGGGATGCTTGATAGATGGTTCAGGCCGAGTCGAAGTATACGGAGTTCTCGCAGATCCGCGAAGGCTTCCGGTTCCAGGTGGAGCAGACCGTTGTCCTGAAGACTGACCATCTCCAGTCGGAACCCGGAACGGAAGGACCCGTTCTGGAGCAGACTGATACGGTTCTGGTCGAGGTCGAGGATCAGGGTCTCGTTGAGGACCCTCGGGACTTTCGTCAGTCGAGACCTCTGACAGGCCATGATGCTTCCGCCATCCAGACATCGACAGCGAGACGATGGACACGACTCCTGACTGACCCACGAGGACACGACGCTCACGATGACCACTAGAGTGGACAGTGAGATTGACAGAGGGGTGGACATCGAGAACGTCATGTTGACGAACGACGGAACTTCTTCTCAGGGATATCTCGGCAGCTGCAGCTGCTGACAAAGAAAAGATTCATTGGAAAACTATAAGCCTGTGTCGACTCAAAGCCTTGCGAAAAATTGTATTTTATTCAGCTTGCGTTGTATTGTAATCCACTTAATCGTATCGCATTGTTTTTTGTTGTATTGCATCGTTTTGTATTGCATCGATTTGTATTGTTTTGTATTGTATTGTAATGAATTTGATCGTTCTTAGCGTCTCCTCAACTACTTTTGGAGGCGCTCTATTCAATTATTTAGTCAGATGAGAAAGTGGTCTCCAGAAACACACACATTTATATTGGTTTATGAACACGATACTATACATATACATATATACATATGTACATATATATATATTTATAAATATATTATATATTTGTCATTAGAAACTTCTGTAGCCCAGTATTTAGTGGACTAAGCATCAACGCTGGCGCACCAAAATCAAGCCGTAATCAGGTCAGTCCACTGAGATACATAAGATGTGAACAGACGAGCGATAAATGTTAAAGACCTATGTACCGCCACTGATCAAAAGCTTATTAAAACAGCTTATCTAATGTACTCTTTTCCTTCAGGCTCGAATTAATCCCTCTTTGGAGAGGGGTCAGCCACTCGGATCCTTCTCTTCCACTTGTTTCTTTCTTGAGCATCTTCTTTCTTCAGTTTTAGGAGTTTTAGGTCTTGTTGTATCGTGTCTTCCCATCTCTTCCTCTGTCGTCCCCGGCTGCGGCGTCCGTATACCTCTGCATTCATGATTCTTTTCACACAACTATCATCCTCTTTTCTCATTACATGTCCATACCACCTCAGCCTGGTCTCTCGTACTTTGTCAGTTATACATGCCACCCCGAGCTTCTTTCTGATGTCCACATTTCTTTTCCTGTCCTTCAGTGAGATCCCAAGTATCCATCGTAGCATTCTCATCTCTGTTCTCTCCAGTAACCCTTCATCCCTTTTTGTCAGCGCCCAGGCCTCTGCTCCATATAGCATCACCGGTCTTACCATTGTTTTGTATACCTTTCCCTTGAGTTGAGTTGGCATTTTGGCGTCACACAACACTCCCGTTAGTTCTCTCCATTTCTGCCAAGCCACCTTAATCCTGTTCCTGATGTCATGCTCGCAGCCACCCTGTGCATTCATGGTCGATCCCAGATATTTAAATGTTTCAACCTGTTTCAGTGACTTTCCTGCAATGTCTCTGATCTCAATTGCTTCCGTTGTTTTTGAGCAGACCATGGTTTCTGTTTTATTGATGTTTATCTTAAGGCCCTTGCTCTCCACTGCCATCTGCCAGTCTGTAAAACGTGCTTGCATCTTCGCCTCTGCATCGTCCGCCAGTATAAGATCATCCGCATACAGCATGTCCCAAGGTACCTCTCTCCTTACATATTCTTATAGCTTATCTAATGTACAATAGGGTACAATATCTATTGTACAATAGGGTACAATATATAATTTTCAATAGGGCATAATATCTAATGTATAATAGGGTACAATATCTAATGTTCAATAGGGTACAATATCTAATGTACAATAGGGTACAATGTCCAATGTTCAATAGGGTACAATATCTAATGCACAATAGGGTACAATATCTAATTTTCACTAGGGCATAATATCTAATGTACAATAGGGTACAATATCTAATGTTCAATAGGGTACAATATCTAATGTACAATAGGGTACACTGTCCAATGTTCAATAGGGTACAATATCTAATGCACAATAGGGTACAATATCTAATTTTCACTAGGGCATAATATCTAATGTACAATAGGGTACAATATCTAATGTTCAATAGGGTACAATATCTAATGCACAATAGGATACAATATCTAAGTTTCAATAGGGCATAATATCTGATGTACAATAGGGTACAATATCTAATGTTCAATAGGGTACAATATCTAATGCACAATATGGTATAATATATAATGCACAGTAGGGTACAATATATGGCAGTTCACCATCCGATCATGTCACCGATTTACTGCGCGACAACCTACACTGGTTGCGTGTTCCTCAGAGGATTACCTACAAACTGTGCTTGATCAACTAGAAAGCATTGCATCAGCTTATGCCAGACAACAGCTCTGACTTCTACATTCGGGTAGCAGACAACCGGAACAGATGTCGGCTACGATCCTCATCGAAAAACCAACTACAAGTCTCACGGTCTTCAATGAGGTTTGAGCGACTATTCCTTTTCTGTCGCTGGACCCACTGCACGGAACGGTCTCCCCGACCATTTGAAGAATGCGCCAACTCAGGAGACATCTCTGTATCTATGTATATATGTATACACATGTATGTATTGTATGTATGTCGGTATGTTATAAATGTATGCATGTGAGTACGTATGTATTGCATACAATATCATGTATGTATGTGGTATGTATGTATGTATGTATGTATGTATGTATGTATGTATGTATGTATGTATGTATGTATGTATGTATGTATGTATGTATGTATGTATGTATGTATGTATGTATGTATGTATGTATGTATGTATGTATGTATGTATGTATGTATGTATGTATGTATGTATGTATATAGATATGTATGTGTGCATGTATGTATGCATGTATGAATGTGCTTAATGCTTATGCATATATGTGTTTTATGTATGTATGACATTGTATTTGTGTATATATGTATGTATGTATGACATGTATGTATGTATGCATGTATGCATGTATGTATGTATGTATGTATGTATGTATGTATGTATGTATGTATGTATGACTGAATGCATGTGTGTATGCATGTCTGTGTTTATACATATATGCATGTATGTATGCATGTATGCATATGTATGTATATATATACATATGTATGTATGCATATAAGTATGTATGTATGCATCTATATTTGTATCTATATAATGTAAATAGCACTTACTGTAGTATCAATCATGGAAACGTCTCAGTGAATCACTGCAGTAGTGCCGCTAGATAGATGCTTCTCCTCCTCCGCTGCCTACTTCGTGTTCGGCGGGTGTCTCTTGTATTATGTGAGATGTTGTTCGATTGTGTCTCATTTGGACAAGATCCGGTCCATCCATCCATCCATCCGTCGATCTAATTCACAGAAGTCTATTGTCTCCTAATAACTCCACACTGCCTTTTCCTCATCCGCAACAACAAAGGCACCGCCGCCTCTTTCTTCCTCTTCCTCTTCCGCAGCTGCTCCATCCGGACTCGAAGCGATCTGATGAACGGATGAACGGACGAACGATATAAACTGATTCTTGCTACTTCGCCGGATGCTATGGCTGCGGATGCTGCTGCTGCGGAGGCTGATGATGGTGGTGGTGATGGCGGTTGTGGCGAGGCGCCTCCTTCGCCGACCGATGCCCTGAATCCGTTCTGAGCGATGACCATCCCGTTCATGTCATCTCTGTTGCAGCAACCTATCTTTTACAAAGCCAAATGTATGCATGTACGTACATATGTATGTATGTGTGTATGTATGTATGTATGTATGTATGTATGTATGTATGTATGTATGTATGTATGTATGTATGTATGTATGTATGTATGTATGTATGTATGTATGTATGTATGTATGTATGTATGTATGCATGCATGTATGTATGTATGTATGTATATATGTATGTATGCATATATGCATGCATATGTATGTATGTAGGTATGTATGCATGCATGCATATATATGCATGCATGCAAGTATGTATGTATGTATGTAAACTATGTATGTATGTATATATGTATGTATGCATATATGCATGCATATGTATGTATGTATGTATGCATGCATGCATATATGCATGCATGCATATATGCATGCATGCATATATGCATGCATGCAAGTATGTATGTATGTATGTAAACTATGTATGTATGTATGTATGTATGTATGTATGTATGTATGTATGTATGTAAACTATGTATGTATGTATGTATGTATGTATGCATGCAAGTATGTTTGTATGCATGTATGTATGTATGTATGTATGTATGTATGTATGTATGTATGTAATATGTATGTATGTATGTATGTATGTATATATGTATGTATGTATGTATGTATGTATGTATGTATGTATGTATGTATGTATGTATGTATGTATGCATGCAAGTATGTTTGTATGCATGTATGTATGTATGTATGTATGTATGTATGTATACAAGTATGTATGTATGCATGTATGTATGTACGTGTGCAGATACGTATGTATACATGCAACGCATGTATGTATTCACACGTGTATATTGTATGTGTGTATACGGATATATGCCTGTATACACATAAATTATACATATATCCATCTATGCATGCATGTATATATATGCATACTAGCATTCTTGCCTGTCCCTAAATAAGACTATAGTCATGTAGGTTTTGATAAACTGCATATAATTATTATATACATGTAAAGCGGGTATAATGCGCACACAATGCAGTAACGTGTTTATATCCATAATCGTATATTGCATACACATGGGCTGGATGCGCTTATTCTTCTTGTTCAACGTATCTGACGCTAAATCTTTCCAGAAACAGCGGGCATAATTGGCCAGCTGTATTGGTCTGACGGACGGACATTGTTCCGTACAATTATACTCCATCTTCTCCTCTTCCTCATCCTCCTCAGCCCGTTCTCCCCTTCTTCCCCGCTCCCATTCTGCTCCGCACCCTTCCCATCCCGGTCATCAATCTTCTTTCTCTTATCCACCCATACAATCGCCCATTCACTTGTTAAAGATAATGCGCTTTATGTGGGTAGTGACTCGGTATTTGGGGTGGACGCAATACATGTAGAGTCCCCATCATGTAGATGGTGCTCCATGGTTGATGGGATGTCTCGATGTTGGCCTAGAAGAAGACTTTATCTTCGATCTCATGCGAACACAAAATGGCGGTCACTGTTGACGAAAACACACATTTCGACATTGACGCAGGTACATTTTCCTACAGCGTTTATACAAGTACATATTCCTACACTGTTGAACTAAGCATACAATTCTTCATTGTTGATGCAAGGAGAGGCTACATTCCGAAATTGTTGACATAGGCCGGTATTCCTACATTGTTGACCCATAGACACACTCGGTCCGCTGTTGACGCATAGATTCAGTCAGACACTGCTGACGCAAGCATACATTCTTGCCTTGTTGACGCAGGCACATATTTCGACATCGTTGACCTGAGAATGCATTTCAGCATCGTTGACCTGAGCGCACATTTTGGCACTGCAGACGTCAGCACACATTCCCACATAGTTGACACAAGTGCATATTCCTGCAATGTTGATTGTTGACGCGTTGACGCAGACAACAGTGCAGGAATATTGTTGACGATTGCATACATTGCAATATTGTTGGACGAAGCCCGATTTCCTACACTGACTCGAAAACTCATTCCGATTTTACTGTAGATAAAATAACACGAATAAAGGCAGGCTTGCTCTGTTACAATTCATCAGGAATAAAAATCGACTGCTCTCTTTTATCTGAATAATATTGCTAATATTCTTGCAGATATTTCACTTTTACCGCGAGGAATATTACGCCGTCATCTGACGTCCAGTTTTCATTGTTTTCGTATTCATCTCCAATATTCTCTCTGCCTAATCAGTAATCCATTATGACCCTGTGATATCCGCGATGTTGCGATCATGGCTCGAATACTGCGAGGCTTGTTGATCAAGTGGTAAGGCGTCTGTCTCGTTCAAGCCCCCGTCGGGTCTCTGCAACAGTGTTTTGCCTCTGATTCTGTCATCTATGATGTTGCTAGCATTATCATGATCATCATCATCATCAGTTCCTGACGCCAGCCATTTGGCGGCGATGGGTACGAATAAATTACCTCCATTGTCCTCGGTCATTTGTCAAGTCTATTGCCCCCTTAATCTTAGTCCAAGTGATGTTATGTCCTCAGTTATATTATCTATCCAGCGTAGCCGTGGCCTGCCTTTGTGTCTTTTCCCTTCGAATCTTGCATGTAGTGCACTGTGTGGGAATCTGTCAACTGGCATTCTCTCTACACAGCATTATACGAACATTTATAGAGGCTTTTTTCTTCCTCATATCGCTAAGTCAAACTGGATGTCATTGCCAAGTGTTCATTAATTATGCATGTATGCCCAATTGCCCATATTTATAAGAACACTTAATACTTTACATCTCTCCCATTCTCAGATGTTCTCTCTCCACCTCCACCTCTCGCTCTATTCTATCTATCTATCTATCTATCTATCTATCTATCTATCTATCTATCTATCTATCTATCTATCCATCCATCCATCCATCCATCCATCCATCCATCCATCCATCCATCCATCCATCCATCCATCCATCCATCCATCCATCCATCCATCCATCCATCCATCCATCCATCCATCCATCCATCCATCCATCCATCCATCTCTCTCTCTCTCTCTCTCTCTCTCTCTCTCTCTCTCTCTCTCTCTCTCTCTCTCTCTCTCTCTCTCTCTCTCTTCTCTCTCTTTCTGCTGAGACTCGAACCCATACTCTGCGCGCTATAGGCCGAGCCTCAAACCAATCCCACGACAACTGCATTAACCCTGCATCTCTTAACTCAATGCAAGTCAAAGCAGCGTCATCGACTGTTGCCTTTTGCTTTCAGTGTCGGAAAAAACGTCTGATTAGATAAGAACAGAGAAGATTAGGATTAGATTAACTCAGCTCATCAGAAGCTTTTCTCTCTCATTCTTCTCCCGAGTTAATTGAATTTCTCGCCAGCAGGCGTGACTCTGTTAGGTGGCCATTCCATGCCGAACTTCCTTTCCATCCTGTGGTGAACCCAGTTGACCTCTCATTGCTGGCTCAGTGTAGTCACACAAATGACTATACGATGTCTGCCGGTCCAAACATGCATTAGAGTTTTAACCTTTGGTGCACTCCCCATCAAGTCATGAAAGCTTAATGAAGAGAAGTCATCCTGATGCCAAACGAGTAGAAACGTGCGAAGAAGGAAGCGAGAAAGAAGAAGAAGAAAAAGAAGAAGAAGAATGAGAAGAAGTAAAAATTGCAGAATAAGGGTGATCCTTTAAAGCTAACATTTTAGGCAGCCGGCTAACATTGTAGGCAGTCGGCTAACATAATAGGCAACCGGCTAACATATCATTATAGGCAGCCGTGCGTAGCTTTGAGGTGATATCTCATTTACCGGAATTGTCTTTTGCTCTAAACTGAAAACCTACCATTTGCAATGTTTAAACATTATATATTGTTATTAATCTCATAATTATTATTAATATCGTATTACATTAGTACAGCGCTTGAGCATAGAAAAGAAAGGACACTCAGAGGTTTCAATAAAATGACTTGCTTACTTACTTAGCATAAGCCTGAGTTCTCCGCTTAGCTTTTAAGTCGCTCTTCAGAAATTTTGAGACTACAATTACGATACGACTACTGTAACGTCTAATTTCATTCATTCAATCATTCATTCATTCATACATACATTCAAAGGACTTATATATAGCGTCCTTTTAGATACCAACTCAGAGGCTCCCAACTGCGGTGGTAAAGAACAGCTTTCACTTTTCAGATGATTTTTAAAGGTGTATTAGGCTACTGTTTTATTCGTCTCATTCGCGGTTTTTAATTAAATGCAATTTTTAATTTCTTATTTTCTTAGTTTGCCGCCTTCTGAATGTCCCGTCACTAGGTCATGACCTCGTTTGTTCCTGTAATAAATCTGTCATTGCAAATCGTTTCCTGCACTGAAGCGGAAGTCGCTTTTCATCAGCATTGAAGAGCTAAAGACGTTTTGATATCCGGTCCATAATCTTGTCTTCTTTTCATACGTTCTCCTCTCCGTTCACATAACTCCAGCTTTCTATCGACAGCCTCGAGGTGGACAGAGGTGGTGATTGGTTGGTCGATGGTGGTCGCTATTCGATTAGTTTAATCCTGTGTTGCATGGAATCCTACACGATTCTCATCATGCCAGGGTAAATAGATCGAGGATACGGGACAACTACACGGGGTGCTACGGCTCTGCCTTCCTTCGAAGTGGAATTAAACTAGTGTTAGTATTCAAGACAAACGCATGTTTATTTCACTCAGCCGTCATATATTACTTATTCATACCACACACAATGCGATTTACCAGAATACGTAGGCTTTGGGTATTAGCCGGAATTGAATTAGTTAAACACCTTACCTCGAAATAAGGCCGAACAATGGGTTCCAACGCTCTCCACTGTGAACTAAGTTCCATAAGCTATACCACTAATTAAAGGCGTGACGCAACCACTGAGCTGTCAGCTAATTGAAAATACGTGGAATTGTCACCTTTATATCCGGTGCATGAGCCCAGGTGATAATTGAGGATTATTACCGAGCAATAGAACAGTGCCAGTTTTAAAAGAAAGGGAACAGTAGTAGAAGCAGGTATAGGAGGAGCAAGAGGCAAATGGGAGGGAGGAGAAAAGGACAGAAGAGGAAGAGAAAGAAGAAGAGGACGAGAAGGAGGAGGAAGACGAGGAGGAAGACGAGGAGGAGGAGGAAGAGGAGAAGGAGGAGGAGGAATGAAGGTATAATTAAAAGGAAAGGGAAAGAAAGAAGAAAACAAACGATGGATGGCGATAACGGATGGAGGTTGAAGAAGAAATGGGGCAAGGAAAAGAAAAGGTGGAACAGACGAGTGAGAATTTATTAATTTCTTCTACCCTATCTACCCATCGTATACCCTATCTACCCATCTACCCTATCTACCTTCGCGTCGGAAGCACCCCCTAATTCTGGACCAGGCTTCCATGCAACGTGCGACCGAATCTACTTTCCCTTATGTCCCTGTACTTCGCAATCGGTTAAAGAGGATTCTATTCGATTTTTGTCCTGTATTGTCACGTCGTGAACACCTCTGATGTATTTTCGGAAGAGGCGCAATACAAATACCCACTCACAAATGACAAATGACATTGTACTTCCGTCTCCTTCAAAGCTATCGGTCGCAACGTCGTTCTTCGAAGGGACAATATTCTGTTGAGGTCACGACAGTCACGTAGTTGTCGATTCATTTCAGACGGCGAATCATCCTACGCCGTATCGATCCCTGGCATCCCATTCTTCCTCGATAACTACTTCCCTTTCCCTCTTCCTGGTCCGTCCTTTCGTCAGTCGTTCCAATCCTCCCTCCCTTGTCCGTCATTCCAGAAACACAGAGTGGAAGACGTTGATGATTTCCGGTTTCCGGTCCTCGGTCTATTTTCATGGCGCCCTTCTCATTCCGTCAACATAAAGTCTCCGTCTACTGTTTACTGATGTCACCCTTGGCCACGAAATAAGACCGAAGGCTCTCCACCAAAGGCATAACTTTGGTCTAGAAAGTGGGATACCAAGTTTAGCATCGTCTTTCCCCCTCGCGACTGTTAAATACTTAAAATGACGCCGTTTATGCGCCATGCCTAATAATAATGATGATAGTGATGATAGTAATAATATAGTGATGATGACGATGATGATGGTGATCACAATGATGATGTTTGGTAGGCCTAAGTGTTTTGAGTTTTGAGTCTTGAAGACTCAAAACTCAAAACACTTAGGCCTACCAAACATCATCAGTATAATTACCCATTATCATTTCTCCGAGAAATGATAATGGGTAATTATAACTCCTAGGCATGAAAAGTGGGGGTATACTATACAGTACCCTCCATTCCAAAAAGTGTTCGGGCTTAAATTACGCCTATGCTCTCCACTGTGTTTTATTTGTTTTATTTGCCATCATACGCTACGCCACCAGGCCCTAATTAAACAATAAATATGTTTCCCAATAATTTACCCGAAGTGTATTGTTTATTGTTTAATTAGGGCCTGGTGGCGTAGCGTATGATGGCAAATAAAACAAATAAAACACAGTGGAGAGCATAGGCGTAATTTAGAATGACGCCGTTTATGCGTCATGCCTAATAATAATGATGATAGTGATGATAGTAATAATATAGTGATGATGACGATGATGATGACAATTTACAGTTGTCAATTTTGTAGGCCTACAAAGTAGCCGCATCAAGGAAGGCACGAACCTGTATACGTTACTAGGCGAGCGCTCTAACAATTGAGATGGTTACTGTGTAGTGTGTACTGTGTAGGGACCTTGAGCAAGTTCTTCACTAAGAAAATCTCAGCGCCATCGATTGATGCTTGATCTTTAGAAATTGGGGCTTAATAAATTCATAGTAATAATTACAATTATAAATGTCCGTCGCTTCCACAAGTCTGTCCTGTCATTATCTTTATCTCCCTCGTTGCAGTGTATTAGGTGCTATTATGAGCTACGCCAGCAATTACAGAGCGGCCCAATAGTTGGTGGCCTTAGCGATGGTTTGGATCCAACAGTTCAACGATGTCTAATAGCATCAAAGACCGTTGACGTCGACGAATGTAATTTTGCACAGTTCTCGGTGCCTGGTTTGCAGTTTCCACTGCCTGGTTTACGGTACTCACTGCCTGCTCTACAGTTTTCAGATACTGGTTTACAGTTGTCACTTCCTGGTTTACCGTTGTCACTGCCTGGTTTACGGTTCTCACTGCCTGGGTTACAGTTCTCACTCTCTGGTTTACGGTTCTCACTACCTGGTTTAAGTTCTTACTGCATGGTTTAACGGTTCTCACTGCGTGGTTTACCGTTCTCACTGCCTAGTTTACAGTTGTAACTTCCTGGTTTACAGTTCTCACTGCCTGGTTTACAGTTCTCACTGCCTGGTTTACAGTTCTCACTTCCTGGTTTACAGTTCTCACTGTTTAGTTTACAGTTCTCACTTTCTGGCTCTGTGTGTGTGTGTGTGAGAGAGTGTCAGTGTGTGTGTGTGTGCGTGGGTGCGTGCGTGTGTGTGTGTGTGTGCGTGTGTGTGCGTGTGTGTGTGTGTATGTGTGTGTGTGTGTGCGTGCGTGCGTGCGTGCGTGCGTGCGTGCGTGTGTGTGTGTGTGTGTGCGTGTGTGTGCGTGTGTGTGTGTGTATGTGTGTGTGTGTGTGTATGTATGTGTGTGTGTGTGCGTGCGTGCGTGCGTGCGTGCGTGCGTGCGTGTGTGTGTGTGTGTGTGTGTGTGCATATATGCAGGTATAAAGTCCTGCTTGCAGTTGTAGGATGTCTAAAAGCACTACATTATCCAGTATTTGGCGAAATCCTACAGCTGCCAGGGTCTTTAAGGTAGACCTTATGACTGAAGTGACCTTTATACCTGTTAAGACTTTATGCCCACATATATGCACACACACACTGACACTCTCACACACACATCTACACACACACAAACACACACACACACACACACACACACATTACATTTAAATATAATTGGCATGCTAATGTATCTGAGTTAATTATGAAGGATCTGCGTCCTTACATGTATAAGGCTTCTAACGTTCTGAGTATATTAGATAGTACGTGTTTTAGATTGGAGCTATATAAACTATTCTTAATCGTCGTCGTAATCATAATCTCCAAATTTCTAAGGCGCTACTTAGAAGCCAAGCAAAGGGCACAAGCTTATTCACGAGCCCTGTGTCGTATCAGAAGACTTATCCAGAGAGCGATGTTCAGTGGAGGTCCGACTAAACAGAGTGCGTTCCAAGACCTTGTAAATAGCATTTAACTTGCAGAGCATTATTTATAGCTGATCTAAGACTTTGCTAGGTCTATTTACATGTAAGCCGAACTGTCGGGCTAAGTCAATATGCACGAAACGTTTTTGAGTTGTACCCGGCGTGTGTTAGAAGTGAGCTTTTGCTGAGCCAAAACGATGCAGGACTCGGATGAAGAACCGTGTTGCTGACAGTTGCGACATTATTATTCTAACCTCCAAAGGGAGCATTTAATCAAAATTCTCTGTTTCGATTGGGTTTGTCGTCTGACTTCTCCGTCGTATATCTGAAACTCATCTTCCGCCTCCTGAGAACATGAATATTCATGAACCATTGCGCTTGATTATTCATGAAATTCTGCAGTCCTTTCTACTATGAATGCATCGGATTTTCTTACTACATTGACTCCGATATTCGTTCCGGCTGCGAGAGCATGACGTGTTGCAAACATTGAACACGTGTAGCTGTCATTGCAGCGAGTAGAATTATGCTCCGGTCATCTTCATATGAGCGATACTGGACTGAGAACTTAGAGGTTGGGGGTTCAAATCCCCACCAGGGCAGAAATTTGATTCGGATTGTCTGCCTACTAGTCAAGTCATCTGTAATGAGTATGCTGACCGTACCCTGTCGGCGGGCGAGAGACGGCGAGAGAGAAGACTGGCCACCCGCCCTTATATGCCGAGGCTAAAAAAACGAAGGCCTATACACTTCATACCTTGGCTGCCTCTGAAGCTAGCTTAAGGGACTGCTCCTCCTCTTCCTCCTGCTCCTCAACCTCCTGCTCTTCCTCCTCTTCATAAAGTTGCTCATCTGTAGGTCAGATACTCTCCCAGCCAAAGCACGATTCTCTATAACAGTGTACACCGTATCTCAGAGGGCCTATAACCCAGCCAAAATCCACGTTACAATTTTATTAATGCTAGCATTCAACCGATCGTCTGCCGTGTCAAGCAGTAAACTGTAAGATTGATATGTTTTCTGTAGAAATAATCAGAAACAAAAGAAAATCGAACTGTTGAGCGCATTTAATCCAATTTACAGTTCAAGCGACAAAAGTAAGTGGTAGTAATGCAACCCCGTCAAACATCAAACGCGAATAACAGTACTAGGCCTATACCCTATTTTGCACATAAACCTCCGAACACTGGGTGAGAAATATGAGTCATTGTTGTGAAAAAATCGCCAGGTTTAACTAGTGTAGGGTCAGGCACGACATAACCCGCGTCGAGTGTATGTCTAGTCCCTGCTGCCACCAAAAACACAGTTTGTCTAATCCGGATATCTGTGTCGTCTATATGCACACGATTGTCGACAGGTCTAGGAAGTCAGAATATAAGTGCTATTATGTCACCGAGTCCCTCGTGCCACAGAGCACTGTTAAATAATGCACAACACACATTGCTTGACCAAGCTTACATCCGGCATACGTAGATCTGTCACCGTCCAAAACCCTGGCCGATCTCCCAGTCCGCTTCTGCCATCTGCGCTTTCTGCATATGTCTTTTTAACTCTGTGTGTGTATATTTCTCTCTCTCTCTCACACACACACACACTCTGTCTGTCTGTCTGTCTGTCTGTCTGTCTGTCTGTCTGTCTGTCTGTCTGTCTGTCTGTCTGTCTGTCTCTCTCTCTCTCTAACCTTTTTTTCTTTTTCTTTCGTCACTCTGTACTCTTTCTTAGCCGCTCAGTCTCTCTTTTGTCTCTGTCCGTCCGTCTGAATCCCTACTCATCCTGTCTCTATCTGCGTCTCTGCTTCAGTTTCTCCTCCTTCCTCATTCAGTCATTGAGAGCATTTATGTAGCGCCTCTCCAAGATAACTGCTACAAGGCGCAATTCCCAGTCCAACAGTTTTCAATCCCTACAGCTAAGACAATGTGCAGATCCAAAGGGAATGTGTTCCATGTAGATAAAATATACTTGTTTTGCATTGTATTGTATTTAGAGGTTTCTAACGCGCCTCTCTTAGTACGACCAATTATTCAGAGGCGATCCCAGTGCGAGGAGTCCCGAGGGAAAAGAAAAGATTTTAGACAGCGGATAGAGCAACACAATACAAGTGTGTTCTATCTACATGAAACACACTCCCTCAGGGTCGTCAACGAGTATACACATACGAAACACACACATACATACATGCATACATACATACACACATACACACATACATACATGCATGCCTAGTGCATACATACATACATGCACACAAACATATATGCATACATACATACATACATACATACACACATACATACATGCATACATACATACACACATACATACACACATGCATACATGCATACATGCATACATACATACATACATACATGCATACATAGATACATACATACATACATACATACATACACACATACATACACACATACATAGCCTACATGCATACATACATACACACATACATACACACATACATACATGCATGCATAGTGCATACATACATGCACACAAACATACATACATGCATACATACATAGACACACATATATACATACATACATACATACATTTATACATACATACATACATACATACATACATACATACATACATACATACATACATACATACATACATACATACATACATACATACATACATACATACATACATACATACATACATACATACATACACCTTCTTTTCCTCCTTTTGCCAATACCTCGACTACCTCCAAACCTTTCATTTTCTCAATCACTGACCCTCTCATTCTGTCTCATCCCCTCCCCCTCCCCCTCCCCCACCCACCAAGACAACTCCCCCTGTAATGCTCAACCACTGCACATCTTCGCGTAAATGCACATGGACATATTCGCACTTTTATGCCACCGCCGTGAAATAAAACTCGTCCATGGAAGGCTCCGGTGAACAGAGTGTCCACGGTAACTGATCTCTTTCCCCTATATTACGATCGGATCCCGACGAGAGAACGGGAAACGGGGCCTTGTTTCCTAATAGCCGTGCGCTCCATCAACGGAAAACTCGCCTTCCAGCCGGATTCCTGGTTGGACGTCCGCCAGCAGTGGATAGCGGAACGATCATTATTCCACGGAATCCTGGAATCGTTCTACGAGGCTTCGGCGGCGGCGCATGAGTCGCCCGTGGATTTATTTATTGGTATTTTTTCGGAAATTGCATCTCAGGCCGACGCCGCGCATGCCGAGAAAGCAGAGAGCCGGCTATTCTTTCAGCCTGAGCATCACCGGCGGCATCAGTGGGAAGCAACCGTGGCAGCATCAACATTACGCTTTCTTATTTAATTACGGCTTGGAGCTTTCCTGCTGCCATCTAATGTCCGATCTCCTCCTCTCCGACCGCAATGGCTGCGTAGCATTCGCAATCAACGCGACGCTGAATGACCAACGCTGCGACGCCCATACACAATATATCTGAACACGCAGTTATATATACGTACACGAACAAATATCCGTTACATACATAGATGAATCCAACCGTATTTACATCTAACCATCCATCCATACATGCATACGTTTCTCTAAGTCACGTATATAGGGCTAGAGGGAATGTCCTGTAAGGAAGAAAGGAAGGCGTGGTTAAGTTCCAGGAAGACTATAAATAGAAGGGCATTGAAGTGAACGAGGGAAACATCTGATGAGTCTGTCTTGAAGTGGCACTATATAAATTTGCAATCACCATTACCATTTCCGTTGCCTTCCAATAGATTACGAGTTTCGGTTGCGCCTCTCTCTATGCGACCATCTTGGATAACGGTACAATTAAACACAGAGACACTAAATGAGTGGTAGGAAGATACTAAATGAGTGAAGGGATGAGACAAAATGAGCTGAAGAGAGGGACAAAGGGAGGTAGGATCCTGTCAGAAGATAGACGAAAGTGGTAGTCAGAAAAAAGATTGGATTTGATAAGTCCGATTGATGTGAAATTAAGATGTTTATAGGACATTGGACTGCTTTTATTCAATAAATGCTGATCTGAGGAACTCGGAGTTGACACTCTTCGTGCCTCTGTCTCTGTCTCTCTGTCTGTCTCTGTCTCTCGCTCTGTGTTGATTGTTTTCTCGTCTTCAGTTTACCTCATGAATGTGTCTCCATTTTTGCTCCTGTGTGTCTGTGTGTTTGTGTGCGTCTCTTTGTGTCTCTGTATGTCTGTCTAGATCATGATGTATGCGCCAGCGATGAACATCTTGAACCGGCGATAGTATTCAGGGAATTCATGCTATTAACTGCTGCCAATAAGTAATAACAATCGAAAACAATTGATAAGACATACGGGCCTTGACATATTATACATATATATATACATACATATACATATAAATATATATACATATGCTTATGGATGTAAATATACAGCAAAATTTCTTATACATTTTTATTTGCATCTATATATAATGTTATTCATACGCATCCATTTGTTTATGCATAAACACACCCATCAACATATGCTCATATATATATATATTAGGGTGTTTTTATGATGCACGTGATTTTTTTAACTCAAGGATCTTTTAACGGCCAGGTCGAATTATCATGCCAATTGGCGTACAAACGCCATATCCGAAATTATATCGCGATAGCTGAACATTTAGGACTGGCGCAAGGCGACCGAAATTAGGAACCCGGTGACCTGTCTCGGTTTGGCCAAAATTTTAGACGTTACGATGTCTGTTCTTCGTGTTTTCGATCTTCAACATAATTATAGTCATTAATTAAGCTAGTGTGGTTTTCTAGAGGAGACACCTGGTGCTACATCAATAGCACGGTATTTAACGCGAGTGGCTCTCTCCCTTGGTAAGAGCATGTGTTTGATCCCCGTGCCAATCAGATAATGTCGTGGTTTCCGATCGGAGCAATCTGTCTACAACAATAATTCCCTCGCCCATGACGATATCGTGCAAGCATGGCGGTAGCGACGGAGGTTTCTCTGTTGGCAACATCATCTGAGGAAGAGGCGTCATCAAATAGCTCAGAAAGAGAACCAGAACCTTCAACATCAGCTGGGCTACCAAAGCGGCGAAAGGGAACAATCTCTGTAGTTACCCGTGATGTTGCAGCAGCTCTAGATCGTACCAAAACCAGCAGCAGTAATGCCTCTCACATTTTCTCTGCTCTCGCTGCATCCAATCTATATGCAGCACCAGCTGGTGAGGTGATCATCAGTCCTTCTGCTATCCATCGAGCAAGGAAGGATAACCGTGCAGCCCTAGCACCTGAGATTCGTGAATCTTTCGATCCGAAGGTTCCCCTTACTATCCACTGGGACGGCAAGATCATGCCAGATTTTACAGAAACTGGACGAGTGTGCGTTGATCGTCTTCCAATAATGGTATCTGGTAAAGATGTGACCAAACAATTGGCCATCCCAAACTCCAACCCGGGACTGCTGCCTTCATGGCAGATGCGTGTTTGGCCGAGATCAGAAGTTGGGGATTGGAAGACAGAATCGTTGCCATGTGTTTCGACACATCGGCGAGTAACATGGGTTGCAAGGGCGGCGTATGCATCAAGCTGGAAACGGAATTAGGAAAAGACATCTTGAACCTTGCCTGTCGACACCATGTTTCTGAAATTGTTCTGGAAAAGGTATTTTCACTGCATGATTCTGTGATGTCTCCAAAATTGGAACTCTTCAGTCATTTCCGTGACTTCTGGCCGCAAATCGATCAGACCAAGTATCGCACAGCAATGGAGGATAAAGACGCAGCACAAAGAGTCAAAGAAATTCGAGAGAATGTCATCACCTTCGCACTGCAGCAACTGTATGCTGAATACCACAGAGACGACTACGAAGAGCTACTAGAACTTACAGTCATTTTCCTAGGAGGAATTCCACCGAAAGGAATAAAGTTCAGGGACCCATGCATGGGCATTTCACCGCGCGCGTTGGATGGCACGTGCGGTTTATGCAATCAAGATGTGGCTTTTCAGAGAGCAGTTTCCCATTCAACAACACCAGAGGGCATCTCGACAATCTTACTCTCAAAAGATGTGGCATCATCTACTTCGAGTTTCACTTTTTGTGACCACAACCTACGTGGAGTACTGGTTCACCTGTACATTACCCAATGAAACCCCAAGGAACGATCTTCAATTCTTGAAGGCAATCCATACTTACCCAGACAAGGAAGTCTCACAGGTCGTCCTAACAGCATTTTCCCGACACCTTTGGTATTTGTCGGAGACCTTGGTTGGCCTCAGCCTTTTTGACGATTCAATCACCTTCGACGAAAAACAGCGCATGGTCTATAACATGCGCAACAATCAGGGATCCGACGAACCTCCAAAGAGTCTTCCTCCCATACATGATCCATCTACAAAAGCGCTATCCAATTTTTTACCACTTCTACCATCAAACTTTTCCAGCTCCTCAAATTCGATTACGCTTTTCTTGATCGAGATCCACAACAATGGGAGTCAGAGCATTCGTTCAATGAGGCGAAAGACATGATATCCGCCCTAAGAGTGACGAACGATTTAGCGGAGAGAGGAGTGGCTCTAATGCAGTCCTTCAATGAAGCCCTGGTTCGAAATGAGGAAGAGAAACAATTTGTTCTTCAAATGGTTGAATACCATCGAAATAGATTCCCAAAAGCAGTAAAGGGGCTAAGTAATGACAAATAACTGAAGGTTTTTGGTTTGCTTTTGCCTTATATTTTATGTTAAGTGTTGAAATTGTTTGGATCTTCGAGAATTACAATGCATGACATTGTTTTCTAAGTGGTAATTTTTCCCGGGCTTTGCGCCAGTTCTAAATCTCTTTTGATTTTCATCAAATTTGGCAAATGTTAATGTTTCTCAAGTTGGAACACAAAAACAACCTGGCCGATATTAAGTTTGAAACTTCAAATTATAGACACACCCTAATATATATATATATATATATATATATATATACACACACTTATTCATATGCATATATACATGTACATATTAACTTATAGATAGGTACAAATATACATATATGCATCTCTACATACAGTGATTTGCATGTCATATTGCATGCAATAATATATGTATTTATGGGAATACTGTATACACGTTCTCCTTTACTGTAGTATTCAATGTTGATGATCGACAATTGCAGGGTCAGGGTGGCTCTGTATAATTTGGTCAGCGACTAAGAATTTATGCCACGAAATCACAGTAATGAACGAGTGGGTTGACTTTTGACTTTTAGACCTCCAAGGTCTTGGAGACTCCCGCAAATCAGAACTACTTTCATCTGAAATAGTTACTATAACATGATTTGATATGATTTATGTGATATGATGTGATACATGATACAACACAATATGATATGATATGATACTGTCGCGTAACTACTACTTCCAGGTGACCGGACTTCTGTAAGGAGTTTCCGATAAGGCAGCCGACGGCTCGTGTCGCGACCCAGGATGCCTCACGACCGTCGCTGATATCCGTTGAGTTCGACTTCAGCTTTTTGGCTGAAGATTTAAAATCAGAAAAGACCGTATTTCGCTGTAAAGTTAAACTCTTTTATTTCACAACGACCGAAATTCTTCTTTATTCGACACTGTACCTCAAATAATATATCAAACTAGCGCTTGATAACTTGTAAAATCCACGAAGAGCTATGTCAACGATCCAAACGAATATCCACGACGAACGAAAGAGCGAACAACCAAACGACGAGAGCGAACAGAACCCAACACGCACGAAAAGACGAAAAGCACGCTTGCTCTATACAAGGTCCTTATATAGCGTTTCCAGGCGAACATTCTGACTACTGGCGAACATAAATCAAGCCAAGCGAACAGGCGAAATCTCGCCACCAACAGGCGAACTTTAAAAGCGAACAAATCTATCTGTCAGACCATCAAACACAGGCAAATACTATCTAAAAGTTAGCCGGAAATGGCACGGCGAAAGTATAAAGTTCTACACAACGTTCAACGTACTGGCGAACACTAAAAAGTTCGCCACCGCCTTGGCGTACATGCATAGTTATCAAGGCCCATTTCGGCCAACAAAACACCCGAAAGTTCGCCAACACAGGAAACCTATTTCCGTCACAATACGGTATGATATGATATATGTTATGCTATGGTATGGTATCTAAGGTATGGCATGGTATTGTATATATATGGTTTGGTATAGTATTTATCTATGGTATGGTATGGTGTGGTATGGTATCTATCTATGGTAGGATATGATATTTATATATGGTAGGGCATCTATGGCATGATCTGCTATCTATGGTATGATATGGTATCTATCTATGGTATGCTATGGAAGTTGAACGATATGATATGATGTGATATTATACAATGTACCATAATATAATATAACAAGATTTTAAGTGGTTCAGAAGACGTGTAATCTATGTTATAACCGTTGCTATTTAATCTTAAGCGCCTAATAGCCCATCCTCCTTATATAGTTTCCTCTTAAAAGCTGTGATAGTGTCCACTGAGCCGGAGCTGTCATCTAAACCATTCCACAGGTTTACAACTCTTGCACTGAAGAATTTTTGCCCTAATGTTCCTTTCGGCTTCTTAAATAATTTATATCTATGTCCTCGAGTCGCCCGTCTTGGTGCTAATTCAAAGAACCTCTCGCGCTGCACTGCCTCCTTTCCAGTGATAATCTTATAGGCTTCAACTAGGTATCCTCTGCTCCTCCTGCTCTCTAATTTAGTAGTGCACACCTTTTCAACCGTTCTTCGTAGCTGAAACGCTTGTAGCCCCAAATCATTTTTGTAGCTTTCGTAGCTTCTTCTTAGGACTTTCTGCAGTTGTTCTCCGTGCAGTTGCATTAGAGCATTTGTAAGCCTTCAAGATTCTACGTTGATGGATGTCTCTTTTTATTGTTAAACTGAACTCAGTGAAACAAAGACAAAAGCTGAAAGCTCCTGTGGTGGTCTTCCATCATCGACATACGGTTTTTCAACAGTGCAATATTCACCATAACTATAGTGTAGATATGCATGCAACCAATGGGCTGAACTGAACTAGTGGTCGGACTTTTTGTCTTGGGGTCTAAGACTCATACAACTATACAACTGTACTTGACATTGCCCTCCTTCCAAAGCTCAGAAGTGCACACACAACCGTACGACAGAACATCGATGGCGCTGAGCAACTGCACGTGATGAACTTACTCAAGGTCCAAGAACAATGACCGCCCGAGTTAAGGCTCTAGTAGTGTGTGTGTGTGCGTGTGCGTGCGTGCGTGCGTGTGCGTGTACGTGTGCGTGCGTGTGTGTGTGTGTGCGTGCGTGCGTGCGTGCGTGTGTGTGTGTGTGTGTGTGTGTGTGTGTATGTGTGTGTTGTGAGTGTGTTGTGTGTGTGTGTGTGTGTGTGTGTGTGTGTGTGTGTGTGTGTGTGTGTGTGTGTGTGTGTGTGTGTGTGTGTGTGTGTGTGTGTGTGTGTGTGTGTGTGTGTGTGTGTGTGTGTGTGTGTGTGTGTGTGTGTGTGTGTGTGTGTGTGTGTGTGTGTGTGTGTGTGTGTGTGTGTGTGTGTGTGTGTGTGTACGCCGATTAATTGTGACCGAGTGCGGCCATCCAAAGCCGTTAGATGGCGCTTAACGGCGCATCCGATTACATTATGTAGCATCCGGTTGCAAGATATATGTAGATAGACTTTCACAGAGAGCGAGACATACAGAGACAGACAGAGACATAGACAGAGAGAGATAAGGAATGCCAAGTGAGTGAGTGAGAGAGATAAGGAGAAAGTAAAAGAGACAGGAGAGAGGGAGGAAAGAGGAAAAAGCAAGAGAGTTATGTAGGTAGGTAGGTAGGTAGGTAGGTATACGTAGGTACATGTAGGTAGGTAGGTAGGTAGGTAGGTAGGTAGGTAGGTAGGTAGGTAGGTAGGTAGGTAGGTAGGTAGGTAGGTAGGTAGGTAGGTAGGTAGGTAGGTAGGTAGGTAGGTAGGAAGAGAGAGAGAGAGAATTAAAGAGAGATAGACATGGGGAGAAAGAGAGCGATGAGGAGAGGTAGAGAGGGAGAGAGACAGAGAGAGGAAGGAATAAGCAAACCGAGGCAGACAGACAAATGCAAAGTAAGGCAGACATACGACCATGTAGAATGAAACAGAGAGAAAGTGTATGCGAGAGAGAGAGCGACAGACAGATCCAGGGACAGACACAGAGACAGAGAAGAGCGAGATGCAGACTACAGAAGCTAAGTAAAGACCTGCAGGGAAGAGAGACCCTCCACTTGCCGTCCATATATAGACCCAAACGGGTCTCCATAAATTCGCGACAATTGGACAACAGCTTCGCATTTCAGTCGCATATTCACCGTTGCGTAGCAGTGGCTTTATATAGCGCCTCTTAAGAGAGCCTCGATGTGGTCGTTCGCCAGGAACAGCTCGCCCTAAATAACGTTCTAAAGAACCGTTCTGCATCCAAGTGGAAGCGTAGCATTGCGTTTAAGTGCTGTGGTTTATTTGAATTAACGGTGTGTCTAATCTACTGTTAACTAATGCAATCTCGTATTATCTAATGTCATCTAATGCTCATGTTATCTAATTTCATCTAATGCAATCCAGTCTAGAGTAGTGGCTTCTATAGCGCAGCTCTTTTAAATGCACAAGGCAAGATGGTCGCTTAAAGTGAAAGTCCAATCCAAGCCGGGGTTCGCACACAGAAACTGTCTCGGGAGAGACATGAAAGTGTACCCTCCGCCAGTGATGGGCAATAGTTAACTAAAAAGTTGCTAACTTTTAGTTTAACTAAAAAAAATTTAGTTAAGGATGAAGTTTAACTAAAATAAAATAGTTTAGTTAAAACAATAGTTTAACTAAACAATTTTAGTTGCTAACTAAAAAGTTTAACTAAAAAAATCAGCAATATGCAACTATTTTTCCACAATGAACATTGAACACTGTCAACAACAAAAACATTTTAACACTGCTTGGTTTTAGCAGTAACAACCTGTGTTCTCAAATTCATACACTACTTGCAGTACGCCTGTAACTGTATGCCAGAACAGTACACATTGCATAGTTTGAAGGTGAAATTGTCTTGCTGCTTTGCATTATTACAGTTCACTTAACTTCTATTATTGTGAAAATGTTTGTCGTAAAAAGTTGGAAAAAAGTTGGAAAAAGTTTAACTACTTTTTTTTAGTTTAGTTAACTAATTTTCAAAATCAGTTGCCAACTTTAGTTAAACTAAATTTTTTTAGTTGGAAAATAGTTTTAGTTTAACTAAGAAAAATAGTTTAGTGCCCATCACTGCCCTCCGCGTTACAAGGCGAGCGCTCTAACCAATCGGCTACCATGTCCCTCTGAAGGCCTCAGGGGTGCGACTAATGGTTCGTATTAGAAAGCCTTGAAGCAAAGGAACGAGGAAATTAAACACTAAGTGGGAAATGGCGCTAACCCCAAAAATTCTGTTTTGCTCAGTCATCACGCGTCTTCCCTTTATCATCGGCGTAATTGCAACAAAACAATTTATAATGCGTGACTTCAAAGGACCTCTGACAATATTCAGGAACCAGCGACGACATCTCAGCGATTATTTATTAAAAGGCGTGCAAATTACATAGGCGAGACTGTTGCGGAAGAGTGATGGGAAGAGTGGAGAACTGGAGATTCCCCGGAGAAAAAGATTATCTAAGACACAGTTCCTGGACTCGTTATTTTTTCCCTGTAATCGCCGACTCCGCTGTTTCCTCCACTTGAACATTTACCGCACGAGCGCCAGTGCTCATGCGCACAATAGTTGCATATCCGGCGGAAGGCTTCGTAATTTGGCGCATGAAGGGTTTAATCCACCGCGTCGAATGAGTTTCCTCTCTTCCGCGAAGCTGCTGGTGACAGGCGAAATTGATGAATCCCGGATTATACAGGTGATGAATGATTATATAGCGCCAGGTCAGGTAGAACGCTGCCAATTATGTCGACGGTGTAGATCCAAGCTTACGGAGCTAATACTTCATTAACGGACGAAACGTGAGGCGCTTTGCGAGCGAAAATGGACCGTCATATTCAGCCATATTGACAGCGTAATCCTCGCCCATATGGGAAGAACGCATCCATATTTCACGGACGCATGCGGTGTGTATGAAAGGCATTTTCTATAATTATATATGTATATATATATATATATATATATATATATATATGCAAGCAACTATGGGTTAGCTTTCATATGTATAGATACATGGTGTGTATGCATTTGGATGCTGTATATACCTCTATCTATGCATATGTAGGTATGCCTGCATGTGTACTTTTGTGTGTATGTGAGTATGTTTATTATGGTTATTACAACACGATTTTCAATGCAAAAATACACGTGTTCTGTTTTCATGAATAGCTATGCAAAAACGTTATTTTGATACCCCTTACAAAAATGTTGTCCCTCAGACAAATTTGTCCCCACCCGAAAAATTCTTGCGGACGCCCATGTTCATGCATACACACATAAGTACACATGCAGGCTTACTTACATATGCATAGATACATATACATCTATACACGCTGCGTGTTTACGAACACTGTACAATGTACAATTTTTTTACATACATTCTAGCCTATTTCTAGGCGCAACATTTATTGTGACGGTGGTGTGCGGTCGGTCACCACCACTTTTAAAAGTGCCACCACCACTTTTAAAAGTGCCACCACCACTTCTAAAAGTGCCACCACCACTTTTAAAAGTGCCACCACCACTTTTAAAAGTGCCACCACCACTTTTAAAAGTGCCACCACCACTTTTAAAAGTGCCACCACCACTTTTAAAAGCGCTGGTGTCAGTCACCAGAACATTTTGTCCTGTGTATGCATGTATGTATTTATATATGCATGTGAGTATGTGAAAATTTATATAGCGCCATCAAAAGCGCTATGCAGCTATTCGTGTTCGTGAAGCGTAACGTGTTGCTAATTATCGCCTGGGTATTGGTGCGTTCCCAGAGTCTCTGAGCCGTGACGTTCTTCCAAGCAAGGCAGGAGGGGATGAAGAAGAGTTGTTCGGGGCTTGTCGGAGAATGAGGAGTGGCCCGAGGTGGATCAGCCTGTGTCCTCTGCCGTCGCCCTGCCATGCAGGGAGGGCTGTGTTATTTAAGGAACGTCGGTGAAATTATGTCCATCGATCATCGCTGGCGTTCATCGCTTCGTCGCTTCGGCTCCGTCCGGATGACTTCGACACTCTCCGCCTTTGATCGGGTTATTAAGAGCCCCGCAATATGAATGATCAAATGCGTATACGCTGTGGTCTGCGGCAGCAGCAGGTCATTTTCGTCATTCGTTCATTCGTTTATTCGTCCATTCATTCATTTCCTCATTCACCTACACAGGAACACAGGAACATAAGAGCAGAGGAATAAAACAACATAGGAACAAAGGAACGTATAGTTATAAGGACATAGTAACTCAGGAACACAGAGACATACGACAAAGGAACAATGGAACATAGGAACACTGAAATATACATAGAAACGTAAAAAGACTGGAACACAGTAACTGCTTGTTTGAACTTCTAAGAGGCAGGGTGAGAATTGTCGGGGGTTGGGGGGTTGAACCCCCCCCTCCTAGTCTTTCTAAGGTCCCCATAGTAAAGTCTTCATTGCACACTCCAACTCCATGTAAATCAAAGTCTACCCCCCCCCAGTCTTTTTTGTACAATTCTCATACTGCCAAGAGGTGCACGATAGGCCGTATGTCAGGTGTGTTTAAGTATTCTATTTTTTAACTATAGCAAAAAGAGATCTAGGCGCCATAGTATTTCCGTGCTCGTTGAGCTGTCATGTGTACCAGCAGAGCGTTGTCTGAGTGCTTTCCTAACAGCCGAACTCGAGTTACAATTCTGCTTGAATATGCAATGACGCCACGGGTTCCCGAGGACGTTGCCAGTCGCGGGACTAAGCATTTCATCTCCTGACCGGAAATTATGGTAATCCGAAACAGGTTTTGATACAGCAACATGACAAAATGGACTCAATATCTAAAGAGTAACTCTCCTCCTGCCGGAAGGAGCAAACTAGCAGTAGTTGAGGAATAAAGGTTTAACAAGCATGACTCTATTTTACTTATGTAGGCCCTACACCGGAAATTCGTTGTAACGCTGTCTTTAGGAAGCGTCAGCTACAGAAGTACACTCGCCGTACACTGTCCGTGGGACGGTCAGGTGATGATGGAGACGATTGGCCACCTTCCAACATATGCCGAGGTTAAGAAAATGAAGTCGCCAGCATTTCATACCCATGGCTGCCTATCGGGGTTAGCGTAAGCGACTGCTAGAAATAGTTTCCGTCTGATATTGTCTCCAGAGTTTTTAATGCATGACTACCGGTCATTTTTGGAGACATGCCGCTACTTGCGAATGCGCGCCATGTTTATAGTTGCTATGGGCGACAGAATTCAGTGTTTAGAGTTGCTATGGGTGACAGAATGCCGTGTTTAGAGTTGCTATGGGCGACAGAATACCGTGTTTAGTGTTGCTATGGGCACAGAATTCCGTGTTTAGTGTTGTTATGGCGACAGAATACCCTGTTTAGTGTTGCCATAGGCGAAAGAACACCGTGTTTAGAGTTGCCACGGGTGACATAATGCCTTGTCTAGTGTTGCTATGGTCGACAGGATGCCGTATTTAGTGTTGCTATGGTCGAAAGAATACCGTATTTAGTGTTGCTATGGGCGACAGAATACTTTGTTTAGTTGCTATGATTTCATGCATCCCGCAAGAAACGCTCTGCTTGAATTTATGAAAGCGGATGCTCGCACCATTGAACATTATTACCATCGCTGTTCTGTATATAGAGATGACGCAACGTATACTTAGAGCAAAAATTATTGTTTAAGACTCCCTTAGCCATATATCCACATTCCATCGGAGCCACGTATTATCCCGTTGACTATTATTATTAAGGCGCTTTTATAGAGCGCCCTTTCAAGGTGATCTACTCAGAAGCGCTCCTAGTCCAACCACGGCTAAAGAGAGTAGTTTTCAAGTTTGTAAGAAACAAGGTAGAGTGAGTCATAGGGACCAGGCGAAGTGCAACAGGAAGGCCATTCCAGGTTGCGGGGCGAGCGACTGAAAAAGAACGGCGCTGCATAATGGCTGTCCGCGTGCGGGGGACCAAGAGCTCGGCCTGGTCAGCCGAGCGAAGAGCAGATCGCTGCAAAAACCCCGGAGGTAAGGCGACACAACTCCCGCAGGTATGTTTGGGCAAGTCCCTCCAGACAACGCCTAACCAGTGCAGAGACCCTGTAGGCGATCCGCAGCGGGAAAGGGAGCTATGATTGAAACTGCTATGTGCTTGTCTTGTCTTGTCTTGAACCTTCCTCAATCCGAGGGTTTGTCGCTTCATGGACAAGTTTCCTCCATCTCCTCCTGTCCTCCGTCTCCGACAACACTTGATTGAACGATAAATCCATCCAAGTTCTGATGTTGGTGATCCATCCCATCCTCGGTCTCCCTTGTGGCTTGTGCTCTTGCCCCTGGGACTGTACCCTGCAATATCTCCTTTTCCAGGCAGTCTTCCTTCTTCCTCATCAGGTGTCAGAACTAAGGAAGCTTCCTTCGCTTTATCGAGTTAAACAAGCTTCTTTCTGTTCCTATCTTCTCCAGTATGTGCTTAGAAATAATTAAAGGTGATCTGTACACTATGTGTTCCAACTAAAGAACGGTCTTCAACACAAGCATGCATTATCGCATAGACAAGAACAATTCCGCGAGGCAAATATCGGCAGACGTCTTGGGTGGTCGAACTGTATGGACGTCTTGGGTGGTCATCGTGGAGGTTAATTGATCCTTTGGGGCGGTCATCTTTGATGTTTATCTTGGGTGGTCATCTTGCATGGTCCTCATAATGCGGACCATGGGATGGTTTTAGATCGCAAGAGAAGCTGCCATTGGATTGATGCGTACGTGGGGTCAGCAACCAGTGATCCATGAAGCGTGTAAGACGACACCCAAAGCCACTCAACCGCTGTAATCGGAATAGCATCTCCACGCTCCGTCGACCACGCGGCTCTGTCCTACGGAAGCCCATTGCCGCCTGCCCCTAATACCTCTTCTCATCTCTTTTAGTTTACATACCCACCATACTCACCGAGTCACCGTAGCCGGGTCTTGATTCCGATTTTGCTCTAAACGTCCATCGACTGACATCTTGGATATTCTTTAAAAAAGCGCTATAAAATAAGGATAAATTAGATTCTTCAAATAGGTACAAAACGTAGGGCTTTAGGAATTTAGGTGTAGGGTTTTATAAGTTAAAACCTCATGTTAATGTTCCTAAGGAGCAGGGCATATTTTTACTGTATAACTATTGGGACAAATGTTGCAAGAGTTTTAAGATTTGTCCCAGTAGTAAAATGCATTGTCACTTCCCATGGGCAAAACCCAGAAAAAATGTGTGTCAGATGAATTCTCAAAAAAATGGTCATCAAATTTTTCAGAGATGAATTCCTAAAAAAAGGTCATCAAATTTTTCAGAGATGAATTCCTAAAAAAGGTCATCAAATTTTTCAGAGATGATTTCCGGCCAAAAAGGTCATCAATCAGACCCATGGCCGACTTTGTCCCAGTCGTCTAAATCTCTTAAAATAGGCTATGCACTGCTATAAGGAGTTTAAGCAATCCATAGTCTACGAAAGCCAAAATTAGATTAGAATATTGGTTGAGTGCTCGCCTTGTAACGCGGAAAGTACGGGTTCGAACCTTTTCTCAGATGAACTATTATGAGCCCTACGTGCATGGGTATAATATGGGATTGCCGGCCCCATATGGGTGTGCTGGCAAGGCTAGCTCTGAAACGGAATGATCTCTGTGGCTGTCAATTTTCTGTCGACATCTAGTAGGGGCCTATTAATTTGGAAATTGCCTCAGAGGAAGGTCAGAGAGGAAGGTCAGAGAGGAAGGTCAGAGAGGAAGGTCAGAGAGGAAGGTCAGAGAGGAAGGTCAGAGAGGAAGGTCAGAGGGTGTTGAACCATGTCAGACATCTTATGAAGTCCATGAGGATAATGTAGGACATAGAATACATTTGCTAATGTTGTGACGATGAGAGACTCAGAGAGCATTTGTAATGCTGACGCTAGATGTCGCCGGCATACTACCAAGAGAAAACCACTGAGATACGTAACACGATGTCATTGTCGCAGAGTTTCCACTATGCAGTATGCAAACCAAATACATCTACGTACAACCGCCATTTGGGCGTCGACACATTTCCATTCGTTATTTTAATTTTTGTCCCTGAAGGTAGTCTCCGAGTTTAATAAGATTTCCCATCAGTATAGACGCTGGATGTCATCGAAGGAATGGAATGTAAAATCTCATGCATATTTATCAGTTCTTCAGCGCATTCTTCACATTATGAGCAGGACTGTGATGAATATTCATCGATTCAACGTCAACAGCCTCATCCATCGGCACCAGGGTATTATAATACAGCTCCGAATAGTAAGCTTTTTTCTCTGGTTAATATATGTTCTTTTCCAACCCACAAATATAATAATATTGTCATGCATATAAATGCATATAAAGAGATATTCCTTTTATATTGGCCTATCGTGTATTATTTTCATGAATATTCATAATATTAGCATGCATCTTGATGAAGATGAGTTCTCTGCTCGGCGGAAGGTCCATTGGCTTTATGGCACCCAGGGATGAGATGAGTGAGGTGGATTCTCGTTGCCTTCCTCAGAGACAATTGTGGGTGAGCAGCCTGTCCTAGGTCGCACGCAATGGCTTGAGGCAAAATCGAAAATGCGATCCTACAGCTACAAGGCACAGAACATAGGCCTACCACTACATCACCGCATCCCTTGACTGAGAATGTGATTGCTAATATGAAATCTACAGCAATTCTTTTAATATCGTGAAACTATGCATATATTATTTATTGCAATAATTACATGCATGATGTTTATTGATCGTACAATAGTTTTCTTGATTCCGGTTCATTTATTCAGCTTTTCATCGTCCTCAGATTTCTTTATCTTCACCAAACGTCTCATTACTCAACTGCCCTGCCATGTAGCGTATACTCTCTCACGATACGCAGGCTAAAATAAATAGAATATAATCTACAAGTACCATTGTCTTTGCATATAAGTATATAGATATATACTAAGAGGGATTCCGCTCAGTTGGGGCAGTTATCACTTGGGCTGTAAAGTATGGCGCGTGCAATGTCCCATGTGAGCCTCCGTAGACCATATGGTGATTTATCTGGACGCCTGTGAGGCCATACAATCTCCGAGGCATCGAAGCAGAACAATTGCCTACACGGTTGATGCTGCTGCTGGTGCCATCATCCTCAGAACGAACAGGAAAGAGCGGAGCAGACACCGCCTGCGTAAAACCTTCATGTATATATACATACAAATACACACATTCATACATATATGCATCTATATATGGGGCCTACATACATACAGTGAAAAATACACATACATACATACATTCACACATACATACATAGTTACATACATACACATATTGTGACATATATATGCATACATACAAATATACATACATACATACATACATACATACATTCACACATACATACATAGTTACATACATACACATTTACATACATACATACATAAATACATGCACAAATACATTCACACATACACATACATCCAAATAAACATGTATACGCATACATATCATAATTATGACCATTTTGTTAGCGACATCATTTTCTTCGCCTCGGCATATGAGGTCGGTTGGCCCGTCCACTCCCTCGTCGCTTGATCTTCTTAACAGCAGTTTACGGTCAGTGGATTTGGATATATGGGCCACAAGTGGAGCATACAGAAATCTCGCGATAAATTTCTGCCCCGGCAGAGATTTGAATTCAGACCCACTATAGATTACCGCACACTCCAAAAATGTATGTATGTATGTATGTATGTATGTATGTATGTATGTATGTATGTATGTATGTATGTATGTATGCATGTATGTATGTATGTATGTATGTATGCATGTATGTATGTATGTATGTATGTATGTATGCATTCATGCATGCATGTATGTATGTATGTATGTATGTATGTATGTATGTATGTATGTATGTATGTATGTATGTATGTATGTATGTATGTATGTATGTATGTATGTATGTATGTATGTATGTATGTATGTATGTAAGTGCGTGCGTGCGTGCGTGCGTGCGTGCAATCAGCAACTCTTTATGACGGAAGGCTGATATCCTTGGAAGGAAGACGATGGAATATGTAGGATCAATCACAATAGGATACACATGGCGACGTCTGGGTGTCAAATGCGAATCTGTCCTTGCATCAAATTTGCTTTGGAGTATCAATTGTAATTGTAATTGAACATTTATAAAAGTACTATTCCAGATCCAAGTCAGTGTTATCAATAACAAATAAAATGGTCTTCGTGCGTTTTCGGAAAAGGGAAAGAGAAAGGCTGAGGAGCTCTAGCTACAATTCCTGCGGTAGACGGTTCCAACTATAGAGGGGACAACATAGGCAGAACTTCTAGACTGAGTAGAAGGCACCTGACGGTCGAGCGGAGAGTGGAGCGACCAGGGAGTGAATAAAACGAGTAACATCTTGAATTGGATGCTCTTGGGCACAGGAAGCTAGTGAAAAGTGTCCCGAATAAAGAAATAGGATAAACCTCGGGAGGCCACCAATAAGGCGGCCAGCAGCGTTAAGTATTGACTGAAGCTTGGAAAGGTTTAGTGGAGAGAGACCAGCATATATGGAGTCATCAACCTTATGGTACAGAGCAGCGCATGTACAAGAGTGGCGAAGATGGTTGCAGAAAATGGACAGATAACGGTGGCCAGTGAACTCATTGAATGAATTATCGTTCTTGTTAGTTCAGCTTTTAGTTCTGATTCTTTTTATTCTGCTGTGTAAACATAAGTTTATTATAAGACTATTATGCTAGTCACTTGTCATTTTAAACTAATTTGTTGTCAAATAGGTTACCCTATTTTAAAGCGGGACTTAGAGGTCCATTCTGGGTCTGCCTTTTGTATCTCTGAAACACCACATTATGTAATTTTTCTGAAACGGCAATAAATTGCATGAACTGAAATGAAAATGAAATGAAAATTAAGGATTCTAGTTTGACACTGATATTCTCGCAAAATAATAAATAAAAGAGATTCGAAATCAGAGTTAAACTAAATTGCGCAGACGTTGGCGCGTGGCAGTACCGGTATAGTAGTTTCCTGCGTTTAAAGACATCTAATGGCTGCCATGCAGGGCCATTGACGTTGCCCTCCTCTTTTCTCCAGATTTGGGACTGGCACTACCACAGTGGTTGAGTTCATGGCAGTGACGTAGTTAATCATGAATAATCAATATTTTGCAATCGGCCAATGAGAAGGCGTAAAATGTTAACATGGACTAAATCGTAACTGTGTACCCTAATAAAAATCTCGAAATTCTAAACCGCTAAGTAAAAGCTTAGCGCTGGACGTCAACTTATTCACAAGCGCTGTGTCGTGTTAGAGGGGTTGTCATGAAGTGTATACCGAATGGAGGTGACAGGTCAAGTCCGCAACTGAACTCATGTATATTGAATTTCTAGGCGAATATCGATTTCAAAAGGACGTCGAGAAAGCACCTGCAGAGGCAAGATTAATGCGCGCCAGGAACCTGACATTTGCCGAGAGAAAAAGACTTTCCATTATATAACGCAGCTATTGCTACATAGCGAACAACACGCGAGGGTCGTATAAGTGACAAGAACAATTTTAGCGTCATTCAACATTCCAACCGCTTTTACTATCCGCATCGAACTACACACACACACACACACACACACACACACACACACACACACACACACACACACACACACACACACACACACACACACACACACACACACACACACACACACACACACACACACACACACACACACACACACACACACACACACACACACACACACACACACACACACACACACACACACACACACACACACACACACACACACACACACACACACACACACACACACACACACACACACACACACACACACACACACACACATATATATTATACCGTATACATATTTATCTCTATATATGTGTATACATAATACTACATATATATCTATATACATGTATATGTATATATGCGTATATATGTACATGTATGAATATATGTATGTATGTATGTATGTATGTATATATGTACATGTATGAATATATGTATGTATGTATGTATGTATGTATGTATGTATGTATGCATGTATGTATGTATGTATGTATGTATGTATGTATGTATGTATGTATGTATGTATGTATGTATGTATGTATGTATGTATGTATGTATGTATGTATGTATGTATGTATGTATGCATACGTATATATCGGCTTCTTATGGATACACTTAAATAAATATATCTGTAGGCTAATGTACAAAATACTTTCATCAATATACAAGACCGCCGTTTTATATAAATTTGGTCCATAAGATTATTTTAATTTTACTTGTATACTTTACGTAAACTGCTCCAAAGAGACATCAAAGTTTTAGTTTGTATCAACAGACATGGCCGATTTTTATTGTTATGGATCGATTTGCGGATTTAGATTGCGATACATATCATATCCTGTGCTTATATCACACGATATGAAATATACATGCAAATACACGCATTTATAAAGCCTCATACATATGGGTATATAATATATGTATATATGACATATGTGTTTCTTATTTATATATACGCAACACACACACATATATCTACAAGTAACATAAATATATATATATATATATATTTGTGTGTGAAATATAAATATACATGGTAAAATACACATGTATAATGTCGCATACGTATGGGTATATTATATATATATATATATATAATATATATGACATATATAGTTGAGAAGTATGTATATATATATGTGATATGTATTCATGTATATGAATCACTAGGGGAGACGGTGAGAGATTGTGATTTTATCACTTGAGATTGTATCGATCCCGCCCATCAAGCGAGCATTGGAGTTACAGATCGAAGCGAGTTGAGGGGGGAGGGTCCAGAATTGTGGGTCAGAGTGGGAGGGGGGATGGGTCGGTGTCACAGGCAAGGGCCCTGGGGAGGGAGTGGGCTGGAGGTATTTCGATGCACGCGATTTGTCTTTCGTTCTATGGGGGGATGTTTTATGCATGCGTGCTGTGAGGGTAGCAGGGATATTAGGCTAAATGAGGTCAGAGGGGTAGGAATATCGATCTACAATAGACGTTACTGTGTGGCATGACGTGACCTGTCTGTCTGTCTGTCTGTCTGTCTGTCTATCTCTTTGCATCTATCTGTCGTTCTGTCTGTCTGCATCTATCTGTCTGCCTCTCCAGAGTATGTCTGTCTGTCTGTCTGTCTGTCTGTATGTCTGCATTTTGTCTGTCTATGTCTGTTCGTCTGTCTACGTCTGTCTGTCTGTCTGTTTTTGCCTGTGTTTGTCCGTATGTCTGTCTGTCGAGTATGTCTGTTTGTCTGTGTTTGTCTGTCTATTTCTGTTCATCTGTCTGTCTACGTTTGTCTAAATCTGTTTGTCTGTGTCCGTGTATGTTGCCATTCTGTCTGTCTGTCTGTCAGTCAGTCAGGGCATAATAGTCAGTCAGTCAGTCAGTCAGTCAGTCAGTCAGTCAGTCAGTCAGTCAGTCAGTCAGTCAGTCAGTCAGTCAGTCAGTCAGTCAGTCAGTCAGTCAGTCAGTCAGTCAGTCAGTCAGTCAGTCAGTCTGTCTGTCTGTCTGTCTGTCTGTCTGTCTGTCATTCAGTCTGTCTGTCTGTCTGTCTGTCGTCTGTCTGTCTGTCTGTCTGTACGTGATGTAATCGTTGATCGATGACAATGTTAGTCTGTTGTAGGCTGTGCTATGATCTCTCTTGTTTCCTTCGGAGGCTGATCTGCTTCTGCCATTGATCGCTCCTCCTGAGAAACATTGGCCGAGATTTTCTCATTCATAGAAGGCACTCTGCATCATCGTCGATCAATTCCAACGAATTACTACGACTACTAACAGAACGAGTCATCATAAGACTCATCTAATCTGACTGTCTATCTGTCAATCTGTCTGTCTGCCTACCTATACTTATGCATATCTGTCTGCCTAAATGTTTGTGTGTCTGCCTGTCTGTCTCTCTATAGCTGTCTGTCTTTCTGCCTATCTGTTTTTATATCGTTATATCTGTAAGTTCGCATGTGTATCTAGTTATATCTGTCTGTTCGCCTGTGTAGCTGTCTGTCTGGCTGGCTGACAGACAGCTACATTGTCTGTTTGTCTGTCTGATCTAAACCATTAGGGGCGTGGTGGCTCAGTGGTAAGTTCGGCGCCTTGTGACCGGAGGGTTGCAGGTTCGAATCCCACTATAGCCGCTGCGTACGGACCTTGGGCAAGTCCTCCACTCGCAATTGCTCGTGGCGCTTCGGCGTGAAAATTCCGCCACAGTATCAAATGCTGTAGTCGGGAGCGCCTCTGAGTAGTAGTAGACTTCCAGAGGCGCTATAGAAATATCCGGAATAAATATTACAATACTGCCAGAGGGACACCGTTATTCCTTTTGTGTTGATCCAGTGACACGAAGATGTTAAAATCGTTTTCGTTATCGCCTGACTTCTGTAGCGCCCAGAACGCGAAGTTATGGAAACCAGATGATGCAAAGATGTACAGTCGAAAACAAATCGATGACTGAGGTTCGATTTCAAGTCTTAATTCGAACGTCAGATTGGTAATAATCACTTGGTGAACATTTAGGTGATTATGTTGGATGGTGCTCGGATTTGGAAAACATCAGGAAAACAAGTGGCATTAAGGATAGGATTTTCAAGTGCTGGTTAACTGTAATCGTGACCGTAATCGTAGATACGAATTTATATAGCGCCCTTCAAAAGAAGCCCATCAAATGTGTTTTCGACCTGGCAACGTAAGATCCCGATGAAACAGAACAGTTTTTAAGTGCCTACGAAAAAGAGGCAGAGAAAGACCAAGGAGCTCATAGTGTGGGACATGATCACCTTGACGAGAATATTACAATTACTTCGGCGTGCATTCTCGTGTTTAATAAAAGATTTCGGCATATCGACAATTAGGCTAGTAAAATGTCTTGACCTGAATTGCGTATAGGTAACATGTCATTTGATATTTATAAATTAGGTAACAGATCATTTAATATTTCTAATATTTATGTAGCTCCACTCAGCAAATGACACCAATCGATGATTCGTAGCTGTTCAGCTTCAACAACTAACCAAGATTCCTTACGTCGAACGTGGGACTCGACCTTGTGCACTCCATCTTCGAAGGCGAACACTCGTTGCAACGTTAATCCAGCGGGTCACGAGTATACCCCTAAGCCGCCGCCGTTAGCCGCCGAGCCGAAAAATATTCTGCAAGCCGATGAGCCGCCGGAAATTTTGCGGCTTAGCCAAAAAAGCGCCGAGAGTTATTTCACGGCTAGCCGCCGGAAAAAGTTCGGCTACAACATGCACATACATAATTATGTGATTATAAAATTTGCACGCTGGCTTGCTAATTTGTATTTAGTGTTCTGTTTTGTATGCCATTTGTTCATGGCATTGTTTTACAGTTGTTCTAATGTCTATAATCAATTGCCTTATTGGCACTCAGAACTCTCTATAGTGGATACACTTTTTGTACGAACTATGTGTTTAAAGCCGTAATTTTTTTTCCCGGATGCACTTGTAGCCGAAAAAGGTAGTTTACGCGCTTTTACGGCTAGCCGAAAAACCAGCCGTAAATTTGCTCAAGCCAGCCGTTAACCAGAAAAATTGCGGCTTAGGGGTATAGTCACGAGACGAGTGATCTATAGACTATTAGCCACCTGCAAAGTGACTGCTGTGTTGGACTGAATTCGAAATCTGTTGCTGTGTGACTGTATGTTTAATAATAACCGGCCTGAATAAAATGATTCGTACCATGCTGACATGATTTATTCCAAGAGTCCAATATGACACAGCGCAAACGGATCAAGACAAAATGATTGACCGACCGACCGAACAACCTACTGACCGACCGACCAAATGCCGACTGACCGAAGGACCGACCGATAGACCGACTGAAGAACAGACACAGAGCAACAGGTTGGGGCGTGGTGGCTCAGTGGTAAGTTCGGCGCCTTGTGACCGGAGGGTTGCAAGTTCGAATCCCACTCTAGCCGCTTTCAATGTTTCTGTTAATTCGAAGTTACCCGTCCGATAAATGTTGCAATAACTCTCTTGCGCTGAAGAAGTCTACCGCTTTCCGTTCACAGTGTGACACCCACGCACAGACATGCGCACACACACACTCACACACACCAACCCACTCACACGCAAACTCACATGCACTCAGACGCACGCACGCAAACCTCGAACGAACACAACCATACACTTAGACGTACGCTCACACGCACATACAACCGGACACACACATATACTTGGACCTACGCACACATACACTCGAAAGTACACACATACACACACACACACACACACACACACACACACACACGCACAGCACATGTCTATTTGTAGCCTACGTATTAGAATTGACTGTAGGATGCTTGTTTAAGTTGCACCATACATGGATGATATTTTTGTCGCTGTTATTACACCTTATGAATAATAGAAATAAATAAAACATATTATCACAAAAATTCCTATAGGAGACAAAACGTTAATAAATCGTTCTCTTCCTGTTGTCCTGCATCGTCTGTGTAGAACTGAGGATGTCTAGGCCTATTCATGCTCTCTTGCGCATCGCTGTTACCACGCAGTGCTACAGGACATTGTACTCAACTTTCAATTGCTAACCGTCCGTCCGTCTGTCTGTCCGTCCGTCTGTATGTTGGTTTGTCGTTAGAATGTCCGTCTGATTATCTCTTCGCCTGTTCCATCATCTCTTTTTCTGTCCATCCCTCCGTGCATACGTCCAACTGTCCATCCGTCCATCTTCATGTAGGTCCGTCCTTCCGTCCGTCCGTCTGTCTGTCCGTCCGTCCGTCCATCCGTCTGTCTGTCTAGCTGTGTGTGTGTGTCTGTGTGTGTGTGTGTCTGTCTGTCTGTCCGTCTGTCTGTCTGTCTGTCCTCCATCCTCAATGTTCGCTGACCATTTGTCCATCCGTCTTTCCGTCCATCCGTCTGTCAATCTATCTATCTCTAAATATGCCCGCCCACATCCATCTGTCTGTTCTCCATCCTTCGTCCGGTCATTTCTCCTTCCGTCTTTCCGTCCGCCAGTTCGTCTCTCTGTCTGTCCATCCGTCCGTTCGTCTGTCTATCTCTCTGTATGTCCTCTTGTCTTTTCGTCCGTCCGTTCGGCCGTGTCGTTGCCATTAGTTGTGAACAGTTTGCGATACGACATCCATTCAATCAGTTCTTTCCAGCAGACAATCAATTGCAATCATAAAACGGAGCATTTAGTCGATTGCAGGCATCGCTTCCGCAAATCAAACTTCGGCCGAAAACATAAAATCACAGAAAATAATACCTGAAATTAGCGTGCTTCACTAGAGCGCCTCTCCAGATCAGAAAAAAACTGGCGAAGACACACGTCTGTTTAATTCCGATGAGACGCTGAAATCTAATTAAACTGATGGCCAGCAGCGTCTCGAATTGTTGGGGAAAAAACGATTTTTGAATCAACGGGGAATCGAACATTTTTATCACATTGCGTCGTTTGTTTGTTTTGTTGAAACGACGCTGGAAGCGCACTTTAATCTTTAATCTAATCACTTTAATCTTATCTAATCTAATCTAAACTGGAAACTTATGTAGCGCAACTATTGCTATTCACATTCATCAATAAATTTGTGGTCGTATCAAGGTAACGCTACAATCGCAATCCATTTCGGCGACGATAAGAGATTGGAGTTGGTTCTTGAATGCGTTCTGTATCGTAGATTTAATTAGCAAGCTCCAGCAGTTTTTTTTGGGTGGGTCGGTTGTAAACAATTGGTTGGCCGTGACTGGAGCAGTAATCATGTGAGGCCAGGTCGTCACAGCTGCGTCCCATCTCTCGCCACTTTCAACCCTGGCTGATGGATGGCGGTACGTGACGGGATGATGGCCTGGAGCCGATGAAACGAACGCGAACTGTGCAAAGGTCTGGCACTTAGCTTGTAACCGAATTACTCAGATTGAATTTACTTAGATTGAAATGCAGTGAAAAAAAATGTCGAAGATCTACTTAACGACAGATAAAAAAAAATACAAAAATCTGATGATGCTTGTTTTAATGATTGCTTCGATATCAAACCTGCTATAGTTTAAATATCAACCGTAGACCTATGTAAGGTGTTGTGTTGTTAGTTCAGAGCCATATAAGGTAGACTTTTAAAACTGTTTTTTTTAATATTGCATTTTGTCTACTGATATTGTGCAACTTTTGTTCTATTGTATGTATTGTTGTTGTAAAGTGTTGGCATTTGTCTCACGCTAATAAAGCTTACTTAACAAAAAGAGCGACAGTTGAAGCGTTAATTGCAATTAAGCCCAGAAAAATTCGCGCGGTTTTTCAGACACTTTGACGCTTTGTGAATGCGTGTCTGCGGGTGCTTGCCAGTGCTGACCCTTCCGAGTACTGTATGTTCGTCCATTGACACATTTCTCGTTCATAGTGACATCAACATCATCTAGATTGGCGCAGGCAGCGATTTTGTAAGGTATTTAAAAAGCGTTAGGCCTACAGTAATTGTGTAGGCATAGGCCTACGAAGCCTAGGCCTATATATTCATGCATGTACGAATGTTTATATGTTAATATGTATATTCAGCGCATTTTGGAGGTGTTTAAAGGCATTATATATAATGTTATGTTACATTACTCTTTTGTCACATGCGTATGTATGACGTATGTATATTATGCATAGGCTACATGTAATATTTAATATAGCGCCTTTTCACGCATCTCAACTTTTGTCAGTCGGCGCGGAAACAGAGCAGCTGTGCATTAAATGAATCTGTTGTATGTTTGTTAGGATATAGGCCTATATGTCTATCTGCCTGTCTGTATGGCTGTCTATTACTATGTCTTTGTTTCTGTCGCTGCAGTTCGTGTGTCTCCTCTCTGTGCAAGGGATAGACTCCTACCAAATGAGACACGTTATCTTTGCAGTTGATTGCTTTCCTTTAAAAATCTGATTACAATGACATATTTTTTAGGTCACTGTGCTATATAATGTGGGTCACTCAATATGCTATACATATAGCATATAGCATATTGTCCTAGTTACCTAGTATACAGGGCAGCATATATAAAATGTAACATATATAGATAGGTCTAAGCCTGTACGTGAAAGATCATGATATTTGTTTGCGTCTATGTTTGCATGGTCTCACCTAGGCCTACAGGACAAGGGAAATGCTTTCAAAGTCTACTTTTGCCAACTAATTGTAGGCTTTAATACGTTTGATTGTGGGCCATTTATCCGGCATCAACATCAGATTCGGATCCAGAGACCAAGCAGACCATTTTCGCATTTGTTCTTGGTAGCCTAGTCTAGGCCTATTAGTTGCCTTCCTCCAAAAATCGGTTTAATCAGGGACTTTGCACACTGCAGATCGTAAATTAAAACCGGCTGTGATATCTGGAGAAGAAACTCCACCTGTTTAAGGCATATAATTATGGGCCTACCGTCCGTCCTTTTGCATGGAGGTGAGCATATGGCTCCTAGGTAGGCCTACTTGTGTTGATATAGGCCTAGCGCAGTCGCTGACGACATGTTTGCAGCCTTAAGATTAAATATACTTAATTAATAATAATTTATAATATATATATATATATATATATATATATATATATATATATATATATATATGCGGTAGGATGTCGTACGGTTAGGCTATAGACTAGAAAATGCAATCTCTATTTAGACACCTTTAAACCGTTTGGACTTTATCTATATATATAAGCCTATTCATCCACTGCGTTTAATTACCGTCACGAAACTCTTCGAGTCGTAAACTATCCTATGATGAAAACCGTGAAAGAATTTTTAATAGCGACGGCAACGGCGCTACAGGATGCAATAAGAAGTTGTTTAATCGTTGAGATCTCATCGCACGTTTAACTGTGGCACAATATTTCCTACCGACGTCAACGGCTTTGATGCCATGGTCATGATGAGGGCCTTGGAAATAAGCCTGTTGGAATTTCACCCAATCGCCAGTGTGCGCTAACAGTACTGTGCTAAGTTGCTAACAGTGAAATCTGCAACATATTTTCTTTCAACGGCCTGTGATGCCATAAGATAAGAACCGCAGAAAAATGCTAGAGTCCTAGCTCCAATCGCCAATGTAATTTCACCGCTGCTGTAGGCATACCGTACATCTATTCTATTACGGTACCTTGTTTTACCTTGTTTGTGTCTGTGTCAAGGAGGATGACGACGCTAATCATCTTATTATAGTAAAGTTGTTGATGGGGCGGGGTCAAAGGCTTTGGCTCTGTCGGCCACAAGATGTCATTAAACACTGGAGACTGCTACAAACCAAGAACAGCGTCTTCGTAATATGATGTCTTTGGAGTCGACAAAATGGCGTCTTGTTGTTAATAACAACAAGTGCTGTTTCTAGCACGTTACAAGTACTTGCGTAGAGTTTTATTATAGTGCTCGTCAGTTGAAAATTTTAATGCTTCTCAGAATTATTAGGGTTCCTTGTGATTTCGCCTACTTTAAGTAAGATTTTAGAGTTCTTGACATCCACGTGTTTATCGTTTTTGTTGCGTCCCTAGCACCGTGTCGTGTCGGTGTAATGATTTTGCCAGCAGTAAACGGTTCAAGCAAAGTAATTAGCGTGTAAGGTGTAGTTGGGCCTGGCAGTTGGCCTCACAAGTGTTTTGCAACGCCTAAGGGATGATGGTGGTTGTTGTTGTTAAGGGTATACTGTTGTTTTGTGGTAGTGGTAGTGGTGGTGGTCGGGGTTGTGGTAACATCGGCCGCGACGGTGGTCGTGTTGGTTGGTGGTTGAGGTGTGATCATGGTTGTGGTCAGGATGGTCGTGGTCGTTTTCGTCACGGTGGAATACACAATGATGATCATGATCTTCATGATCTTCATGATGATGATGATGATGATGATGATGATGATGATGATGATGATGATGATGATGATGATGATGATGATGATGATGATGATGATGATGATGATGATGATGCAACGGTGGTGATGGTGATGATGCAACAAGCAAACTTTGCCGAAAATTTTAGACATTTGCAACAGCGAAAATGTCTGAAGATGAAGGTGACTATCTAGATTCTGCTGATCATTCAGAGGATGATGACCGAAACAATGACTCCCTTATACAGGACGCAAATGCCAACAAGTTAGTTTCCTACTTCTGTATCTGGTTTCAAATATTCTTCGTCCATCTTCATTACTTGAATGCATTTTTATTTAGTAAGGGCTTTCATTGTTCAAGTCTTTTATCTTCTATTTAAATTTCTCTCTTAGTAATAATGGCCTTTTAATGCCATAAATTGTTTTTAAACAAAACTTACATAAATGGACATTTTGGAGTACATGAAGAGATTTGCCGTTCCTTTCCCACTCTCCTGTATTGTTCACAAATGAAACTAAAGCTGGCCAACCCTTACCTAATGATTTATTTTGACTGAGCACCTTCAAAAACTTCAGATTCACACCTTTGTATGATGTTGTGCACATTAAAAATTTTCATAATAACAAAATAATGATGATGACAGTAATAATAAAGTAATTACATTAATTTTTTACCTGAGTTATCTGTATATTGATGAGCTGTAGAGTTTGCAGTTGAGATTATTACATGGTTCATTCACATTACACTGGAACCCAATACAATGGTTTTCACTGTTACACAAATTCTGGTGTAACATGATCATGGATTTAAAGTCATTTGCATTAGAATTACGCCTCATTATGTGAAGCTATTTATATACATGTATAAATGTGCAGATACAAAGCTATTTTCTATATTGCCAGGCCTTGAGTCAGATAGCTTGAATGGGACTCTGTGGTCATTCATTGAATGAATGAATGAATGGATTGATTCATTGATTGATTCTCTGATTTATTCGTTCATTTATTGATTAATTGATAAATGATTGATTGATTGATTGGCTGGTTATTAATTAATACCACATAGTGTCTAATTTAGCTGCAAAGATGCATTATTTTGATGCTCTTGTATAGTTTGCATTATGGGAATGGGGCATGCTACTTTCAGTGAATCTGATAATGAAGAAGAGGAAAGAAACGAAGATTCTGATGATCAACAGGGGGTGCCAGAGTTACTGCCTGGGAAGGGAAATAATCTAAAGGGTCAGAACAGTGACAGAACCGCAGCAACTGTCCTGCCTCCTGACAAGCTCTTGAAGAAAACGAAGAAAAAAGTGTTCAGATACTTAGAATTGAAAAAGGTGATTTCCCAGGTGTTACCTTTTAAATAAAAAGAAGAAAAGAATAATTACCTTTTGTTTTTGCTAAAAATTGCTAATGTTGTTTTAGGAAAGTACTGACTAAATAAAAAAATATAAAAATAAAATAGATAAAATAAAATTTTGAAATTTTAAAGAGTTGGACACTTATAGGTGTACAAGTCACAATAGACAAATTTAATGCATATCAGTGCATTTAAAGCATGGTAGAAATTCTTGGTATATATTATTTTTAATTGATTTATTTGTGTTTTCTGCTTTAGACGGATAGGGCGATTCGTGAACTTGTGCGCTGTACGGCGCTGGTCCAAATTGTTCATGGAGACAAACACTGGAAACTTGCCGAGTCTCATGTTAAGTTAGCCTCAGCATACCTTGACTTAAAAGGTGGGAATTTTTCTTTAAAATTATGTTATTGTTAGTTTAGTGGCATTAAATTTGTTTAATTTGCTTAAGAAAAACACAGAAGTCATTTACCGGGACACAGTGGCCAATTGGTTAGAGTGCTTGTGAAGAGAATTGGTTTGGTCCTTCTCTGAAATGGTTACCTTGTAGGGACCTTGAGCAGTCCTCACAATTGCTCAGCGCCATCAATTGATGCTTGGTCGTTAGTAGTACTCCATAATAAATGCATAATAATGATAATAATTGACTGTTAAACAGTCTGCATTGGACTTGCAAGGATTTTGTAGGTCAGTACAGTAATTCATCAGTCGATGGCTTAAAGTGAAACCATAATTGAATCCATTGTAGAAATACAGTGGAAATCCTTTGGGTTACTTGGCTTTTCTTTTAACAGGTTATGCAGCTCAAGCAATCTACCATGTTGACCTAGCGGAGAGCACCATAAAAAATCATTTACAGCCAAGCAACCATGAAGCGGATAGCGAACGGATCTATGCTATGTTTGTGGAGATGTATCACACTCTTGGCCGCGCGTATATGGCCGAAAAAAAATATCCTTTGTTGTATATAGGACAGTGTGTACTGTGTGGTCTGAAATTTATGTAGCATGAATAATGTTCTTTAAGTACAAGTTGCCCGTGTATGGATGTAACTGAATTTTTTTATACCACCTTTGAGTACATCACAAAGCCTCTGGGGCAAATACAATATGATTTAATCCAGATTTATGTTTTCAGTTATTGTCAATTATACAACTTATTCACTGGTGCATTGTTCATCGATTGGTGAACCATGCAGAATGATGACATTTGGCTGTGGAAATCACTCGGGTTGCCAGATTTATGTGGCTTTTCTTATGAATTGGGAATTGTAATATTTTTGTAAAAGAGTGGGACTGTTAGAAGTGACCAATTGCGTCATGCCTTTGTCATTGGAGACTTCAGTTGTCTTTGAGTTAAATCTATTTTTTGACCTTTTGAATCACTTCTATGCAGATTTGTTGAAAGCAGTTCGTGGTAAAACCGAGTTTTCAATTCCCAGATGTGCATAATTGACTTAACACTTTAACAACGGGCTGCATTGGTTTCCCAGTTTAATACACTCTCACCGATAAAGTGCTGAAGAAAAATTGCCGTTAAACTGGATGTGTTACTCTTTAAGGAGTAACACATCTAACGTCATTTCATTTACAGGTTGTCCCTCATTGAATCAAAGGACGACCCTTTTAAAGACTAAAGGCATCACAGAGCCATGTATAGAGCCACTTAGTAAATCAGCAATTATCATCATCATCATCACCATAATCAGTTCCTGATGCATGACATTTAGCGGTGGCAGGTTCAATCAAATTTTCATTACTGATCTTTGTGGTCATCTGTAGAATCTTGTGCTTTTCTGAGCATTAGTCCAAGTAATATAATGTAATTAGTAGCTTGTATCATGCTGGTGTCTAATACACTAAGCATCAACCAATGGCACATCAAACTGTGCATCAGTCAAGTCAATATCCAGACGATTAGTTCGTAAGTCCAAGTCCTGTTATTTCATATCATTTATATTGGCTGTCCAATGTAGTATTGATCTTCCTTTATTTCTCTTTCCTTCAAGTCGTGCATATATTGCACTTAGGAGGATTTGGTGGAATAACAGCTTTCTTTCCATTTATGTTGGTACCTTGCGTTACATGCACATTTAGTAATGAAGTGACACTTACTAGAGCTTATGTAAACATTGCCTTTAGTATTGGTTCTGGCTGTGTATATTACACAATGTAATATGATGATATAATGTGATTTATTGGAAATGTAGTGCATCTTGGATGTTTCTTTGACCTCAATTTTTAAGCTGCCAGAGGCGGAGGCTGCTTTGGTGAAAGCGGAAAAGATGTTTGAGAAGTTTTCTAAGATCCTTTCGATCTCTCATGATGATATTGAAGATTGGGACATCAAGCTTAGTTTAGCCATGGCCAGGTACACTTTGAACTCTTGTCAAAACTACTGTAAATGTGATTTTGTGTACGTACACTGGAGATGCGTTATAAAACAATTCTTTTTAACAGACTCTGATATAACACAGTCAGGGACATGTATCCCAAATTTAGTTCAGCTTTAGAAATAAACTACTTTAACGATGAGCTGCATTGGTTTTCCAGTCACTTTAGTACGTGTTTGTCGTTAAAGTGTTAACTTGGCTTCTGGAGATAGATTTTTAACAAGTTTCCAGTTTATGTATCGTGATGATAAACTATAATAATCTAATAAAAATTGCTTATTGCCTCAAGATGAACAGTTTACAATTGAGTCATTAAGTTTCTGAGTCTAGTGCAGCAGGATTTGGATGCTTATACTAGATCTGGTCCGTTTATCCAAAACACATTTTACAAAAAAGACAGCTGTTGTAAAATGTTATTCTTATTAACATTTTGGTGGGCTAGATCTGATCCAAAAGCTTCTTAAAGATATAAAAGTCACCAAGTGTAAATTGTTTCGAGCACTCATGAAAGTTACTGATCAAAATTACTTCTTTGCAGATTAGCTTTCAAACAGAAGAAGCAGGCAGTTGCTGCTATGCACTTTGAAAAAGCGATGAAGCTGACGATTTCACAGAAAGGAGAAGACTGTGCAGATCTTATCAATATCTACCAAAGTTTAGGAAAGGTGCATTTAATTATCATTTCAATGTACAATATCAAAGCATAGTTGTATGTATATGCGATGCTCTAAGTCTTGAAATTTGGCCCACCGAGGACCTGTAGAGACCAGTTGTATACAATGTGCAACACAGGCACACACATGGACCACATGGTGGAGACAGATATCTATCTGCTCACTGAACTTTGGGTGATGCAGAGCCTAGAGACAAGCCCAAGACCAGAACGGTTGGTGGAGTTGTGATAACGACTGATGTCCAGATGGTGAAAGGTTTTCTATAAAGTGTATAAACAAGTATAATCTTCACGCCAGTTAAGTGAAACGATTTCTGTATTTATTTCTAGTAGGATTGATATTCAGTTGCAATTGTCATTTGCTTTGAATGGTTTTTCAATGAGAAAATATTTTCATATGGCAGATTTTATATTTTAAAATTGTGCGATATTTCTATTATTCAACCCTAAACCGGAACTGAAATTTTTCTAGGTTGAGCAAGGTAAAGGAGAACATGCTGACCACACGAAAGCAATTGAATTTTATCTGAGGGCGCATTCTGTAGCAACTGCCCGGTACGTTCGTTAAAGTTTCAGTTAAGTCATTGATGGATAAAACATTTACCAATTAATTTACTCAGAGATTACAGAGAAAAATTGGAAAAAGTATATTTTCCTTTATATATTAACCCTCCGGCTTTCCTGTAACTCCTTTTAATGCTATAATGTATTAGTTTGCTTCTTTCTGGAAATCCTTGTCTCCCTCCCTTATTCCTCGTCCGTCCTTCCGTCTTCCCTCTCTCCATCTGTTCTTTTCACTGTACTGTTCTTGGTTTCTAACTTAAAGTATTTTTCCAAGCGGCATGAGTTTTATCAGTCATTATTAATAGAATTAATTGCAATTAAATGTCTTATACATAACTAACCATTGCTTTCACATTTATAATAATAATAATAATTTAATAATAAAAATTAAACAAAAATAAACAATAACAATTTTAATATAAGACCTTCTATGACACCATTTTAATACTCAATGCAACAGTTGATGGTCAGTACAATACAATACAATACCACTGCATTTGATATTGCCCTCCTTCCAAAGTTCAGAAGTGCACACGACCATACGACAAAACATGATGGTGCTGAGCAATTATGAGTGAAGGACTTGCTCAAGGAGGTCCCTACATAGTAACTGCTTTGGCTGAGGCTCAAACCCATACTCTCCTCGGTACAGGCCAAGCACTCTAACCTATCAGCCACCGTGCCACACTCAGTTCATTACTAAACAAACTTGTTATGCAAGCTACTTCCAGGTTGAGTCTCGTCAAAAGTCAAGACAGGAATCTGAGAAGATGTGAAAACAAAGGAACAAAGCCTATACTACATATTTTTAAGAACATCCTGAAAAGTTTGAAGATATTTGCAGTTATTTCTTTGATTGAAAATTATACTTAATTTAAAATAATGCTGATCAATCGATATTCTTTGAGACATCTTATTTGTTGTAATCATTCAGATATGCGGAAGGATCAATGGAAGTTGCTGACACATCACTTGCTTTGGCCCAGACCTACACAAAAGCCAACGATCCTTACGCAGACAGTGAGTTTGATGTTTAACTCTATGTTTCTTCATTCAGATCTCTAGGGAATATGGTCCTGCAAATTCATGAATTAAGGACAGATGCTTGATCATTAGTCTTGGTTGAATTGATGAAGGAATATACAGTAGTAGGTATTTATTATTATTAACATTATTATTATATGAAGATTTATAAAGCACAAGATAACTAAATACACTGCATTCATCTTACCACACTCTTTTTAGTAACATAGCTTAAAATATGTGGCATGAAAATTATGTTAATTAAGTGAACCAAGAGAGGAGAGGACGAACTGATGCATGGGAAAATGCAAAAATGTTGGGGCAACAACCATTTGTGTCCTCTTGACCTAAACATTGGGTGAGACTTTCATGCTTTTGGTCCTGAAGCGATTGACGCCCCATGGTCAAAATCGTTTTAGACATTAGAGACTTGTAATTTCAGATTCTGCAGAGAGATACTTTGGCGACAGCCTCTCGGTATATCAGGTGCACTGTGGACTGAGTCATGAGAAGACACTGGCTGTTCAAGATGAAATGGCACATCTCCTCATTCGCACAGATCGGCTGGAGGTGATTCAACATTTCTTACTAATAACTAAAATTTTGAATTCATTAGAAGCTGTTATCTTTATAAGATTGGCCTTGACTTAAATTTCTTTAGTTTCCCCGTATACGTTATACTGACTCAGAATTTGCCAGCAATGCAATTTTCATTAAAAAAATAATTAGCAAAAATATAGCAACAATGAATATGGTGATGATTTGGGTCAAAAAGTATAATATCGATCATACTAGCCTTGTACATGTATGCAAGTCGGTGAAAAATCTTGAGATTATTAGCCATTGCAAATCCTTACTCTTTCCTCATTTCATTTGTAAACAACTCATCAGAGGGCCATGTAATATATCTCTCTAGTAAACCTTCTCTCTAGTGCCTTATGAAATTTCGGTGCAGAGTATAACAAATTTTTAGGTTCATAAAACGACAGGGTGGGAATTATCTGGGGTTGGGAGTTCAATCCTCTAGTCTTTTTTAGGACCCCCACAGTTAAGTCTTCATTGCATACCCCAGTGGGTCTTTTCCAGCCCCTCAGTTGTGTTAGTGTGATTTAGCATTATTTGACTCTGAGTCTGTGACAAATAGAAGAAATTTCCATGGTGCATCATGTATGCATTTTTGAATTTTCTCAACAAAGGAATTGATTTTGATTCGAGTCTGACTTGCAAAACTGCTAGCGTTGAAATCACCTGCTTTCACATTTCGTTGACATCAGTTTGCAAAATAGGGATAAAATGTTCAACCCCTCCCAGTCTTTTTTCTACAATTCCCACTGTATAACGGTTCAGTGTTACTGGGTTAAAAACATGTTTATGGTGCAAACTGTGCAGACTTGTTTTTTCTTTTCTTAGCAGCATGTCACTTTTTGTACTGTAGGAAGGAATTACTTTACTTCAGTCAACAATCTCGGCAAAGCAAGAGCGTTATGGCGATTTTTCTCCGGAAGTAGCAGAAACATGGAAAACGATAGGTTCCTGCTACCTTTCTAACGGAGATGTTGACAGAGCCTTACGTGCCATGAAGAAGGTACTAGGACAAATGCTTACCTAGCCATAAGTTGCTAGTTTACGGGTTTATTATGCATTGCAATAAAATACACAATACAATGCCGCATTTCTTGTTATTATTATTATTATTACGAAGCTTTTATATAGCGCCCCTTCAAGGTGATCAGGAGCGCTCCTAGTCCGACCACGGCTAAAAAGAGTAGTTTTCAAGTTTGTAAGAAACAAGGTACAGTAAGTCATAGGGACCAGGCGGAGTGCAACAGGGAGGCCATTCCAGGTTGCAGGGCCAGCAACCGAAAAAAAACGGTGCTGCATAATGGCTGTCCACGTGTACCTGTTGTGATGTTTAGCGTACTTAGGCAGTCGGATAGCCAATCTGAACCAGCGCATCTTAAATCTGAACTCAAATAGAACTAACAGGACGTCGAATTAAATGAATTGGTTCAAGGAGTTTCATAGTGGATGGAAACTGTTTGGAATAGTCTGCTGTCTGGCATCCATGACCACTGGCTCTCAATCTGTTTAGGAAAGGAAAAGGTTAAAACTACAATGTTCCATCTAGGTCATTAATTGAATCCACGAGAGTCCAGCTAACAGAGGCCATGAAACTAAACTAAATTGTAAATTTAATGAAGTGTAACATATGATGTAGTCCAATGACTTCTATAGTGGCACCTACCACCTGCTTGGATAAGGTGACAGCTGTTGATTTAAATAGCATCTGCTGTCTTCCTTATCAAATAAGTGACACACGAACGTACATCTATCCATGGATACATTACATACTTACATATACCTTCATGCATATGTACATGTATACATACATATACACATGCGTACATATTAAACATACCGGTCCATATTATGTATATGTACTTTAGCTTGCTTGACAATGTTGACCTGTTGTTTTCAGTGCCTTGCTGCAGAATTGGCTGTCTATGGAGACAAGAGTCGAAAGACAAAAGAAACCCAAAAGACGGTTGACATGCTTCTGGCGTATGTTGTCATCTTCCTTCAGACAATTCCTTCTTCCCTTCGAACAATTCCTTGTTTTGTACCATCACTTAACCCAACTCTCGAATCACTTCACGTACTTAACGTTCCTTAGCACTTCCACTGCAGTTTTATCTGTTACTTACATTGCTCTTTCTCAACATTCTTATATTCACCACCTATTCGCTATCCACATGCCAGAGCTAGCCATTTGTCTACATACCTTCATCTCAGATATCAGAATTTCTCACTCTCAACTTCTGCAATCACTCCCTAATCTGTTTGATGTGAACTCCCCATGGGCCTCTTCCAGTTCACTCATCCTTCAATAAAAAGCTACCGGGTATATGTGAAAAATAATTATATACTCTGCAAAATTTCGAGGATTACAAATGATTTAGCAGCACTTTTGGCACACATCCTCAAAAGGTTTTGCCACCGCTGTTCTTTTGCGCATTTACTATAGGAAATGCTTCTTCATATGGACCTTTATACATTTCGATGAAAAGTGTATATTAACCGTGACTGATTTGCTCATTCACATTGTGTTTTTGCACATCTACAGAAATCCTGCAATTTCTGGAAAACTGAAGAAGTCCAAAGCTGACGAACTGAAAGAAAGACCACGATTTTCATCTGTAGGCAAAATGGCTGCACAGCTCGGCGGATTCAAATCACAGATGTCATATTTCTAACGTGAAATTCTTTGCCAACCAGAACAATGTCATGTTTCTAACGTGAAATTCTTTTGCCAACCAGAACTTAAAAGTTTTGTTGTAGTCAGCTTATCCAATGAATGTACATTTTTTAGTGAAATCAGAAGGAAACAAAAATTTCTTAATGTTAGTTGTAAACAAATGATTGTGTCATTTATACATCTTGTAAGATATTAAACTAATTTTTGAAGGAGGACTCAGGCTTGAATTTGGGGTCTCAGACTTAGGGATTCAGAATTTGGAGTTAAGACAACCTAGACTTGGAAACAAGTCTGGTAGTAAAGGCAGTTACAGGCGTGTTTGTCATTTGTCAAGAGAGAGATATGTTCTTTGCTGGTGTAAATTTCACACAAATTTATGAAAGCCTCCTATCCCAGGACAATGCCTTGTAAGCACTGCTGCTGACTGAAGAGAGGAGACCTTTAAGCAAACTCTGAGAGGCCATCATGGATATGAAGTGTTCGCAATCTCATTTTTCTAGCCTCAGAAAACAAAGGCAGGTGTTCAACGCCTTCCTCATTACGGACACCTGTCAGTGAGACTGTTTTATAGACGAGTTCACAAGGACATGTAAGTGGAGAAACCTTTCTGCTCCAGAAAGGATTTGAATCTTGACCTCTAGGTTAACACTCCACCATGCTAACCTGTAGACTACCAAGCAAAGCATTGATTAAGTAGACCATTACCGTACCTTAACAATAGTGCAGTGGTTAATGTGCTGGACTGTCAATTGAGAGGTGGGGATTCAAATTCCCACGAGGCAGAAATATGATTCGAGATTTCTGTTCCACCTGCACCCCCAGTCAACTCAGCTACATGTATGAGTACACTGACCATACAGTCTTTGGGAAGAAGAGATGGTGTGGGAGGACTGGCCACCTGCCCTCGTATGCTAAGACTAAGAAAATGTAGTCGCTAACACTTCATACTCCTGGCTGTCTCAAGGCTAGGTTAAAGGACTGCTCTTCTTCTACCTTACCTTATATTCTCGATCAATGAAAGCAACAGCGAATGAACGTAGCCCTTCAAAGCTGCTGCCCAATGCTTTGAATTTTTGCTACATGTATGAAGAGCAGTCTTAATTTAGCCCTGGGATTCTTGATTCCCATTGGAATCAGGTGTTCGCGACTTCGTATATCTTGACCTCGGCATGTGAGGCAGGGCAAGTCACTGGTCCTCTACCTTGCTGCCTGATAGTGCATTCATTATAGCTAAGCTTCACCCAACTGAAGTGGAATGTCCAGATCATGTGTTTACTCTGTAACGTCTGTAATGTACATGCCTGGTAGTAGCAATATTCTTCACAACAGTTCAAGCATTTCACCAGCCTGGACTATTAACAAAGTAAGACAGGAGGTGAATATCCCTTACAAAGCAACTGGTTGCCCCGTAAACTACCATGCTAGAACGCAGTAACACCACTTCCAGTGCTGACTACCAGCATGTTGGGATCAAAATTTTCAACAAGTTCGTTCAGAATTGGCATTATAATAAGTGTTACATCCATAAATACATGTGTATGTATTTTTTCCAAGAGAAATGTAGCCAGTTCCTCTTACTGCAGCCATATATCTCAAGTCTCCAATTAGCTGGCCCTATTAAACGAGTACATTTTTTATTACCAGCACTGTATGTATATAAACTGTCAGAACAAAATGAATCTGCTTTACAGTCTGGAATTGGCAACAACTAGTGCCTTGCAGTGCAAAATCATCAAGATGTGTCACTTATTTGATATCATCTAGATATTTTTGCAGTGCCAGTATCGTTAAGGACAACGCATCAATGAATGGTAAATTCAAGTACAAACACAAGTCAGAAATTGTAATTTCCATCACAATCCAAGTTACGTGATTGTTGCTAACATACAACATAACTTATAACTAATACCAAGTGCAGCCTTATGATGTTTTCTATGCTCTGCAACACCTTTTCTTTACTGCAATACTTAAAGCCTTTGAGCATGATTCATAATTCAAGTTATTCAACACATACACTGTAATTACATGAATAAAGTATTCATAACAATTGCCATGATTATTCATTTCACATTCAAATTTTAATAGGTAACCCCTCGTCTTCTTTTGCTTTCCTCAAGACTTATACTTTTCTTGTGGCCTTGCGTACTGGGAGCACCTCTTAACGGTTCACCCTACTAGATGCGCTTTATAAATGTTTACATATAAGACAATAAAATACATTCAAACAGAGGAGCCAATCACAGGCCAATGACAGTACAAAACAATGGAAGTGAAAACGTTTGTCACCAAGTCTAAATCTATCACTGGTCTCTTGTCTGAAATAAGAAGTTTTCAACATGCATGATAAGACACTCAACAGTTTATGGCAAGTAAGAAATTTACTTTACAGTTCGCTTAAAGGCTCGTTTGTTGGCTCTCTGCATCTGCATCGTAAAAACTAGTTTCTGTCTCTGTCGTTGCAGAGTTTACATTTAAAATCACCGACGGTAGAAAGAAGACGTCATTTCTTCCTGCTTCATAACAAACAGTTATTTTCCAGCTTTTGGGCATTTCAGAGACACCTGCAGAGGCTTATCAGCATAAACAAATCCATTAAGCTGCTGAATCGCATACAAGGCCTCCTGGTAGTCAAACATGGTCACAAAACCATATCCCTTTCCTTGTTGCTTTTCAAAGTCCCGCACAACGTTAACTTTCTTTATCGATCCGTACGGTGAAAACAGTTGCCAAAGCGAACGTTCGTCTGTGTTCGTACCGATGTTATAAACAAATAACACGTAACCATCTGGATTTGTGGCTACCACCCCTGCGCCATTTGCATCTGGTGTCTGAGTCGATGGGACTGCAGGTGGTATGACTGGACGGTATGGCATTGTGTTGAAACGCTGGGTCATGAGACTCGAACGCAATGGTCCACCACCAAAATTATTCTGATAACCTTCACCGAATCCCTCGCCGAATGGTCCTGGAGGCCGGTGCATCACTGGAGGCCGAACAACTGGCGTTGGCATCGGACTGCCCATAGGGACGGCCGATGGAATGGGTGCAACGCCTGGAAGAATGGGCATGTATGGCTGGAATGCACCACCTGGAGGTATAAATGGCATTGCCTGTGGCTGCTTCACCATTTTGTTCTCTTCAGCAAACTTTATGCTCAGGGCCTGGGTGTGGCCGGGCGGTGCCTTGCCGTCGAGGGCCTCTTTCGCCCGCGTTGCCTCATCGCGAGAGCTGAATAACACGAAACCAATTCCTCGAGATAATCCAGTTATGTTGTCCATGAGCACTCTGGCCTGTACGATATTGCCGAAAGGCCCAAACAGTTCCTCCAGATCCCTCGGAAAGAAGTTCTTGGGCAGATATCGGATGTAAAGATTCGCTCCTTTTATGTTCTCGCCTTGTCGTGCAATTGCAACCTTGATGCGTTTATTTTGAAGCTGGAGACCATTCAGTGCATCGATTGCTTTCTGTGAGTCGGATTCGTTTTCGAATTCAACAAATCCAAATCCGTAGCTGATCCCCGTCACACGATTTCTTATGACTTTTGCCATCTTTACTGGTCCAACACTGCTGAACAGTGTTGCTAATTCTTCATTTGTTGTACTCTGTGGCAAATAGTTGACTATCAGGTTGTGATCGCTGTATGTCTTAGCCTCATTGGATTGTTCATTAGACTGGGTTTCGTCGCTGGTTGAAGACATGATCGGCAGCAATAAAGTTCTTGACAAGACGCCAATAGGATAGCTCTGAAGATTATCTCGTCGTTCTGATTTTTAGCCATGGTTGGTAAGATAAAAATCAAAACAAAAATAAAACAAATAGTAATTAAAGCAAAAAGAAAGGTTAAAGTCTGGCTGAAAGCTGTAAACAAAAGCAAAGAAATTAATTATTAAAATGAGCAACAGCAGTTTAACACATGGATCACTTTACCAAACCACAGTTGTGTATAAAACCCAGAACATAAATCGTTCCAGGCAAATGGTGTGATATTTGACCGGTATCTTACCTGGTCCGAACACATCAGGTACGTGGCGGATCGCTGCAAGAAGCGTCTCAACCTGATGCGCGCTATTGCAGGATCCCATTGGGGGGCGTCGAAAGACACCCTTCTGATGGTCTACCGAGCGCTCATCCGCTCCGTCATCGACTACGGCTGCATCGCGTACGAGAGTGCCTCGGCGAACCAGAAGAGAGTGCTAAACACTATCCAGTGTAAGGCACTTACGATAGCTTCTGGAGCGCTCAGAGGAACGAGCCTCTCCGCTCTGCAGGTAGACTGCGGGGAGATGCCACTCCACCTACGACGAAAGCAGCAGATGATGGAGTTCATCATGAAGATAGACGCCATCCCGGACCACCCGACGCAGACCATCACCAGCGGCCGGAAGACGAAAGCGGCCAAAGACGACATGGATCCGATCCGAGTGAAGGCGAGAAACATCAACAGCAAGATCGCAAAGCCTACGATCCAGCCACTCGCCTGCACGACAAGACCGATGTGGACACTCTGCCAACCGATCATAGACACCACACTCAGGGATAAGATCAGAGATCTACCTAATGCTGCTAATGTCGTTGTTTTTTCAGATTCCCTCAGAAGGAAGTCCATGGTCGAAGACCACATCCGCTCTTACGACGGCCATGTGGCGATCTACACGGACGGCTCAAAGAACCCCGCAGGTAACGCATCGTGCTCCTTCTACGTGCCCTCTTGTGGTCACCACGGAAGCTACAGGATGAGCGACGGGTCGTCAGTCCTGGCAGCAGAAATGGAGGCCATAGGCAGGGCGATGGAATGGGCCGCTAGCGCTAACATACCAAATGTTGTTGTTTTTTCAGACTCCCTCGGTGTCCTGCAGAGTCTGGAGAAACAGCAGTCCGGGACAAGACAACATCATCTCGTCGACCTGATGCATGCCATAGATGACTACGGGCAACACGCAGAGTCGCCACCGAAGATCGTTTGGATCCCCGGTCATCTCGGCATCCCAGGCAACGAGACGGCAGATGCCCTGTGCAAACAGGCGCTTCACAACACCGCCGTTGACCTCCCGATGACGCTCGAGTACCCAGAAGCACGACACCTCTACCGCGACCACTTCCTCCGGAAGTGGCAAACAGAGTGGACCACCTCAGACACCGGCTCCGACTATAGGGTCGTCGAGCCAGACGTCAGCCTGGTCCGCAGATACACCGACCCAAACCGGAGGAAGGAAGTCACCATCACCAGACTCCGAATGGGGCACTGCTGCCTCAACGCGCAGTTGAAGCTGTGGGGCCGCCACGAAACCGGAAACTGTGACGAGTGCGGTGACGCCCAGGAAACCGTGCGTCATTTCCTCTTGGAGTGCCCTTCTCAGGCTGGACTCCAAGACCAGCTCCTCCGAGAGTGCGCACGGGAAAACTGGTCTTTCGATCTGTACACCGTACTCAGTCAAACCAGCTGCCTGAATACCATCTACAAGTGGCTGGAGGTTTCCGGTCGGAAGATCTGAAGGCGGCCCCCTGCCCCCACCGGAAAGAAGAAGACCAAGAAGAAGACCAAGAAGAAGTCAAAGAAGAAGACAAAGAAGAAGACCAAGAAGAAGCTAGAAGAACATTAACTTTTAGTGTAAATAAAACACGGAACAATATTAACAATATTAACAGTATACTGAGAACTATCCTATGTAAATAGCAAGCCCCACAAATGTAACCAAGACGGGGGAAGGGAGAAAACCCAACTCCGCTGACCGTGCATGGGAAAATCCTACCACCACTTTCCCCTACGGGGGTTTTCTTGGTTGGCAGCCGGCCGTCAGCTTAACCTGTCTTGGACCCCTATCGCGATCTATTATGTACCTGTACATATGCTATTGTGTCTGACGTCAATCATCTTAGATATGACGGCGTCGTTAAATAAACGTATTATCTCTCTCTCGTTCCAGGCAATACAGTCGTGTCATTGGCTTGATCTTGGTCGCACGGCGACCTATTTTTACTGCACATATCCGATCCGCCGTGCCCTCCAAATAGTGTGAAAGCCAAATTTATGATGTTCCTTAGCTAATTTAAAATGTAACTAAGATTTTTATAGGCGAGGCAGAATATTGGGACACAGGTTTGATCTTTTCGTCCTCCGAGCGTGCAAGGTTCATGACCGGCATCAAAAACTGCCAGTTCGAAAGTTAGCTAGTATCTTGTTTAGTCTAACCAAATCGTTAAAATATTTGAACACAGAGACAGAAAAGTCGTCTGAAACCTAGAACAGACTGACCAAAATGAAAATATCACCTGATAACAACTTTAATTAATTAAACAAATACGTCGATGTATTTAACCACTTCACGACTTTGGCTGAACGCAAGGTGCCGCTAGAAAAAGAAACTAACGTTTATATAGCGGCATGCTTTGGTTATGATGTAAGCCAACCGATGGTGGCTCATTTGAGAGATTTGAGTCTTGGGCCAGCACGGTCCGTACACGGGGACCTTATATGGCGTGGAACCCATTCAAACGGGCTGGGGTGGTGAAGGATCCCACCAAATTATTTAACTGAAAATGATAAGGTCCAGGCCACACATCATCACCGATTACCACCGTAGCACCCTGCTGTCTCCTCGGCTTGACCTCCCCGGACTCTGACCTGGCACCGGAACGGATAAGGCGAACATGGCTATTGCGGACTTGGTTTGATATAGCGCCGGTTATAAGCTGGTCTCCCTGACGTGGCTTTTGTGTGGCGCTGAGAAATTTCGGAGATTTACATTTACATTTACACACGGTCGCTCTAGAAATTGAAACCTACACTTGCCGACGTCAGACGAAACAGATAATTGTTCTCAAACCAGAATATATATCCGCTTGAATTCGCTTTAATCAAAAATACTTAATAATAATGATTAAATATGTGCTTTAATTCTTCGGAAATTTCTTCAGATCTATAACCGATCTGATAAAACTACACCATCTTCTTCTGACATTAGAATTTTATAAACGTACATGATTCAAATACAACGTAGCGAAACCCCGCCACTGTCCGTACCTGGTAGTGCCAGTCCCAAGCCTCTAGAAAGGAGGAGTGTTAAGTTAATCATCTTTATTATGACACGTACAGTGACTTTAAACAGCAACTCACCAACCAACAACATAGCGGTTTACCCACTTTTCCCATAAGCCTGTGCGCATCCCTTTGCCTAGATAGTTTCAAAATACGCACGGAGAAGGCGATTTATAGCACTGGTGTAACGTAAACCATGATCCCGAAATGTCGACTGATGTGTATTCTCGCTCAATAAAAAGTCGCTAGGTTTGACAAATGACGAGAAAAAGGTTAAATGACAAGATGATTGCCCGAACTTAATTACGACAGTTTGATTTCATCGGTATGTGTTAAACGTAATATCTTTCTATATTGAAGCTCTGATTGAATATGTGGGTACTAAGGTTCGAATCCAGTCTTATATTATCTCGCTGTTTATCCATGGAGCCAAGTTACGCACGCTTCCACCCCGCAGTATGACAAACCAGACGGCAGAGAATTCCAGAAAGCCAGCTTTGAAGTGTTCATTTCCATTAGGTATCGCGATGCACAGTTGTAATTAAAAAGATATTGAGCTTTTATTGTGTTTATCATACTTAGTCATTTTTTTATTTATGGTAGCCCAGTTGTCATAACTATAGGTAGTAGGTACCTCATTTCATTGGTCATCGTAATTTATTCGAAGTGGTACACATGTTTTGTTTCTTTGTGCATGTTGCAAAAAAAATATGAAACTTCTGGCATGACATTAGCTGTGCAACGAATTGAGGTTGAGAACTGCCTATTTGCTGCTTTACATCACTGTATAAATGTAAATGTACACGTTTTATACAGCGACTGTATGGCCTCGACCCTGCTCATTTTTCAATGATTTGTTCGGGTGAGATCCTTCACCACCACTGCCCATTAGGGTGGGCACAACGGCTTTTAAAGGTCCTAGTGTACGGACTGTGTTAGCCCAAGATTTAAAACTCTGAAATAAGCCACCTTCGGGAGGTGAACTGTGATGATGTGATCTGCAGGCTCTCTAACACAGAGGACATGAGATGATGTAGCTAACTGGGTATACCAATATTCCTAATTCTAAGTACAGTTTTTGACTGTTGTTTAATTTTATTCGACCATTGATTGATGAATTGTGCATTATGTTAATTGTGCTAAATAATTATAATTGTAACTGAACACTTATATAGCGCCATTCAGATCAGCTGCGCTCTCGACCCGCATCAGTGGCAGCACCGTCAAAAAGAAAGGTTTTCAAGGATCTATGGAACTGAAAGAGGAGAGAGAGCAAGGACGTAGCCAGGATTTTGTTTTGGGGGTTGTTTAGCCCAGTCTTGTGAATGACTGAATATGTGCATTCAAGTAAAGTAGGTAAATGGCACCTAATTACACAAGTGCAGCGTGAGAAGCTGCCAGCAAGGTGCTCTAGAGCCATATCATCTAACGCTCATATGAGTCCTCTTAGTTCTTACACCATGTGTTAGTAAACGCATTATTTCATTATTTAATTTAGGGTCGTGTTTAAACACCCAAAACAACCCTCAGCTACGACTTTGAGAGAGGGGCAAGAAGCTCTTGGCGGAGGGACTGGGGAAGACTGTTCCAGGCTGAAGGACCACATAGGCAAAACTCCTTGCAGTCTTCTCTCCAATACTGGATGTTGACTAAATTGTTGTTCTGAATTCAAGCGATGTCCATCTTCAAGCGGTCATTCAAGAGGTCTGGACAGCCATCGGCTGAGTCTAAGAGTCGTCTGGAGCACCAGCTCTATTTGGTCTGTATATCAAAGGCATCAAATATCAACTGCCTCAATATTTATATTTTTTATGTTGTATTTTATTATATATTTATATTATGTATTAGAGCTGTACCGATAAGGCTTTTCGCCGATTATTCCGATACCGCATATAGCTGATTATTGTAATAGCCGATACCGCGTATGAAGCCGATTATTTTATTATTGCTCAAAAACTACGCATACTGCGTTCTATAAGGGCTATTAAGGAGTTTCCAGTCCTGTATATAATAGGTCCTTGGTTTCTACGGTGCCTAGTAAGTAGTGCAATGCTAAATATAAATCTATAATAAGAAACAGACATAGATACTTGTGCTCATTTTGCTATTTGTAACGATTATTGTGCAAAAAACGTCAACTGTAAAATAATTTGCATCGGCGCCGATACTTTTCCGCCGATACCGATTATGCCGATTCCTCTAATAATCGGCCCGATTACGAATGCTCCCGATGCATCGGTACAGCTCTATTATGTATACAACAGAGCCTTCTTATAACTTGTTTCATTATAACAAAACTTCTGATATAATATGGTTCCCAAATGCACATCGTACTTGTGTTTGCTTGTGTATCTAGAAATATATGAAATGCTGTTATAAATTTTTATGAAATCTACTATTGTGAATCTGTCTGAAAACCTCAAAATATTTTTCTTATTCATTTATTCTAATTTATTATTTCTGCATTTAGTAAACACAACCATAATAAGCTAAGCAGCGTCAAACTCACAGTCTCTGGATAACAGACCCAGCATGCTACAGAATAGATCACTTTGCCACACACTGAGACACGATCACTTAGATATGCAAATTGGATGCAGGATGGATTTGAACAAACAGGAAATGAGAGTGATTGTCCCGTGTTTTGGATTAGCATTCTGACGAGACATTCTTTGTTGTGAATCTGCTGATGTTTTTTGCATAGGCACGCGAATGTCCGGATCCTGTGTTTGATCTTTCGAACTGTGAGCTTTCTGAGGTAATGTCTAAGTTTTTGTCTGTCACCAGAGAATGAATCATGATCAATCACCGAATGAACGAACTAATCAATGAGTTCATCAATCAAATGGTCACTCCATTAACTAATTAACGAATCAGTTAATTAATCAAATCATTAATTAAATTCAATCATTCAGCCAGTAGATCATTATTGGTCAGTATTTTGAAAGTTATATCTGATTTGTTCAAAGCTCTTTCAAAAGAACTGTGTTCCTGTACGTTTCAGGTTCCTAAAGGCATCTTTTCCCTATGCAGAGTCCTTCAGAAGCAGGTAGGACCAGTTGGGCTTTACATACAACATACTTCATGTTCACAAAGACAATTATTTTACTCTCTTTGTAATTTGTAAACAATTCAGCTAATTTCTTCGTATATTTCTTGTAGACTCTTTTGATCCACACCAATAACCTTTCGTTTTTGAAGGGTGGTGGCAATTTCTCAGATTTATCTGCACTCCGGGTAAGCAGGTCAACAGCTATTTCGGTAAAAAAGAAGCACGAATTATATACAGTATTTTTATACAATGTTTAAAAAAAATTCAATTATGCATGTTAATAAATGCTGTGCAAAATTGTGAATAAATTGTTATTTTTACCACAGATTAATCAGTCTGTCGTGGTTGGTGCATAGTAAATTATAGCAGGACGTTTAATTTGATGGTCTCATTTATGGGTTGGTTGAATGCACCAGTAGAACTGGCTTTGGCTTGTCTTATACAATAACATTCTCCACCTAGGAATAACTATGAACAATTATTAATTGGAAGAAAGACTTGCTTTTGTAAAGTACTAAAATGGTGCCATGTTAAGTGTGTGGATACTTGAACACATGCATGCATACCATGGAGATGATTTTTAATTGTATTTTTTAACTTGTGATCAACTCCAATAATTAATTAAGAAGTTGGATCAGAATCAGGTTTCAACTGGACTTCTCCAGCAGATTACAAATTTTTTTAATTGTGGTTTCACTTGAAACGACCATCAATTGATTCCTTATGCATTATAATGTCGGTGTAATAGAAGATTTGATTAGAACCTTGGCAGGTGAGCTTTTCTAAATAGAATTATTCCTTGCATTAGAGTATTTATTAAATGTAGACTGATTTGATTTCTTTAGATATTAGATCTGAACAACAACCAGCTGAAGGCCTTGCCAGATGAAATGGGAGTTTTACAGAACTTGCAGATATTGAACGTCGAACGAAATCAACTTCAGTCGCTACCAGAAAGTATTGCATCACTGTCTGCCTTACAAACTCTCAACCTCAAAGGCAAAGTTCAACATTTATTCTCTACTTTTTTTACCTACTTTCTTCTTTGCTGGTTGATCCTATGGGTCCACTGTTGTGCATGCCTCTTCTTCATCATTGACCTCTTCTCTGTAGTCAAGCATTTTTATTCATCAGTTAAAGAAATATATAAATTGTATCATTCAGCAGGTCTTCAAGGTCTTTAAAAATATATACTTTTCATGATGCAGAGGTTTAAGAATTTGAAGACAGCAACAGCTAAGAATAAAGTTATCTGGGCGGATGTCATTGATTAGAATAAACATAGGCTTATTGGTGGACCTAATTATTTAATTTTGTTAGCTGTTCACCTTTACAACAAGCTTGCCATGCCAGCGGCTATATTCAGCAGTATTTTTTATTACATTCTATTTTGCTCAGGAACTTTTTGTGCTTTTCAAATTTATAATTCTGATTTCTATTTTAAAAATTTTCTAAACTTTTATCAATTTCAGGATAAACACAAAATTATATATGCCATGTCTATATTTCTAACAATTTAGTTTATGTTTTCTTGTGATGTAAACAAATTTTGTCAAATTCTTCAAAAATAATATAGTTGCCAAAAATTCTTTGTAAGCACTCTAGAAATAGCTTGCTACTGACGATGCTTTATAAATTGTGGTAATTCAGTTATTACAAATAGTTAAAGCCTAGCTGTCTTAAGAGTTAAAGGCAGAATTAAGTATCAATAATAACATGCCTCAGATTCGCATTTCTGTTTGATCTTGCGTGCATTAATATTTTTTTAAATAATAATCATGATGTACACACCACACACAATATATGTATCTACGTTGTGACTGCTTACACTACCAGTTTTTGATGTACATTTTTCGATTGCCAACAGGGAACCAGCTCAAGATTATTCCCGACTGCCTTTGTCGACTATGCAGCCTACGGTTCCTTGATATCTCGGACAATTTCATCACCCGCTTGCCATGTACCTTTTGCCATGTTAAGACCTTGGAGATAGTCACGCTGGATGCTGCCCGGATGACATATCCATCTGCAGGTTAGCTTCAACCATGATGCATTGGCCTATAGATGGCCTAATAGCACGATCATGTTAGTCTATCTATAGGCTACAACGTTGTTGTGACATAGGTTACAGCTGTGTCAGTTTAAGTAAATCTGTGTGGAACTTTGAAGCCAAGTTTTTTAAACGTTTATTACCAGTTTGTGTCGGGTCATTCTGGCAGATGTTATGTTGAAATATTTTCTAAAAGATGTTTGTGAGATCGATAATTTAACAGAATTTTGTTGCTTTTTAGCCATTTGTGCTCAAGGTACAGAAGCGATTATGAAGAAGCTCTGCCAGGGTGGGTTTTCTTATCTCTTATTCTGTATTAAAAGCCCTTGCACGTTGGGGTCTCAGGTTTTCTCGGTAGTTGGTCCACAGATATGGAATTCACTGCACAGTTCAGTTTGTTCTTTCAGTTCTTTGATGTTCTGCAGTTCTAAACTTAAGACTCATCTCTATCAACTTCCTTACCTACCATAGCCTGACTACTGACTTCTCTAATCTACAATTCTCCAACGTGGGTTTCCCATGGATTATGATTGTTTATTACAATTTCACTCAGAGTGACCACCTTCAAATCAGATTGACTGACTTTACATGAGCCATGTTGGTTTTTCAAATAAATAATTAAATTAGGATCAGTTGTTAAATTTTTGGCTTAGAGGTGCTGTTATGATGATTTTGACCTTGCTCATATTTTGTTTAAAATTCTGTTATAGGTTCCTTCTAACAAAAACTCCAACAAACTCGTATCTAGTTTAAACAGGTATAATTCTCCAAAACAAATTAACTATACATTACCCAACCGTAGAATGACGGTGGAAAACGGTTCGTTCATCACTCACGGAAGAACGCCAACGAAACCCTGGCCTTCAATGCAGCAACAGGCTGACGACCAGAAAATAGACGCGTAGAAAGACGTCAAACACCACAGGTGTAAAGCCTCACGAAACTAGCTTAACTAGCATGCGAACACAGGAAGTACTCGGACAAGAATACGCCCATCGGCAGTATCATCAGAGTCTTCTCAGGAAGTACTCGGACAAGACTACGCCCGTCGGCAGTATAATCAGAGTCTTCCCCCACACACCCTATTCTCTTTCCTTATATGGGATATCTATCCCTGCTAGAGGTCTCTTCTCAGCCAAAGGAAACCAGTCAAGTAGAACCCTTGCCCATCCTAGGACTAGTCAGTCATGGGATCCTAACATACCCCGGGACGTCCATGCAAGGCAGAAACCAGAAGGGTTTCTGACTTAACTAACTTACAATTAACATGCAATGCACAAATATCACAATGAAAGCATAATCTACGCAATAAATCATTTCACACTAACAAAATCATTTAAACTATACACAGTAGACGTCCATGTACGTCAGCCCTAAACACGATTACCCACTGGTAATCATCGACGGTCGACTCAACAAATCCGGAAGGTACATCAACGCAACAGTCCACTAAATAACGTTATAACACACACAAAAATCATCTGTGTAGCTTAATGTTCAAAATGCAAATGTCCAAACAGACAAAAACACAAAAACCTCACAAAAATAAGAAGAAAACACACCCAAAAATACCTACAAAACAATAACCCCCAACTGAATAAACCCCATGGCGAATCTCTCGCCGTCGACTCCCAAGGATCCTGAGCGATGTAAAGAAAGTTCCTTCGACGAACAAAGTCCAAAGGAAACACCGACAAAAGCAAGTGAAGAAAATCAACGGTCCAAGTAACCGTTGAGAAGCGAAGTCCAAAGTGACCACAACTTTCCATGGTCGCGACGCGTAGGAAAAGTGCCAACACACGCCATCGTGCACCACGGTCGAAGCAATACTATCGGAGCGCAAAGCTTCCGACAGCGAGTCGTCACCAACGTAGCCGCATAGTGTCGTCAGCAGGACCACCATTGCCACGAACTTGGTCGAAGAAGCAGAAGATCGTCTCGACCTTCGCAGTCGCTTGCTCCGTCGACATCCACCAACACGATCCAAAACAGAACATCTCTGTAAATAAACTCTTACAGAAGCATTAGAGTCATTATAACGGTTCACAAGAGAATCACTCACTGGCTCTGAACACCCAAGCTCATCAACGCACAAAGCACCTTGCTTCCCAAACACTCGAAATGCAGAGCACAAATATCTACGATGCATGTAAACTGTAAACCATTGGCAAACAGACAACACGGTACACGATATACCAATGCCATGGAACACCGTCCATCGAAAAGAAAGGCAACAACAAAGCCAATGCGCATGTAGTGAATCATTCACCAACACCAGAGTGCCACAGCTCAAAGTTACCGACATCTCAAAGCACTCGCTCGTAAAACAAACTCCCTGAGTTAAATGCAAGTCTTGACACAGCAAAACATTCTGTGAAACAGAAGTATCAACTACAGGCAAAGTCTCTCCTGTCAAACTCAACTCCATTACATCCGTCGTACATTCACAAATCCAATCCGTCGGATGCAAAGATATTGTCAATATCAAACTCTGTCCATTCAGAACACAGTCATGAGGCGTAACCACATTCTCATTCACCTCATCCAAACTATGAACGAAAACAACACCGCCATTCAAAGTCAATGTAACATCACTGAGCATGTCATTGTCTTCAGTAAACAACCGAACCAAATCTTTCGGCGATACACAATCATCAACAGCAACGCTTTTAGCCAACGGAAGACCATCCTTCTCCACAACATGTATAAACTCAATACTCGCATTCGAGTCCACCAACAAATCATTTCGAAATACTTTCAAACGACTCATCATTCGCAAATAAAGTTGACAAAACATACTCATCTCGACAGAAACAAAGTAAGTCAACTGGCGCAACATCATCCTCGTTGTCGTCGTCGTCAACCAACCGAACCAAATCGTCCGACGACACACCTTCATCCAGTCGCCACTCGTCACAGTCATTAATTTCATCGTACAAACTATCCGAAATAGGCCTATTTAACGACACACCTTGAATTAGTTTATCGTCTCGAGTCTCAACCAAATCAACAACAGGCGCCAAAACACAACCACACTCCTCTGTCTGTGCTTCTAATTCCCGCATTTTAGTCCCTGCTTGTATTGCCAATATTTCCCCTTCCAAACGTGCTATATTCATTTCACACTCTTTCATTGTCTGCTCATGAATTCGAACTCGTTCTTCGTCAAACTTCTGTTCCCAAATTTCAAAATTTTTCATGTTCAATTCGTCAAGAAATACCCAGACCATTTTCTGCAGCTCTACCTCATTCCAAGTTTTTATTCCTAGTCCTAAACTATTTAAACTCTCCCTCATCTCTTCGACAGACATATCAAAAATATCTTCACATTCCAAAATCTTAAACTCTATCGAATTTTCCATTTCAGAAACTTGCGCAATTCCACAATTTCAAATTTCAAAATTCAACCTTCAAAATTTCAAAACGAACTATCACAATTCAACTTTCCGCACTTTCAAAATTTCAATACGGACTATCACAATTCGAAATTCCTCTACTCAAAATTCACAATTTCCATACTACAAACTCCTTACTCAAAATTCAATTTCAAAATGTCAAATTGCTTTGAGACGGAAACGCCCACTTTTCAAAACTCGACAATTCTACAGCGCAACTTTCGAGAAAAATTCTGAAATTTCCCTTCTTACAACGGACGAACATAGAAACGCCCCTAAAATTCTCAATTTGCCTTAACAATACAAAATTCGTATTCAAGAGAAAAATTTAGAGAGCAAAAAATTTCCGCGAACACTCGTATGTTATAACTTCCAAATTCTCGTACTTTAAACTCCTTAACGACGAAAATCTTCATTCAAAGAAACATTAGAGAGCAAAAAAAATCCCTCATATGTTATAACCTCCAAATTCTCGCACTCCACCATTCAAATTCAAAATTCTCCTTAACGATACAAAATTCGTATTCAAAGAGAACAAATAGAGAGCAAAAAAAATCCCGTGAGCACCCATATGTTATAGGTTCCTTCTAACAAAAACTCCAACAAACTCGTATCTAGTTTAAACAGGTATAATTCTCCAAAACAAATTAACTATACATTACCCAACCGTAGAATGACGGTGGAAAACGGTTCGTTCATCACTCACGGAAGAACGCCAACGAAACCCTGGCCTTCAATGCAGCAACAGGCTGACGACCAGAAAATAGACGCGTAGAAAGACGTCAAACACCACAGGTGTAAAGCCTCACGAAACTAGCTTAACTAGCATGCGAACACAGGAAGTACTCGGACAAGAATACGCCCATCGGCAGTATCATCAGAGTCTTCTCAGGAAGTACTCGGACAAGACTACGCCCGTCGGCAGTATAATCAGAGTCTTCCCCCACACACCCTAATATTCTCTTTCCTTATATGGGATATCTATCCCCGCTAGAGGTCTCTTCTCAGCCAAAGGAAACCAGTCAAGTAGAACCCTTGCCCATCCTAGGACTAGTCAGTCATGGGATCCTAACAATTCCTACTTTACCTTTCTTCTTCCATTAAAAATTTCATTACTGGTTGAAATCTTGAATGATATGAATGCTTGAAATATGTTACTGATTGAATGTAACTATTTAGTTTGGAAATTACATATAATTCATTCTTTCATTCAGCAAATCTAAAAGAACATTTTTTGAAACGTTTAAAACATCACTCTGTAGAATGTGCATTGTGTGTGTTTTGAAGCTATTACATTTAGTGATTACATGTACAGTGTGAGGAGACATTATTTTATGTTACCAGTGGAATGTGTTTCTACATTCTTTGCTTTATAGATTCTGGCATTAGTTACATTCCTCCTTCGATGGTGTTGCTGAATGTCCTACCATCTCCAGTGACACCAACACGGGATGCAAATCGACTCGGCAGCAACTCTTCCCTTGAGGTTTGAAGAACAGCATTGCTACAAATAGTGAAAGACCTTGGCATTCATACTTTGTAATGACCAGTGTAATCTAATCACTTCTGTAGTGCCATTATCATAATGTCCAAGACACCAGTCGATGATGATGATGATAACGACAATTTATATGGTGCCGTAATGCAGCCGTACCGCTACAAGGGCGCCTAAGATGACAGAACTCGGCACCCACAAGCGGCGCTCCTATCTATCAATAGATTGCTGGTTGCTTCAAGTAAAATCATAATAAAAAATAATTCACTGGAGAAGACAGGATTGAAATCTGATAAATCAGAAAAACAAGAAGCCAGGCTATGGTGGGTAGAGAAACCAAAAGCCAGGCTATGGTGGTTAGAGAAAGCAGAAGCTAGACTATAGTGGGTAAAAAACCAGAGGGAACGCTACAGAGGTGTGCTGTTGTTTAAAGGTTGTGTGCTGGACTATAAACTCAGGTCGGTGTTAAAATCCCTACCAACCCAGAGGGAGATTCATTTTCTTATCTAAAAACCATCCTAAGGGGCACAGTAGAAATGCGTGGAGCATGGGTCCATCACTAGAGTCAGCAGGTAGATTTCGAAATCATGATGTTGGTATTTAAATGAAATGACTGACTCAGCTGTACTTGCCAGCATTGTTGCAAATATTGCCAAGCTACTCTTCGAGTTATTTTTGTCTGCAGTTACTGCATTTGTTTTTTTTTCTCTTCAGAACACCGTCATGCAGTATGAAAATCTAAAGGTAATTTAAATCTACTTGACACACTGGATTTTAATAAATTTTCTATGAAAAATTTCATCACTACTTATTTCAGCAGTTGAGCAGTGTCTTGTATTTGGAGTGAGTGCATAAGGTGAAGTTGACCAGGACAGCACACCAGGAAACTGTTGGGTTCACTGACTTTCTTAGTGGCTGGTCCCCAGCTTTTTAATTCGCTGACTATTTCTTTGTGTTCTCATTCTGCATTCATCTGTACTATTTCATCACAGACAGCTCAAGAAACATTTTCAAGCCATCTTAAGACCAGATGATTTGTTAGATTGCCATTTTAAATGCCCTTGTGACATTCTTAAAAGGCACTGTACAAATAACCAGAGTCATGCATACATGCCCCCTATGGCACCCATTCTGGTCCTATATTTAACCACTTCCATTTATTAAATATGGATCAAATTAGAACATTTCAAATAGGAATCTTTCTCTACCGGTTTGAAAATAAGCTATTACCGGACTCGTTCAAGAATTATTTTGTTTTGGGTTCTCAACTTCACTCTCACCATACTAGGAATGCCCTCAACTACCGCCTTGATAGAGCCCAGACTAATGTAAGGGTCTTCAGTATAAAATTCTATGGGCCTAAGATTTGGAATAACCTGCCCCTTGACATACGTCAATTGGCTAATCCCTACTTATTTAAGACTCGTCTACGTATTTAAGACTCGTCTACGTAGGCACCTATTGAACTTCGACTGAGTTCCCTTCGTCAGAGGCCTGGTTCATCCTAGTTCTCACGCATCTGGTTGCACACGATCGCACGTGGGTTTACCTTGGTTATCTTTAATTAGGTAAGTTAGTTGAGTTAGTTAAGGTACGCATACTATCCGTTTATAAGTTGCCTCTATGTAAGTAAATTTGATGCCGATTGGCTCAACTGTAAAGTACAGTGAAAAGAGGCTATTTTCTTTCAACATTGTCAGTCCTATTCTAAATGTTACTGTTCCTTTATAGGTGACCCTAGTTAGCGGGACGAATATCCCTTAGGGGCCACCTTTTGTCACCAGTGACAAGACTGCTTACTGCTGTTTTACATTTACTGTACTCTGTCATAACTGTCACTTGGTTGCAATAAAGATCTTTGATTGATTGATTTGATTGATTGATACATACATACATAATTGTAATTTGTAACCGAAAACTTATATAGCGCCACTCAAATCAGCGGCGCTTTCAACCCGCATCAATGCCGGCACCGGCAAAAACCTACATTCTGTTCTGTAAATTCTGCAGTTAGTGTATGGTGTTTCAGTTCTTTAATGTGCAAGACATTAAAGAATCGACACACCATGCGCTGTTGTTTGTGATGCAGGACAAGAAGCGAAAGGAGCATCTGGTTCTGGAGAAGCAGTTGGAAGAGGACCAGAAACAGCAGAGCCTCTTAGCCGCCAACGCAGCCGCTTCAAAGACCCATCTGCTCGAATTTATGGCTTATGTCAGTTGCTAAGTTCATTAGGCTTTCTGTTTCTTAAGTATGTTCTAGTTTGTTGTCTTCCTTAAGTAATGTGGTGGCTAACTGTTGTTGTGGTGGCCTTTTGGGTTGCCATGTCTTTGTACTTCTATCTGGGTTTGATTCTTGATGAGTTGTTTGAAATTGGTGATTCATTGTTGTGCCAAGGAACAAGAGACAAGCAACACTCAAACAAAGGATGACCTTGACCCATTGTCCAATTGCTTTTGTTAGATAGATGAAAAACCTCCGTTGTGACTTATAATGTTGAACCACGTAGATGCTTTCATCCTTTACCCAGTGCAGTCCTATGCAACACCCTTTCTGTCTTCCACGTACCTTTCCATTTCCAACTGCTCCAGGAGTCCTGTCTTCTGAACCTTATCATTCTTCTCCAATAACTTCCGTCACCAATTTACCAGCATTTATTTACTGCATTTATCATGCAGGTGAGGTAAGTCCGAGTCACCGGCTCTAGACAAGTTTGTGCAGGCGACAGGATTTGCAACTTATATTTTACGAACTGATCTTCTGGATATTGATCTGATTACAGGCTGATTGTGGTGTGCCTTCGGTTGATGCCTTGTGCATAGACACCGGCGCAATAGAAGTTACTAATTAGAATTTCTAGGGTTGCTATATGGAGTCTGCTTTGCAGTCACGAATCTGCAATCATTAGGTAGCTACTGAATTTCTATGTCTGTTGCTGTATACAAGTAATTGTAATTGTAGTCGAACATTTATAAAAGCACCACTCAACAATTCAGAGGTGCTCCCAACCCCCAATCAGTTCTGTCACTAGCAAATAAAGTAGTACATTTAGTACATTACCGTTTTAGTTCTATCTGTGGTTAAATGCTGACAGTGTTCAAAGTACTGCATTATATTTAATTCTGCTTTTGAAAGAATTAATGTGTGACATTTTTTATGTTTTGGTTTGAGGCTTCTGTGTTGATATATACAGTGATCTGTTTTCTGTTTACTTATAAGGAGCATGAGAGACTGAACCAGGAGCTTGCGGTCGCCCAGCAGAGGAAGGAGATCGAAAAAGAGAAACTCCTTCAGATGCTCACAGAGGGTGAGGCACTGTGTGACCAGTGACGACTCTTGTAATGTATCAATTACCAATTGGTAATGTAACTGACTTTGGTAAAATGGGTGTGATATAATATTTCGATTGTGTTGTATATATTTGTTTAAGGTCTGTTTGCTATTAATTTTTGTACAGTTTGATTAAGAGTAAACTAACAATTTTATGCATCAATCCATTATTGGTTCCAGTGAAAAAAATAAAGATGTTTTTAAGTGAATATAAGTTGGAAAGCGTTCAGTGTTAACATGAATGAAATAAAATAATGTGTGAATTGATTTACAGCGGAACGCTGTGCGGGTGAGTTAGTGACGAAGTTGTTGGAGATGAACGAAAAGGCTCGGAAGACTGAGGAACTGCTGGAGCAGATGGAAAGGGAAAGGTCAGTGGAAGAGGAAAACATCATCAGGTTCTCTTAAGGCTGTAATAGGTAAAGGATGAAGTAGTGTACATGGAATGTCTTGGACAGTCTTGGCACAATCTCTTTTGAAATTACACTGGAAAGTCGTTATTACAATTTTCATTATAACTAATTCTGATATCGGTTGTGGATATGGATCCCAAGATTAGTTTAGCTATAGGAATTAACTCATTTTAACATGACCTTGTTATAAGGTGATTCTTAATATTACTCCCAGAGATAGCATCAAATGAGATTCCAACATAACACTTAACAGTTTTCCTACAGAGACAGACAGAAGAAGATAAGTTTTCAACTCACATTGGTTGCCATAGTTTAGCACCTGTTTGAGGTTCTCAACAACGCTACATGAATAGCCACACCCGGCTACATAAATACACTACATGCAATGCATCATTGAACTGTACAAGATCTTGGAGGCCATCATTTGCTCTGATTCAAATGTTGAAGTGTGGCACATAAATCTCATCTTTGATATAAATGCCACCTAAGAGTTACATAGAGTTATATACTTTTTAGAGTTATATACTTTTAGAGTTAGATACTGTTAGAGTTATATACTTTTTAGAATTATGTACTTTTTAGAATTATATACTTTTTAGAATTATATACTTTTTTAGAGTTATATGATTTTTAGAATTATATACTTTTAGAGTAATATACTTTTTAGAGTTATATACTTTTTAGAGATATATACTTTTAGACTGTGTTTATTAAATGTCTGTAGACCAAGGTGTGATTAGCAATTGGTTAATAAAGAATATACTTAATTACTTACGTTAACTCAACACAGACATATGGAATCACTGCCATCTTCTTTCAGCATGTGAAACTGTCTTCATTTTCTCTTCTATTTATTTCCAAACCCATTTCGTGGAGAAATCTCTTACTTGACTTTCGTCTGTATTGTTATAGGATCGAAGTGGAACAGTGGTATTTGGTTCGGCAAGAGGAACTGGAGAATATCAGACGAAAGGATGTCCTATGTGCGAGTTCTTTGGTTACTGTGGTTATGAATATAGAGTAAATTAAATGGAAGGAATTTAGCTTGGTTGTCATGAAGGTATATAATATAATTTGAAATTTTAAGTATATTTGAAAATGGAAATAGTTGACATTGGCCGTTTTCTTGTTTTATTTTCTTTTGGTATTGGTCACTTACAGGGAATCACGTTCAATAAGTTGCAGCTGAATATAGGTCCTTTTACAGTCTGCTACATTACATTTGGTTAGGCTTGCTATATTGATAATTAATTGTTGTTAATTAGTAACGTCTGTAGCACCAGTGTCTAATGCACAAGGCTTAAACCTTTGTCTAATGCACAATGCATCAACTGGTCTGTAATGCACAATGCATAAACCGATGTTGCATCAAAACCAAACTGTAATCAGGTGAATATCCAGAAGTCCACTATGACTGAGAGGCAGCCTGTGGTGGTGTATGACTTCATGGCCAGTTGTTGACAACCTGTGTGATGGAAGTTACCACTTACGATTACAATTACTCCTGAGTGCGGTGCTGTAAAAATGTGTACTTGCTAATTACCAACAATAGCTACGATATGTCTAATTTGATTTGTGATTATGTTAATGACTGAGTAAATATCTGATGCCTTTGATTTCTGGCTGTGCATTTAGCGTCTATGAAGGAGATCCTGAAGGAGAATGAACTGCTTGCACAAAAGGTCAACAAATATCTGAACAGCCAAGACGGCCATGCGAGAAAAACGTCACAGTCTCTGTAAGCGCCTGTAACTATGAACATCTGTTTGTGCCTTCCTGTTTACGTTTTTCTTTCTTCTGGAGAAAAGTCTCAGTCATGGAAATGTAAACAAATTGAACCAGGCCATTGCCACAGATACGGAGTTATTGTTTAGGCTCTTAGTAGTCACTGAAACGCCTTACAAAGTCATCATATCGCTAAATCTGATGTAACATGTCCAGTGTGAATTCCAGAAGTGTGAATTCCACTGTAACAGCCTTGCTTAACAAGGTACTTCATTTGGCTTTCATAATCAATGTTTGGGTAGAGCCTTTGCCTTTTAGCATGGAGAGTATTGGTTTGAGCCTCCTATGAGATGGTTACTGTTTAGAGATTTTGAGCAAGTCATACTTATTACTACAAATATTAATGCAATCAGTGCTAATTCAGCTTCGCTTTTCAAATGCTTCCTTCTCTGCTTTGGTGCATGACCTGCATATGACACTTGACCCAGAATTGACCTCTCTGAGCATATGAAGACAGTACGTTTGTCTAACTTTTATCATCGGCGCCAGATCTGCACTATATACCACTTCACTGTCCACCAAAGCTTATTACCCCAATGCATGCATTCATTTAGGGCCTACCTCTTTCTCAGATTAAAGCAAAGTTCAATTTGTTCTTTTGGTGTTCTCAGTGGCCAAGTGTTTTATGTGTTTCTTCAAGATATCAAGACACAGATGAACAGGTCGAGAGCATACTTACCGCTAAGGATAAACACCAGAAGGTCTTGGTTCACCGATTACTAACAGAGGTCATTATAACAGCTTACATATATGTGAGGCGCCCTGCATGGCTGCCGTTTCTACTATATGTATGTTCACTGTACAGAGCAGTGCGTTTGCAGGCGCTTAATTAAAGAACAGATTATTATTATTATTATTATTATTATTATTATTATTATTATTATTATTATTATTATTATTATTATAATAGAGCTGCATGCTGTCCAAAGATTTAGACTTTTAACACTTTAAGCGATGAGCTGCATCGGTTTCCCAGTCACTTTTAGTACATTCTAGTCTTTAAAGTGTTCAGTTTTTAATGTTGCATCAATTCTTGCTGACATTGTGCTTCTGTATTTGCTGTTTTGTATGCATTGTTATCATGTAGTTCGGATGTTTGTCTTACTTACTTACCCGAAGTGACTTTAGAATGCCTTGAACTCTGAATTATTTTACTTTTGAACATAAAAAATCAGCATTGTAACAACACTGATGCCTTCATCTTGGCCCCGTAATCAACATTGAGGACAATTCTGTTCGATCATGGTTAGGCCCCACTGTGAGCATCAGGAGCCAAACTGAAAAGCATCAGTGCCATATGACAATGAAGGTGTCAAGACAAAAGGTTGTCTTTCTGCTCTTAGGTGAAATAAACCTGTCACCTGATTTTCTTGAGAACGAGGTGTTTTGTAGCACTAGATCCATACTAATAATTCAATGTAATTTAAGATAAATAGATGAATAAATCTGTTAGCGCCTCTGAATGGTCTATTCCGCGAGAGGCGCTTTATAAATGCCCATATACAATACAATACAATATTTGTTTAGGAGTCTCTTCAGAAGGAGATGTTTGAGGTGTTGCAGTGTCAGAAGGATGCTCGGCACAGACGAATCACCTCACAGATCCGACTCATAGAACAGGAACTGGCAGAGCTGACCCTCCTAGAGATTGAACAAAGGAGCGTCAAGCTCGACATTCAGATGGTAAGGCGGAGAGGACATGAAAGCAACTTTAAAAACTGTCCTGATTTTAAGAACTTTAGCCGAGCATAAACCTACCGCCTTTAAAAACAGTTGTTTTGTTCTCATTGTTATTCGCCAGATAGCTACAGTGTTCACCATCATATGCATGCAGCCAGACCTGATATGAATAAGTGTAAGGCTGTTGTTATGTAGTTTAGGTAAGTAAGTATATTCTTTATTAACCCGTTGCTAATCGCACTTTGGTGCACAGGCATTTAATTAACACCGTTAAAAAGTATATTATATATATCAATAAATAAGCATCCTATCAATAAAGTTTTGAGCATTTTAGGCTGTTGACTGGGAGATTATGCGGTCATGGGCACACGAATGGGGGGGGTAGTAGGTGGGTTTGGTTGGAGGTAGTAGTTGGTGCAGGATGGGGTGTGGGTCCATAAGGACAGTTCCAGCGGCGAGTGTGAACTATGTCTACAGTGTTTGTGTCCTTCTAAATCACCATTTGATGCCCATCAATGCAATAAAGGATTTTTGCGATTTCATAACAGGTTTTTGAAGTGACCATGAACTGGTTTCTTGGGCATTGTGATAACGGCTTGATAGAAGTCAACAGATTAGATTAGCAAAAAATTGAAATGTTACTAAAGAGTTCAATTTACTTGGGTTTTCTGTTAAAAATCTTGTAGAATGTTCTTGCTGAGAAGAGAAAGGCACTGACGCTTCTGCTGCTCCAGTTGATGGACGAACAGAGCAGACGCAAACAGGAGCTCCACGCTCGACTGGTGAGTTATCGTAACTGTAAGTGCGCATTTATGTAGCGCCTCTATGAGAAAACTCTACTTACCTGACAATGGATTGGACTTAAACTGTCAAATGGAGTGGTCTTCATTTGTTGAATAGTCTTCAGCCGTTAAATGGTCTTCATGTTGTGGTGATTTGCTGTAAGCCTTGCATTGTATCAGCTATCTTGTCACCTCTCTCTGTTAAGTTCATGTCCAGATGTTGATTGGCTGAAATCCTAATTTAATTGTGTTACACTGGCAATACATCATCTTCATCAGTGCTGTACTACTCTGTAAAGCAGTCGTTTCAATACCATCTTGGTCTTGGGCTAATCTCCAAGCTATGTGTAGTGTGAAGGTGAGAGGTCACATTTTTGCAGAGACCATCAGAGTCAGTGTGTGCTTTAATCTCTTCCAAGTCTTATGGGTGGAGCAGAAATTAAGGCTCAGAGTGCCCTTGCATGTTCCTGTTGGCTTTTGCCACAGATGAAATGGTCAAACATCTGGAATGTCTTCGTTTCAATCATCTCGAGGCAATAAGTGTCTGCATCATGCTCTGGGATATATACATACAGACAGACATACATATGCAGGCCCGCATTAAGGGGGGTGCTAAGGGTGCTGCAGCAGCCGGGCCCGCAGATTTTGGGGCCCGCATTTTCGGGAGTACATAGAAAAATGTTAATGTAAGAACAAATTCCCAAAAAAAGGTGATGAAAAATTCCCAAAAAAGGTCATCAAATTTTTCTGTGATGAAATTTGCCAGTCACAGCACCCAGGCCCGCACTAGTCTTAATGCGGCCCTGTTCATATGTACACATCAGCGATGTTTACAGAAAATATGATTGTTATATTATTTACCAGCACTGTTACTGGAAGACATTCAGCTGTAATCAGTGTTGAGAATCCAGTGACCTTCATGCACAGATTGTGTCAAGTTTTTTCAATAACTTGTTGTGAATTAATGTGTAGGTTGAAATGGAGGAACGGCGATTGGCTAATCAGACCGACTACTGGCTTGTTCAGTATCAGAGGCTACTCGACTCAAAACCCCAGAGTCTCATTGATCAGGTACGGTAGTCAGCACTCTTTCCTCTTTGTGAACTGTCCTTCTGGGAAAATCTTCACTGACTTTATTCAAATTATTCTGTTAGAATTACTAGTAGCTTAAAAGCATTTTGACCTCTCTTAAACGCATCAGATCACACTTCCTTTGAGGTGCTCGAAACAGGCCCTGTTTAAACGGTGAGGTAGATACAACTTACATTCATATGCACATACATGCATAGATACATACATACATATTTATGTACATACACACATACATGCATACACATATACATACATACACTTACTTACGTACATACACATATGTATATAAACACACATACATACATACACACATGCATACATACATACATACATACATACATACATACATACATACATACATACATAGACACTTCCATACATACACACATGCATACACATATGCATACAGTCAATCACACATACGTATGTGAGCCTCTTTTCAGGTTAGAAAGTTAGCTTCTTTGCCGTTTTCCAGGTTCATCTGTCACGCGCACAGAGCACTTCATGCAGAATAACTGTGATGCATAATGCTGGGGGCGTTAAAAGTGTCAATGAAATGGGACTGTTAACTGACTTTTGGAGTTGTTTTTTTTAGGAAAAACATGTTGAGTTTGAAGTTATAAAAATTTTGGAAGCCTCTGGTGCCAGCGAATATCTGCCACAGTTTGCACGAAATCATATATCCATCGAAACTTTGGTCCAGATGACAGATTCCGACCTAGCAAAGGTTGGTTTTTAGAGTGTTTTTTAGTTTTAAACGCTAGTGAATACTGCAGTTTTAGGTTTAACAACTTTGTTTTAGGTGTTTTTGACAATGGCAGGAAGTTCCACTTTGGGCATGGTTCTCAAAGATGCATGTTCTGACATTTATAGTATACAACGCTGGGTAAATCGAATCTTCTGCCATCATGCTTTGTGATCATACCATCATGTCATCGTCTTCTTGGTTTGATTGTGATAGATGGTTCTAATACCTGTTGTAGAGAACATTTTCACTAAGCTGATCTAGTTAGATGACATGTAAATCTCGTATTTTGTTGCATTACGCTGTGTGCCTTTGATACTGTAGGTCACTCTATCCTTTTGGAGCGTCTTAAAAAATCTGTTGGAATTACTGATACTGCCCTTCTTTGTCTTAGTCCTTCCTCTCAGACTGCTCCCACTCTGTTGTCTTTGAGTCCACATGCTCTGCCTGGTCCTCTTTTCCTTTTGGCCTTCCTCAAGGTTCTTTTCTGGTCCCTTTCCTATGCATCCTGTACACTGCCGACCTGGGATATATTTTCCTTCCTATGGGTTCTTTATCCGGGATACTTTGCACTGGCACTCCGTCCAGCAGCGTATTCCATTTAAGATCTTGACCCTTATGCTTATATGCCTAGTTGTTTTATTGGCTCTGCTCCATTATACCTTAGGGACTTCTGCATTTCGGTCTCCTCGGTTCCTGATCATGGCACCGTTTTTCAGCTGCCCATGGACTTGTGATTGTCCCTCATAGGCATTCTGCTACAGCTCAGTCCAGATGCTCTGCCCACATTTGACCCACCAGCTGGCATAACCTTTCTCGAGAGCTGCGGCTCGAGCTCCTCATTTTGTCTCTTTCGCAGTTTCGGAAGCGCCTGGAGTCTGTATTATTTGACAGTAATTTCACTGGTTTTGGTTGGGAGTGCCACTGATGAGTATTTTCTTGAAGTGGTATTTTATAAATGTCAGATTGCAATTACAGTTACAATTACAATTGCCTAGCTGAAGGTTACTAAGGATATTCTATGCTAAAGACAACGGACATCTTGTGATAGGTTGTAAGGGAAGCTAGACATGTTACAATTACCATTACAATCACAATGTTGTGAGAATAACCAAGCAACGAGTCCTTTTCCAATGGATTTTGTCTTTTCCTTTCAGATTGGTATCCATGAAATGGGTTTGCGTCGAGCTATATTGAAGAATGTACAGGAGGTATGTTTGCGTCAAAGTCCGTGCTTCATACAGAGCTGACTTTTTAGCATCGATATGTGTGTTGCAATCGCTGAGATTTATCCAGTCTGAAGAAAGCATTATGATGTTGTAAAGCTGTAAAATTAATTGGTAATATTGTAACCACAACTAATATTGATAATAATATAATAATGATAATAATAATTATATTGTTATTATTATTGTTACTTCTATAATTTTTATAATTATTATTTTTATTATTATTTTATTATTAATATTATTATAGCTTTATTACTGACTAATGTATCAGAGGGACCTGTCTTCAATACCATTCCTTGCTGTGCACTTATTGCTGCTGTTCACAACCTTTAACACCCAATATTGCCACAATTTAGTATTTCTAAGCACCAAATAGAGCTGTTGTACTGTAAAAATCCAGTCACTCAAGCGATTAATAAAACATTCAATTAGTATGGTTCCTGTTAATAATAATAATAAACGAATGTTGGGAAGACTTTAAACTTTGTGAATTATGCGATTAATAGGTACATGAACACAAGAATTTGCAAAAGGAGCAGCAAAGAACTGCTGGCCAAGATTCAGCTGGGGTGAATGAAACAAAGGCAGAGGAAGTCCCAACAGAAGTGCAAGCCCGTGGCATCAATTCTGAATGTGTCATATGCCTCAACGCAAAGGTAAGCTTGCCCTGTGTTTTATTAGATGGCATGTAGTTTGTACTGTATATAAGGTTTTGGATATGTTGTACGTCGTCAAGTAATAGCTGGAAAGTGTAATAGTGTACGAGAATGTTGCATTCAAGTTAGACTGGGTTTTGGAGTTGGTCTTGCGAGGCTGTTTCTGTCTGTCCATGGGATGACTTTTGTTAGTTTCCAACCAGCTCATTTTTATCTCCTTGAGAATTGCTGGTGTTGAGTTCTTGTGTTGGCTGATGGTTGTTTCCAAAGTGTTTTGGGGTATATTTTGCAATGCATTTTGCATTAAACTATTTTAATGTGAAACCAGTTAGCAGTCTTTACATACCTTTAAACCAACGGGTAACAGCATCCATTTGCGTTGGTTTATCTCAAAAGCATAATATTTCATTTAAAGTTTGAATAATTATGTGAATTAGGAACAGTTATAAAGTACTCAATGAAAATCTAGACAGTGCACTCAGCTTGAAGTATTGTGTAAAGGCATCATCTGGTGAATCTTGTTTTATTAATTTATGATGCTGGATAGAAGAACAATCATATGTGTCACACCTCAGAGTAATATTTACTCACCTGGAGTGCTTAATGATTGCAATATAAATTCACTTAATGGAGACTTTCCTGCTGTTCGAGCACCATTTTCATGTGGATTAACTTGTCATTATAATAAAACTCTATATCACATTGGAGGGAGTGCTGTTAGAAGTTGTTACATGAATAAATGTCTAGTTACAGTTTTTACATTACATTACAATCCATTATGCTTGAACTGTAACATGTTACATTGTGTGTTGCTTTTTGTTCCAGTCTGCTGTTCTGTTCCTTAACTGCGGCCACGTCTGCTGCTGTGCTCCGTGTGCGGAAAATGTGAAGCAGTGCCCGCTGGATCGTTGTGATATCGTTCGCCGAATTCATATGGTTTCACCGACAGACGATGCAGATGACGAGATGACACTATAGAGCGCATCCGACGGATGTCACAGATTTCTTCCCAGATGCAATTCGTGTGACTTTTTCTATTTGAAAAATGTTGTTGCACTAAGTGTTCGTTTGAGATATCCTGCACGACTGCTTTTGTCCGCTTATGCCGTCTAAATTTGGTTGTGATTATGCTTTAAATTCAGTGTAAGTTCTATAATTGGATATTATTAATTAGTGGTAGCTTTGTTACCGGTACTGCTAGCATTTTTATCTCAGGAAATGCCGTTTAATATTAATTTATAGGGTCCTTAAAATATTATTTTCTAGCCCAAAGTGAAGATAATCCCTAGGATTTAAATACCCAGGTATATTATTATATTATGTATTACTATTATAGTTATTTTATTTGTAATTAATTTTTATCTGAGGTAGTAATAACTTCTTGTAAATGATGATTAGTTTGGCTGCAGAATTACATCACACTATTGTTTATATTATTTTTTATTGTTATTGATACTACTATTAATGTTGCTAGAAATATTATTTTGTTTTTGGTAACCTTAGACATTGCTGTTAATCGGTAGCTCTGTAAGAGACATTAATTTGCTTTTTAACGGCAGTGAAGGATGTGCTAAAAAAATGTGCTGACCACAGTATTACTTTTGGCTTGAGACAGAAGGAGGGGTTATTTAGTCGATATCTTAATTTGGTGTAATACAGGTTTCATTAGCCATGCAAATGTTGTCAGTCTAGCGATTGTTCTGTTTAATTGCAAGACCAAAGACTAAAGTGTTTATTCAATCTAGGAGTAGTCATGTTTGTAAATTTTAAGCCAAATTTCTAAAAAATTATTTAGGTTTTACATGAACAATATGGATATTTTATACTAAAACCACTTTTAAAGAATCAGCATATTTATTATTCTATATTCAGCAGGATAGTTGAAAATTAGAAACAAATTAAAAAGTAGATTCGTTAATTATATAATAACAGTACATATATGTATAGCCCAGAAAAATTTTCTGCTAGGTCCCTTGAATCTCTGAAGGTGAACTAGGCTGTGCATAGCCGTATCCTCGATGTAATGACCCATGCTTCTGTCCTCAGGCGTCCTCTGTTCCGTGTGAAGGCTGAAATTAACCTATGCGAGATCCTTCTGTATGACCGTAGTCCTAGGTCAACCATGTGATCTTTTCCAATACCTCAGTGGCTTGTTCATGGTGGCCTACAGGGCTCTCCGGTGGTCATCTTATGGAGCACAAGCAACATGCCTGCAGAAGCACAGTCTCCATCTTCGAAAAGTAGCAGAGAATGGTATCGTCACTGCTCTTTTGATGACGATGTTGCTCCGATGGTTCGAGTTGGGAATCCTGAGGTACCAAATGTTGAAGTGTCGAGTTTCTCGTTTAGGGCGTGTGTGATGGGCCACATCTTACAAGTTTAGAGGAGTACTGGCAGCACGAAAATTCTACTGAGCTATATTCAGTATTTAGTAAAATGCCAGATTTTTTTTATCCAGGGAGACTGTGCAGGATCTCTTGAGGCAAAAGCATTGTGGAGCTTGATGCAGGTAAAAAGGCACTGAGAAAGAAAATTCCTCTATTGGTACAATTCTTATGTCATTATTATATTTACTGCTGTTCTTTGGGAATTGGATTTGAGAATTGCAGTAGGAGATTGAACAAAGTGAACAGCTCAGTTCTCAAAGAAGCAAATAATCGTGAGTTGTGTAAGAGTTTACTTTTTTATTATCATAATCGTCGGACTCTTTTGTGGTATTCGGCCCTGCCTTCCACAAGCGATTAAAGATTATATCCAAAATGTTTATTGGAACAAAATTGTTTATTTGATTAACCACAGATTTGAACAGTGCCAAGTTTAAATTAAGTTTTCGACATGTTTAAGAGAAACTTGAGATGTTGGTATGTGTTTTGTTTTGTAGTGATTGATAGCGCCATTCCTTTGAACCTTTGATATTGTTTTTAGTGAAGCAATGGGTGAGTTTTTAGATTGAAGGGTTTCATTAGTTCTTTGAAGTTTTGGAATTGCTTTTTCAGTTTTCAACGTTTTATGTGAACAATATTTTTGGACACATCTCTTTTTTGACTGTAATTTTGCTGTATGCATTCTGGCTTAACTGCAGCACTGAAGCTAAACAAGATTATCTATGTGCTTTGCCTTAGTGTAACGATATATTGTGTTTTCTGTAATATATAATTGAAGTTCAGTGTCTGATATTTTACTTGGTGGGAACTGTCTGAATATATTGTACTTTATTTATCGTTGTTCACTGCTAAGTGTAATTTTGTATCGTAACACTTAGCAAACACTATGCTGTCTTTTTCATTAATTAAAATATTATTATTAGCTGTATTATTGGTACACGGTTTTTAATGAACGAAAAGCAAATACATTGAAGATGATTTAACTAATAAGCTTATGTTATAAAGTCGATTTAGGGAAATTGTGCTATATCATCGATTTACTGATAACATATTTTTATGTTACAAAATAATTTGGTGAAAGATGTTTTATTTCTCTGAAATTGATGAAACGCTTTCTGTTTAATTCAGTGTTGGATAAATAAGTTGAACTTTGCCAAGTTCATAACTTGTCCTGAAGGAAATCAAGTGAACTTGCAGATTGTAAAAATTAGTAATAATTAAATAGCTTTGCCCAATTGTCATATTGGAGAATATTTGAATAGTCACTATTTGCCATATATGTTGTAAATATGTTAAGTTGCAGAATGGAAAAATGCCAAACATACAAACTATGTTATTTTCATCATTTTAACTTTCTATATATTAGTAGCGTGATTGTTACACAGGCATATCTTTTGCCATCCACGATATCAACAATGTACAGTGTGGAATCATTAATGTGAAGTCATCGATGGACGGCCCCTTACATGAAAGTAACTATGATGCAGTGTAAAACCGGGCCACACATAATAAGTCGGGATTTAGTAGTGCTGCACCGAAGTTCTTGTGTAGTGTGTTAACTGGTATGGTATGTTAAGTTTAAGTTTGGGCCACATAAGACCACTTCGTGTTACATAAAATAGCATGTAAATTGGGAGCATGTTAATGAGTCCACACTGTAGCTGCATGTTAATTGCTGCGCGTTGAATGTTCCTCAACAACTGTTGCTCATTTCAAATCCCAACGTTTTCTAACAGGTCTTGACTGCCAGGTTTCACGGCATGTTTACTAGCCATCTGTGCCTCTTAGTTTCTATGGTTTTTTAAACTCTACTCTTGCCAGTTTTTTACTTCCTTTCGTTTTTGTAAACCATTGTCCGTCTGTAATTGTCGTAGTTACTTTCATGTAACATATGATGGGTAGTATTAGAAACAACGTGAATAAGAATGTTAAGTAGGCATGATAGATAGGTAGCCACTAGCCATGAAAGAGGACACAGGATTTCATGGATGTGGATGGATAACATCAGGAGCTGGGCTGGATTGTTTCTGGATGATTGAGGACAGAGATTATTGATATTGCGATCAGACTTTGGATCAAAGATGGTTCCAATGTATAAACATTGTGTCATGAGTATGAGCTGAAACTCTCATTTTTCAGGATCGGAATGTGAATTTCTTTATTGGAGCAGAGACGTTGGTGAATGTGAACACTGTAACTACGAGAGTTTACTAAAAGTGACTGGGAAACCATTGCAGCTTGTTATTAGTGTTAAACGGATATTTTACTTTTGTTTGATTTTTACATAGGCATATGGTTGTAATGTAAGTTTAAGTGTAATGTAATAGGTATTGTATATTTGCGTGTTAACTGTGGTTGGTCATTGCATGTTAACTGTTGTGAAACTGTATTTGCCACATTCTTCACGTACAGAAGTGCAGAATTAGATCTGTTTTTAGTGAGAGCCTGCATTCCTTGTATGCTTGTACGAAGCTTAATAGAGCAACTTTCTAGCACCTCTCAAAACATTACATATTTGGCTATCTAGCAAACCTAAACAAATGCCACATAGTTATGTTAAGGCGTCTATGGTAAGACACCTGGACAGGTCCCTTAGACTGCCATGTTTATAGTGCTTTTGAGGGATTCCTAAAATGTGCTTTATAAAAGTCAAAATACACATATAGGTAAGTTGAAACTGTATGGTGAGCAGAGACAATTTATTATTATTAATTAGTAACTTCTATAGTGCTGGTATCTAATGCACGAGGCATCAACCAACGGTTCACCAAAGCCAGGTCGTAATCAGGTCAACCAGAAGAGAAGTCTGCTGAGACAGAGAGACTATGGTGGATACAGTCATAAACAGATAAGTTTTAAGTTGAGCATGAAACAAAACGCTGTGTATGCAGCAAGTCTGTTCCTTGATGCTTGTCGGTATTCCCAGGCTGCCTGCGATGATTATTTCATGTACTGTATCACCCATTAATATGTATAGCCAATATTTCATATGGCTATGATGATAAGGTATAATAAATGAGAGTAAAGTGTCATAAAGGAGATATTACGTGACTATTAGTTATTAGGTAATTATGGCATGAAAATAAGGTGTAATAATGTACTCCTCTAAAAATTCTGGATGCATTCTCAAACTAATTCTTTGAGTTATTGTTCTGTTTGTTGCAGCTACTTTGCTATTTATTGTGATAATTATCAGTTTACGATTAGGCCTACTATTACTCAAAAGTTATGGCTACTACTGCTCAGAGGCATTGCTATTGTTAGTAGGAACTGGTTTTGAATGCTTGGAAACTATTGAAATAGTTGCAAACTATTATTAGTATTATTGTTATTAATTAAATTTGTAACACACACAGGGTCACTTCAAACTGTGAATCTGAGGTGTGGATAGTCAGCCGCCAGGAGAAGATGCAGTTAGATTTCCAAGTGCTTGAAAGCCAAGGAGAAATAGTGAGGTTTGAGCCGTTTTTCTTAATTAAGGAAGTGAATTTTGGTGTTGCAGTCCATCGGTTAGTCTTCTTTGCGATTGATTGAATTTAATGGATCTGTGAATTTAATTGGTGTTGTGCAATTTTCTGTATTTTACTGACACCGAATTTTAGCTGAAGTTGTACTTGTACCTGGCTTGGATTTTAATCATTTTATAATCAGTTATTTTGTTGCATCTGCATAAGATTCATAAAGATTGTTATAGTTGTTACGCAAAACATGAATTATCCATGGATTGTCTGGTTTTCTGTAAATATTTTCAGATTCTAATGCTTACCTGAATTATAGTCAACATGTTAAGCAAAAACTGCTTTCTGTTTAGGTATTTTGTATTGAATTTTTCTACGATAATTTTCCGTTATAGATTTCTTTCTTTTGTGGGTAGCAAAGTCAGAGGGCTTAGTGGTCCTACTGTCCTCAAAGCTGTGCAGATTGACCACACCTAGAATTAAGAGGCCAACAGTCCTCTAGTGGCTCAAAGCCGTCAGGTTGGACACGAATGAGCTGAGCGTGGATGATTAGAGGTCATTCTATAGGTCATAGGCCGAGTCGACTTCTGAGCCCAACAAGGGCAGTATGAGGCCATTGTGCTTAAGCCCTATAGGTTGAGGTCATTTGGTGGAGACCTTGACGTTATTGTGTAAAACACTGCATAGACCTATTATCACCTATAAGCTTAAAGGGATTTCTGTAGATATTTCTGTATATATGTTTTCATTTCGCTTTTCTAAATCAATTGCATTGGTTGAGATCGTTAAGTATTTAGATTAATTATGCTCAGGCATTTGCTGAATGTTGCGATTCAGTTAGTTGGTTTTCTTTGTTGGGGAGTCGGTTGATAAAAAGTGGACGGGTGGATAGGTAGACCAGTCGATGGATGAATGGATATTGATGGGTGGATGTATGGAGTTAAATTTGATGGATGGATAGTGGGATATATAATATGTCGATGGATGGATGGATGTAGGAATGGAGTTCCAGTTGATGGATCGATAGTTGATTCTGTTTAGTTCTCATATGGGACCCACATAGAGCCCTTATTAGGTCCCATCAAATGCACATGGAAACGCTGGCAGCATTATTGAATTCGAGAGTGCATGGTAGGCTATGTGATTAAAGTCTGTTTATTAGTCAATAGGCCAATGTGCATTTAGGCCTACTAATGTGAAACGTCGTTAGTATTACACGGAGTAGGGCTACTTCAATGAAGTGCGCGACTCCTTACGCCAGCGCTTTTCAAACTAGTCCACGGACCAACAGGGGTCCGTGAGAGCATTGTGAAAATATTTATTAACACTGCGTAGTTTAGCATTAAAATATAGACTCTGTCTTTCTCCTTGCCTTCTTTGCCTTTCTCTTTGTCTTCTTATTTAGTTTCTTCTTTGCCGTTTTACTTACCTTCTTTGCCTTCTTCTTTGTCTTTCTCTTTGCCTTCTTCGTTGACTTTTACTTACATTCTTCTTTGCCTTCTTCTTGGGTTGCTTATTTGCAATTCTGCTTGCCTTCTTCTTTTCCCTTATCTTTGCCTTCTTCTTTGCTTTTTTACTTACCTCCTTCTTTGCCTAATTACTTTCTTCTTTGCCTTCTTCTTTGTCTTTCTCTTTGCCTTCTTCTTTGCCTTTCTCATTGTCTTGGTCATTGCCTTTTACTTTCCTTCTTTTTTGCCTTTCTCTTTGCATTCTACCTTGACTTTTCCCTTATCTTCTTGTTTATCTTCTATGGCTACTTCTGTGTCTTTTTCTTTTCTTTGCCTCTTTCTTGCTTTCTTTTTTGCCACCTACACTGTGTTTTTACTTACCTTCCTCTTTACGTTTTTACCCACACTCTTCTTTGCCTTCTTCTATTTCTCTTTGACTTCTTCTCTGCCTTTCTGTTTGCCTTGTTCCTTGCCTGTTAACTTACCTTCTTCTTTACCTTTGCCTTCTTTGCCTTTCTCTTCGCCTTCTACCTTGACTTTTTCTTTATCTTCTTCTTTATCTTCTTATATGGCTACTTCTTTGTCTTTGTCTTTGCCTTCTTTGTTGCTTTCTTCTTTGCCTTTCTACTCATCTTCGCCTTGCCTTGTTCTGTACTTACTTCTTTGCATTCTTCATTGCCTTTTACTTACCTTCTTTTTTGCCTTTCTCTTTGACTTCTTCTTGGCCTTCTTCTTTGTCTTCTTTTGTTCCTTCTTCTTTGCCTTTCTACTTACCTTTCTTCGCCTTTTTCTTTGCCTTTATCTTTCTCTTCTACTTTCTTTGAGTCCTCTTTGCCTTCTTTTTTGCCTTCTTCTTGACTGTTTTACTTGCCTTCTTTGCCTTCTTCTCTGCTTTCTTTTTTGTCCTTCTTCTTTGCCTTTTTCTTTGCCTTTTACTTGCCTTCTTTTTCTTTGCCTTTATCTTTGACTTTTTCTTGGCCTTCTTCTTTGCTTTCTACTGTTCCTTCTTCTCTGCCTTCACCTTTGCCTTCTACTTTCTTTGACTTCTCTTTGCTTTCTTTTTTGCCTTCTTCTTTGCCGTTTAACTTACCTTCTTTGTTTTTCTTCTCTGCCTTCATCTTTGCCTTTTTCTTACCTTCTTCTTTACCTTTCGCGTTGACTTCTTCTTTGCCTTCTTCTGTTCTACCTTTTTACTTACCTCCCTTTTTTGCTTTTTTCTTTGCTTTTATCTTTCCATTATACTCTTTGACTTCTTCTTTTCCTTCTTTTTTGTCTTCTTCTTTGTCTTTCTTATTTGCCTTTATCTTTCCAACTTTCTTTGATCTCTTCTTTGCCTTCTCTTTTGCTTTCTTCTTTCTCGTTTTACTTACCTTCTTTGCTTTCTTCTTTGCCTTCTTTATCTTCTTGACCTTCGTTGCCTTCTGCTGTTCCTACTTTTTTGCATTTATCTTTCTACTTTCTTTGACTTCTCTTTGCCGTTTTATCTGCCTTCTTTACCGTTTTACTTCCCTTCTTTTTCTCTTCTTTGCCTTCTTTTCTTTCTTTTTTGCCTGCTTCTCTGCCTTTTACTTACCTTCTTCTTTGCCTTTCGCTTTGACTTCTTGGCTTCTTATGCTCTTTGCCTTTTACTCTGACTTCTTCTTTGCCTTCTTTTTTGCCTTCTTCTTTGCCGTTTTACTTACCTTCTTTGCTTTCTTCTTTCCCTTCTTCTTTGTCTTTCTTCTTTGCCCCATATCTTTCCCTCCAACTTTCTTCGACTTCTTCTTTGCCATCTTTCTTACCTTCTTTTTTGCCGTTTTACTTACCTTCTTTGCTTTTTTCTTTGCCTTTCTTCTTTGTCTTTCTTCTTTGCCTTTTTCGTTGCCTTTTACTTACCTTCTTCTTCGCCTTTTTGTCTCTTTGACTTCTTCTTTGCCTTCTACTGTTCCCTCCTCTTTGCATTTATCTTTGACTTCTACTTTCTTTGACTTCTCTTTTGCCTTCTTCTTTGCGGTTTTACTTACCTTCTTTTTCTTCTTTGCCTTCTTCCTTGTCTTTCTTCTTTGCCTGCTTCTTCGTCTTTTACTTACCTTCTTTGCCTTTAGCTTTGACCTTCTTGGCCGTCTTTCTTGACTTTTTCTGTTCTGCCTTTTTACTTTCCTTTTTTTGCCTTTTTCTTTACCTTTATATTTGTCTTATACTTTCTTTGAGTTCTTCTTTTCCTTCTTTTTTGTCTTCTTCGTTGCCTTTATCTTAGCCTTATACTCTTTGCCTTCTTTTTTGCCTTCTTCTTTGCCTTCTACTTTCTTCGACTTCTCTTTGCCTTCTTGTTTGCCTACTTCTTTACCGTTTTACTTACCTTGTCTTTTCTTCTTTGCCTTCTTCCTCGCCACTTCTTTGACTACTTCAATGGGTTTTACTTCCCTTCTTCTTTGCCTCTCTCTTTGACTTCTGCTTGGCCTTCTTCTTTTACTTACCTTCCTTGCTTTCTTCTTTGCCTTCTTCTTTGCCTTGTCTTTTCCTTCTGTGCATTCTTCTTTACCTTTTTACTTCCTTCTCTGCCTTCTTCCTTGCCTTTCTCTTTGACTTTTTCTTTGACATTCTCATTGCCTTTTTTACCAACCTTCTTCTTCTTTACCTTCTTTGTCTTGCTCTTTGCCTTCTTTGTTGACTTTCTCTTTGACTATTCTTTGCTTTTTCTTTGCCTTCTTAGTTTCCTTTTTACTTGCCTTCTTCACCTACTTCTTTTCCCTGTTCTTTGTCTTGCCCTTTGCCTTCTTTCTTGCCTTCTTCGGTCCCTTCTTCGCCGCCTTTTTCTTACCTTCCTCTTTGCCTTTCTTTTTGCCTTATTCCTTCCCTCTTCTTTACCTCTTTACTTACCTTTCTTTTTGCTTGTAACGTTCTACTTAAATTCTGGTTTGCCTTTTCAAATTTTCGCGACTTTTCAAGGAACTATTATGTCTTGTTTTAGAATTCCGTATTAAGTTTGATATCTCTTTTAACGAGCTTTTCTGAGTCGAGTTGACCTTCCGCCATGGCGACACCTTAGATTGTAGGCATGAGTTTATGAATGCACACAGTTCTATAGGCAATACATGGCTTTGGTGTAATCGAAAATACAGGCCTATATTTATATGCGCACGATCTTCAACAGGGCATGTGTCAGTCAGCCAGCCACCCAGTCAATCAGCTACAGAGTACAGACTAAAATGCAGATAGATCAACTGACGGAAATCGTAAATGCATCAACGCGCATGCGAAAGATAGTCTACAACACAGGGACAAGCACACACCTTTCACACCGATTAAACCATATGTGAATACTAGCCATTCGAGAACAATGCCCCCTAATTTTGCAATCCCTCGCCCGAGGGATCATATGTACCTCGTGGAAAAATAATAATAAGTATCACTAATAGAGGCTGTAAAACTTGGCACCCCACGTTTTAGACCAAAGTTGCTCCTCCCGAGCGACGTTGCTCCGGGCGGGCTATCATTCTTCGGTATTAGTAGGTAGGTAGTCATCGTTACACATTGGGACAAAGTCAGGACTTACCACAATATTTGATGTTCGGTTGCCGCGTCCTGTTCATGCTTGTGCTGGGATCTTGGCTTCGCCCGAATGACAAAGGATCAACGTCCTCGTGTTTCAGCAGGTTTACCTGTCGTTGGGCCTAGAAATGAATATAAAAAATATGCATACTTCGTATCGAACCGCCGGAGATATTCAACTTTGATTTACTTAATTTACACTGAGCCGTTTGACCTACAGAATCGCCAACGAACAACGTTCATCACTATTAAAGCGTCATAGACCTATGACGTCACCAACAAACAACTACCAAACGGATGATTAAAATAATTACGTCATTATATATATATATATATATATATATATATATATATATATATATATATATATATATATAATCCTAAGTAAGTGAGTAATCGTTTATTAGTACGAGACAAACGCTCATACTTTACAACAAAATGCGTATACCCCCACAAATTACGCCTATGCCTCCAACCGACATTACTGGTTTGTGGCGAAACCGATGTTACTGATTTCTTAAGAAATGACTGTGTTCCATGATTATTGCAGGAAGTTAATAATTTATTCAGTGTTACTTTTTATATCATAATAGTTCTCATCATCATAAGCAAGCTTGTATTGTGGAAACAGTCTGCGTGTTATTTTTTATTAAGTTTAAGTGATAAATTTGACTTTTTAAATACTTGGTTTCGCGAGCTATGCCTAGAAAAAAATAAGGGTCCCTGGTCCAGTTTGAAAGCCTTAAGCAATGGCGTTTCCACGTATGACGAGAGGGTGCTGTGGAGCGTTTCACTAAATCTCGAAATGCGTTGGCGCTTCATTTTTATTAAGCCGGCGTTTTTGACCTTAGGTTAACGACAAAATAGATTACGATGACCTCAAAGATCACGCCGTTCCGAAGCCAATCATAAGACGAGACAGGATGCGTCTATCGGTTCCAACCAATTGCATCATTCTGTCTACGCCTAAGATGGCGTCTTCGACCTTCGCACATACATAGGCCTAGACAAACCGCAACGTTGAAATGCAGTCGGAATCCATCTCAATTACCGACACTGATTCTTACTTAGCCTTACGGGAAAATAATACAAATCGAGCCCCACTCGAACGCAGGAAGATATTCCGTGTAAGCGGGCGATAAATATTAATTTATCAAGTGCCAGGATTCAAAAGTTAATGACGACTATATCGACGCGCCCTCTTCTACGTAGCGTTTGCTTTATAGCCAGCACCGCTGTCCGTAGTCTATCGTTCTATCGCCGGCGATGAGATAACGACTATTAAGATCATTCCTCATCGTTTGTAACTCATGCGCTTGTCATATTTTATTCGGCCGTGAGTATCATTCTCGTCGTCCATTGTTCCCTTGGCCGCCATTTCGTGTCGGACGTTCAGAATAGCGTCTATGGAATGCCGCAATGGACATCGGGTGTAAATATCTGGTACGGAAGCTAGTAAAGAAATTATTGTATTATAATAATAAATAAATAAAGGCTATAGTGGTTAACAACTATCGAAAAGACCTACTTTTAGTCTGTTAAGTTATAATAAATTTATTTATTTGCAACAGGATTGATACTTGTGAGTATTTCATCTTTTTAAACGGTAACATTTTGTGATCATAATATTGATTTTGTTATTTGCGTTGAACTTTTAAAAGCATTTGTAGGCCCTATGTATACAGGCGTGATTTTATCATTAATTGCCTCTTGTCTTTGTGTTTTTCTCACGTTTGCATTTAAATGTTGGTCGTCTAAAAACTCTTGATGCGCTCTCAAACTGATTCCTTCAAAATCAACACAAGGCAAAAAATTCGATTTTCTACCAAACTTGCAAACAGCCAGGCAGCCAGCAGTACTTTAATTATTTCACTTGTCACATCGTAACGTTTTGCGTTACAATCAGTGGCAGTTTTAGAGTTTTTGGACTGAAGGGGGCTTTAAAAAAGTCAGTTGATCTAATAAGAATTAAGCATTAGGAGGTTTTGTTACCAACAGACATTGTAGCCAAGGTATGGCTAATTAAACGTTAAACTAGGGGAGGGGGCTAAATGTATATAGGGGCATTATATTGCGCTTGTACTGAGAACTACAGAGAGAACTAAGTGATAACAAATGCAAAAGTTGACAAGACTAGTTTTAGTCTATTAATTTATGACACTCACTCGCTTGATTCAAGTTAAAAATATATTCCATTAAACTAATTCACATTCTGTCGCCAGAATGGCATCTTAAGTGAAACTTGCATCTGTTCAGCAATCGGGGTATTAGCTGAAATAAGGCTGAACGAATTGAAGTAATCGTGCACAGGTAATTGGTCAGACATGCGTAAAGCAGCCTAACAGAATAAAAACCAGTAGCCTACCCCTCAGTGGTATAAAATTATTTCTGTATTTAAGAAGAATCAGAAAATGATATCCTGAATATAGTCCACAGTGAAAAAAAGGCAAGACTTGTTAAGACAAGATTGTTTCATTCGCACATCCATCACTTTTATCTTTCCAGTTTATCTCTATTATGGCCGTATCCTGAATTTCTCTCTGAAGGCGTAATTCTCTAATAATATTAGCTATGGGGATAGTTGTCCATACTTGCTCAGCATGGCTACCATGCGTAACCTGATGGACTCGATAAACGGCTGATGTCTGCTCAGGCCTTCCATAAAAGCAGGCAATTTTACCCGTGTGGACGGTTCTGTTAGCGAAACGCCTCCGTCATTTTTCAAACGATATAACTCTCCTGTCGATAATGAAACAATTGCGTGAAGAACTGTTCGAATGATTGCTCGATCGCCTTTTCATGACCGTTAGCGAAAAACGTCAAATAAACATTTTTTGACCGTTCTGTGATCTCGAGTTAAATGAAATTTGGTTGTTTCAGAGCGTCCCGAATTGCCGTCTTTACCGCTGTTATTGGGCGTCCATTAAGGTGTCGCAGGCGAAATATTTACTCGTGTCATTTCCCTGCATGGACAGAATATAGCGCAGCTGCAAGCCCCATGTGATGGAATTCTGCCTCAAATATTTGTTCGGGAAGAAGATGGGCCTAACCTACTCTGACGTAGGTCAGCGTCGTCGATTGGTATACGCTGGCTATACGCGAAGAGGGACCGCCGTGGGGTTATACGTATGCACCTCTATTACATGTAGGATAAGTGTATGTATACATATAATACACTTATGTACAATTGTGAAGATATATATACAAATGCACACATATATGTAGGCCATATACACAGGCCTATGCACATGATTATGTAGGCCTATTTGTGTGCCTGTGCACAAGCATTATACATGTATGTGTTGTATCTATCTGTACGTATCTGTATGTAGGCTATCTGTACAGTGTACACTCTATTGTATTGTATTGTATTCGGATATTTATAAAGCGCTTCTAGCGGGAGGGCCATTCAGAAGCGCTCCCAGTGCGAGATACCCCGAGAGAAGAAGCAAGTTTTAAGAAACTTAAAAGAGGTATACCTGAGAGAATAGAAGAACGAACGGACAAAGAACGTATAAACAATACGGTGGCGTTGTAGCGAATCTACTATGCACGGTCTTCCACAAATTAAATTCTCCACCTTTTCCACGACGTCCATGGTTCTATCATTTCTATGCATGTTTCTGTAATGAAATTCGTTGCATAACTACTTATTGCGAGCATGATAGGCGCCGACCGCCTTGACAGCCTTGGGTGCGAATGCACGCAGAAAGAAAGTTCAGTGGGTGCGTGACACCCAGAAGAATTCGGACCTTAAATTCAGCTTTTTGCACCTAAGTAATCTCACAACTTCAGAAGTACAACGACAACACAAATACCCAACATTGCATGATCTCACAGTCACAGCCAGTACATAAATAATTTATTTAATTATTTATTATTTAAAATAATAAATAAATAATAACACTGTAGCATCCTAACGTCGCCGATTTCCAAAACTTTTTCTAACCTCGTAACCCTTGACAAGAAAACATTTTCTTTCTCCGAAAATCCGTTAAAACTCACCTAACTAAGAAAGGGAAGGGAGTGGGAGGGCAAAGGGTAGAGGGAAGGGAGGGAGGACCCATGCACCCAGAGACAAAAGCAAAAGTCGGCGTCTATGTATGATTGCGAGTTACACACTTTAGTGTATAGGCCTATAGTTCATCAAATTAATTTATTAATTAATTCATTTTGATAATTTATATAGCGCCTCTTCAAGAAACCTACTCAGAGGTGCTCCAAGTCCAGCCACGGTTAAAAAAGAGAAGACTTAAGGTGGCGGTAGAAAGTAGGTGAACTCGGAACTGCCTCATGGAAATAAGCGCAAAGAAGGTGGGAGCCCATTCCACGTAGAAGGGCCAGCCACTAAGAAGGTATAGGCTATAACATCCGAATGACAAAGGTCTTACGGGTTAAGAAGTCGGCATTAGGTAGGCTATAATTCTCTGCAAATCCTATCCCGATTCCTACTCTTTAAATCCCATCCTGTTCCTTAAACGCTTCTAAAATCTCAGCATGGTTCTTCCTCTTTTTATCTCCCTCGCCGCTCCAGCCCCAAATACCATCCACCATAGCGGTCTATATCTGCCTGACCTCAGTGATATTTTACTTCTAAAAATAATTCCTAATTCAGTTCTAATTCAGTTCTGAGCTCTTGAATTTTACTTCTAATTCTAATTTTACTTCACAAATAATTTTACTTCTCATTCCTATTTTAGTTCTTAAATAATTTTACTTCTAATTTTAGTTTTCCAAACAATTATTAATTTCCGCGCTGTAAAAGTTTACATCGCTTGCATGCAGAAGCACGCCAAACTTATTGTTTCGAGAAAGAAAAAAACTGAGGTAAAGCAAGGGGTGGAACGTTAGTCGAACAATGCAGCATCTATTCCCCTCTGAAGACTTGTAATGCTTTTATTTTTTCCATCAAGTGCTGTTCCACAAAGTCGGCATTTTCTCAGTTGGTTCTTGGCATGTAGATCTGCCTGTATCTTCGTCAAATGAAAACTCCCAAACCGGCCAATCTCGCTTCCTTGCGGCCAACATTCTCAATAAACTCATAGTTTTACAATTTAACTATCGAACCCTAAATAAAAAAATGGCGTACGAAACTGGGGTCATTAGCACGCAAGTGAGACAATTAGGCCAATTGGACAACGAAGACCAAGGGCATCGAGAAAAATGAATGGTATGCGCAGCGGCTTTACATCAGCCAACGTTTTCCAATGGATAATGTGTTTGGATCGCGTGCAATTTTACTCCCATTCATCTCAACTTAAGTTAAGCACCACAAGAAGTAAAATGATTTTACTTCTTAAAATAATTGTTAATTTCGTTCATAATTTTAGTTCTGCAAATAATTTCTAATTCAATTCCTAATTTCGTTTTTGCCGCTGAAATAATTCCTACTTTTACTTCTAGTTTTCGTTAACGAAATCGTTTAATTTTACTTCTAATTTTAGTTTTCGTTAACGAAAATATCACTGCCTGACCTTTGACTCGACTCAGTAGGCCTACTTGGAACCGAACCTGACAAAACTTGCATGCCAATGACCAGTTCACACTATATACCCTGCTTCACAGGTTCGTCCACGTATACGCCTAGGCCTACTGTAATTGTAGGTCTATTATAGTATTAATAATAGGCCTGTTACAATGCAAGCCTAGATGTAGGCCTATCACATTTAGACTATGATCTAATGACTTTTATCAACTCTTGAAGCTGCATGTTCTCTCTTTGGTAAGCTGATATAGGACCGATTCCGAGTAGATGTCGAAAGAGGCGCTATACAAATTCACAACGAACGAATAAAGGATAACGCTTTGCATAATCCTAGTAATGAAAGGCATGGTTATGCAGTTTTCCGTTGTTTGCGAAATGTGCATTGTATAGGCCTACATAGGCCCTAACTGATGTTGTGTTGTTCAGACTTATTACTCAGACTATCTATCATTATGACAGGAAGAAAAAATAAAGAAAATAGGAGGAAAAACTATTGGAGGTATAGAATACAAGCAATCGACTATGCCATTTGTTGGCTAGAGTCTGGTTCAGAACATATAAACAGGAAATGTGCGTCATCTTTGACTCCAGCTAGGCATTTTGGGAGCTTTACCTTCTTGACTGCGTATCATGCACCTTTTCAGGAACTTATGGTGACTAAAATGCGTCAGTCCAGATCGCCCCGTCGTCCTACTCATCAACAGATTCCTGCAAATGACCAAAGTCAACAAATGGCATAGTCCATTGCTTGTATTCTATCCCTCCTCTAGTTTTTCCTCCTATTTTCCTTATTTTTCTCTTTCCCTTCATAATATTCTTAGCCTCAGTAATAAGTCTGCACAATACACCCTAAATGATGTACGAATAATTAACTACCGTTTATAGAAATATGACAGCCAATTTGCAAAAACGTTTGAAAATATTTCCGTCTGTACATGCGTTACTAAGCGCTCGGCTCCGCAACCCGCCGGCGGTCGCTATGGCTGCTCTGCGCAAAACGAACCAATTAATTACACATCAGTATCGTCTGCCACATTCGCGGGCGCCAAGAAGAAGGCGCGTTCAGCTGCGCGCCGACGAATAACCACGATGGTCATTGGCTGAGCTCTAATCGACGATAGCCAATCAGCGAAGCCTCCTGGAAGGCTGTTTTTCTAGGACAGCCTCCCGTCACCAGAGGGACGATCTGTCGACATCAGTTTCGACGCGATATATACTCCTGTCGCCAGAAGTCACGCTCAATTTTGCAGACGAACTCTTGACGAACTAACAATCATCTCGTTGTTCGCGAAACTTCACTCGAAGTTTCAGTTTTTAAAAACTGACTATTGAATTAAAAAGTATTATATTGAAATAATATATATCGATGTCTGATCTCTGCTGCTGTTGAAAGTGTCGTCAGATATCGAATTGGAGATATTAAAATAGGCCTAAAAACGTTAGATTAAGTTTTCGAGAATGACGACTAAGTTATTTTACGTTCCTGAAGTAAATTGTTCTTAGTCATCACCCTGACTTTCTGCGCTTATTGCTTTGAGTGAAGGATGTGTAGCGAATGATAATTACGGCGCAATAGAAGTTGATGGATTTTACTGAGATGCGTTGGTACTCTTAGTTGCTGGGATGTTTTCCTCACCCACCGAAACCGGATAAATCATCTGAGAAGGAGGTGGAGGACGGAAGAGGTAACCCTCCCCTGCAGACATGAGTGAGACGGAATCAGACGCATCCCCGTGTCCCGACCTGACCAGGGTTGGGTCGGACAGGGCCTACAGCGACCACTCTCCCCCCTCACACCAAAAAGACGCCACGATGGCAACAACGACCTCACTGTCGTCGTCGTCGTCGTCATCATCATCATCATCACCGTTATCCACAAGACCCCGTTTATCGTTCGGAATCAACGAGATCCTTGCCGACGCTGGCCCCGTCAAACCCCGCCCCAAGTACCCCGACTCTGGGGTTCATTCTTCTGATGGGACACCCTCATCCAACCGGACACCCTTGCAGCCCTATCTTCGACCGTCACCCGGCCCTGGCCAGAACTCATCCTCCATCGGGGGCATGGCGCTGCTCGACCCCAGTTCGTTCCCCTACGCCTCCTACCTGCCGGGCATCATCAAGGTCCCCGCCTATCGACTGACGTGCAGTGCAGGGCAGGTACCGACATCTGCAGCGACTGCGGCTGGAATCACGGCCATGATGTTCCCCTGGATGCAGGAGAGGAAGGATCGACTGAACGGTAGGAAGATTCCTTCCCAGGGGCGTAACTTTAGTCTAAAAAGTGGGGGGTACCAATACTTTGGTCTAAAAAGTGGGGGGTACCAATTTCTTCTCCACTTTAGCTTTTCGCATGGCGCCCATTTTGAACATATTCCCTGTCAGTATTCTCATTAATTTTGGTTGCCGGTTTACATGTGTATCTAAGTATTTTCGTACTTTTGGTGTTGACTGCGTTCTCTGAGAAGGCACAATAATAAAATATTGATTGACATTGTTTAAAAAGTGGGGGGTACAGTACCCCCAGTCCAAAAAGTGGGGGGTACGGGTACCCCTCGTACCCCCACAAATTACGCCTATGTTCCTTCCTATAGAGATTTAGAGTCAAGACTATCAATTGGGAATTATGAAGAAGACGATGCAGAAGGAGGAGGAGGAGGAAGAGGAGGTGATGAACAACAAGAAGGAGGAGGACGAGGACGAGGACGAGGAAGAAGAGTAGAAGAAGAAGGAAGAGGAGGGGAAGAGAAGAAAGAAGGCTAAGGAGGAGAAGGAGAATATTCTTTCCTAGAGAATTAGGTCCACTGATACTATGATTAAAATTTGATAACTGTAAAGAAATCTGCAACTCAGACTTCCAATAATTCTAACGACGACTTGAGATGATGGTGACTGCCATGAAATCTAATGCAATGTAGTTGCAGTGTGATGCTTACGCAATGTGACTCACTGCAATGTAATGAATTTGATATAGCCTAATGCAATGCATTTTCGTGTTATATAACGATACAACAAGACATTCATATGGCGCCTTGCAAAGCTGCTGCTGATGTGATGATGATGATGACGACGAGGACGAGGAGGAGGAGAAGGAGAAGGAAAAAGAGGAGGAGCAAGATGAGGAGGAGGAGAAGGAGAAGGCCGCAGCGCTCGTGAATAAGTTAGAGCCGTGCGCGTTTAACTGGAAGTTGCGCTGTAGAAATTATCGAGTTCACGATTACGATAATGAGGATTGAAAGTTATCACCATAGATCACATGAATGCTACGATAGCGATGATGAGGGCGTTGATTAGATGACAACAACATCGATGACAACGCCCATGACAGTGATGATGAGGAGGTCCTTCGACGACGATGTTGATGATAAGAATGAAGATGACGATTATAATACTGATGATGATTATAATCATGATGCTCATGATGATGATGACGATAATGATGATGATGATGGTGATGTTGACGATGACGATTAATATAGTGATGATGATGATGATGATGATGATGATGATGATGATGATGATGATGATGATGATGATGATGATGATGATGATGATGATGATGATGATGATGATGATGATGATGATGATGATGATGATGATGATGATGATGATGATGATGATGATGATGATGATGATGATGATGATGATGATGATGATGATGATGATGATGATGATGATGATGATGATGATGATGATGATGATGATGATGATGATGATGATGATGATGATGATGATGATGATGATGATGATGATGATGATGATGATGATGATGATGATGATGATGATGATGATGATGATGATGATGATGATGATGATGATGATGATGATGATGATGATGATGATGATGATGATGATGATGATGATGATGATGATGATGATGATGATGATGATGATGATGATGATGATGATGATGATGATGATGATGATGATGATGATGATGATGATGATGATGATGATGATGATGATGATGATGATGATGATGATGATGATGATGATGATGATGATGATGATGATGATGATGATGATGATGATGATGATGATGATGATGATGATGATGATGATGATGATGATGATGATGATGATGATGATGATGATGATGATGATGATGATGATGATGATGATGATGATGATGATGATGATGATGATGATGATGATGATGATGATGATGATGATGATGATGATGATGATGATGATGATGATGATGATGATGATGATGATGATGATGATGATGATGATGATGATGATGATGATGATGATGATGATGATGATGATGATGATGATGATGATGATGATGATGATGATGATGATGATGATGATGATGATGATGATGATGATGATGATGATGCTGATGATGATGATGATGATAATGATGGCGACTACAAACATGATAATCTTAAATGAAAGGATCGACAGCATCAATAAACCCCTCTTATCCTCGCATCGCTATTTGTGATCGTCTGCCGTTGACTTTACGATTCTCCACACAGAACCAACATACCCTACTACTGTCTTCTGATAAACTTGGTAATTTATTAATTAATGAAATAAGATTTTATATTATATTGATATAATTAATTAAACAGTATTAGCCAACAATTGCTTTCTTGTAATACTGGATAATATAATGAATTATTAAAAAAACGAAATTTTAAGTTTCCCTAATAGAAAATACATATATCAATCATGATCAAAACTTACTTAATCTAGTATTATTAGAAACTAATAGTTCGCCATTAATTTTCTCTAATACCTGATAATAAAATAATTAATAGCCAACTTATTACTGAGCTCTGCGATCATATCATCTTCCTCCTCCTCTTGCGCCTCATCCTCCTTATCTTTCTCTTCCTCTTCATCCTCCTTTTCTTACTCTTCCTCTTGCTCCTTCCCATCCTCCTTCTCCTCCTCATCATCATCATTAGCAAGCATCATTTGAATGCTCTTACTAAATAAAGTTTAAAATCAATTAATAGTAAATTAGTAATTCATGAAAGGTCAATGCAGAATTGGTTCCCTTGTAGTTTCTCGACGTATAGGTCATCCCTACCAGAACCGTACCCCTCCGAAGCGGAAGAAGCCTCGCACGTCCTTCTCCCGATTGCAGATCATCGAACTGGAGAAGCGATTCCACCGACAGAAGTACCTGGCGTCTGCCGAGAGGTCAGCTCTGGCCAAGGGTCTCAAGATGACCGACGCTCAGGTCAAGACCTGGTTCCAGAACAGAAGAACCAAGTGGAGGTATACGACGCAGAGACGATCTCTTCTGATCTAATGATTTCAGGGCCGCAATTAAGCATACGCTAAAGAGTTACAGCTTAGGGTCTCACAATCCACAGGGGGACCTAAAAAATTCAGAATTTGGGGTATTTTTAAATTTTATGTGTACTGTATATAATATATTATGTAGAACCTTTTCAAACGGCTTGTGTAGCAAATTCCATCTCGCCTGAGTAAATGCATTCATTTGAAAATAATTTGAATTTTTCCTTTAAATGCCTTGCTATTCAATAATTAAAAGGCATACAAGTTTTCAAGTTTTGTTGGACCTTCTGGTGTAATTTCTTCACAAGGGGCCTCAAAGCTGTAGCTTAGGGCCTCACCAAGTCTAAATCTGGCACTGCGTGACTTCTATGTGTGGCATAGTCTTGTTGCATATGTATTGTATTTTGTTGCATGTATTGTATAGCATAGCATTATATTGTTGTAATTAATTGTATGTATTGCATTGTATTTAATACTGTGTTACCACAATGCCCAAGACATTTAATCGGTGGTCGCTTTAGCGACGAGAGCGTACTAAAAGCGACTGCAGGAAACCAATGCAGCTTGTCGTTTAACCCTATGACGCACACCTTCCGATCCAACACATTTAGCACACCTGGGGTCTAATGGACCCCATCGATAACACGGCCCCCAGTTCTACAATTTTAATAGAACATGGAAATGAATGATCCTAGTTAAGGTGCGAGAGAGTGCATGCAGTTATGCAACATGTTTGGATCATGGTATGATGTTATATTCACTGTAAGAAATTTTTTATTGTGATGAACAATAATCAGTTATTCAAACGTACGCAGATAGATTAAACAGCGCTTTTACCGGGCTTGTGGTGCTGCTTGAAATTTTGATTGCTGGTCAAAACCGAGTTGTCTATCGTTATGTTTCTTCCAGTTTTGTACCATGGAAGTACAAGTCTTTCCATTATTTATGTAACCGGGATTATGCAATGGTCAATGCGTCATGAGATTATCAATGTTACAGCGTGGGGTCTGTTGGACCCCAGGTATGCTAAATATGCCCGAGGTGTCTATTTGAATTTTTACTCTTTAACCAAAAACATAAATCTCTTTAAAGTTATCCACAAATGTAGTGGGATGAATTTCTGAGGAATTAGAAATATATCAGATTTTTACTATTTGTATCGACGTAGTTATCAAGAAACTGCCATCGCTGGGGTCCAGTAGACCCCAGGTGTGCGTCATAGGGTTAAGTGCTAATGTACAATCGCATACGCACACTAGTAGGCTATGCACATTTAACAGTAGCACATTCAGTAAAACATAAAGTGATTTTCAGTGGAATGCATACTATGCCATGCAATGCGTGCAATACATTACAATACTCATAGTACTATTGCAATATATACAACTCTATACAATGCACAACAAGCATTGTCATATCAACAATATACAGTATAATGCGTAAAATTATTATATGATGCAACATTATACAACACGTATACAGTACTATAGAATGCAACATACGATACATACGATACAGTAATAACATTACTATGGAAGGTTAACTTAGGAGGTAACCCTGCTAAGCGGGATCATGGTCCCTTTTGGGTCTCCTCTTGTCGCCAATGTCAACAAATTAATGTTGATTGCCTTGTACTCCAAAAAATGGCTTCAATAAAAGGAATAATTGATTGATTGATTGATCGATTGGTTGGTTGGTTGACTGACTGACTGACTGACTGATTGATTGATTGATTGAGAATATACAACTTTGTATAGTAACGCCGTTGTCCGGTCAGCACCACTGTTACGGATTGGTGTAGGTGCACCATCGGCTGATGCGTTGTGCATTAGACACCGGCGCGACAGACATTATAAATTGCAGTACACTTTGTAAGTAAAGGTAAATGCGCCTGTTTTTCAATAGCGCCCGTTTGACCTCGATCCCGCTCATTTCTCAAAGAATTGATCGGGTGAGATCCTTCACCACCTCTGCCCTTTCACAATAGCGCATGTTTGGCCTCGACCCTGCATGCTCATTTCTCAGTGAATTGATCGGGTGATGTCCTTAATGTTGTAGGCGGCAGACGGCTGAGGAACGAGAGGCCGAGCGACAGGCGGCCAATCGCTTCATGCTCAGCCTCCAGGCCGATGCCGGCAAGAACATCTACAACTCTCCCGATCCGCTGTGCATGAACAACGCCTCCCTACACGCGCTTCAGAACCTCCAGCCGTGGGCAGACGAGTCCAGCAGGACCTCGTCCTGTGACCATGCTCTACCCGGATACCTCAGCACTCCCGGTCCACCGAACACGAACTCATCGGCCAACGTATAACATCCGAGAATAAAAACCAACAAATGACACTCCTTCTCAGCGCCTATGGCACTCCCTGGCGGAATGGCTAATGGAAGGAAGGAAGGAAGGAAGGAAGGAAGGAAGGAAGGAAGGAAGGAAGGAAGGAAGGAAGGAAGGAAGGAAGGAAGGAAGGAAGGAAGGAAGGAAGGAAGGAAGGAAGGAAGGAAGGAAGGAAGGAAGGAAGGAAGGAAGGAAGGAAGGAAGGAAGGAAGGAAGGAAGGAAGGAAGGAAGGAAGGAAGTATAGAAGGAATAGGTGCAAGGATAAAAGAAGAATGGAAGAACGGAAGAAAGTAAAGAACGAATAGGGAATAATAGAAGGACGAAAGAAATGGGAAAGTGGGACGCATGAATGAAAGGATGGACTAACAGAAACAGATATAGAGAAAGAGAGAGGCAGAAAGACAGAGAATAGAGGGATAAATGGGAGAAAGAAAAAGAGCTAACAACTTAGAGATGTACAAGTGCAATTTATGTCAAATTCATCTGAAACCCATAGAAGAACCCGCACTGGAGATAAACAGTACAACTGTAATTTCTGTCACAAAGCATTTGCTGGAAAAGAAGAATGGATAAAAGATAAGATGGGTTATCAGAAGGAAGGAAACTCGGAACGAAAAGAATGAGAAGAGGGCAGAAACGAATGGAAATAGGATGGCAGGAAGTAAGGAAGTCACGAATGAAAGAAGGAAACATGGAGGGAAAGTAGACAAAATGTCATGTCTTGTCATGTCGCCGTCTTCGCTTTGCGATGGTAGGCTGCAGGAATGGATCAACATTGCCCAGCGTTTTCTATCTCGTATTGCGACCATTAGGCTGCTTCCTGACAGCCCAATCCATCCTATAATGTTGCCAGGATGTTCTTGATCTATCGCTGCTGCGAACCCCTTCTACGAGAAGACAATACACGAGGGCAATCAAGGAATCAGACAAATGAACATACAATCAGCTAATTTTCTTAGGGAAAACGAAGCAGACAGGTTATGGAATGGACCGCCGCCACAGTGGATAAACTGAAACTTATAGGCAGAAACCCGGCAACGTAGAACACGTGCACGCAGAGCCTATGATCCAAACACGTACTCAGCACACAGTCTTTTGATTTACTCTTTTCATTTACTAGTCTGGTGAAATTATGTGTTCTTTATTTGCAGGATTGCGAAGCTGTTATGCATGTATCATGTATGTACGATTGTACGTACGTGTGTATGCATGCGTGTATGTATGCATCTGTGATTTTTATAGAGCGCATTTATGGACCTCTTAAAAGCTTCTGTCAGAAAAATTGTATATTTTTAGTCTTTCGTTCTTTAATTTGTCTATTAATTTTTTTCATTTATTGAAGATGTTCTGTCTTTGCATGAAGATATAGATACTAGATAGTAATATTCGATCGTTGCGATTCGAGCTCCTAGACTAGTTCGATTCCTGCCCCAGTTTGGTACCTTTTCATTTCATGTAATTATTTACAAAAACTTTACGTTAATTTGTTAATAATAATTATTCAGAATGTGCTAACTCTGAGAAAATATTTTGTAAATACTCAACCTTTCAATCACGCATTGAGTTGTCGTCTCTCCAAGAAACAATTACTGTCCGTTGATTGTTATTAGTTACTGTTTAATCGTAATCGTAATTTCGAGATTTCTACAGCGTCCATAAACGCAAAATCGCGGGAACCAGCCTATTCACAGGTGCTTAGTCAAAACAAAATCTATAGGGGTAAAATCGATAACAGGGCACGATCTAAAGGGGTCAGACAACATTTAGACGGTTAAGTTGGATTGTGTTCAAAGTTGAAACGAGGGATGCTATGGGGAAGGTGTCCTGTTGATCACGTTAGGTTTAAGTAGTGCAACAGAAATGCAGCGATTAATTGCATTTTATTGTATTGTATAGACAATAGAAAATTATGTATAGCACTTTGGGCCCTTTTGGTGCAGACTTGTAATTGGGCCTATCTGAATGTTTTTAACATCGCAATATGTCAATATTCCGAAAGAAAACAAGTTTCATGCTGAGGATCTTGAATTAAATTCCATTCTCGACCCAAGTCAATGTTTCGTGTGTAGTTTGAAACTGCAAAAACTGTGGAAGATCAATTCGAAAACCTTGGAAGATCTGCCAGGAACACGTAATACATTTGAGACTGAACTAAAGGCTATAGCCTTCATAACATACAAAGTCACCGTTTCAGTAGTAAAATGCAATATTGATATTGCCCTACTTCTGGAGTTCAGAAATGCTCACACAACCATACGACAGAACATCGATGGCGCTGAGCAACTGTGAGTTAAGGACTTGCTCAAGGTGCGCATACACAGAGTCCACCTGAGTGAGGGCTCGAACCCGTACTCTCCACGTTACAGATCGAGCACCCTATCAGTTCGAGTACCGTGCCCTCGATGACCGCAGTATACATACTGATGCTGAAGTCCGGTAATACTGGCAGCCTTTCACAAACAAGAGCAACGTTACATTAGTACAAAACTCGGATAAACGCATATCTGTGTCTTGGATCGGATGGGGTCGACAGGGAGAGTAGAAAATGATATCCTAACCATGCCCTACAACATTTAAAGTCACTTAATTAACTTACACACACAATTAGTTTTACACGGGAAATCGTTTGCATTTCCGTTAAATGATTTCTAGACATTAGGCTATACAATAGACGCACATGTATAAGCATGAATAAGAAATACATGGATGTCTTTAGCACGTAGAATACACATAGGCAGTGTATGAACTGATGGGGCGTGTAACGTAGCAGGAAGGAAAGTACGTGTAGCCTAATATACGAGGGGCGTTCAGTAAGTTTTGAGCCTAACCTATTTAGACAAAAGGTACACGAATGAGCACACATTTATTTTTCAACATAGTCATCGCCTTTGTCAATGCACAGTTTGTAGCGATCTCGGAGTTTTTTAATGCCAGTAGAATTCAATAGTTCTGATTGCCCCATCAACCACTCTTCTGCATACTTGAGCTCATCATCGGTCGAAAATCTCCGTCCACGGAGGTTTTTTAAATTTGGAAGCACATGGTAATTATATGGTGCCAGGTCAGGAGAATATGGTTGATGGCGCATTTCTTGAAATCCGCATTCAACTCCAGCAGCATCCAACATGTAACCTCTGGGCAGGTGCATGCATCGACAATCCTTCATTTCTGGTTAAGCATTCGGGGGACCCATCGCGCACAGACTCAACAAGTGTCCGTGTAAAATCGTCATAACTGAACCAGTGCTAATGCCCACGGTGTCAGCTATCAGCTGCACATTGACTCGACGATAGCCAGGCTC
>OY744606.1:74950117-75042617 GCA_963556255.1 Allolobophora icterica | reverse complement strand
AGGAAGCAAGGAAGCAAGAAAGGAAGGAAGGAAGAAAGAAAAAGAAAGAAAAAAAGAAAAAAGAAAGAAAATGTAAGAAAAAAGAAAGAAAGAAAGTAAAGGGTAAGAAAGAAGCATAATCAGAAAGATTGAAACCAAAAATATAAATGACAGTAAGCAAAGACTGCACGTCGTCATGAATCTGCAGGGCCTACACATCCAACAAAAGAAAGAACGAAGAAATGAATAGACGTTTGTTTACCCTGAGACAAAATACAACCAAGAGGACGCACAAGTCGCGTAATCCGTATTTAAAGGAATGACGCATTTCGTAGAGCCAGAAGGCTGAGCGCAGCGTACTCAGCGACCAGCGTAGTCGCTCAATTAATTTTTCAAGCAGACGATTTTCTGCAATGGCGGCGTCCCGCTGTTTCAGTTAAGCAATGGCCGTCAGCGCGTTTATTCTGAGACGACGGGGGACGGAATGAACTGTTATTAATATAGCGCCCGTGCGGCGGAGGACGCGGCTGAAGGGACCATTAATCTTCGCAAAAACCAGACGGTGATACGTCATTACATTAAGCTGAAAATGCAGCCTATTTAATTAGCCTGTCCAATAGAACAAATGGAATAAAAGGGATCTATTGCAACACTAACAGTTATTCATGAAATATTCACCGGCCGGGCCTTTCCATAACATTTGCGCTCTCTGCAACGCGTACTTCGTCGCCGTTTGCCTATATTGCGTTCCCCCGTCGCCGCATAAGAGTGCCGACAAGTCTGCATGTCATGCATGTTTTAAACAAAATCTAATTTATACGATGATATTACGGCACTGCATTCGCCTCACACGTTCAAGAATATAACAGCCGACCTTCAAACAAGCGCTTACGTGGAATAACAGCTCAGCCCTTGGTGTCACAACGCTCTCTCTCTCTCTCTCTCTCTCTCTCTCTCTCTCTCTCTCTCTCTCTCTCTCTCTCTCTCTCTCTATAGTCATACGCAGAAGTCCGGAGTCGGCATTCACTCTTCCTAAATCAATCGGTTGGCTAAAGGTTGACAGAGAGCAATTTCCGTTAAATGCACACATTTTCCATTAAATATGTAAAACGTGTCAGTTCTATGAAAATGGAATTTGTACGAATGTTTTTAATACTAGTGCTTCGTCGGAAACAAGAATCGTGTTTCCCTGCAGAACTGTTTATTCACCCAAAGTAGCTTACTGGAATATACAGGCATTACAGTGTCGCTAAGGTTATACCGCTTAATGTAAAAGAATTCACATTTGACTACAGATAAACACAGAATGCGTTGTTTCGTTGCATTAAAGGAGATATAATTATGTATGACTCTATAGGCTACTTGTACAGGCAGTAGCGTTATGTACGCGCAAATCATTCCCATATACATCATAAACATATATGCAATTGTACGTTTGTATTCACGCATGTATACTCTGCGTACGTATGTATGTATGTATGCATATTCATGTATGTGTGTCAGTATGAATGTATGTATGATTGCATGTGTGTTTGGTTGTCTCAAATTAATAGTCTGTCTATGTGCAAGCTTCTCCAACGACTTTGGCGTCAAAGAAGTGAACCCTACATACGCATGTATGTATTGTATACTCACTCACTGAGACATCATATCAGTCGTCTTGTCATTCGTCTGTGCAGCTGTTGCTCACTGCCATTGAGGAGGCGCAGCCGTGGATGTCGGCCTATAAACTCCCTATAATCCATCGAAAACTGAACTTCTATTACTGGGTACTCCGCAAAAACTTCAGAAACTTGAGTGGCTTAAATCAGAGGTTCTTAACAGGTGTGTCGCGAATCGACCGGCAGTGTGTCGCGTAAACATGGTGTGTCGTTAGTGTGTCGCGAGAAATTTGTGTGTCGCGAATTCTCAGAGCCTACGTCCGTCATTCTTGCATTACACTTACTTAACAAGTGTAGCGGACGTAGGCTGTGAGAATTCGTAGCACTCTATTTATATATTCTATTATATCGCAATCTGTCACTGAATTTCGAAAAATACGTTCCGTCATCTTCAGATGATAATATTCAGAAAACACGGTGGATTTTGAATCCCTTCCTCAGAGACAATATCAATTGAACCGATTTGAATGATGAACAGGAAACGCTTATTGAGCTGCAATGTGATTCTAGAATGAAGATATCGTACAAGCTATCCTCAAGAACTCAGTTCTGGGCTAAGACGTAGGCCTACAAAGAAGAACATTACAAAACACTGGCGAGCAAAGCTATCAAAGAGTTGGTTTCATTTCATAGTTCCTATTTATATGAGCAAGGTTTTTCACAGAAGATCAACATAAAGAACAAAAAACGGAACAGACTGGTTGGAGGTGCCTCTCAACCTGCTTACGTATTGCACTGACAAAACCTTTGGATCCTCGTTTCAATAATAATGATCCAAAGAAAAATCCAGGAGCAAAAATCCCATTAACTGCTGCTAACTTAACGTAGGAACTCGAAAGGATTCAATATGACATTTTCATTCATTAAACATGTTAACAATTTAAAATTTTAAATAAATAACAGTTGAACTTTAACATTTTAAAAAATATTCCCATATGACAATTGCATGGTGTGTCGCCAAATTTGGTTGCAAGTTTAGGTGTGTCGTATGTCAAAAAAGGTTAAGAACATCTGGCTTAAAGCCCTGAAACTGGGCGACTCCCATGATATTGATTTGACTAGCGTGGCTCGTAACTTGGGCCTTGTTGTTTATATTATATTGTTTCTTACTCACATAGAAAATGGTTGTTTTAAGTCTTCATACATGAACATTAGTGACAGAATTAGGCGTCCACATTTCCTTGAAGATATCTGCCGCAAACGTATTGGTATACTCGATTAGCCTACTGCAAATTACTCACTCCTCGTTGGTATAGCAAAGTCAAATATGATGAAATTAAAAAGAGTTCAAAACTTTTGGCTAGGGCTAGGCCTACACGTCAAAATATAAACATAAAAGCCATATGCTTAAATCTTTACATTGGCTTCCTGTGTAGGATTTGTTCTTAAATTAGGGCTCATAGTTTACAAAACATTTAATGCTGGCCAACCGCAGCATTTAAAGCCAGTAATGATTCCTCAGGCTCAGACTGGGCATTATTAAAAGAGGACAGCTTTCAGTGGTCATACCTAGTACGAGTCGCTAAGGAATTACCGACTGACTTGATGAATTAGCGACTGACTTTGCGACTTAGTCGACTAGCCGTAGACATTGAAGCCAACGTATTTTCAACGCTACGTTTGCCTTACGAAAAGACGCCATTTTCGATTAAAAACAATTGCATGACGTCATGCAACGTATGTAGGCCTATACATACTCGGACCAAGTAATTTAAAGAACTGATGATCTGACATCAACACTGATTGTTAGACCGTTAGTTACAAGCAAGCGTTACTCCTGTCCTGCTGGCTGCTGCTGATGTCTTCGTTAAAAATTGAAACTCGGAGACCGCGATTCAAATAAATAATAAGCAAAATATTAACATGAACGAAGTCGCTAGCAGTCGATAGCTTAGCGACTGGTTTCGACTTGAGGGCTTAGCGGCGTCTGTGGCGGATGGCAGCGGTTCCGGGAGTACATAATACATTTAGTACTAGAACTGCTGTTACGAATCGAGCTCCACGTTCGATTCCAGTTTAGTATCTTAGTATGCATTATGTATGTATGCATGTACGTATGTAACTATGTATGCATGCATGTATGTATACATGTATGTATATGTCTATGTATGTATGCATGCATGCATGCATGCATGCATGCATGCATGTATGTATGTATGTATGTATGTATGTATGTATGTATGTATGTATGTATGTATGTATGTATGTATGTATGTATGTATGTATGTATGTATGTATGAATGTATGTATGTATGTATGTATGTATGTATGTATATATGCATGTATGTATGTATGTATGTATTTATGTATGTGTGTATGTATGTCTTTACGCAGATATGCGTACATGTTTGCATGTAGACATGCATGTTTTCCGTTCTGTGTGTAGGCGTATGTATCCCTCTATGTGTTCCGTGTGGGTCATTCAGAAGCGTTGGTCGGGATGAACTGCAGGTCCATCGTTTTCGGTGAAATACAGCGCTAAGCATCGAGCAAAATGTCGCTTACTTACACAGCGCCTGAGCGATGAGTCGACGACTTTCGCGTTCATCGTCTTCGCTGACAACTCGAAGCGTTGACTGCATATTTTATGACACGGCGTTTGTCGCGTCTCTTTGAAGGCGATCCGGCAAAACGCTCTTCGGAAATTGAAGACTACGACCGCTAATTATTTCACGTCAGCGGACGGCTTTCAAGTAGGACGACGCTCCATTAACCGCTCGAGTGGGAGCCCGTCGTCCGCGAAGGGGATGAGAGGGGGACGACGACGGCCTGCGTGCGACGGAGGACCAGGACCGAAGGGGACGAAGTAGCGGAGTCGTCGGTCACCCGTTCGTCATCAATCGTGGTCGACAGAGCACAAATCACGATTCTTGGAGTCCGGCTTTTTTCCGAAAGACAATTATTTTGAGAGCGAATAAAAATTAACTTAATTGTCGTCGTTGTTTGGATGGGCCTGGCCCGGCCGATGGGGGCGGTGGGCTGGCGGTGGCGGCGAATGAGGATGGAAGAGCCGTTAATGGACGGTTGGAGTCCGCGGGGAACCCTACGTTATGTCGCTGACCGGTGCTGGGCAGGCGGGCCAGCCAGCCGACGGCGAAGGCCCGACGATCATCCGTTACATTCAAGGCAATCATTTTATGCGGCTTCGGAGAACAATTGCGCTAATCGTCTCCTTGTGAGCGTCGATGGGCGAGGCGCTGTGGTCGGTGGTACCCGGCAGCCGCCGCGGGCGACACCCATCGACTGAGGGGCCCGGCCAACAAGGCGGCCCGCGGGACGCATTTCGTCAAATACGGCCGAACCCCCTCTGGCGGTGAATGGGTTCATTACACCGTCCGATTGGCCATCATGTCCATCATTTATAATATGACAAAACTATTACCGCGGGCACGGGTGGCCAATAATCGTCCCATTAGCCTTCGGTATCAATATACAACGCGTTTACCCTACAGACTCTGCCCATACATGTATGTATTGTCTGTGTGTGGGGGTGGGGTGGGGTGGGGTGGGGGGAGGTTGAGGCCATTGGTCATCGGACTGTGGAGACCAAACAGAACGATCCATTGTCATCGATGGTGCAGTAAACTGAGACTCTCCTTCCGACAAGACTGCGGTTTCACGCCGGAGCTATAAAAAGCAGGCATAAAAAGCCCATAGCTAATGAATGGACCAACGGCGATCGGGATATCTATCGATCTCAACGATAAATCCACATTCATATCGTTTTGTCCTTTCACTCCGAAAACTGAAAACTATACTTCTTGTAGAACGTCTTACCTTGAATTCTAATCAGCCCATGTGAATATATTACAACATACACGGCACGAACAGCACTGGGCATTTGCAGTAGTGGGTCCCACTATCTGGAATGACCTTCCCCTCTGCTCAGGGCCAAACTAATGACTGGCTTTTCCTCTTCGGTCTCGCGTTCCCTACAGGCATTTCTGTTTCCCCGGGGCTTCTGTGCTGAGAGCGCCTCTGAATAGTTATTCCGCGAGAGGCGCTTTATAAATGTCTAGATACAATACAATACAATACACATAACGCAACATAAAACTCACATTTCCTTTGAATTCTTTCGCTTCTTAGTGCATGCGTTTTTCTTTTGTTCACTTGTTACGTCGTCAAATGTATAGACACCCCAGTGACGTCATTTTTAAAGGCTGAATTAATGACGTCATTATAGCGGTTTAAATAACAGCCCAATAAGATTCAAGCTCAATCAAAAGCCAGTGTAGATGGACTAATTATTTTCGGATAGCTTAACTGAAAATGGAGCCAGTTAATTTTAGGTAAGCATTATGGGCTACACATACTATTATAATAAAACTTCACCGCTCCTAGCTCAACATCACCCAACAACACTTCGCTCGCTTCCCTTCATCTGAACTCTCCTCATTGCTCCTCTTACTATTATTATTAATAAACTAGTTGTATTGCCCGTCCTAAGACGGTTTAAAAAAATTAAAAGGTAATTTCCAACTGTACACGCGGTATTATTTATCGGCGCTATATCAATTCAAGTCGCAAATGGTCGTTTGGGCTTCTGTTCAGTTCGTCACTTCGTTATATTTCTGGCCCATATGATTTAAATCCGGTAAGCTCGTTCGTTTCAGCCTGTTCGCATAAGTGTGAAAAGGCCAGGCACGTAACTAGGATTTTTCGTTTGGGGGGGCTTAAACCTTGAACATGGCAACATTTATACAGTGTTCATACGAATTTTAGCCGTAAGCATACAACGGCTTGACTTGTTTGGGGGGGCTTCAACTTCGTTTGGGGGGGCTTAAGCCCCCCCAAGCCCAACGCTAGTTACGTCCCTGGAAAAGGTCCGTTTGAATGTGACCATTTTGTAAACACTGACTCATGAATATTCATTAGTTGGAAGCGGCCAATGAGAGGAGCGTAACAAAAATTAACTTCATGACTTCCTTCGTGACATTTTTCTTCCATTATTTATTATTATTAGTTGCGGCATGTCAGCTTGTTTTCAATGAACGAGTATTGTATTGCCATTGTTATTATTAATATTAATATTAGTAGTAGTAGTAGTAGTAGTAGTAGTAGTAGTAGTAGTAGTAGTAGTAGTAGTAGTAGTAGTAGTAGTAGTAGTAGTAGTAGTAGTAGTAGGCTAGTTGTGTAATATTATAAATAGGCCTACAGAACGCTATCATTGCTATTATTATCTGAAGCGCCATCTCAGCAGGGTGTGGTGGCAATGTCCCGGAGAGGTAGATGGCGTTCCTCCTTTGAACTAAATTATTATTATTATTATTAGTATTATTATTATTATTATTTTTATTTATTTTTATTTTTTTTTTTTTATTTATTTTTTTTTTATTATTATTTTTTTATGTTGTTGTTGTTGTTGCTTTTGTATGTATTTATTAAGCGTCTTTATCTTATGAGCAAGCCTTAATCGATGGCGCTGAGCAATTGTGAGTGAAGGACTTTCTAAAGGTCCCTACACAGCAGGGCTGTAGTGGTAGAATTAGAGGCGAGTACACGCTACCGGTTGGTTCTCCAAAATAAATTAGAGGTGAGTATACGCTACAGTATTTTGTGGGTATACGCCACAGTATTTTAATATAAATAAATATAAATATTTTGTGAGGTGAGTATACGGTCTCTAGAGGTAAGTAGGCCTACACGCTGTATACCCGCGTATACCCTCGACTACAGCCCTGCTACACAGCAACCGTCTCAGAGGAGGAGTTTCGAACCCGTGCTCTCTGCGTTACAAGGCGAGCGCTCAACCAACCGGTTATCGATTTGTAACTTTTGAGTTTCTCGAAGGAAGAGAAAGAAGTCGAGCTTTGAAGGATTTGTACTATTGACCTAATATTATTGTAGGATGAAGGGAGACGTCGAGGGCCTTCCTCTTCATCTCCAGCTGCCGCCGGCGTTGCGCCAAGGCCGCACCGGCGATCCCATGGCGATCCTTCGACCAGCCCTCAAGAACCTCGAGTTAGTCGAATCGACGAGAGTCCTGTCCGCCGTTGACGACGCCATCTGGCGAGTGGACGTCATCACCGCGATCGACCAGATCTCTCGCAACGTCAAGGTCATGGCCGCGTTCCTCGGGTCGACGTTGGTCGGCCTAGTCGAGCGACACCAGCAGGTCGTCGGCACCCTGGGCGACCTCAAGTCAAGGTCGGAGATAATCAAGAAGCTGACGTCGTTCCAGCTGATGGAGGCCTGCTACAGGGGCCCGATGCTTTCGTACCAGTCGATCAACATGAGCCGTCTGGATTTAACATCGCTGCAGTCGTTGTCGGGTTTGGAGGTACCCGTTGAGGAAGTGCCCTCGGAAGACTGGCAGAACGTTCCGTGGGGCCAGAAAAGAATCGAACTCGAGCCCTCCATCGACCAGTCTTCCACAGGTACCATAGCGCAGATCAAACGGCGGATGCGAGACGAGGAGGCGGAAGCAAGACGTGGATACGTTCTGAAAGCTGAGGACAGTGATGATGAAGACGATGACATGTTGATGTCCTTGAGGTCTTCGAAAAGTCGGATCAACCTGATGGAGAGCGGAGGCAGCAGTGAGGAGGAGGAGGAGGAGAAGGAGACGAAGAACTTGAGCGATCCGTTGATTGAGGTGATCGAGACCTCGAAGGTCGAGTACGTTCAGAATATCCAGGAGATCGCCTCGCTCGAAGCCCTCAGGTCGCAGCAGTCCCAGGACGGCGGATCGGGGGACAGCCTGAACCGGGTAATAAGCCTGCCATGGGCGTCGATCCAGGACTACGGAGGCAGCTCAATCCACACCCAGATCGACGAGCGCTTGAAGGCGAAGGCTGTGCGCATGAGTCTGCGTCTCGTACAGGACCAGTTGACGATGCTCGTCAGGAACATCCTGAGGGCCTTCCGTCTGAACCCAACCGCCATCGAAAGGATCCTTGCGGATAAGCAGCGGACGGATCCATCTCAGGAGTTCGTTGTCCTTCTCAAGGATCTGCGGCAGCTCATGCTCCAGCGTCTGCTGACGACCCCGGCTGAGGAGAAGGCCAAGACGGAGTACAAGACGGAGGTGGAGCGAAGGACGGAGGGATACGATAAGCTCCGACAAAGACTCGCTGACGAGATTGAGAAAGTAAATCGCGACAGGGAGAACAAGGTCAGTCCATTTACAGTGTCAAGTTTCATCAGTTTAATCTGATCCACATAGTCAGTTTAATCTGATCATTTATATAGCGCCCTTTTCACAGATTCCCAAGTTTATCAGTCGATTATCACATGGGGTGAGGTCGCAGACAAGAATCATAATCTAAAGGGATAAGGTAAGGTATAGTTGTCAAAGGTTCTAGCGGCCATAAAATGTCGTTCACTACTAGGTATCAATATAGCTACTACTCCTACTACTACTACTGCTCTACTACTAAGCGTACTACTGCTACTACTCCTTTAACTGCGAGTGGCCTTAAAATGGCGGGCAAAGCACATAAATTCGTGTATATATGGGAGGGGAAGGAGGCAGTATGGAGATGGGAGGAAGAAGGAAATTAGTCACCAGCACTTTGTGGGGCAAAGTTACGCCATGGTATGAGGGGTGAGCAGAGGTCACAGATAGGTCAGATGAGTTAAATGCAATGCCTTTGTGAACTACCAAGATGAGCCAACGATCGAACGAGTATGTGAGTAAATGAGCATCGGGTTCAAAGAAATTCATTGGCGATCTGGATGTACAGATTTGCTGCAAAAGTCAGGAACGGAATAGCTGGCTCCATCTTCTGAAAGATATTGTGAAATTATCGGTGTACCGTTGCAAGCGCTTTGAAACGGACTTGGGGGCCTACCGTTATCGTAAACTCCAAATTTCTAAAGCCCCACTTTAAATGCTACGCACAGGACACCAACTTATTCATGAGAGTACGGTACTTTGGACAACCCGTGATTAAGCTGATCACTAGGTACTTTGGACAACCCGTGATTAAGCTGATCACTTGGTACTTTGGACAACCCGTGATTAAGCTGATCACTTGGTACTTTGGACAACCCGTGATTAAGCTGATCACTTGGTACTTTGGACAACCCGTGATTAAGCTGATCACTTGGTACTTTGGACAACCCGTGATTAAGCTGATCACTTGGTACTTTGGACAACCCGTGATAAAGCTGACCATTTGGTACTTGATCACTTGGTACACCGCCACTCACACACCATCATCTGAAGCAGGCTTTTCATTCTAAATTGAAGCCTCACCTCTTCAATAATTCCTATACTAATCCATCCGATCCTCTGCCTTCCAAGCCTTCCTAGAACGAAAGCCTCTCTGGTCTCTGGCAACCGGACTCAGACCACAAATGGACATCGATCTCTTGACAACCAATCGGATACGACGTAGTGCTCGTGAACTTAATTACTCTCAAGTTTCTGTACTTAATGCAACATCGCATGCTTCTGTATTCTTTATCGAACTATATCATATTGTTTATAAACAAACAAGTAAGCTATGAATTTTTCGGTAGCCTTATTAGCATGACCTATTCAATAAGTTCCTTGCCTCAGTTAATGCTTAACTCACATGTCATGTTGGAAGCTCACTATCCTCGACTACAGTTCAACTAGGACAGACTACTGAACATGATCTAGTGGGCCTCACCAGACCAATGCGCTGTGGCACCAGACTTGGACTTTATTCTCGCAATTAACCTGGGTGCTATTCCTAAACCTATTTTTCTGCTACTTACATCAAATAGTAGCATGCATGAAGAACCCAAGGCGCCAGAGGGTTTACTAGTATACAGCCATGGTATAAAAAATGTTTCTAATAACAATAATGGTCATTAGGCTGCTACGAGGGATGAAGTTGGTAGGCCAGTTCTTTCTACAGAAAGTTCAGTGAAACTTTATAATTTGCTTGTAAAATCAGTTTTGAACAGCAGTTGTCATCCCAATTCATTTCTACGTTAATTATCCTATAAGAACCTAGTAGTACACAACAGAATTAGAGCCTAGTACACAATTTGTCAGGATGCCTTGACAGAAATTAGTAAATAATTGTTATTTTATATATCAAATATTAGAATTAAGGAGGTTTTTGATTCTCATAACAACAGGCCTTCTAATTATACACTATTGTAGTTTAGTATAAAAAGTTGTCACACCTTTTACGTTGCACAGAGTATCAATCTACAAAGTACAGGCCAATGTAAAACCTAAAACAATTGAAGATATTAGTCCAAATATGTATTTGGTAAAAAAATTCAGCTACAGAGGACTTCTCCCTCTGACCAGCGACCAGAGGCTAACCCCTGCCACGAGGGTAAAACAGACTGATCCTATATGCTTTATCGTGTCTAGGGGTTGACTTTTGACAGGCCAATTTCAGCAAAATGTTGTTTTATAGTTTAACACAAACGAATCAAAATTTCTTAATCTGAAGTTATTTGCAGCAGTTTCAGAGACTAAATATGTTGTGGTAGGCAGGCCTACAGGACAAAGGAACAACACAAAAAGAATAATTTTACAGGTTTAGTCTTCTGATGTTTATTAAGAGCCAGATTATCGTAAACTGTTGGTAACTGTCTCTTGATGTCGATTATAATTACGACTTCTTCTTGGACACACCAACTGTACGTCCTCTCCTGCCTGTTGTCTTGGTATGCTGACCACGGACACGCAGTCTGGCAAAGAAACAACACATTTTATTATAATTAATCACATTATTATATCGACAGAATTTATAAATTTATCTCAACAAAGTGATCACCTCAACAGTGCAGTCACCTCCCAAAATGTAGATTTACAAAGAAAAATATCTGAACACCTTAATCATAGAAAAATTTAAAAAATGTCTTAATTTAAAACTTAAAATTGGTAACTACTTTTGACTTCTTAAGAACATGCATCTACAATTATTAAGCTTCTATTCTTACAATGGTAAGATGTTAACGAAATGCAGGTGGCCCAAACTAAGAAATGCAGAAATGCACTTCATAAAATAAATAAAGTACAATGACAACTGAAATAGTAAAGCACCTAGAAGCAGCTTGCTATTTATCATGCACCAGAAATTCTTTCATTATTTTAATCACAAGCGAGTAGTGGCACAATCATCTTTAGATATATATTTCTTATAATTCATTAAGATTTTGAGTGGTTATGGAAAAGCAGACAATTCAGTTTGCAGTAATAGGATCGTGCACATGATAAGACATCGCAGCCACATGCTAGACTGAAACAGGAAAATTAAGTTACTTAACAGCCATCCCAATGTGACAGACGATCAGAGGTAATTACTAGAAAGACCCTACACTAGCCAAACAAATTATGTTAGAGATATCTCAGCTTTCCTCAATACGACAATTAGATGCATAACTTGTCCAATGAATATGAAGGCAAAGATGAACGTGCAGTATGCTAGAACATGGCTGTGCATTTTGTTCAGTTGTTTATGTCGTTTCATTATCAACTTAAAACTTACCTCTTTCAAATTGCTTATCCATCATAGGCTGCCTTACGGACTGATCTTCTGGTTATTGACCTGATTACACCTTGGTTTTGGCGTGCCACAGGTTGATGCCTTGTGCATTAAACACCGGTGCAATAGAAGTTACTAATTACAATTACATGCAATCATAAAAGCACAGAGGTAAAATTTATTGTATTGTGTTAGAAGTACATCTTACCCCCAGAAGTGTCGGAGACCACGGTGGGTCCTGATCTTCTTCATCCTCTCAAGGTCCTCACGGATCTTGCTGTCAAGGGTGTTGGACATCACCTGAGCGAACTTGCCATCCTTAACGTCCTTCTGCCTGTTCAGGAACCAGTCGGGAATCTTGTACTGGCGAGGGTTGCTCATGATCGTAATCACTTTCTCAACCTATAATCAACATTTTCAGATAAATTATGACATGTTGGTTAAATAAATTAGCTTACTATATAAGCATCAGTCATTTTCAAGACAATGCTCTCTGACAAACAACTTTTCAAATGTACTCAGAACCTTGACCTTACAGTGCCCTGATTTCTCAGTGGTTCAAGACACATTTGTCTGTTTATGGTTTTGGCTTTTCAGCTCAGAAATTAATGTAGGCTTACATTACATTAAAAGTACAAATATCAAACACAAAAACAATTACTACAAGTGGCATTTCTCAAACGAACTGTTAAGCATGATGACATTCTTTGCTGCACACAAAAAGTATATAGTCACACATATCGTATAGTTTCACTAAATATGTGTGACGACTGGCTAGTGATCTCAAACGATTTACAAGAAATTCCCTATCAACACTGCTACTCAACCGCCATTCTCTACCTCAAACCATTCTACTTATCACCCCACAGGCTTTGAATTATAAGCTAGTTCCCTGTGCTTAGCTTTCAAGCAACACTTTAGAAATTTGGAGCCTATAATTATGATTACAAATAGACATCACGTCATAAAAGCAAAAGAATGTTAACATTACCTCCTCTTCGGAGAGCTCTCCAGCGCGCTTCGTCACATCGACGTTGGCCTTCTTGCAGACAACGTGAGCATAACGACGGCCAACACCCTAAAATACAGTTAAGTCTGCATTGGATGGCTAACAAAAGCATTAGAAAAGCTCAATAAAAACATCTGAAAAACGCAAATTACAAACTTCATAGCCTGCATTTCAAAATCTTAAGCAGATTGATGAAACAGGCAATTAAACAAAAATCTAAAAATTAATTAACGTGATCCAATTATGTTCCATATCACCTGTAAATAACCAATTTAATGTCACTCTACAATGTACTATGTAAACACCACGTGTTACAAAATATTTACAGTTACTGTACTCCTACCTTAATGGCCGTAAGCGCAAATGGGACTTTGCGCTTTCCTTCAATGTTCGTGTTCATAACACGAAGAATGTGCTGAAACTTCTCAGGTAGTACAAGTGACTGAAAACAAACAAATCTCTATCATGCATTTCAATCTGAATAAATAACTTGAGTGGAAAGCATTTAGCTATCAGCTTTATAATTCACTTTTATCTGAAAGTACAGCTCAAGATAAGTCACTTTGCGTCAAAATCATGTAACTGGATGTTTGACATGCTTTTTTCGATTAAAACTCACACACAGAGCTTAGTAAACACTTTGAAACTAAAATAGAATCTTTTGTGGTTGAAGTCAAGCATTTACAAACTTTCTCAAGGTATTAACATGATCCCTTTAACGACAACATGGCAATATCTATCTATGGTGTGCTCCATATCCTGCTTCCTAGAACTATCAGTTTTGGCGTGCTTCTGAAAGTCCATTTGCTATCTTATCTGTTATATAATTTTGCCCAAATATTCATGTTACATTATGTTAATGCTCACACACTTGTCTTATGGACTGACCTTCTGGATACTGATCTGATTACGGTTTGGTTTTGGTGCGCCATCGAATGATTCCTTGTGTATTAGACACCAACGCGACAGAATGCCATTTGAATCTTCTGCGGGGTGCTTCCAACTTTCGCCAGGTTTTAGACTGAAAGTGCCTCTGTGTAGATATCTTCAAGAGGGACTATGAAACTGATGGATAATAATAGATGACGAAACGCACACTATTTCACTTTATTCTTCGTTAAGAAACGAACAAACGCGGGGTCGGGGATTCAGTTGACCAATAATATACGGTAGCTAAACCGGTTACTGCAAAGGGTTTGTTTCTTTTAAACGTGCGTCCATGTATACAACCACGTTGTGCGAACTGTTTTTGTACTTTGGAGAAATCCAGTCTGAATCAGTAAAGGTTTATGTCTGTGCCAAAATATACATTTTCCTTCTTAAATAAAACTTGGTGAGTTAAGGTAGTTTATTTAAAATATCCCCGATTCTTACCATTTTAAAACGTATTCTGATCCTCCAACGAGACTAGAATCGTGAAAATAAATTAATGATGCACATCCGGCCGAACGCTGGCTTGACCGCTAGACAAGTTGTATAGCGCCACTATATTCATACGCCTTACGATTTCGTGATATTTTGATACATGAATATTGCGTGTGCTGTGTATCAACGAAAATTTCGCAAATCAAGCAATATACGACTTATGATTTCCTGTATATAATTATGTATATATTGGCCTGTCGCACAAGTCCACGACTTAATTAGCTTTCTTTGGTCGTTAATCTCGATCGAGATTACGATAAAATCATAAATGAATGACCGAACGAACGAAAATGAATGAAAGAATGATTGATAGAGAAGCATGCTCAACATAAACCTGAAACGTTACACTACACTTGTATCACAGTGCAGGGAGATGAACGACATGTTGCGCAAGCTTCAGCTGGACATCATGACCGTTGAGAAGCTGGCCGAAGAGTACATGCAGAGAACACGTCAGGAGGGAGAGAAGCTTCGCCAGGCCGAACTGAAGCTTTCGCAGGAAAGACGACAGAAACCGCTCCTAGAACAGAGCGACATCGCTGCTCGACTCGCTAAACTCAGAGAAGAACACTGGGCCAGCGAAACAGTTCTACGCCGGGTAGGTCTATTTTATCTATGTATAATTTTCTCTGTGTTTATTAAATTTTTATGCTTTCCTCTGTTTTCTCTGTTTTATTAAGCCAACCCGTTATAAAGCCTACAGCTTACCAGTGAACTAAATGCGCCTCTGTTGTATTCTGCAAGATAGGACATTATATAGGCCTATTATGACTCTATAATAAAAGATTTTAGAAATGAATGCATAAGGCCTATAGGGCCTACACGCATATAGATCTATGTCATATACTCATACAACTGCATAATTTTTTATGTGTAATCGTAATCGTAATCTCCAAACTTCTAAAGCGCCACTCGAAGGCCAAGCGCAGGACATCAGCCTATTCACGAGCGCTACGTCAGATCAGAGGGGTTTCCAGAGAGTAGTCCAAAAGAGGTCCAAGTCCGATTTCCAGGGTACCAGATCAGAGGGTTTCCAGAGAGTGGTCCAAAAGAGGTCCAAGTCCGATTTCCAGGAGGCCAAACCAAATCAAATGGGGTTTCCAGAAATAGTCCAAAAGAGGTCCAAGTCCGATTTCCAGGGTACCAGATCAGGAGAGACAGAGCAGCTGTCAAGGCGGGTGTCGTTTACGACGAGAAGAATTGGAAGGCGGAGGATCAGATGAGTCAGGGTAGGAGTACTTGAAAAGGTGAGACTTCAGTTTTGATTGGAAAGCCCGGGGGGTGATAGATAGAGGAACATGAGGATGAGGATGAAGAACAGGTTGCAATGATAATGGAGGCACTGAGAAACTGCGGAATTCAGGGGGGAAGATCATTCCAGAGGCGTGGTGCTATGTTGGATATGGCTCGGTTGGAGAACTTGAGGTGAGTAGTGACTGCAGGGGGTCGAGAAAGACTGAGATAGGACGATGATCGGGTGGAGCGGGTTGTCTGAATGGTAAAGAGATCACGGAGGTACTTGGGCTGAGAATATTGTAGGGAGTTGTAGGCCCAGGGCCTATATGTGCATTATAATACACACATAGGCCCTACACACGTGACACATATAGGCCCAATTAAACACATAGGCCTACATATAACAGTGATTAAATATTAATATTTATGTTGTGCGCTGCAGAAAAAATACAAAGTTGAGACAGAAATCGAAAACTGGATAAAGCGGTTCGACGAAGATATGACAGCGTTACAGGTAGGCGGCGTAGGCCTATTAATGTATCCTACCTGATATAGAGCCTTCATTATAGGATGTATTATATAGGCCTACGAACATAATCATCCATGTAGGCCATAATTATAGAGACTTGTAGGCCTATGCATGCAGGCCTCTAAATATATAGTCTAAAATATAGGCCTATAATTGACGTAGCGCCTTTATTACCAAAAAACGCTGCTTGAGTGTCTAAATAATGTCAGTCAGTAAACAAATTAGTTCCATCACCTTTCGATAGACGTGCCATGGCCGCAACGTGGCCTAAAAATGCTTAACCCATGGCGCTCGTATTTCCTTTCCCAACAGCGTTCGGTGCACGGTAGACATCGCCTAGCTGTTTCAAATGGCTGTCTAACTATCATGTACGCCCTAGGTTAGTAGGCTTACCAGTATGAGAATTGTAGAAAAGACTGGGGGGGGGGTTAGACTTTGATTCTTGTGGAGTTGGTGTGTGCAATGAAGACTACTTTGGGGTCCTAAGAAAGACTAGCGGGGTTGAACCCCCAACCCCCCGACAATTCTCACCCTGGCTAGCACTGTTTAGCCTACTGCTTATAAAGCTTTTACATGGTTTACTTACTTCTTTTATGAAAGCGAATTAGGGCCTAATCGATCCTATGCAGCAAACGAGGATTTTGATCGATAATATCTATATGATTTTCCACGAGGGGAAGCGCGAAAACCGCGCGAAAACCGGGAGTCGGCCTAATAAAGTATAAGCCTATATAATTATGTGGGGTCAAAAGTGTTCAGAATAGGCCTATCAGAATTAGTGACGACTGAGCTCCTATTGCCTCTTGATTATGAAAAAGGTGACAATTATACGTATACCACGCCATTTTCATAATGAAAATTCATAAATTAGTACATATTATATATATTAGGGTGGTTCTGACTTCCATGGGAAAAAATTAAAATTGTTTTTTCTTGACTTTCCGCTTTTAGTTGTGTTCCAATGAATATAAAAGAAATTTGTGCAAAGTTATAGAACATTATCTTGTCATTTAGGGGTAGCTCAATAACATTTAAATTTGACATAAAGGTATTTTAAAAGAAATTTTTCCATTATCCATCATTTCTAATATTTTCTTTACCTAATGAAACAACAATGTTTAATTGCTGTTATTATTAAGTGAACAAACTGTTAAAGTAGTTGTTCTAAATAATTTCAATTAATTAGTATGACTTTATGTTATTATGTAATAATAATATATGGCTCACAAATCATTTGCTGAAGTTTATTTTGACTTAAGCATTTCTTTCTTGCATTCTGGAAAGTTGCTTCAGTGATCATGCACTACTTGAAACAGATATTGTTTCTGGTTTTCTTTGTAATTATGGAAGTGTACTCTTCAATCAAAGCAACTCCTCTTTCAGCATTGTCATTTACAACTTGTAGATGATGAATAATTTCTGAGGCAACTTTGTAATCATCTTGAAGTTCCCATGTTTCAGGATCGCTTTTCAGGAAATCACTAGAGATTCTAAGCCAGTCAAAAAATAGCATAGAGTTCATTGTATGTTCATGACCACAGATTTCTGAAAATTTACCTACATTCTCTTAGGAGGATCATCTTGGCCTGGTCGCTCATGTAAAGCTTTCACCATTGCTCGTTTTTACTTGGCTGTCAATGCCAAATCAAAAAATGCCAAAGCCACGAGCTCCTCACTAAGGTACCACAGATGACCTGCAAATTTATTGCTGGCTACCTTGGAGAGAGCAGGATTTTCTTGTTGATAGCTAACCAGAGTTTTCAATAAGCATAAATCATTCCAGCTACAATTTAGCAACAGCGGCTGCCTGTGCTTCTCCTGTGCCAGAATGTAGCTTGGTAACATCAAGAAGTTGGCTTTCCCCAACATCAGATAAAATGACAGGTCAACCAAATGTTTGCCTGTCAGATCCGGAAGAAATTATCATCCAAGTGCAGAACCAGTGTAGATGATGTAGTTGTTTTAAATATATCTTTTAATTTCTTAGCAGTTTCTTCTCGATATTGTTCTTGTTCTCTAAGTATTGAAGAACGGCTGATTTTCAAGTCATCTACATTGTGGCCTAGCAGGGACGTATCTAGCGTTGGGCTTGGGGGGCTTAAGCCCCCCAAACGAAGTTTAAACTCCCCCAAACAAGTCAGGCCGTTGTATGCTTACGGCTAAAATTCGTATGAACACTGTATAAATGTTGCCATGCTCAAGGCTTAAGCCCCCAAAGGAAAAATCCTAGTTACGTTGCTGTGGCCTAGACTCTGAGCTACAGCTGCTAACACGTATGTTGCCTTCCTGTTACTTAACTTTGTCCTGTCCAAAGCTGCTGCCAGTCTTGGTGTCACAATATTTGTTGTTAGTGGCCTTTTTTAAAGGAGTTTTCCTTTTCACTAAATTTACATTTTGACTGCCACCATCTTTACATTCTTCAGTTGAATCATCACTACTAGAGGTTTCAAGAATAATTCTCTCATTCATGGTTTCCAAATATTGATCTTCTTTCTGCTTTCTCTCCATGCTTGATCTTTGCCTTTTAGTTGCCCTCTTTTCTTTTGAAGTAAGTACCATATCAACTGGTCCCATACAACAACGGTAACCTCTTTCTCTTTGGGCAAGCAGACACTCTTTATCCTCTTAGATTTCGATTATGTTTAAGACATCCAAGTGAGCAGTGTCAAATAAATGATCTAAGGCATCAACAAATTCTATTTAATTTTTTTGGCTGAGTCTCAGTTTTCCTGTTAACATTTTTCTTTAATTTTATCCAATAATAATTACTAATTGTAACTGTAATCGTAAGACTGAAACTATATCTTTTGGATGCACAGTAATTAGGCTATGTTAGACAAGCTCTGACAACTTCAACCTCATTGAGCTACCTCTAAATATTGCTCAAATCAGCTCATATTTGGCCAGTATTATTTTAGTATGTACTAGAACAAGATAATAAGCGGAAATAATCACATTTCAAAATTTCAGATTTCAGAACCACCCTAATATATATATATATATATATTGCATTTGTGTGTGTGTATATATATATATAGCCGTTTTCACAATGAAAAATTAAATAAGCCCTATTATAGAAGTTATTAGAGTAGACTCGAGGTTCCGTTTGGGCTAAAACATGCTGTTGGTGCCGTATTTCCAGACCGAATTCGACGACGTGGAAGCTGCCTATGACGTGGAAAAGGCGGCAATGGAAGAGATGGAGGACAGATTCGAGCCAATGGAGGTAGCATTCAAGGAGATCCTTGAGGAGAGGGAAAAACTGCACAGAGTACGAATGGTCACGGAGCGCGAGGATGTGCGACGGCTGCGGGCTGCCCGCGCCATCCAAGCCTGGTGGAGGTCGTACAGGGTGCGCAAGACGATTCGAATCCGAAACCAGAAACTGGAAAAACAGCGACTTAGAGAATTGAAGAAGAAAGGCAAGAAAGGAAAGCGAGGCAAAAAGGCAAAGGGTGCAGGCGAAGGAAAGGAAAAAGAAGATAAAAAAGGTGAAGGAAAGAAAAAAGAAGTTAAAAAAGGGAAGGGCAAAAAGTGAACGCACTAAACGATGACGCACACATCTGATTCGTTGTTTCGAAAACAAAAAGGCCGATAAAATTAAGGAAAAAAGTGAACGCATACATCTAACAATAGAACTAAAAACGACAATTAAAAGCAGAAATTAATTTAAATGAAGGCTGGAAACAGCAAACTGCAATGTAACGTGTTGACGACTGTTTATACATCGTCAGTAGCAGCGAGCTACTTCTAATATGACAATAGGGCCTTGTACTAGTATATTTGAACAGGCTCTCCATAGTTTTATAGGTTAAACATAGAAAACCTACTCAAAAACTGTGCACAAGAGTGGTTTACGTAAAAACGTTTGGTCAATATAGTAAGTAAGTAAGTAATATAGTAGCTTACACCCTCCAATGTTGCTGTTAATAGCCTCGGCCGCATAGCACAGAGACTGGGGCCCATGCCCTGGACCCAAGTGCAAGTGTAACGAACGGCACGATTATAGGTTTTAAAAATGTTCATCAGCACACACATTTTGCACTGCCTTCTCAGCCAGAGTTCAGATTGTCACTATGTGCGCTCCATGGCACCATGTCCATATGGACCCAAGATAGGACCCATATTCTCACAAGAACCTGTATATATAGCCCATATAGGTCCCATCTAATGTCCATGAAAATAATGGAAGGTCTGCAACTGCACCAGTTATTGATGTAAACTGTTGTGCATTAAGAACTTTTCCATGTTCACACACATCTACAGAATACATGTATATACACACATATATGCAAACATACACACACGTTCTACTGCTAGTGCAGCACCACTTTTAGCCTCTGTCAAGCCACGATGTTGTGTTTAATGTAATTATAAAAATTTATTATTCTCGTCATTATAATTTTTATTATTCTCGTCATTAGTATAATTTCTACACAATGTACCAATCAATGATCTCTTGGGATTTTCAATTATTTCAATATGATTAAAATCATTATTATTATTGTTATTATTAATTGTCAGATGCAAGAAGTTCTTTTAATTTGCAAGCGATGTTACAAAACAAAGAAATAACATGTACTAGCAACACGGCTACTCGTATAAACAGTCTGTGATATAGTTTCTGAAACAAAAACAACAGAAAAACGCAGACAGCAGACTGAAGAAAACAAAAGCAACTTGCACATGTTTATGACTAGTGCTAACATTAGTACAACTGAGTAAATACATGTTTATGAGAATGCATGCCGCTTACACCAAAATAAACCAGAATGTTCGATGGTAGAAACATAAAACAAACTTAGATGCTCAGTTTAGAAAAGAAAACGACAAAACATAGGCTAAAACGCGGCATCGCAAACGTTCCACAGCTCGTCGAGAAGTTGCACTAAAAGGCAAATACTAAAATGGCCTGGTCATGAAAGACCAGTGAAAGTTCACTCAACCTCGTGTTGTACAGAGCTTTTGGATATGCATAATCATGCTGAATGTGGTTCTGTATCTAGTTTCTTCAGCTAACTTACTAGAGCTAGGCTGCATTAAAATTCACCGAGTTTATTTATGGGTTACTTGAACTCTACTGTATTAGACACTGTATTTTGAACCAACAAAAGTTTATGCAAACTGAAAAATTTTCATCCAAACAGGCTAATTACACACCAAATTAACTTATATAATCAAATAAAGATAATTTATCTAATTAAAGTGTGCCATAATGAATATATCTTTTACTGGGCATCAGTTGTATTTTCAATTAAAAAAATCTAGAATGACTCTGACAAATACTGGTCACTCTTAACCTTACTCAATTTACCCGTTATAACAGACATTAAATTAGCAAATATGAAACTCGTGGTACCAAAACCATAATACCTTTACTCACACTTGAAAATCCTTTAGTGGTTTTGTAAAATTTTCTATCAACGCCTTAAGAATGCTAAGTTTCAGCACAGCTCTGCACAAAATGCCTTACACTCAGTATAAAGTTGAGTACTAATTCTCTTAAAGTTACAGGTACATGTAGCCCTTTTTCATAGATTCTAGCCCCTTCTGTACATTTAAACAGTGACCAAAACTCCAATGTTATGACAGAGAACTTACTGTGCACAGGTATATTCTCAAATGTAACAAAAGTGAATGCGAAAGAAAATGAATAAAAGGTGATGCAAAAAAGAAATAAATTTGGAATAAACAACATCGCAATCCCTCAGCATAACTACGCTTTCTAGCTAACCTGCACACTTCTTGGATAAATTTTCTGTAAATTTCATTAAGTTTATATTTCAATTCTACAACTATTTATTGATCCCTGACTGGGTCTATGTTGGGAGACAGGATTACTAAATTCATTTTTAAAATGAAATTCAGAGGAAAAAGAAGCCTGAAATCTAGTTTAAAGCAGGTTTATTTTCATAAACAAAAAGTCAACAAACACTTCTGTACTTAGTAGAAAACTGAGCACCATTGTCGTAAAATAGAAGATTCCAGTCCTGAAGAAATGGCTCAACACTAGTGCTAAGTTACAAAGCCTGGAATTCTGTGAATTGGTGCTAGCGACTTCTAAGTTACAAGTGAATGGTCCTGACGGTTCTATTCTGACAAGGAGCCAATCTGACAAACTACTGTACTCTCCCGAGCACGGCAACATCTACCGTTGGGAGTTTCTCTGACGTAGAACGGTCTCTTTCACTTCCTCCGGTACTGACGAAGGATTCGAAAGGATGGATGTTTTGACGCTCAGGTTAACCAGTGCATTTGTAACAACTGCAAAAGACATTATTAATTATTATTACTAAATGACAATCAGATTAAGCAGCGCATTTATAACATCTCCAAAGACAACATAATTATTATTAATAAGTAGTGAAACTGCATTTGTAATTAGCGACTTCTATTATGCCAGTGTCTAATGCACAATACATCAACAAATGGCACTCCAAAACTCAGATTAAACACTCTGGCATCCAGTTTTAAAGATTTATGCCATTCACACTTCTTGATCTGTGGGAGAAAACCCAGTAGTAGAAATTCTGTTTTTGGTGGCAAAGGATGAGTTTACTGACCACCATCTAATACTGCACCTCAAGTGGACATAGACCAACTTCCCACACAAGTTGGGAAGTTGGTCTAAGATAAACTGTCAAATGAAATGTAAATTGAAATATTATAACCTAACAAACAATTGCACTTCGGGCACGTCAGCACTAAACACTGGCCCTTCTTAATGTTACTTCACATCTGAATGTTCTGTTAACCACAGACTTTGGATACTCCTTCCACAAGCATTTGAAAACTCTTAACGTTACCTCACATCTGCATGTTCTGTTAACTAGGGACTTTGGATACTCTTTCCACAAGCATTTGAAAACTGTTCGATAAATACAGAGTAAGGCTGGGGCATCTCTGAGCCAAAGTTTTCAGGCACTATAAAATTGTTCTGAATGAATGAATGAATGGTGGTGTAAAATGTAAATCACACAGGGAACTCTGCATAAGTTAAAGAACTTAGTGGTTGGGAAGTACAGAAACGACAGATCCCAATGCCCCAAACACATTGGAGCATATACAGGACAAACAAGAAATAAATAATTAAAACCTTATGAATAATGAAAATAAAAAATGAAAATAAAAATACTAAAACTCAGTATATAATTAAAGCTAATCCAAGCAGTAGAGGAAGACAACATTATCCAGAAAACAGGATTTCACATGCGAAAACCAATGATTTACCTGTTAAAACAGAATTCTATGTAAAAAGACAAGAAATTAAAAATAGCACAATATCAAAACAGTTTCGGTATTACGAGGTTTGGGATATGGATTTCCTATTTATCACTATTTATTATTATTATTATTAATACTATTATTACGCAATTATTAAATACAACTATCTAATAACCAAAGCATCAATCGATGGCAATGAGCAATCGTGAGCAAAGGACTTGCTCAAGGTCCCTACACCGTAACAATCTCAGGAAGCTTGAACCCATTCTCTCCACGTTACAAGGCGAGCTCTAACCAATCTGCTACCATGTCTCACAAGCTGAAACCAAATATTTCTTTAAATCGACTTTAGGACATAGCCTATGTGACTTGCTCTGGCAAAAGGAGGCTGTTGTCCAAAAATTTTGTTTTGTATATATTGGGCTTAAATGAGAAATAATAATTTCTGCTTAAAATGTCGGAAAAATTATTATTCTATCTTTATTGGTTCCAGAGATTTGAATTTTAGAATGTTTTGCTACTCGGAAATACAATTTCGAGAAAAACGCATGCAAAGTTTATTATCTTAATACAAACTAAACATAAATCGCAAAGTTTCAGGGTTTTAACCTTAAACTTATAGAAATCACTATAGGAAACCTGACAAATGGGGCTATATTTAACAAGCAGAATGCATAAGCTTTCCAATGACGTGTTACACATGGTATTCCTAACAGAATGAAGGCCATTAAATACTCTTGAAACTGGTCCCAAAAACGATTTTAAATTCCTGGATAATTTTTATCAATGACACAAATTTATTAAACTTGTCATGAAATAAGTGAAATATTATTAAATCAATATTTCTCATACAATATAAGATCTTATTTACTGATATATGCAAAACAAATAATTGAAAAATTTACACCTGATTGATGCTTTGACTGATTTCTCCTGTTTTATAATTTGCGACTACCGCCTGCTTTTGCCAGAGCAAGTCACATATATTTCTTTAAATCGAGTTAATCGACTTTAGGACATAATCTCAGTACATCATATCCTTCTTCACACATGGTCTATATTTAGAAGGATGCTCAAGTGTACATTCCAGTGAACAACATCCAATCAGTTTGAAGCAACAATAACAAAGTCATAATAGAATAGCTTACGAGGACGCAGAGACGCCAAAGAACAATGCGACTGGAGCCAGCCGAGAACAGATTTGCGCAGCTGGTCCGAGCTCCCTCTGGTGACTTCCTCCTCAAAGGATTTCAACAGCGGCTGAGCGATAGAACCAAACTGTGGCATCAACGTCAAGGTTTATTGACAACTCGAAGTACACATCTCCAGCAAGTTTAACTTATTTACTGCAAACACAATTCTCCATGAAAACGAACACTTATCGATGCAACTACACTCCGTTCTACGTAAACACCAAACCCAATCATTTCCACCATTAAAAGCAAAGTACATTACATTGCATACAAATTCAGCATGGTGTCTATTCGGTAACGCAGACTCTCTAATACAACAGCTGTGGGTTTGAGTCTGCTGAGCATACACTATAACAACCCTGGACAAGCTGTTACAGCACATGTCTGTGTCAGCTTGTTTACATTCCATAGATCAACTTCTGGTATATCTGTCTTATAGGATTTTAGACACCTGTGCTTTCCAAAGGATTATGAATTTTAATTATGATTTCATTTGAGGTAACCAATGAGTGATGATAATGTTATAATGATAATGGCACAATAGAAGTCACTAGATTAGACGGCACCATAAAAGTTATTAGATTAGATGGCACCATATAAACAATAAGATTAATTGGCACCATAGAAGTCATTAGATTAGATGACACCATATAAGTCATTAGATTAGATGGCACCATATAAACAATAAGATTAATTGGCACCATAGAAGTCATTAGATTAGATGACACCATATAAGTCATTAGATTAGATGACACCATATAAGTCATTAGATTAGATGACACCATAGAAGTCATTAGATTAGATGACACCATATAAGTCATTAGATTAGATGACACCATATAAGTCATTAGATTAGATGACACCATATAAGTCATTAGATTAGATGGCACCATAGAAGTCACTAGATTAGATGGAACCATAGAAGTCACTAGATTAGATGACACCATAGAAGTCACTAGATTAGATGGAACCATAGAAGTCACTAGATTAGATGACACCATAGAAGTCACTAGATTAGATGGCACCACTTAAATCATCATCGTTCACCAAGAAATCACACTGAACGTCAAGGATACAATAAAATATTTCCAATTGTCCAGAGTTCTCTTGCAAACGTATTCCTCAAAACGATCGTTCAGTTGCTCGACGGGTTGCTTCACTGGCGGGGCACCAGTTGCAGGCAATTGTAACTGACAGGTACTGACAAAAAGTAAAATATGATTCTTCATAAGTACCTAAAAGTATCAAAGTATATACCTAAAGTCTTAATAGGCAACTTAGATGTACATACTTATGTCACCTCTGAGTAATACTCCTTGAAGAGGCGCTATAAAAATGTTCGTTATGAGTATGTATGCTGAGGGATGCCCGGATACAGCATCTTATGCAATCTGTAACGGATTGCTTGGCATTGGTGTTTGTGCAGGATTGCGAGTTTCGTGGCCATCAATACTCGGATTCTTCGTTGTTTCATAGCCCAAGAACTCCCGTATCTAATATCAGCTGTGGATGTTGGACTCTGCGTGTTTGCATCAGCTTGCTAGTGAAGAGGCACTATATAAAACCTAGTTACCCGGCGCAAAAGAAGTTATTAATTACAATTACCATTGGTATCTAATCACTGTTTGCTTATTGATCACCGGTAACTTTATAGTCATAGTCACTTAAGTATCATTTAGGCCAGTGCAGGCAGCATTTTTTGAGGCACTTAAAAAGGTGCTATAGTGAGTGTCTAGATACGTACATTCCCCTATGTCCATGAGAATGCTTGACTGGGTTAGGAGTACCGTTGAGCCATCCAGTACGGTAGCTGCATAAATGGACTGATGAATTAATGAACTGCTCATAAATTTCATAAATCAGAATCAATTATTGTTATCCCAGTTGATAAAATCAGTTGAAAGAAGCTACAAAAGATTCAAGATATCATCTATTCAAGACAGATGACAATGCTCACCTGATATCTGCTTCAAGAGCTTTAATTTCGTTGCGCAACTGTTCCACTTCATCGTGCTTTTGCAACCGTTCCTGCTTCAGCTTTCTGCACATTTCTGCAGCTACAGAATCGAAAAGCCATTGATCGAGACAATGATAAAGACAATGATGAAGACAACGATGAAGACAATGATCAAGACAATGATCAAGACAATGATCAAGACAATGATCAAGACAATGATCAAGACCATGATCAAGACAATGATCAAGGCAATAGTGTCCGATCTAATGACTTCTACAGCATAAGGTAGGGTAAGGAATTTGACACAATGTAACTTTCCATTAGCTGACGGTCCTCTTCAGCCATCAACATCTTCCAATAAGTATCACCGTAGAATCCAGTTGTTTTGCAATTTATATTAAACTAAGCTTGAACAAAACGAATTATGAACACATGCTAAAGGGTAACACCCTGATATCTGATACCAACACATAGAGAGTACAGGTTCGAGTCTCCCCTGAAACGATAGGGACCTTGAGCAAGTCCTCCATTTACAATTGTTCTACACCACTGAATTTTGCTTGGTCATTAGATAGTGACGCTTAATAAATGCATAATAATAATAATAATAATAATAATAATAATAATAATAATAATAATAAATAATACCTTTATGCAGGGCTGTTGCTTTGCTGACCCGTGAATTTGAACTCTCCTTCAGCTCCGGTATCAGGTGAATCAATGTATCGAATCCGCACTACAAGAAGCGCAGAACCAAAATGCAGTCTGTCTGATGGCAGATCTTATATAAGAAATTCCCAATATCGCGCAAAGCTGTGTCAGGAAAACCAGTTCTTTACCCAGAATAAATGTCCAAGAGAAAGACAAGCTATAGTGGTAAGATATGGCACAACACAGAAAGGGGTGGTTAGATAAGTCTCGGGTTATCGTAAGATGCACCTTTTTAGAACTGTTAGATTGAGGTTCTCTAGATGTGCCTATATGCTAGTAACTGCAAGGATATAGAGGTTGGCCAACGTTTAGTACAAAGTTATGAAGGTTGTCATTCTAAGGTTGGTTTCAAGTTGCCAGCTCCATAAAGTTTACTCAAATTCTCAGTCAAGGAAAGAATTAGTAAATTTATTGCAAAAGTTGCTATCAGAAGAAACAAAATTCTGAGTAATAGCGTTGAATTTACCAAATTCTGTATTCGAGAAGAGGTAAATCATTAACTCACAAGATCTATCAGAGTCAGACAAGACCTGCTTTTCTAATTGGTCTGAGACAAAAGAAAACAGCAGGAAAAGCAAAGACCTTGATGTTGCTTCTTCTCTTCTGTTCTGCGGTTATGTGCGAAACGCGCCGGTGTTCCTTCGTTTGCTTTCCTGCTTCTGGTTTCGGGAGAAGAGTTCTTCCTCCGAGCTGCAGCAAAATCGTCCACAGTTCAGAGAAATTTAATCATAACCTAAAAGAGGATTTACTTAACATCCCTCAGGATAAAGGCATTTTCAATTTCACAAATTATTTACATTAAAAGCACTTTTAATTTCACAAGCTGTTTGCAGCAGTGACAAAATCATATATTTGCAGCAAACATACATGTAATTGCAGATAATCTGATGATAAAGTGAATACTGACATACGCAACTTAGCTTTTACTATTTGCACGAAGAACTATTTCTGAAAGGCAATGTAAGTGCTATTCAAGACACCCTGCATGTAATTGTAATTTGACACTTATAAAGTACCATGTCAAGAAAAACCTCATCAGTGGTGCTCCCAACCTGAACCAGTGTCAGATTAATAGACTTCAGGCACTTGCAAACTGCTGAAGGGACAAACTGAGGAGCTCGAGCCACAGATTTTGAGAAAGGCGATTCCAGCTGGTGTGGCCCAACATACGCAAAGCTTCTGGACTGAACTTAAGCAGCATGCGTGCAAAGGACAGTCACGAAGGCAACCAACCAAAGGGTGCCACCACCAGGGACTGAGCAGACTGAAATGCAGAAGTCCCTAAGGTTTGATGGAGCACAGCCAAAAAGACAATTGTGCATAAAGGTCAGGATTTTAAACTCAATGGGCTTCTGGATGGGAAGCCAGTGCAAAGTATCTCAAATAAAGAAAGCTACATGGCCAAACCATGGTTACCAAGTGGCTGACCATTACACCTCTGGCCTTCTAACTCTGGTTTACACTCAGTCATTTGTTAGCTGAATTGGAAACATTGCAACGTCAAACGAAACCACTGCCAACTACTGAGATAAAAATGCATCCTTAACTTCATGGGCACAGCTAGGGGTCGTAGGGTTTCAAACTGTGGAGGCCAGGGCCCAAATCTGGAACACAGAACCCATTCAAAAGCTGATACACTATAAAAAAGATTCATTTGAATAAGTCTGCTGTTGTTTTACTATTGTTTTATTGTTTTATTATTTATTGTTTTAAAACTATTGTTTCACGGCAACTATCCTGATCTCAAGTTGGTTGTTTTCGATCTATCGAACAACCAACATACCTCATCATAATGTGAACTTGTTGACTCGTTGCTCGTGTGACGAGATCGCGCAGTTGAACTGTTGAGCGAAAGTACATCCTATACAAAAAAGCAAGGATTGGCTTGGTTTTAGTTAACATTTAGAATCACTGTTATAACTTTAGTTGAATGTGAAAAGGTACATGAATATATGTATTTAACTATAGATCCCTCTCAAGGTTCACATACATCTGTAATCACGGTTACAGCGCTCATGATTAAGCTGGTGACTTGCGCTACAGGAATTTGGAGTTTAGGATTACGATTACAATTTGAAAAAGGCATCATAGCTAAGACTGATGCAAAACAAACAGAATGATGCAACAGAGACAACAAAAAGATAACAGCGTGGATGAAATCAACATATCAGTACTATAGTTACAGCCATCTGTTGCATGCAAATTAAAAACATTCCTTATGTTCTTATGACCACTAGAAATGAAGAACTGATCACATGGTGACGTAACTGTAATAAAATTGTAATCGAACAGTTATAAAAGCGCCACTCAACAATTCAGAGGTGCTAAGTACGTAATAATATTCCTTTCTTAGCTACAAGCCAGTTTTAGATACCTTTACTGTTTACACAGAACGGTTTTAATCCAAGTTTTTACATAAAAAGTTTTAACTTAATTAATTAAAGCCACTTACACTGAAGTCACACGACTGAGAAGATGAGTCAAAGATTCCAGGACAAGACAGGTTTTCCCGAAATACTGATATTCAAAACATGAAATATAAAACAGGAGAAGCAGTTTAAAAAATAAGTATCTCTTTTTCATTAATTTAAAAAATATCATCTGTTTAAATTCTTTTTCTACAATCAGAGCCAATCATTATCAATCAATGAAAAAATCAATCACGTGTTAAGGACTTGATCATAAATCAGCACAAAAATACAGAAAAACCAGGATTCAAAATGGGAAAAACTAAACCCTAGACACTTGTTCTCTCTTCAGAAAGTAAATGCAAAATACATTTTTCTGAATTATTAGAATTCTCTTCCAGGCCTGAATAGAGATTTAAAAGTTAGCCTCTTACTGACTTCACAAACTCATTGCCAATACTAATCAAATATACAACATCTGCATAATGAAGGCCAGAGTTTTGGACAACAATAACAACTATAACAATGATAATAAATAATGCAAATAATAATAGTAGTAGTAGTAATAGTGGTGATAATAATAACCTGAGAACTTCTATAGTGCCATCTCAAGGTATAAGTCAATGGTCATTACTTAGCGAAACCGTTGCACAACCAAATTCCCATGGTTTTAGCGATAGCACTGACCACGGTATTTTGGACTCTTGGAAGCTTCACCAATGTAGCTTTTGACATGCGAGTAATACCTTTCGTTCCTATGGTATCTGTCATTTGGTTTGTAGCCATAGGAACCGTTTGTCCAGCGGTTGCTAGGATTAAACTGGTTGGCATGTTGTTCATCTGCATCGCAGGAGAGTCGGCAACAGGAGACGGGGATATCTGTCCAAAGAAACGTAACTGCACAATTAGAAATTTGAACATAGAGCCACTTCAACAAAGTCTTCACTGGTACTCACAAACGAGTTTCTTCTTGAAGTTGCGCTTTATTAATGTAAGATTACAATTTTACAACGATTTTCATCGTCATCACAATTATCATATCATCAGTTTCTGGCCCCAGCCATCTGGTGAGTAAAAGAAAATATATGAGTACTGATGTATGTACTAGTATGTTCCTGGCTATTTATGTAGCACATTTTTAGAACCTCAAAATGGGGCCAAACAAGGCTATATGACAGATCGAAATATGTGCAACGGTTGCTTATAAATGCTTCTTGAGCTGTCTGTGGCAGAACAGTATAATAAAAAATATTAATTATTAATTAGCAACTGCTAATATTATCATTGCAAACCAAACAAAAGATATAATCAGGCCAACATCCATAAGATCACGCTATTACCATAATTATATAAATAAAAATAATAGTAGTAGTAGCTGTAATAATAACTAATAATAATCAAATAACAGTAATAATACTAACAGTTAGGGAAGGCATACCGCTGTGTTTTTGTCTAGGGAAAAGCTGACCGAACAGTTTCCCTTTGATGAACTTCGTCCTGTGCTTTTAGGCTGCAGTGGATTGATTGGCTGGAACACCGCAATCGGTCTTATTGTGGTGCCTCTTGCAGCGGAAGACTGGTCACCTGCAAGCAGATCAACTCTACCTGATTCATTCTGAAAGCAACCCTACCATGCGATGATACCAGGTGTACAGTGTGTGTGACCCAAAAGATCTGGAATGCACCGCCCGTTAAATCTGTGTTACGGAACTTTCCATCGAAAGCTTCAGGATGAAAATAAAGACTTACCTGTTCATGTCATCTGAATACGTCGAAGAAGTGGTGCATGATGGTCTACTAGTTAGCATGCTAGCCTGTTATACGAGAGGTCAAGGGTTCAAATCCCTGAAAGGGTGGACAATCTGTTAGACGATTTCTGCTTCAACTGTGCCCTCTAGTCAACTTGGCTATAATGAGTACACTGACCGTACACTATTACCGGGAAGATCAAACGGCCAAGGCGACGATGGGCCACCCAATTTCATAAGCCCAGGCTAAGAAAATGAAGTCGCTAACAGTTGATACTCATAGCTACGTCCCAGGGTTACCTTAAGAGATTATTCCTACTCCTTCCTCCTACACATACCATAGAGCAGTCTTCCCAGCACCCTTCACACACGACACAATTGAGAAACACAGGTTAAACAAAGAAGACAGGATCCAAATAAAAAACAAGTCGAATACGAGTGTCATCTGAACTTACTCTTATGCCGTACTCGTCGTTTTGTATCCAGAGGCTGGTTGGCTTGAGCTGTACTGCTGTCCAGTTGAGCATCTTAAATAAACAGCAAAACCCAGTTACCATCTTCCGGATTCACCCAGTAGCCTTCATTTACGCAAACTCAGTGTTCATGGTAGCTGGTCCCACATCTTGAAATACACACTCGACAATGGACTTACTAACATATTACCCACTAAAACCATTACCACTGTAACTTAATTATAGTAGGGCTTGATGATGTTTGTAACCGTCATTACTAACCAAGTAGTCTTTTTCCGCACCTCAGATTTGCATTTCTGTGTGACTTTGCGAGCGTTAAAAATGTTCGTAATAATAACAATATAATGCCCCTTTAAACCTTATCAAGTTAGAGGTTATGCCCTTAAGGCACTTAGTTTGACCTGACACCTTGTTTTTAACACTTTAATGACAAGCGTGTAATAAAATGTATGTAAAACTAATCCTTCTCATTGTTGAAGGGTTAAACATCGTGGAAAACCAACAGAAAATTTCAAACCTTCTCTGAATGCATACTGTTCTGTCATTGGTACGGCCAAATAGTCGGTACTTTCATTTCCCTGGAGTGACCAGTTGCAAGTAGAAGGTGGTGGTTGCTGAACATTCTGCTTAGGCAGAATGATGGTGGTTCCCTGCATAGCTGGCTGCATTTCCTGCCTGAACATTCCCACACTGGTAATCTGTTGTTTTGGCTGCAACTGTGGCAGCGCAGAAGTAGAGTATTTTGGCCGTGCACCAGTATTCTTCTAAAATGAGTGAAGCAGGACTTACTGGTAATGTAATGTAAACCAAAGAGCAAAATATATTAATTTAACGTACTACTTGTTTTATATAGCACTAGTTTTGCCGTGTCACTATTGGCAATTCATCTGTTCATTTGGTAACATTTATATAGTGTATTTTTGCAATATATACTCCCAGGCACTTCCAGTCCATCCCTGGGAAATACTAACAGTTTTCAAGTATTGATGAAAGATGCCACGTGGTAGAAAGCTTCACTTTCCTGGGATCATTGGTTGAAAAAGAAGGAAAATGTGATACAGAAATAAAACGAAGGATTGCGATTGGGAAGCTGCAATGATTGGACTGGAAAAGATATGGAAGGACAAGCATGTGAGCATAGATACAAAAAAAGGCTCGTGAGAGCCCTAATCTTTCCAACGGTTTTGTATGGTTGTGAGTCGTGGACAATGACAAAGAACATGGAGAAAAAGGTCAACGCATGTGAAATGTGGATATGGAGAAAGATGTTGAGAATATCATGGACAGAGAAAAGGACGAACGAATCAATACGAGTGGAGATTGGTGTCGAGAATGATGAGTCATTAAATCAAAAGGCAACAAGATCGAAGCTAGGATTCTTTGGTCATGTTATGCGATCTGATGGGCTAGAAAAGGAAATGATGTTGGCTTGTGGTGAGGGAAAAAAAAGACGGGGTCGACCAAGGAAGAAATGGATGGGATGGATGAGATTCACGATGTAACTGGCATGAATTTGGAAGAACTAAGGGACCTGACTTCGAATAGGAAGCAATGGAGAATGTTTATCATGACGATCGCTAGAGCTCCAGGAGCTGACAGCACAAGGTGATGAAAGATGCATGTACTGCTACTGGCCAAAAGATGTCAAGCTAGAGAAAAGTCATCAAAGTTAGACGAGAAGGATCATAAGTATCAAAGTCTCAGCTCTTGGTCACTTTAGCAGTCCTCTTCCTCGCCATCTCACCCTCCCACCGACAGTGTACGGTCAGTGTACTTAATTTAGCTGAGTTGGCTAGGGGTGCAGGTAGAGCAGAAATCCCGAACCAAATTTCTGCCTGGCGGGGATTTGAACCCCCAACCTCTCGAGTGACAGTCCAGCATGTTAACCAATACACTACTAAGCACCCCAAGAACATTTAAACGTACGTACAAACTAGAAATTACAATTATAATTGTCATTCAGATTAGGGATGTTAAACGATAATCGAAATTCCGGTTATCGGTTTAGAAAACGATTATCGGTTTCTTTTATTTACAAACGATAATCGAATTTTTTTTTCATTTTCGTAGTGAAAATTACAAAAAAACCAGAAGAAAATTAAAATGTTTAATTTGTTGGCAAACCCATTGCTATCGCGGTCCCTACAGTAGTATTATTGTGCAACCTGGCTATATATGAAACTCAGGTGACTATGTCTACAAGAGGTCTCACCGTAATAGCGTCATTGATGCACAAGTAAACATCATTTAACTAGGCTCATTTTTAGTCAATGTGTGACCTCTTGTAAATACATAGTCGAACTGGGTCTGAATTTGAATTGCCGCGTGTTCGTTAATAAATATATTTATTGTTTAAAGACGTTAATACTACTAATAGTTTAGTCGACTGGTAGTTAAGTAGGCATTATAGATAGATAAATAGTTAATAGTGTGACATTGAGCTCTCTAAGTAGAAAATACACAATACGGTGTCGAAAACGCGTGCGTTGCTTGTAGCCTACTGTACGTAATGCATTCAGTAACTTGCATTATATTTTAATTTATAATATATTTCTATGAAGGCCAAAAAAGCGATTATCGGTTTAAAATCGGATTTATAAAATCGATAATCGGTTTGCCAAAAAATCCGATATTAACAACCCTAATTCAGATCTTGTCATCTCATCTCACCTGTGGGACCCGAAATGCACTCGAGGTTGGTTGGTGTGGGGAGTCCGTCGACGTTCTCATGTTCAGATATCCCTTGCTCGCCTCACCCATCTGAATGCTGCCAAGGCTCTGCGATGCTCTCCCTGCCCCCATCAGGTCATGGCTCGATTTCAACCGTGGCAACGAGGCCGACGCGCCCGACATTGCCTTGCCAGTTGTAAGCGTCGACATCACTTCCTGCGAGGCAGTGGCAGCCTGAAGGAACTGCAGCAGCTGCAAGTTCTTGTCCATCATGCAAGTCGGAGCGATCTCCAGAGGCCGACTGTACGGAGCCATGCCGCTCTTGGAGGTTTCGTTGACCTGTGTGAAGATTGACTGACACGCTGTCGGTACAGAGGCCGTCTCCGGCAGGAAGAACATGCTGCACATCTGGCTGGTCGTCTCGTCGCTCGGGAACTCCTGCATGTCGATTCCGTCGCTAGGCAACAGCTGAACGCCCTCTCCCGTCGAAGCGAGATTTCCGTCCGAGATGGTGAAGCCGGACCGGATGGTGGCGCCTGACGAGTATCCGGAACTGCTGATGAGGGACGCAGGGTCGGTGATGAGGTACTCGAAGGATGTTTCTGAAGCGATCTGGCTTTGAAGGAGAGCCATGATCTCTTCTGCTGAACCGAAAGACAGTGCCTGTGAACTGATTGATGGATTCGACTGGTTCGGCTGCATTGTTACGGTTGTGCTACACATTCCTCCGGATTCCACCTGTCCACCATAAAGGTAGGGATGTAACAACAGAATGTTCAGTAAAAGTAAGCATTTTCCTTTGACTAATTTTCCAATGAACTGATTGGATTGGATCCTTTACAATAGCTGCCCATTTTAATGGATACCAAGCCTTTAAAGGTCCCCGTGTATGGACTGTGCAATATTTTGCAAACATTTAAATAATAGCACCAACAATATTAGTAATAATGATGATAAAAGTAATAGGGACAGCTTGAAATTAGGGTATTTAGCATCATATACTTGTTTTGTTTCATTTACAAACTATTTCCTGAAGGATAAAATCTACCTTGGATAAGGCAAAACAATAGTAATAAAACAAATAATTGGGGTCATTCCATGTCAAATCAACCAATGGTCCCCACCACACCATCTCAGAATTTTATGTTATGTCAGTTTGTAAATCAAAATATCATAGAAAGCCATGCAAAATATCAGCTCATAATGTGGCATGGTTTTCGAGATACATGATCAGTTTTATACAGGTGGAGTAATGACAAATCATGAACAACTTAATTCTGTGGCAGTTTTTATTGCTAATAATTCACGAAATATATTAGATAAAACTATCAAATTTTCAACACATTATTAGCCCTAATAGTAGATTCTAACCATGGTAAAACGTTACAGTTTGACCCATTAACCATGAGCCAAGCCAAACTTGAAAAAGGCATTTTGTTAATGCTGACAGTATGAATATTGATTGGAGCATCAGATAGAATTTCATGGATCAATTGGAATTCCTGTGACCTGGATGAATTTCTGTCAATTACTTTTTTTTGACTTAGATGGATTTTCTGTGACTCAGTTGGCATGTCCAAAACTCAGAGGGAATTTCTATAAACAGAATTTAAGATTTATCATATCACACAAGTTAATCACACAGAATCTAAACCCCAAATTTCATTCGTTTTGCATCATATCAAGTACCCCTGGAAAACATCCATAACCACGAAAGGAGCCCAAAACCCTAGAACGTCCTGATCAATTTCAAATAGTTTTTGACAGAACTTTGCATATTTCTTCCATTTTAGGTAACAGTTGCCTACCGGATTAAGCATCACTTTCATCGAGTTGGCGGGGTTTGCCGAACTGCAGTTGCTTGTGTTGCTGCTCAGTCGACCGAATCCGCGAAAATCAATGGCTACATAATCACAATCAACATTAATCATTCAGTATTATGCAGTCGCATAGCATCCGCCTAAGCCAGCCAGCCCACCTACCAAACGAGCTGCTCTAAAATTCATTTCCTGTAAATAAAAAAGTGACCTATCTTCAAGTCAGACATCACCAGAGTATAAAACCTATATAATTATCCAGACAATATAATCCAACTGTTTGCTTACTACAGTAATCTTCCTATCAACCGATTACTCAGCAGATTAATATATTCAAACCACCTGTATAGTATGGCCTGATGACACAACTGGTTGTTTATAATACCAAATGACTAACCATCCAATCAACTTAACAACCAACATAAATACTATTGCCTGTGCTCAAACATATTGCGTCAGTATGGATTAAAGGTTGCGTAACAACTGGCTCACACTGCCTTCCTTGATGTGAAGCCGTTTGAATGTATGTGTCAATCCGTTGCTCACCTAAGGGAGGTGGCAGTGGCTCCAGGGTGTCCATGAATTCTTCCAGACTGGTTTGAGCAGCGAAACTACTCGAATTTCCTTCACAAAATTAGATATAAACCCATAAACAACCCATCACTTTTCATGAGACTCAATCATCCTAAATACGCTAAACGTCTCTACAAGCGCATAGTTCTCAGATAACTCAGAGTTACCACAGGTGAGCTTCCTCAAGCAGAGCCAACAGACAGATTTCCATGCATAAATCTAAACTATGTCTAAACTATGTATGCATATATATATATATATAATATATATATATATATACACACACATATATACATATACATATATAACAAATGTCTCAGCAGATATCTACTGGATTTTACATATATATATATATATATACATATAATCATATATATAAATGAATTCGTATAGCACCATTCATGAACCTTCCATAGCATAGCACACATGCCTAATCCAACTGCGCTGTACAGGTGCAACTTAAGGTAAACAGAGCCGAGTTACAGAGAACAATGGATGACTGATATTATAATTATAGGTAAGAAACAATTATTTTTTCACCAAGTATTACCACTTACTTCCAGGCCCATTGTCATTATTATCATTACTTTATTTATGCCCCAAAGCAACTAACCCTGGTTGGTAAAGTATCAGAATGAGGCAGATGTCTGAACTTAATTCCGGCATTTAACTCTGGACAGTACCACACAGAAATCAGTATTTAATTACAGTACAGCATCAGTACCTCACTATGCTCTATTCAGTACCTCGTGATGCTCCGTATGGCATGAATAAGGTGTCAAAGATATCAATCATGGCATCATCGTCCATGATGACTGAATCATTTGCCGAATACGTCGGCACCGTTATGAGGCTCGAATTCGTCATCTTGGAAGTATTTGACTGATTCATGCGCTCCAGCAACTCATAGTATGATGACGAAAGCTAAACAATACAATACAAGACAATACAATACAATACAATGCAGAACAATAAATAATAATCATACAGACAAACAGACTGCTATCTCATCTAACATGATACTACCAAACATCTCTGAGTAGGTATCTTGGAGAGGTGCAGTATGGATGCTCTAAACGAGTGAATGTGATTATAAATTTAGATATTCAATCAATAATTATATTATAAATATTAATTTACAACTTTTAGAATTATTATCATTGTTATTTGCCTATTTGCAGTGAGCCATAGCAACCTATCAAGAAGCAAGATTGCACTATAGTTTTTAAACAAACGTATATTTAAAACTATAAGATATTAACAGAAACAAATGAGTAAAAAGGAGAAAAAATGTGAAAAACATAGTAATATAATTAATTAATTTATTAAATTCCTTCTTTCTGGATCACTGTCACCTGACCTATCATCTATCCACTGTATCAACACAACTTGGCTCAGAGACTCAGAACATTCACGCTACCTGTCAGCTGTCGATGGGAATCCATTGGCTGGTTCCACATGTGTGTGTGGGCCGCCACTGGTGACTCTTCCATCTTACTATGCATTGCTTTGCTAACTGATGTAATATATCGTTCGTAATGACATTAACAACATGTAAGCCAGCGCAGAGGGTGCCTCTATTAGGTTTGCCCTTTATGCTGCATAAATTTACATTACATTACATTTAACATTTCATTAATTCTCTTCAGAGAAGTGAGTCACGCGAATTTTTACCCGCGTCAGGAGCTCGTGATCATCTGGCTCTGTTGAAAATCTGTCGGCAAAGAATCTGCTGAGACGTTTGTAGTCTTTCGTCAGGGAGTCCAGCCGCAACTTCCAGTACTGAAAAACGTAAAGCAGGGATCAGCATTTCCAGCAAACATTGGTCACACTTAGCTGACCAATTGGTCTCCAGCAACTACTGTTGCAACAGAAATAATTATTTTACCAACATTCCTAAATAAAGAATGACACCAAAATAGGGCTTTGTGTTCTGCTGCTCTTATTAAAATGACAAATCTTTTGGGCACTGTAACACGAATGAGTACTGTCATCGTGTCAGTAACTTGGTCAAAATATCCTTTAACGTTGGAACCAATCCTCCATTTGAACAGCCATGCAACAGAGCATTAGTCATTCACGTCTTTATTCTTGTGAACAGACTTACTCCTAGTCAACTATCATTTTTCTTGTCTACTAGATGACCACCTCCACTCTAAAATAATCTTAAGTTTTACAACCTACTCACCTCAAGCCTACCATCATTCTTGCTCGAAACAGGCGTCTCGAAGTGACAGACAATTGGAGAAGATCCCTTGATATCTGTGCATCAACAATCATAAACAAACACAGGTTACTTCTATCATGACAACTCGCCAAGCAGTTATACGTGGTCAATAGAACTCTCCAACCATTGCTCAACTAGACTTCGATCCGAGTGGTTAAATATGTCCACTACGATTTTAAAAGAAGAAGAGCAGTTCTCTAAGCTAGCCCTGTGACAACCATGGGTATGAAATGTTGACGACTTCATTTTCTTAGCCTCAGCATTTGAGGGTGGGTGACCAGTCCCCTCCTTGCCGTCTTATCTTCCCACCGACAGTGTACGGTCCGTGTACTCATTATAGCTGAGTTGGCTACAGAGTGCAGATGGAGCAGAAATCTCGAACCAAATCTCTGGCCCAGTGGGGATTTCACCCCTTCCCCAAACTTTCGGTTGACAGTCCAGCATGCTAACCACTACACTGTCAAGCATTCGTAAATTTCACAAGATGTCTCATGACATGATCACCATTAGTACAATTACAAGTATTTTAATTACTGCACACACTGTCCATGGTGTCATGAGACATGTCAGAAATCATTGCGTATGGACCTCTTTGTGTCCTTTATTTACTTAAACAATAAGCCTTATGGTATGCAAACGTCAAAGTGTCATGTTACTGTTACCATTCTCATGACAGACATGCTGCCCTGGCTACTACTGAGGAAATAATCGAATTCAAGATCCTGCTCCTGGGTCAGCCACTGCCTCCCCCCAACATACATACACAAGTTGTTTGGTTTACATTCGGGTCGCTGGCAGCAGCCCAGGGAGATCTACAAGTTCCTTCCTGCCATAAATCAGCATAACATTGTGCACTGTCCTGCATAGGTCCTTCCCTTTGGAATAGTCTTCCTGTGAACATCCGCACTGTTTCTGTTAACTCGGCCCAGGTAACATCCTCGTCATTTGTTATGACACACCTGTTTAAATCTCATAGACAGTTATATGCACAGTACCTTAGTAAGGTTCTTACATATGTGCTCTATAAAAGCCAAAATACATTTTTCCTGTAAAGAATACAAAGTCATAATGTTACATTGCAGACACACTTACATTGCATGTGCCACTCCCTCCAGATGATGTTGTTGAGTCGAATCTTGTCCTTCAACCTCACATTTATCCCCTTGAAGTTCCTCCATTTCGGTGATGTCAGTGTGCTGCTATACTCAACAGATCAGGCAAACACAGAACTTCAGTCAACACATCAACTGGCAAATAATATATGGCACAGCCACAAACAACGTCTCCCCAAACTGCTTCACATCGAAGCAGAGATAAGCAGGAGATAAGCTACAAACTCCTGAACTTAGCCACTAAACTGATGCATTTTAACTTCTAAGGTATTCACAATCACATATCAGTCAAGCTGAACTGGCCAGCAATGGGTCAAAGTCCTATATGTTAGTCACCACAGCCTAGGACAGTTAGCCTCCTGCACATAACTTACCATCACCAAAACCGAATGGTTTAACTGGAAAATTATCCTAGATTTAGCTACAGTTATGTCAAAAATTTCATGAAAAGTAATGCAAAAGATGTAAAGTACAGTGCCAGTTATCGAGGAGCATCCCTTCAAGGAAACTCATAAGCCTCAAGTGAGCAAAAGCACAGGAACAGAAAATGCAACTAACAGACAAGACATGTCATCCAATACCAGTTTATGACTTCAATATTAGGCTGAAGTGCTCAAACAACCGGTCTGATAAGATAAGATAAAGTAAGCGAGTATTGCAATGGCACATTCATAAATGTGCGTGTGCGCATAGGAGTGTAGGCAGGTGTGTGTGTGTACGTATGTGTATGTGTGTGTGAGTGTGTGTGTGTGTAGGTGTGTGTGTATGTGTGTGTATGTGTGCATGTGTGTGTATGTATGTGTATGTATGTGTGTGTATGTGTGTATGTGTAGGTGTGTATATATGTGTGTGTGTGTGTGTGTGTGGATATGTGTGTGCGTGTGTGTGTGTGTGTGTGTGTGTTAATGATAGTGACCATATGACCTCTACTCTGCTCTGTTTTCAATGAACTGATCCTTTACCACTGCTGACACTTGAATGGGTACCACACCACTACAGTCCCTCTGTACAGACCACACCAGCCCTACATACAAATCTCTAAAATAAGCCACCATCGACATGCATATATTTTTATATTCACTGCAGTCATTCTTATAATTACCACTACGCCATTACTATTACATGCTTCGAAGGTAGCCACACTTTGACCAATTTTTCTAGGATATTTTCCCAGATTGTTAAAAGGTGTTATGCAATGCCTTGATGCGTAAGAATTCTTCGATTAATCATTCACTTTGGAAGTATCAGCTGTCCTAAGCTTCAGCTGTGGCAAAAATAACACGTCAACCTCACATTTACAACAGAAACATCAATACTTTCCTTACTGACTGTATATCCATCCTTTCCTTACTGACTACGAGGGTAGCAAATGAAGACGCATTGCAGTTCGGCAGACGTGCTAATTATAGATAACTGTACGCTAACACGCTGACCAAAGAGTTCCTTAATTTTTTAAGCATGCGTTACTTTGCTATCTATGGCAACACGTTCCATCATTATCCGATTACAGTCAATTTCCTAAGGACGTCAGAAGCACCCTATCTAGCCAAATGACATCTGCAGCACGGCTAATTATGCCCGTAAACAGAACTATTGATTGATGGCTCTGGCAAACGAACACAGCTCAATACCGCTCAAAGTCCAAATGGATACCGAGCAACTTTGCTGCAATGCAAAACCGTTGCCTATAATGTTGTATTAAACGGGGCCAAGCTCTCATGAGCAGCATTCAAAGTTTCACAGTTTAATTAGAGGAATTATATAGCTCCATTAACATATTGTGCAACTGAACAATTTGTGGTCAGTTCTATTGAAACCCTGGTCAAATATCATAATCCACAATCATGGAAGTCCTGTTGAAATCCGATACCTCAGGTAGGCGCCGAGTGATTCAGCAGCAACAGTGGAATTTGCCCTCTGATCTCAAGCAAGCACCTAAGGTAGTTGGTGCATACGATTTACAAATGGGACAAACAACGTTACACAACTGGTTTGAACTGGATCGTGCAACCTGTTTATCTTCCAGTTGCTTATTTAGAAGAACCAGATCAAATTTCCAACAGGCTTCTTGCTTGGTGGCATTTTACAAATGCCAGATAACCGTTATGAGTTTTAACATGTGTCTAGCAGTACTTATGCATAAATTTTGGGTAAAGTGCCAGTCTGTGATAGGTCTGGCAGTACCAGTTGGGTAAATACCCTGCATATTATAGACCCGATGTCTGGCAGTACCATCTGGGTGTAGTGCCTGGCTACAATAGGTCTGGCAGTACCAGTTGGGTAAAGTGCCTGTCTATATATCTGGCAGTACCAGTTGGGTAAAGTGCCTGCTTATTATAGATCTGATGTCTGGCAGTACCAGCAGGGTAAAGTGGCCCCTATTATAGGTTTGGCAGTACCAGTTGGGTACAGTGCTAGTCCAGTTGCTGGAACACTGTAACCCAGCTCAGGTTTTAACTGGCCGCAGATTCTGTTGTTTCATAACCTACAGCAAACTGGATGTTCCATTTGCACACAACGCGACAATGCAGGGTTGACAATGCAGCATCGTGCCTTCTAGGCGGTTATGGTTGTCTACAATGAATGGCCTTCCTCTACATCTGCATCTTCTAGGGGTCTGGGATGCAACTGGCAGTGTCAACGGCTGCTGCACACAATGAGTTGAGTTGGTAGTTGTTGAGGCGGTCCAAGGGTTCCAGAGAACAGATCCATTGTCTAATATCGATATCGTCCAATCTCCCTGGATAAAACATCTGGAGCTCCAAATCTGGAGCTGAATACTAAACTACAGCTCTACAGACTCTTCCTACTGCTGGTACTCTTCTACATCTGCGAGATGGTATGCACCACAGACGCCCTAGACAAGAAACGTGACACTGTCAATATTTGATGACTCACGAGTTTCACCCGGATTCCCTGCTCACTCTATGCGAGCAATCTCATACCCAACAGAACAGCAACAGCACCAGTCTCTGCCACTGTCCAAAGGTGCAAGCTGTGCTTCTTTGGACATGTCACCCGCACTCCAGAAAACGAGGACCACAGGACAAGCCCTGTACTAAACAAGCCCTTGAGGGATTGAAGAAGACCATGTGGTCAACCTACGACAACTAGGACTAGGGTAGAGGGGGGTAGGAGAGCTCACAGAGCTAAATTTCGACCTTCATACAGCATGGTGGTAGGCCCAGGACAGAACACTGTGGCACCACGTTGTGGACATGGCTACGCTCAGCTGAATTTGCCACCAGAGAGAGATATAACAGACACCTTTTATAACACCAAAACTTTTGTTGTTAACTAAGACTGGGCCCACTTCTTATTATGTTACAACATGCATATTCATGATGCACTCGATGTCACATGTCAGTGCAAGTCGGAGGTGCAAATAATAGCATAAAATTCAATTATCTTCTCACAAACAAACATCTCTTTTAAGAGTTAACCTCCTCGGTTGACATTATACTCCATTATGAGCAAACAGCGAAATCCGTATTCAACTTCCTAATCGCAACGAAGCTTCCGAGTCGAAGAAGACACTATATTACTTTACGGAATGAATTTCTTAAAGCAAAATCAGATCCAATAGTTTAAAAGCACACTCACCTTCAAAGCACCGCACAGTACTATCGAGAACAGCCATAATGACTATTATGTACAAATCTAAACGTCCCACCTCTCTACAGAAACCTTTTAGCGCCATCAAGAGGTTCTTAATGTGCAATAAAAACACTTAAGGGTAGGATAAAAATAACAACAAGAATATCATGAATATTAATTAATATGGAGATGTAAATTCCAGCTGCCATCTGTAATTAGTGCTTTAGAAATCTAAAGTTTACGATTAGGACCATGTCTAAACAAGCTTACACTAAATGATAAAAACTACTAAACTGGAGGTTAAGTATGTAATAAAAAGACTCAATGAATTGTCTTATTCTTTGTCTTCACACTTTTATGACACCAGAGCCGTCTTAAAATGCCATCTTCTGAGTTTCATTCTGAACTGTCTATAAACAACAAGCTCATTTTCTAAAGCTGTGAACTAAGTGTGAAATCTATGTCTCCAATCAAATTACACTGAAAGTATGCTAATAATGAAGCAAATTCAACGTAATGTGGTTGGACATTACAGAACTTTAATAAACTACGTTTGCCATTTGACCCAGTCAAAAAAATGTTGCCAAATGTGCCTAATGTACTTCCATGCACTGTTAAACCATTATTAAACCATTGTTTAGAAGAAACTGTTCCACAAATGTTGCTGTGCAGTCCACAAGCATTTTGTAACAAGTTTTTACATTAACCAAATAAAAAACCAACATTTCTTTGAAAACATATTTTCAAATGTGCCATTCATAAGTGACTAACTGTGATTACAACTTCTAATCCAGTGATTATTTATAACTTACACACTTTTACTCAAATTGCAGCCCTGTTACAGGAACTGTGCACTTCGACCAAGGCACTGTCTTCACATAATTTACTGACCTCTCCAATCACTATTGAACTTTCCTTATTTACAGGATGAGGCTATGTGGTTTCCCTTTCATATTCATAGTCACTCTCTTCAGTGTTCCCAAAAGCAAGTTGTGGAAACCAGTTTATTCACAGTTGCTCACTCAAAACAAATCCAGTAACAGAGGACAGATCAAGTTTGGGTTTTGAGTGGAGAGCAAAAGGTCAAAAGGTCAAGCAAGTGGGCAGATGGCTTGCTACAGTCAACATGTTTGAGTTGGACTGGCGTGGAAGTTATGAGGGAGAGGACAGAGGAAATAATAAGTCTTAACCCTTTCACGATGAGAGGGATTAGTTTTCCATACATTTTAGTTCATGCTCATCGTCACGTAGCCATCAGTTGTATTATATACTGTAGAAGCTCTTAGATTACATTAGATCAACACAGATTACGTTACATTACGTTAGATCAACATTGGCCAAGATTATTACATCACATCACATTACATTAGATCCACAGAGACACATTTCATTGTACCTAACATGCCTAACGAGAATGTACATTTTTCAAAGGGGGCACGGTGTTGAAAGTGAGTGATGAAGAAAGGGACTTGGGAGTGATTATGCACAAGAGTGCAAAACCTTCAAGGCAATGTGCTGAAGCAGCAAAAAAGGCTAATTCAACTTTAGGTATGATAAAAAGGACAATAGTCACCAGAGACAAAGATATAATAATAAGGTTGTACAAATCACTGGTTAGGCCACAGTTGGAATACTGCATCCAGGTATGGAATCCATACCTGAAACAGGACATGGAAAAACTGGAGAAAGTACAAAGAAGAGCTACGAAAATGATTTGGGGCTACAAGGATCTGAGCTATGAAGAAAGGTTGAAAAGGTGTGGACTAACAACATTGGAGAAAAGGAGGAGCAGAGGAGATCTGATTGAAGCTTATAAGATTATCACTGGAAAGGAAGCACTGCAGTGGGAGAGGTTCTTTGAATTAGCACCAAACAAGGCAATTCGGGGACACAGGTATAAATTATTTAAGAGGCCGAAGGGAACATTAGGGCAGAAATTCTTTAGTGCAAGAGTTGTAGACCTGTGGAATGGTTTGGACGATAGTACTGTCTCAGTGGACACTATAACAGCTTCTAAGAAGAAGCTAGGAAAATTGGGCTATTAAGAGTTCGAGGTAAATTTGCAGTGGTTCTAACACAGACTACACGTCTTCTGAACCACTTAAAACCCTTGTTATGTTATGTTATGTTAACTTAGAATGGTACATGGATTTTCTATTGCAGCATGGCTTTCAAGTGGTGTGCACCTTCATGGGAAGGCAGACGAAGTTTATCTGTAAATCCCTCAACTATCCTTAGCAATTCATAATTTCATTTCTAGAATAAGGAAAGAAAGTGGTCACAGTTATATGTGGTAAAGGTTTAGAGTGGCACATTAGCAACTGTGCCTATGGTAAACATCATGGCCACCACAGAATTGGATAGAACAGTGTGCTAAGAACTCGCACAGCCTACTTCAGTTCGAGTAAGTAAATAATGGTTCATAAACACAATATTTAAGGTGAAAAAAATTAACTTTATTAGAAAATTGACACAATATTTGCAAAGGTTAAAAATTAACTGTCAAACGAACACATGATTTAGAAACATCAGAAATTAACTGTTATTGCATTAAAGTGTATGTGTCCGAAATATAAAGTAGGAAGTTCGAATAGAGGTTCTGGCCTCGAAAGGTGGATCGCCACATAATTCCTGCAGGTATGTGTGGAACAACTTGTTCCGAATTGTTTTGTTCGCGCACATTCACATGTTCTCAACATTTTACTTGACCATTTTAAACATTGTCTTCATTAACCATTACTTACTTACTTCGGCAGAAGTAGGCTGTGACAGTTCATAGTACTTTATTTTACCCAATTCTGGGTCGGCCATGATGTCTACCTTGTGGACGTTTGCGATCGCGCCACCATAAACCTTAGCCTTTCATTTTTGTGTTCAACTGATCATATATCGTTGCAATTAGTCAACTGAAATGCCCATAACTTTTTGTAAAACATTGTCATTAACACAACTGTTACCACTGCATTTTTGACACTTTTTCACTTTCCAGGTTTCAGTAAAACCGTAGTTTACATTGCTAAATTATGCACTTGCATTGAATACAAAAACTAATAATCATCGCTCATCCAGCTTCTAGTTTTCATCGACCATCCAACTTCTAGATTCTGTTTAAGTATGATATGTTTTCATTGCTCATTCACGGCAATCATTTCGGCACTAAAACGATATATTTTCATCGCAAATTCCAACTTCTAGTTTGACTTTTATTATTTACTATGTTCAACAATCATCCAGCTTCTAATTTCAGTAATATTTTCATCTATCATGCAACTTCTAGTTTGAGTTTTACTATGAAATAATGTAATTTAGCAACGTAAACTACGGTTTTACCTAGGTTTCTTACCGCTCTACATAAATGTAGGTTTATTTTATACTACACTACAGCTCGCCTTAACTTGGTAATCAGCTAACTGCACCCAATAAAGCATGGTCTTACCAGTGAGCCAAGGTCATGCACTCGAACAGCTTCCTCAGAGATCCATCAATAACCAGACTAGTGGCACTTTTACATCCAGGCGCCGAGACGTACCCACCCCCACCGCAGCCTCCTGGCGACTGCCCAGGCGACGAAATTTCGAGATCATATCCTGAACTGTTGTCGACCGCTTCGTCCACCACCTCCCCCTCTTCGTGGGCATGACTGACCATGAAGTGACCGCTGTGGATCGTCCGATCGTTTGGCTTGTCCAGAACCGTGTCGTCCACGTCGAGGTTCTGGAGTTTCATAAGCGTGGTACCCGCGCCTTCGGTCACCTCGTACACATCCTCCGAGTCGCTTCGTGCCATCGTCGAAGACGTTAGTTTCATCCCAGGCCGATGATGAAACTAAATACGTCGTAATCATAATCGACTACCACTAGATTCGTTCACACTTAGTCCCTGAACGGCGTTTGTTAACCGTTTCGTCTTCCTTAGACGACGCAGCCATTGTTTGGGCCAATGCGTCGAAAAGCGAGAAACAGCTGACCTCAGAATGAGGTTGACCTAATAATAGGTTCACAACAAAAACGCGTCCGCCCAAAAATAACTCAATATTTTTTATAGCGCCTTTAAATGTGTTCAAGCATTCCTTAATCGCAAAGCAGGTACGTTTTATTTTAGCGCCCAAGTTTAGTCTAGCAAAAGAATTTATTTCCACTTTCCAGGCGCCGGAATAAAGGCTAACTAACTACAAAGTTTACGTTCAGTTTTGTTACGGACATACGTGGGGCGACCAAAGACTACAAAAGCTCGTTGAGCTCGGGTAGAGAGAGGTCGTTGGGGTAGAGTAGGCATATATGGTTTCCGGCTGGCAAAGATCGAGGTCCTAATTTTAGCAAAGTAATATTCTGCAGTTAACACAGATTAATCTTATCTAATCTGAAGACTCTGGTAGTTAAAGGGATCAGATGTCCTAACCTACTTACTATAGGATCGTAGGCTAAAAAAACTGCCGTAAAACTGTGGCTGATATAAGTGCAACAGTTGTACTGGAAGTCTGGAACGAACTAGGCCTATAGTTTATAAATCTGTCATGCTTGGTAGTTGGCCCGTGATATTCTTCGTGTAATTACCTTAGGCCTAACACTCAACCTACCTTTCGGTATCTATAAACCTGTAGGAAGCTAGGTCACTTAAACTTAGGGCATACAGGGCCATAACTTCCCATAAGCCCTAAGGCTTTTCGCAGAAGTGTCGTGACGGCTAGGGCTTATAATGACGCGGACCAACTGATAGGCCTAGATGTGCAAAAGAAAGGATCATTGTCTAATTACACGTCGGCCCATCGCCTCTGGGACCTGGATTCGACTCTTTTATGCGCACGATCTGTATTATCAATAATTATGGACAGTGGCGGCGATCTTGTTTGACAGGTGGGGGGGGACATTTTGGAACTGATCTAGTGAAAAAAGAGTTTTGAACTGATCTGGTGAAAAAAAGAGGTCAAAAATTTTTATGATCTGGTGAAAAAAAGGTCAAAAAATTTTTTCGCGCTCACGCGCGAAAACTTTGATGACCTTTTTGGGGGGTTTCCTCAAAATTTGGGGGGGTCCGATGTATGGCGTGTCCCCCCCACTCTTAAAGGTGGGGGGGTCTTGTCCCCCGCGACCCCCCCGGGATCGCCGCCCATGATTATGGATCGCATAGGCCCTACTGGTAATTTGTCGGATGGCCTTAAGACTTAGTACGAGTGCCTTTTGAAATCCAATAGGCCTAAGCCTACACTCCAATTCGGACTTTGAACCCACCAATAAAATCTATTTTCAAGTACCTAACAGCCTATTGGTTGGACTAATTCACAGAAAATTTGGCATAGGCCTACGGTGTACATGATGTTGTGCACGCTTGCGCTATCACATATATGCGAATATCTAGGTATAGGGTAAGCTTACCAGGTACTGATAGTTTTCATTTTCTACACAGGCCAATATAATATATTTGATCGATGATAATAAATAGCCAGGCCAACTAACTTTAACAATGTACATAATATTATGTAGGCCTATAAGCAATTAACCTTTCTTTTGAAGTAATATTAATGGCGTGTTTTGTACTTGCGCAGTGTGATAATTGTAGAAAAGACTGGGAAGGGGTTAGACTTTGATGAGTGATCCATATGTGTAGTTGAATAATTTATTCGTATTTTGCAAACTCAGAAAATTAAAAAATGCAATAGAAAGCTGAAACTCCTTAAAGTGATGATATCAACAAATTTATTAGTATACAATTCACATGTTCACAAATCTTACAATAAACCAGAACATAACTTTATTAGTAGCCCATAAAGTAATTTGTGAAAGAAAGTGTTAAAATATAGGCACACTATAATAACACTAGCACAACTGAGGGGCTGGAAACGACCCTCTGGGGTGTGCAATGAAGACTTAGGCCTAACTGGGGCCTAAGAAAGACTAGGGCGTTGATTCCCCTAATTTGCAACCCGCTCCCCGACAATTCTCACCCTGTAGGCTACCTGCGTCGACATAGTAATTTTGTCCACTTTTAAGCGATCCTTTTATGGGCCTAGAACCTGCACGTCTTCAGGCTGCTTTAATTCAACGCACATGCTGCGTATGTAGGCCTAAAAAATAACCTACATCACAACGTCAACTTGGCCTAAAACAAACCTAGGGGCCTATATTGTGACGCTTCAAGTTTTCAATGTGAGTCTTCTAGCTTCTACTACGAGACCATTTACAAGTAGGCCTAACCAAACACTAATAAAATGATGTCAAGGCAAATACGATATCGCGAGCAATTTCATTGGTCGTTGGTAATAGGTGCGGCCGACGCACCGACGACGCACCGACCCAAGGCCATTTTGCAGACAATCTCACGCAAGCCACAACACGGTGTAAAGTTGCAGTAAGACAGTATAAGCTTAAGCAACGATCTTTGGTATAAGTCAAGATAGGTGACTACGTGCATGATATTCAATTGGTGACTACATGATATTCAGCGCGTAGGCAGTGAGTGTCATTTATAGGGACGTTTTTATGATTGTTTACGGGACATCAATTATTGTGGCACACGAAAACGCGCCTGAAGTTCTGCGGTCCATATAGCCAGCCAAATAATATTTTGTAATATTTATCCACAATATATATGCATACTTCTATGCAACTTTATTATTCCACCGAATTATAGTTATATATATATATATATATATATATATATACGTATAATAATATTTGTTTCTACACACACACACACACACACGCACGCACGTACGCACACACACACACACACACACACACGCGCGCGCACACACACACACACACACACACACACACACACAAACAAACACGCACACACACGCACACACACACACATACATACTCTGGTGCGTGCCTGGTTAAGCTTTCGCTAATATTTATCAACTTAAGTTAGGCAAACATCTGTGTAGCCTACATTGAAGGTCACTGTTGCGTCGTGTTACCCAATTCGTTATCTACGCAATAGCTCATTATCATGCCTAGCTAAGACGGCTGATGATCTACTTAATACTAATTATAGGGTCTTAACTTTAAAGTATAAATAAGGTCTTTGGGGATCCATCACTTTTAGCTTGTCTCATTTATTGGTCTGAGGGTAACTTCACTTGTTACTCCTCTTGTAAACGGGTATTCAGAAGTTTCCAACTTGGGTTGGGGATCAAGTAAGCAAGGGCTTATTCAGCTTCATGGATTTAACTCCCTGAAGAATTAGTAGGCCCTAAGCCCGAAAACGTGCCTTGCAGCTCCGTGGTTGTCTACAATGTAGGTTAATATTTTCGCAGTTCAATAACACGTATACGCCTAGTCAGTCTTAGTGAACTGTGAAAATATCTTGGAAAGTTCATGTAGAAAAATACCGTATAGATATGAAGTGAACAAGACGGAGGTGAACCGGAGAGAATCTTCGTGACGGGCGTGCCAAGCACCGAGTACGCCTATAGAAACCACAGTCCACAGACCAGACTCCCGAAGAGGGGAGGTCAGCATAGGTTATAGGCCTAATATAAAATTATTCAAATAATAAGATGCTGCAGGGGTAGGTAAGACTAGATCGACTTAAATTATATATAGTGATATACAGTGAACATTTAAAGATTTTATGCTAGGCCTATAGGTCTAATTGTACACAGTGGTGAACGGAAACTATTTTGATTATTATTTATTAAATATTTCCATCTGAAAGAACTGAAAGACATGCTTTGCCAAAGCTGCTGTGACAACTGCTATGTTGAGAATGAGGCATTGGTTTCAAAGCAACGGGCGTAAACTGCCGCCAGCGTAAGATCCAACGCCAGCGTAAGATCCAACGCCAGCGTAAGATCCAACGCCAGCGTAAGATCCAACGTCAGCGTAAGATCCAACGTCAGTGTAAGAGCTAACGTCAGCGTAATTGGATCCGACGTCAGCGAAAGATCCAGATTCAAAGCCAGTTCGTTACAATAATAAAATAATAGTAGTATAAATTTTAAAAAAAATGGAAATCAAATATAAAATCTTGGTTGGGGTCACGATTAGGACAACTTTTCCGTGTATAACATTAGGTGCCAATGGACATAAAAAATGTCTTAGTTTGTTGACCTCACGTGCAGGACGAGTATAGGCCTATATGCCCTGTATGCGTTATTTGGAATGTAAGGTAATTGGATCAATAATTAAAATTGTAAATTGGTAAACCGGATGTGACCTAAATATACGAAGGTCAGACGCTAAATCCAGGTTACTCGCGTTGTCAACAGATTACGTCGTTAACTATGCAAGGAATAAATAGGCCTCAAAGAAACGATAATTAAGTCAACAGTCAAGTGTTTATTGATTGGGGTCTGACACGTGCAACCGTTGACAGCTGTGGTTTTAAATGTCGGAACTGGTTAACATTATCCGGGTTCAAAACGTGTCATAAAAATGAAAACATGCAAGAATAGGTCTGCGCCATAGCCAGTGGCGTAACAACCTAGCCGGGGGCCCTTGGACATTCTAAGCTCGGGGGCCCTTACCCATGTGGGGCGTGGTGGTTCAGTGGTAAGTTCGGCGCCTTGTGACCGGAGGGTTGCAGGTTCGAATCCCACTCTAGCCGCTGCGTACGGACCTTGGGCAAGTCCTTCACTCGCAATTGCTCGTGGCGCTTCGGCGTGAAAATTCCGGCACAGTATCAAATGCTGTAGTCGGGAGCGCCTCTGAGTAGTAGTTGACTTCGAGAGGCGCTATAGAAATATCCGGAATAAATAAATAAATAAATAAAAAGTGAAAATGATGAGATAGCTATTTTAAACTGCAGTTAAGTTTAAAAAAAGAGTATTAAACGTTCTGATTAATGGTCCATAGTTCAAGTCACATTAATGGTTCAAGACAAAACAAGAATACACCAAAAATGTATTGCCTACGTACACAGTAATGTAATGTCTGTTGTAGTTCTCATATTGAGCTCTCACATCACGTCATCTATCCCAGAACTGGCTACTGCTTGTGTGCTGTTTGTCACTCTCCCAGTCACCGTCGTCAGTGCGAAGCGCTTCTTCAGAGAATTGCTTCATAAATTTGGCTATTCTAGCTTTACTATTAGCAAATGTGTCTATCAAATCATTAATATATATTCAATTGTTTTGCGCATTCGTTTTCGACCGCAAGAAGAGCAAGACCATCAAGCATGTTCTGTTAGATAGTGGATCTAAGATAGGCCTACATCTGCATAAGTTTCAATTTGGAGAAGGAGCGCTCTGCCACTGGCTATAGGGCCATCGCAGATCCATATGAGTGAGAGAGCCATAAACAGACTTGCAATCAGGCATATATTATTTCAGGCATTTCTTAGGACTGGAGTTGAGAGATATGCGTATACCGTAAACTTAAGTGTATGCAGTGGTTACGCCTGAAAGGGAGAATCTGACTCATAGGCAACTGGATTCTACAACGATTAGGGTCATATAGCCCGACCCCGGCGACCCGGTGACCTATAGCCTAGATATAGACACCACACGTACATAAAGCTGTGGTGTATACAATTATATCATGAAGCATTCGTCATATATATACAGGCTAGCCTACTTCAGGCTGCAGAGATGCTCAGACCTACATGGGCTTGGTTGCGGCACTTTTGAAGACCGTAGGCTAAATATGTCATCGGAAGGAAGAATTAACCATATTAAAAAAAATTTGCTTGGGGAAAATGAAAGAATATGGCCCTAAAGCAGACTACGACACAGGGTGCGCAGTAAAAAAGCTTGGGGCCCCTGAGACCTCGGGGGCCCCTGGACTTTGTCCACCCTCGTTATATGGTTGTTACGCCACTGGCCATAGCCTAATTTTGAATCGAATCCAAACCAGATTCCTAGATCGCCATAATTATGTAAATGTAAATGCACACGTTTTTATATACCGACCATTTTATGGTCTCAACCCTGCTCATTTCCAATAAATTGAACGGGTGAGATCATTCATCACCGCTGCATGTAGGTCTACGTAAATAAATTAATGCTGAGGTCCCGCGACTTAGGCCTAGATAGGCTACGCTTTCAAAACTGACTGAAATCTCGAAGTTACGACGATTAGGCCTACGGAAATAATTTAATGTCCTTTTCTTACATGAACTCAAATTTCTACAGCCAACTACAATTAAAAATTAAAACAACTCACTTCTGCACGAAATAAATAAAAACCATCAACCGTAGCTAAATAGAAATTAGGCTAGGGGGCCTACCTGATCTACCACTTACAAGTTGCCATAGACTTAACCTAACTACAACACAGCGTCATCTTGCGAATGTCAGAAGCACTAGGCTAGTGCATTGAACACAATCAAGTTAAAATTTCTTTACATATCAAAGCCCCCAACGCACTGAAGGCATCAATAATATGCATCACAGAAAACTAGCCAATTGAATAAAGTTTTCAGATTGGATGAGCTCACTAACGGTTGTGTTAGGCTATATATAATTCCTGAGTCCTGGTCGACGATGCAACTCTGTCGAGGACTTGAGATTCTGAATGCACCAGCAGTTTCAAAATTCAAACTACGACACTAAAGATATGTGTATTTTCCGAAATAACTCTAGAAATTGAAAATAATAGTTCTTGTAGGCTTCACCAGAGCCATAATTTCAGAGATTGAAATCTCGGGCTAGCACCGTGTAGCACGGTACGTACACGGGGACCCATGGGCGTCCGGAGGGGGGCAATTAGGCAAGGGTGCTGGATTTTGAAAGTTGTCACGTTTTCAGTGTTCGTGAATAGCTAGGCCTATTCCATGCAAAAACGTCATTTGCTCCCCCTCGAAAAATTTTCCCTCCTAGAAACATTTTGCCACAACCCCCCCTGGAAAAATTTCTGCGGACGCCCATGCGGGGATCTCGTATGGCGTGGTACCAATCAAACAGGCAGCGATGAATTCAGTTCTCACACAATCTATTCATTGAAAACTGAGCAGGATCAACATTTTTATTTATATTAATTTTGCGTCTAACCCACTTCATGAACATTTTGCAGCTATTTTGAAATACTTCCTGACGATGCAACTCTGAAATAAAAATATAGCTGGCTATGCTAATATCAAGTTGTGCCAAACTTTACCGCCGTAAAGACAGTATTAGTTTCCGTTTAATGACACTATGTGATAACAAAGATCATTGGCGTCGCCCTCCTCCTCCTCCATCAAGCTTGGAACTCAGGTAATGACGTGCTGTGGCAGAGTTCCCCTTAAAGACGTAGCCTATATGTCATATTAGAGGTCGTTGATCGCGACCAGGTGACCGTGACAATTGTGACGTTGTTTTCAAGGAGTTTATATTTGTATTCGACTCCTGTAAACATGGGCGGCGATCATGGGGGGGGGCGGTAAAGGGGGACAAGTCCCCCACCTTTAAGAGTGGGGGGACACGCCATACATTTGCTCCCCCCAAAATTTAGAAGAAACAAGATAAAAGGCCAAGAAATGTAATAGCGCGTGAGGGTTTACACTGCATTTTTGACGAGATGAGGTAAAAACTCTATTTTCGAGCAGAAGACACCCCCGGAAAATTCTCAGAAAGGAAGAAGAAATTCGTATAAAAGTTATGAAATTAGTTTGGGATGAATATTATTTGTAAAAAAAGGTAATAAATTTTGTAGACGAATTCCTAAAAAAGTAGGTAATCATACATTATAGGTGGGAGAACCGAAAGAAGTTGTAAAAAGAGGTTAATGACTAAAAAAAGAGAAAAAAGGTCAGCAACTTTTTTTGGAGATGATTTCGTAGAAAAGTTATCAAGTTTTGGTGGAGATGAATTCCTATAAGTTTAGATTTTTTGGGGGGGGGAAGGGGACATGAAAAAGGTCATCGACCAGACCATGGCCGACTTTGTCCCCCCATCTCTCAGACAAGATCGCCGCCGCTGCCTGTAAAACTGCTATCATGTGCTTTACTGTATACATGTAGGCTATGTAAGGTGCCCTGTGTGGCTGCCGTTTCTACAATTTGTATGTTCACTGTACAGCGCAGTGCGGTTAGCAGGCGCTTAATTAAAGAAAAGATATTATTATTATTATTTTTTTTTTTTTACCCGAGGTATCAGTGATCCCTCAGGATTTGGAAAAAATTATTTATGAGCAGGTAAATTGTCTGGAGGGTCAGGCCTCGTCTTCATGGTTTGAAGGAAAGGTTATTATTATTATTATTATTATTATTATTATTATTATTATTATTATTATTATTATTATTATTATTATTATTATTATTATTATTATTATTATTATTATTATTATTATTATTATTATTATTATATCATGGAAACTGGAAGCTTGTGCAAAATTGTATGTCCAGTTGCCTTCTTACCCACAGATGTCGCCCCGCTTAGTTTTTCGCAGGATATTAAATATGATGTTTTATTTCACACTGGCAGTTTTTTGACCGCGCATACATAATCAGGCCTATTCGTTGAGAATTTTTCATAAATATAATTAACTGTCACGCATCTCTTATGTAAAAAAGACGCGATCGATACTTTTCTGTCGGCCCGAGGGTAATCCTAGCGCTTCAAAACTCGCCGTTAAGAAATAAATATATCTTGGTGATAATAGGTCTTTGCGTTGCTTGGCGCGAACAAGTTATTAACCATCGACCTATATTAGGTGGACATAGCGTAAGAGATTCAAATTGAGGCCTGGCCTGTTGCATGCAAAGATGCCTGTGACGTCATGGTTCTCTCGTGTGCGCATGCGCAGTGGGTCGGGTCACTTAACTGTCGATGGCAAATACTAAGCTTTCGCCAGCCATGACGTCAGGCAAAGAGCTCATTAGCATAATAGGCAGGCGACAGAATCTAAAAGGCAATATACTGGTCTACGCTCCGTCCACTAATATAGGTCGATGTTATTAACGTCTTTAGTGGGAATTGCTATATTTATTACAAATAATTGTAAATCGGTTAATTTACCCGAAGAAATTGTTGGTGTTAAGCAAGAATGTCTGAAACTCCATCAGAGGACGATGAAAACGAGTCTTTTGAACAACGTTATGAGTCCATGAGTAAGCATTCATGCAGTAGGCCTATAGTCTTGTATTTGAGCAGCTCTTAAGCGCAGGCCACACTGCAGTAGGCTACCCGGTAGATCTACTAAAATGCCACAACGCTATTTCAAGAGAATAAAAATTAATAATTTACAGGCGCGAAAATAATAATCTTAATAATCTTTTTCTTTATTCAAGCGCCTGCTAACCGCACTGGAGTCGAATACAATTGTTTTATACGGCAGCCAACAGGGGTTCATTCACGGCCTACTATTCATTTAACCGTCGCCGCCACCTAGCGAGTGGAAGGCTGAATAAACCTAACGGGGTCTACGGGAATCGATCTCGGTACCTACTGCTGTTCACGCCAGTGTGTTATCCATTACTCTACGGGCCCCCCAAATCGTCCTGAATAATTTAAAATGGGATTGCCATGCAAACGTCCAGAATTGGAGTGTCATCCAGTGTCCTGTTAATGTTTCCCATGCAGTGCGTCCCTGAATCGTTTAATATGTACTGATTATAGCGTATAGAAGTCGGTCTATGCACTGTGTAGTGGTTGGTATGGACCTACTGTTTAACAACGCTGTGTCAACGATTTGATTAGCATTGCCCTGCTCCTTCATCCAGGGTTCGAACTAGTACTGTACCACCTGAAAACAGCTGTGGTGGGTTTAATTGAATATAGGCCTACTACTTCAAAGCGAACCACAGTTGACTTATTGGTTACTTATTTACTCCAATTTGGCCCATTTTCAGAATTTGTATCAACCGACATTAATCATGTATATGTATGCAACCATTAAATTTTTTAACTCGTTCAGCCTTTTTCCAGGTTTCAGACCTAATAATTAAAATTTATCAATTGATGCTACCAGTAATTTTTAAAATGATTTGTTAACTTACAGAATCATCTTACTGCATATATTTGTTGCATCTGTAATTTATAATCGTACACCAGTCCAGCATGCCTATTGTAGATAGGCCTAGTTAATCACTGGTGTCATTTTAGCAGTCATATAGCCTATACATGTATGACCTTTAGAGGTGGGCAACTCTATTTCAAAAGTAAGAGCAACTTTTGTATGCATGATTCTCGAATGAGTAATCACATGTGCAGCTAATAACTTACATGCTAAAGACTAGAATCTTTATTAGTCTGTAGAAAAATCAGTGTTAGATAAACTTGTAAAAGTTCGTATCGTAATCGTAATCATAATCTCCGGATTTTTACAGCGCCCAAAAAAGCGAAGTCGCGGGAACCAGCTTATTCACAGGCGTTTAGACAAATCAAAATCGATAGGCGGGGGGGGGGGTCAAATCGGTTCCAGGTAAAGATCCAAAGGAGTCAGGTCAAGATCCAAAGGAGTCAGTCAGTCAGTTTGGCCGGGATGGTCAAAATTTAGAATGTGAGGTTCAATTTTGCTCAGTGCCTACAGCTTTCTGACTGGAGTTCTGCCAACAGTTTCGAAGCATGTCTGTTTAAACTGTTGTTTCTGTTGACTTTAAAATGGATTTTGTTCAAAAACTTTAATTGATAAAGACAGTGGCGTCACTAGGGCTGGTGTCACCCAGTGCGGTAAGTCATGGTGTCGCCCTCATTAAAGGTTCAAAAAAGGAAATTAGCATAGAGTTTCAAAAATCGTCTCGCAAAAAATGTGATGACCTTTTTTATGAGTTCGCCATCTTACAAAAATTTCATCATTTTGTCGTGACACATGGGTGTCACCCCCTCGTGACGCCACTGGATTAAGATTAGAAAATTGGAGTTGTTGAGGAGTCAAACTGACAGGGATGCATGCTTATGGATATGTGAAACCTCATAAACCATAGTGATCTCGGTTGAAAAGTTCTAGCCTGGGTTTAGTTTAAACCTCTACAAATCTCCAGTTAATATTGAATCAAAATCAATTATTCGTTTATTGCAGAAATTCCTGTTGATGCAAACACGATAGGATAACACGGTTTTTAAAAACAGAGTCAGCGGTTGTAATTAACTCGGACCTCGATTTGAAAACATAAATTTTGAAGCTTAAAAAATGTTTCTATAAAGCATGTGGGATATAAAGTTTTTATCATTGAAATATGTGAAATTGTGAGTTCGCAACCGGAGTTCATGGGAGATGTTAAGGTCAGCAGGGAAGTAGGGTCGCAGAGCATGGCTAGAGTCAGCAACGGCTGCATGGAATAGGCGTTCATCAGCCTGCCTGGCCAGTTCTGAAGCGTTTTGGATGGATGAGGAAAGAAGGCCAGTTCGGGCATTTTCCTCAGTAACTGCTCGATCCTCTCCCTGTCTCCCGCCCGGGTGTAGTCCCACCAGGCTGGGGATGCGTAGGCCTGCCTCCAGGGGCGTAACTTTGGTCTAGAATGTGGCCAGGGGTGTAACTTTGGTCTAAAATGTGGGGGTACCAATTTCTTACATACACGAAGCAAGGCGGAGATTGTGATCTCTGGAAAGGCACAATAATAAAATATTGATTGACATTGTTCAAAAAGTGGGGGGTACGGTACTCTCCAGTTCAAAAAGTTTTGGGTACGGGTACCCCCCGCAGATTACGCCTATGAGGGAGGCTATGGTGACGGCCCTAGCTATTTCCTGTAAGACGTTAGGCGGAAATTCGTGGGACCGGAGGACTCGGAGTGCATGGAGTGAAGGATTGGATGTTGATAGGACCTCCTCTAGATGGGGCTTCATCCCGAGGTCGGAGCAGATGGTAATGCCTAGGACTCGCAGGGAAGCGACGCCGATAGCCCCGTAATAATTAGGGGGTGGAGGGGACTACTTTATTGTTAAAATTAAATGAATATGACTTTCTAATTCAAGTTTGTTAAGCACTGAATAGTGATATTAGTTTGTACTGGTTATATCAAAACAGTGTGCTTGCTTGGTTTAATAGTGACTAACTATTTAGTCCATTTTGCTCGCGTTTCTGCCGTGCACCATTGTACCTTCTCAGCTATTGTGGCATCATCACTCCTGGAAACCATTGATCTTCACCTTTAATTTCATAACACACTTTCCTTTAGCCTCAACTGCTCTTTTCTGCCAGAATATGAATGGGAGTGCTTCCAGATTCCAACTCCCAGAGTGCTGTATGAATCTGTTTATTTAGCCACGTTATTCAGTTTGACTATTGAACTGTTCAGCCATTTTTCTATCATGTTAATTATTTTGTATGTTCCAGTAATTAAAATTAAGCCTGGAAAGAAGCATATTTTCCCACCAAACTCGGATGTCCATGTTAACAGTGCATTGTTGAGCAGCAAAGGTAATATCAATAGTTTCTAGCTAAGAGTTAGTTTAATATATATGACAGTGTCTGGGGTAACCCTGACAAATTTGGGTGTTAGTTTGCAAGAAAATGTGGTAAGAAGGCAAGTAGGCATAAAATGAATCAAAATGAACCCTTTGCTCATTCATTTTTATATGTTGTAATAGCTATCAACTGTGACTCTTTATGTAGAGTTTTGATAAAAAATGTTTATTTTTAGTTTCATTGTGATGCCCAGTAACAAACTTTAATTTGACATGTCTATTTGAAGTTGTGTGCATAATTAATTATTATCAGATACATGTGTAACCAAGTCATGTAGATATTCGTCTTAACCACCATCAGAAGCTTATGAATTTGCTATACTCCTGAATAGTCACGACCTCTAGGCATAGAGAAATTGTCGGCACAGTCTCAGGTTATGTAACGGTTATGGTAAACTTCAATTGCAATCTTGGAAATGTAGTCGAAAAGTGACCTATAGCTTTAAAAATTATATTTTTTATAGAAACATGTGGTTTTCACCGAATAATTTTGTAATTCCAGTCCTGAAATATACTTGAATGTTTGGGAAGAAATTCTGTAATGCAGGAGTTCTAGATTTTTGGAATAGTTATATGTAGTTTGGGTGACTGTTGAAGTGTTGGGTGATGGTGGACTTTATTGTCGCTCCTAATCTTGAGTATTATAGAAAGAATTGGCTATTACTATACATGTACATTGTGTGCATTAGTGGTTCTAATACATACAGTTATTAGCCTTTTAAAAAACCATGTGCTGTTATGATCTCAGAAGTACTCACAGTGCAGGCAAGAGCAGTAGCAATCTGCTAATTGTTTTGTCAAAATTTGCAATTAGTTTTCCATATAATTTTGTACATATTTGCGGTATTGTCTGTAATGCCTACTGGTGGAAGGTGTTTGTAATTTGTTTGCAGATGAAGACAAAAACAAGTCATTGTGGGTGCAGGTTGGAGCTGACCACTATCTGCTCTGCTCCCTGCTCGAGATAGGCAACCATCGTTTTTTTGCAAGGTTCAACGAACCAGGTCCAGTGATCCTATATGTGAAGGGAGAAGGGACTGGTAATATTTGTTTCTGTAATATTGATCAATATTAGTACATGTCTGGATATCTGGATTGCGATATTGTACTGTGCCTTCTAAACTTATCAAGAGCAGTCTGAACAGAAAAGGGAGCAGTGTAAGTAGCATCAAGGTTAATCTCTCTAAATTTTATTTGGGGGTCCACCCCTTGAACATGCATTGTCATCCTAAAATGGCACCTTTTTTCTTGGCCCTGGGGGTTTAAATCCTTAGGCTTTCTGTTTCTATCGGTGTCTGCCTTTTTGAACAGGTCAAGACTGAGAGAGCTGTTAATTACAGGAACTATCTTGCAAACTGGTGTTTTGATTGTTGGAGTTGGTTAGGGGTTCAGCCCCTAGCTCCTCTTCGAGTTGTTTCGTTAGCAACACATCAATGTATTAGGGGCCATCCACATATTACGTACGCAATTGGGGGGGGGTCGGATTTAGCCGATTTTGCGTACGGGTGCGAACGGGGGGGGGGGGGGGAGGGGGAGGGGGGACAAAATGTGTACGTACGCAAAATAAATTTCTAATTATGACGTCCACATTAGCCTATTTATAACTCTGTATTTTCCTATAGTCGTCCGATGGCATTTTATTACATTATATAAAAGCCATGTGCAGTTATTCTGTGCTGTGAACGAGACACCTATAATTAATTTTGTCTATATTGGCCCTCACTCATCCTTCAATCTGGCCTAAAGTGCAGACAGTCGCTGCCGAGCTGGTCTTCGGGGGGGGGGGGATGCGTCAAGTGTATGTACACAGGGGGGGTGTGGAAGAAAGTACGCTTGCGAACAGGGGGGAGGGGGTCCAATTTGCCCGGATTTTTGCGTACGTAATATATGGATGGCCCCTTATTAGATTTTGACCTTTGTTCTGTTATCTTAGTAATGTGTAAAATTTTCGACACCCCAGCTCTTGTTTGACAACTAAAAACACTGTTTGCCGCATCGCTAAACTCGGGAAGGTTCTTATCGTCCAACTGTTGAACTTAGCGGAGGGCGTTAGAAGACGAGCTAGGGTTGAACCCTCAACCAACCCCCACAACCAAAACACTTTAATGGCTTTGTATTGGAAGTTCCTAACAGAACAGTCTTCTGCTGCTTGCATAATGTATATATTTCACATACATATGCACACACATATATACATAGATACAATAAGTAATTCATTTTGATCACCAGTTGATCCTATGAGGGCCTGATTAAACTGTGATTTTTGTAGGATATGTTAACGTCTTTGGAGCTGAGAAATCGAAATTTTAACGGGATGGATAATGCGTACAGCCAACATTTCGGCAGCTGACAACAATGGTCCGCAAAACAAGCTGCACACTTTTCCGCAGATATTTAAGTTGTTCTGCGAATTCGTAAAACTGTCATTAGTATGTATTTCATTTGTTTATAAAAACAAGGGATTGATTTTTCATATATGTTTTCGTCTTCAAATGAATAACGAATTCATTCAAAGTTGATGGTGTCAGCCCACTGAAATGTTCGGGCGATCATACCATTGTGAAACCGTATTCTTCTAAAGTGTTTGATGCTGTTTAGAGCAATTTCAATTGTTACAGTTATCAGTGCAATGATTGATGATTGGTTTGCACATATTTTTGTCTGCAACTGAATTATGGATTCATTGAAAGTCGATTGTGTCAGTTAGGTCCGATACCGAATGGTTGGGTGGTTATCCAGTGTTTAATCTAGACGTCATTTGGGGGAAATACCCCCAGGATTTAAGTTTCCCCCAGAGGCCAGCAATATTATAATGTAGACACCTGTTTTGGGGGAGAAATTCCCCCCAGGATACATGTTGCGTTCCCCCCCAGAGACGAGTAAACGAGTAATAGAAGCATAGCATAAGATAGATTAAAGTTTTTCAGAGACGAATTCTTAAAAAAAGGTCATCAACTTTTTTTGAAGATGAAATTTCAACTGTTAAAGATGAAATTCCTAAACTCCACAAATTTTTTGGACGTTGGAACATGGATGAAATTTCTCCTAAAAATGTCGCCGTTGTTGGTCCCCCTCCCGACAAACCTTGTTTCCCCCCTCAGAAGAGGGGGACTAGATTAAACACCGAGAAGCCCATCCATACAGAGGCGTCTACACCATAGAAACCTTGGAGCAAATGCTCCATCCAAGAAATAGTGGGGGAAGATCTGTCAGTGTGTGTCCCACCATTTTAGGGGGAAGGAACAAGGGGGGGGAAGAAGAGGGGAAAAGAGACGTTGCTCCAATGACTTAGGTAGGATAGACGCCCCTCCATCCATATATTACGTACGCATGGATGGGGAGGGGGTCTAACCGAAATGCAAGTGTTTGCGTACGCTTGCGAACGGGGGGGGGGTCTACTGATAATGTACGTACGCAAATTGATTGGCCTTCAAGTGAGCTAGAGTTCAGTCTTTCCAGCTATCTGGTACTACCAGAGGAAGTAGGACTGTGAGAGAGGTGTCACTTGTATGCCACCTTACCTCTGAATGCTATTATTAAACTATTACACAACTCAACAGTGAGTCCATGGATTATTCATCCTTCAATCTGGCCTAAAGTGCAGACAGTCGCTGCCTGGACCTGTGTAACTGACACATTCTGCAGCTGGTCTTAGGGGGGTGCGTCAAGTGTATGTACGCAGGTGGGGGGGGGGAGTACGCATGCGAAGAGGGAGGGTCCAATTTTCCCGGATTTTTGCGTACGTAATATATGGATGGCCCCTAATGACTAGAGGATCGGGAGTGGGGTTCTACGCATAGCCATGAAGTCGACGAATTTAGAGGCATTTCAGTATTATGGTGTGCACCCAAATCACCACAGCATGTAGGCTACACGAATGCCATGACCTCGGAGAGTCCGGAGCCCTGAACTTCCCACGCACAGCTACGTCACTGTTCATACAGGTGCCCTGGTATTGCGTGCATGTTCAGTGTTCACCCATCCAACTGTAACCGGATTCGCTTGTTCTTAACTCCTATGAGCTTAACAGCATCGTATCCCAGCGCACAGTGGATGCAAATTACAAATCACCCGTGGTTTGCTTTGAGTCATCTCAGAACTTGTAGCTGTCGTGCAAATGCTGTAGGCCCTTTTCCTACGTATCTACTGATGCACTGGGCCTGACCAAGGAGCAAACAGGCATACAAATATTTTCATGATTAGGAATTATTTTAACATCACAATTGAGCTTGGCGTGGTACAATCCCCATTCTTATTCCTGCTAGCTAGGCCACTGATCAGATCGATAGCTTTTGCCGGTGGATTCAAATCTGGCCATACAACAGTGTCGACGCTATTCGACCCACTTATTGTCTGGTTTACTTGTATACAGCAGACTTCCGGTGTAGCGCATGATTTGTCTGGCAGCTCCGTTAACTTCTTCATCGGGTCTCGCGCCAGTAGCGCCATAATTTTGTTCTGCTGTTTATCTGGCGCTATATAAATTAACAAATACAATATTAACTGCAGCCTGTAGGGTACAGGCTTTACGGCACACAGATCGAGACAGAGAGAGACACACACGTCACACAGAGCGATAAACTTGGCGACGGACGGACAAGACACTGACCCTAGTCTACACTTCAGTTCCTAATCTCTGTCTTCCTGTTACAAAGCCATAGTTGATTTACAGGTGTAAAACTTAACAAAACTCGGACCTACGTTGATGACATGTCTACACATATATATAGGCCTAGGCCAACTTCTAAGACGTACCGCTAATATGTTTCATACCAGAGATACACCAATCTCGACATCAGTGTACACTCCAGCCCTCGACGCATGCAAGCAGTCTCGTGGCGAAATAATTCACAGACCTGTTGCAACATGCCGCGATAAACACTTCAAGAGCCGCATAGAATAAGCTTTCGTACAAAGTCCTCTGCAGCCTCATATTCAAGCCAGTTCCGCAGGTAAGCATAGTAGGCCCTATGCGCACGAAGGTAACATTATTGATAGAGGTCCATGGCTAAGGTTGCTATAGCGTTCAGGCGCCAGGCTTAGGTTTTAGATTACTCTGCAATTACAGTCTCTAGCGTTGTTTAAACTAGAAATTAACTTAGATTTTTCGATTTGGTTCTAGTAGTGAATTGCATTATTCATCCAGTGCATGTATGAACCCAAATGAGTTTAGTCCATAGAACAGCGTGTGTCGTCTAGTAAATATTATAAATCACGAGCTTTTAATTTGCATGCGGCTGTGTAGCGTTCGTTAACTTCATCTGTAGGGCGTTGGATATAGAGGCTCAGTCAGAGCTCGACTCAGCTGACCTGGAAACAGTTTTCGGAATGGATACACACAGCCAGGTGGGTAGTATGCATGACATTCAATTCCAACTATGATTTGAGTGCATTGTTTCTGCATGGGGGGGGGGGTGGATATGCACAGTAGATGTCGAAGAACAGTCCCTTATAAGTCAACCCGAAAGGCAGCTATCGGTATAAAGTGTTAACGACTTCATTTTCTTAGCCTCGGCATTTGAGGGCCAATCCTCTTCCTTGCCGTCTTGTCTTTGTAACGACAAGCTGTGTATTCATTTAATAACCGAGTTTACAACGGGATTTAACGGAACACTGCAGACATCTTTAAACCTTCTGTTCTTGTCGTCGGGGTTTGATCACGCGACCTCTGGGTTGATAGTCCAACACTGTCACACATTAACCATTATACTAACCTCAAAATAAAGCTGAGGCTGTTTTTTTCCTGCCAGCATGCAAACATGGAACCCATGTAGGACCCATATTCCAATATGGGGTCCTATAGAACCCATACGGGTCTCATCCAATGCCAACAGAAATGCTGGCAGGGTTGTCCTAAAATGTCTTTGAAACTTTTCTGGGGCCTTTTGGGCTTCTAAACGTATTTAATTTGTCTAAACATGCGATCTACACTTACCGTATGTTGTCCGAATGTTCTGACTCGATGTGCTTGCAAAATAGAGCCAGATTCATGGGCGTCCGGAGGGGGACAAGCGGGACAAGCGGGGGCACTTCCCCCTGGATTTTAAAAATATTAAAAAAATAAAATCTTTTGATTATTATGATTATTCCAACAGTCCCAACACAAATTTTCAATGCTAAAAACACTTAATTATTTAGGTTAGTCAGCTATTCTATGCAAAAACATGTTGCTCTCCCCCCAAATTTTTTACTACCCCCTATAAATTTTTGCCCAAAGAAAAATTCCTGCGGACGCCCATGGCCAGAGTAAGAACATTCAGACAACCATAGGCGTAATTTGTGAGGGGTGCGAGGGGTACCCGTACCCCCCCCCCACACTTTTCGGACTAGGGGTACCGTACCCCACTTCTTGAAAAACGCCAATCAATATTTTATTATTTTGCCTTCCCAAAGGTCGCAGTCTCCGCATTGCTTCGTGTATGTAAGAAATTGGTACCCCCACTTTTTAGACCAAAGTTACGCCCCTGCCGACAACTACGCTCTTCGATCTTCTGATGTTCGGTCGGGAACACCTCTGAGGAGTTGCGTAAAATGTTCACATACAAGTGTGGTTAGAAGGTCACTTTGCAATGTGGAGAGTACGGGTTCGAACCTCTCCTGAGAAGCTTACTATGTAAGTCCTTATACCTCACAACTGCTCAGCGCCATCGGTTGATGCTTGGTCATGTGGGCTCTATTCAGGCCCATTATGAGATTATGTGTCCTATATGGGTTACATGTGGGCGCGTTGGCAGCTCTCTGCTCGTAAGGCTAGGTATTAGGTAAGGTCTCATGTAAGCCTTTCTCTTTGCATTTAGGCTATGACATGTAGATAACGGCAAATATTGCCTGTTATATTTCTACAAGACACTATTTGCATCGTAGAATTACCACAGGTTTCCATGCTCTCTCGCTAAAATACACAAGGAATTGCTCTGTTCAAACCAGCAACTAACACCTTTCGGGTCGATATTCCGTTTGCGTGGAACAGCCTTCCACAATATTCAGGAGGCCAATAATATTAGTGTTTACGTTTTAAATAACAATTGAAATTCTATATTCCAAAGGACGTGCGGGAACGTACGCTAACCCTTCCATAAATAATATTAGAAAATATAGGTAGTGAAACTGCTAAAAACATTTGAAAACTACTACACAATGACAACAATATAATAATGAGAATATTAACACAATGAAAATACTAACAACCAGTGAAAACAATGAATGATAGGTATACCATAGCTAGGCCTATATAGAACACTATGCTGTTACTGTACATTAGGCCTAGGCTATATAAGCTATAATATTAGGCCTGACTAGTCTTCAAGACAAACCACGATTAATCTAACTTCGTATTTTTTTACAAGTAATGCATATTAGATCACTATAATTTCATTTAAAAATTACAGGTCGTACTTGATTTCAATGATTTCTAAATCTACCACAGCGCGCCTGGGTAATTAAATCTCAGAGAAACGAAATGAATTAATTAAGAGTTGAGCTGCGTGCGGGTCTAACCGCAGACCAGCGCAATATTATACACGAAACACGGTCGACAGGTGTAGAATTTCCTGTTACCTGTAGCTACATTGCCAGAATTTGTAAAACAATTCCTGCAGTTTTAGAACAGGAATACGATCACGCGTTAGGCATTTACGAGTCATAATTATATGAATAGGAGCTCTCTGATGAAGGATTATGAGCGATCAACAGGTAGGCATATATATCGCTGAGGCGATATATATATATGTATGTATATATATATATGTATATATAATATTATATATATATATATATATATATATATATATGCATTCCTATACAAAGGTTTTTCTAAATGTAGGCCTATGACAATAGCCCAGACTTGGGACGTTGCTTTTGAATGAGTGTCATGGAAACATTATTGATCCTACTTTTGTCTGGAATCTACAGTCAGCATATGTGCATATATATATATATATATATATATATATATATATATATATATATATATATATATACATATATAAAATATTATATATATATGCATGTATATGTATAGATATATAATTATATATACAGCATATGGCAATAGCGGAGCCCGAAACCGTATGCATATAAATTACTCACGAGTATAGTAGGCCTACTAGTATATTTTATAACACATATGTATAGACAATATATAACCTAGCCTACACCACACACGCAACATGTACATGTATATACAGTGTATACAGTCTAGCTATGGTTTTATTGTAGACCCTATTTTATTCTAAAAACTACAATGTATTAGCATGAACACGAAGGCTGCATCAACAGAAACGAGAACAGTAGCAGCAGAAGACTTCATAGATGGCGTTTCCGCTACCACCATGGGCGTCCGCAGGAATTTTTTTGAGGGGGGCTAAATTTTTGTATTGGGAGCAAAGTGATGTTTTGCATATGAATGAACACAGAACACGTGACAACTTCAAAATTAAATAATGGTCAATAGGGTGGAGTGAAAATGGGAAAAAAAAATTTGTTTCTGAATTTCAATTAGCTACATATGTCAAAAGGTGCCAATAGATCAATAGAACACTGTGTAAAACTTACAAAAATTTTGATTAATGTTTTGATCGCCCTTCGCAACTTTTTATTTTGCAATACTAAGCGACATCAGAACGATATAGGTAGATTAGTGTCTACACTCTACACTCTAGTCTACACTCTACAGTCTACTCTACACTCTAGTCTACACTAGAGTCCACACTGCTCCACAGTCTAGGTAAGGTAGTCAACTAGTCAATAGTCATCTTAATGCAATCAGATGCCTTGATTATTACAGTATCTTTGATTTCAAAGTCACAAACAGTTACAAGGTGAAGTGAGAGAAGTCACGTTTTGACTCGAACGTGGGCATTAGCTGTCGAGAAGCGACGCGTGCACGGATGAAGCCATCTCGCGATTTCTGTCCACAAACAGCTATCGCCGCCTCGGTCACCAGCTTCACGTGTCTTTCGACAGCTTGCGTGTAGCTGGGGAATTTTGGGAAGGTGACTGTTGGAGTCACCTCCGTCGTGATGAGATCCCTTAGCTCAGTGTCTGTCATTGCCTTGATTACGGGGGGCTCCGAGAGAGGGCAGACTGCCCAGTCGATCATGTCGAAGTATTCCACAGCGTTGAAGTTGAGTTTTGCGGGAACCTTGAACCTCCGTATTTGTCCATTGGGATCTGCTTCAGCTCTGGCCTTCATCACTCGTCGCAGGCCCAGCTCACGTATGTGTGGTCGATGGTCCGTCATCATGGCTAAGAGGAGATTCTCCGGGTGAGCGAAGTATGCGTTGCGATGAATGACGGGGTCGACGATCTTCTTGTGCTTAGAGCTGAGGTATCGTGACTTGACGAGGATCTGGTGAAGGTGCCTAGCTCCATCTTTGCATGACGACTGGGCTTTTATGGCGAACCACGTTGGAGCATATACATGTACGCGAATGATGAACGTCACCACCGTTTTCAGATTCTGTCGCTGACATATAATCGGAGGATTCTATTGGCTGTCGTTAGCCATCGTGAGTGATTCAGGCAACCAGGGTTTCGCATTGCCAGATCGATGCTACATTCACCTTTGCTGATACTATTGCACATTTCCAATAGATAGCGCTGATCTGTGCTCAACTCCTTCGGGTCGACACTGGACAGTTGCTCGGTCAGTTGTACTGGTGCAAATGAAGAGACAGGCTGTTCGCTACACGTCAGTAGCCTCTTTCCGATAGGTCCAGAGAATCCGCGCGGGCCTGTAGTCTCGCCGTCGAGTGCCTGAAATAGATGGCGCAGGGGCAGCTCATTGGCATGGAGCAGACATACCAGCCACTGCAGAGGATGCTGGAAGGTTTCTTCCAGTCGCCGAATAACGCCCGCTATGTGTCCCGTGTTCACATTTGTGCCGTCACACCCTACAACTTTAATGTTCTCTGTCTTCGCATTCCGCTCTTTCAAACTAGCGACTAATGACTCAGCTATGTCTTTGCTGGAGCCTGGAGCCTGATGGCGCAGTCGTGTGGCTGAAGTATGAAGAACCCGGCTCTGCGATGATGCTTATGTGTTCTTCCGTGAGGGTTTTTTGTGGTACTTGTTGTCGTCGCCGAGAACTTGTGTCAAAGTTTGATCCTTGCGGCCATCAAAGAATACTCCCTCCATGCCAGTGTGAGTGTGGTCGAACTGATAATCATTCTGCTGAAGTTCCTTACGAGTTTTGCTGCGTTCTCGGCGGATCTTGCTTCGATCGATTACTTTAGATCGGTCGATCGGCGACACGAGACCAAGATCGTGCAGAACTGATGTTGCTAATACAGCTGCCGATCTATCCGAGACTCCGGTCCGATCGCAAGCTTTAGCGAGTGAAGGTAGCGACATTGTCATTCTTTGACATTGGCGATTCTGCTTTGGCTTAGTTTTAACTGATTCTGGAATGTACTCAATTTCATCGACAGTGGCACTGTCACTGTCAGTGTCCGACGAGTCCGTGTCGTCTTCGGCAGAATTGGCTTGACTTTTTTTCTCACCAGCCTTATGCTTCTTCATTCGTTTGAGATTGCCATGACGTAAGAGAAACTTTAAATATTGTCTAATGTCTATACTCGATATCTATATTCTATAATTATATAATATATATGTTAAATTCAAATATTTAGTATGAAAAAAATTACTTTTAAGAGTAAGCGGTGTAAGAGTTGCATTGAAATAAAGCGAAAACGTCTTGATTTCACAGCCAAAAACCGCCATGAATGACCTAGTTTTCATACGCCATCCGAAATCTTTCTTGTAGCGCAATCGTTTTACTTTCTAAATAATACTTTTATTATGCTATTGGATGGTTCTGCTAAACTGTATCACATATGTAAATCAAACCTACATTTGGCATCGTCGAAATGCTTCATTTAAACGCCCACTTAAATGGTTACAATGCCAATTATTTCAATTGGGCGAAGGGCGATCAAGCAGTTGTCAGAAAATAATATCATTTGGCAGGATTGTTACTATGGACATTTGGCACATTTTTAATAGTCTAGCTTATAAAAAGGAAAGAATTTTCTTTCTCACTCCACCCTAATGGTCAAGGACTTACCTAAATAATTTTTTCCATTGAAAATCGTGATGGGACTGTTGTAATATTCATAATGGTCAAAAGATTTTATTTTGTAAAATATTTGCAAAATCCAGGGAGCAAATGCCCCTTGCCCCTCCGGACGCGCATGGCTACCACTACCTCCCACCACCACCACCACCATCACCACCACTACCACCAACAACAACACAACCACCACGGCCACATCTATTACCATTGCCATCACATCACCACTACAACCAATAACACCACCATCACCAATACCACCAAATCCACCACACCATCACAACCACCACCACAACCACAACCACCACTACCACCACCACCACCACAACCACCTCTACCACTACCACCACAACCACCACCACTACCACCACCACAACCACCACCACTACCACCACCACAATTACTACCACTACCACCACCACAACCACCACTACTGCCACCACCACAACCACCTCTACCACCACCACAACCACCTCTACCACCACCACTACCACTACCACCACCACAACCACCTCTACCACCACCACAACCACCGCCACTACCACCACCACAATCACTACCACCACCGTCACCACCACCGCGTAGATTGTAGAAGTCAAGCATAGTTCCGTTTCGCAATGTGAATGCTAACCTATTTGATTTTGACCGTTAGCATTAGTTTGGAGAAACTACTTTCTTGATTCTCTTATTCGCAAGCACTTGCAAACCATTCTGCTGATCATATCTGAATAGCCTTTCTCGAAGAGGCTTTGTGATTACAACTACAATAACAAATTAAAGTAATTAGCAATGAAAACAGTTTTTAAAATGTTATCTCTGGCGACCACTTTCTGGGAACGCTTTGAAATTTGAACAGAATGAAGTAGGCCTATCAACTTCAATGTGTAGTGTGCAATTTTTACACTCTCACTATGGTGAAGAGGAAACAGACGGGGCCGTAAATTACCTTTTGCTAATCGACAGAAGTCTTGTCGCGAGGTAGTTACGATCACTTCAGATATCGCCGTCACTTGGTAGGCGCTGAAGACCTCAGCGATTTTAGAAGGACCCCAATTATTTATTACTTATACTCACACCGACTCCAGCAAATGGCTCTAAAGGACCACATAGCCTACTAGACTACTTGAAAAATGGACTTGGTCAGATGCCGTTGGTAGGCTAACACTTCGGTTACATGGATCTCGTTGGTTAAGACTCACTGAGGACAAAGCGAAGACACGTTCCATCTTTATCTGTACAGGCTTGTAATGTCTGCCCAAGTTCAAGAAATCCTCTAACTGTCTAACACATATAATTATAGTTACGAAATTAGTAAAATTATAGTGAAAGATACAACAATAGTGAAAGATACAATTATAGTGAAAGATTACTAGTGAAATTAAATTGTTATAATTATAAAATTATTCTAATTTTAACAATGATGTAATTATGAAAATGCAATAATTGCAGAACTTATATATTTATTCGAGGCAAAAAGGATCCACCAGGACACTAAAAATTATTGTAGCCTACGTTGTTCTCGCTTGGCCATTCTTCGTTGGCATCCGACTCTCGAATGGCTGAAAATTAGCCTATATAGCATAACATAAAATAACATAACAGCGGAACACAACGTACCATAATAAGGGTTTTAAGTGGTTCAAATGATATCAACATGTGATTGTAAACCTGGAATGCTTAACAGCAAATCCTTCCTGGGTTCCTCCTACAAAACAGAAAAGAAAAGGCGTTTTCAGTCCCACAAGCGATTTACGATCACGTTCCTTCCTTTCTAATTTTATTGTTACCAGAGATTTATTTACAGATGTAGGCCTATATACAGCTATACTATACGACTATCAATAGCGGGCTTGTCACGTAGACTACCTTCTCAGAATTTCGACCTCTCATAAGACTGATAGATCTATCGTTCTCCTCGTCTGATCTCATCTGTCCAAGCGTTTCCTCAGACCCGATTTCCACTATCTTCCGTGAAAACATCTTCGATGGTTTCGCTCTTTCTGAAAGCCTCCTCCTTGTAAACGTTTCTAGTGTGTTTCTAGCCTGGTTTGCTCCTTTGCTTGCCTGTTACCTCTCTAAAAGGCTTTCACGACAAACTTTTAACGAACACTTACTTTTCTTCTGTGCCATCGTGTGGCCTTTTGTCTGAAATTGGCCGAATAAGATAAAGCTGATCGCTTTGCGAACGATTTTCTCTGTGTAATTGTTTACCAATCCAAAAGAGCCTTGCATCTGAAAATGATTGGAGACCACTGCCCTAGATAGTCCTTAACGCGCCTAATTGGATCCAGGATATCGATCTTCCTTCTAACTATCCTATCACATCAACATACATATTAACTGCATAATGTATCTCATTCCGAGTGATCAGCCGTATTGTTCGGCAGGATGTTTGGAGGGAATCAGAGGATTCAACGGACGAATTCGGACGCGGAAGCACAGGAAGCCAGGTCATGAGTGTCCTCAACCAGAATGCGGAGCTCAGGGCGAAGATCGAGGAGCAGAACGCCAACTACAGGCGAAAGATAAGAGCTTACGAGGATGGGCAGCAGAAACAGTATCTTCTCGTTCAGAAGCTTCAAGAAAAGGTGTGCAATTTCTTCGACTGATTTCTTAGCGTTGAAAAGTCAATATCAACACCGTCAGGGTGAGTTTAACGTCGGTAATAAATTGTGTTAGGCTTATCCTCTTTCGCATAATTAGAGCCTATAATTATGAAATTAGTAAAATTATAGTGAAAGATACAATTAGGCCTATAATAGTGCAAGACAATAATTAGTTAAATTAAGTTATTCTAATAATAAAATTATTCTAATATTAACAATGATGCAATTCTAAAAATGCAATAAGATTGGTGGAATTTTTGAGGTTATAGCAGACCTACTGTCTTAAGTGGACACTATCACCGCTTTTGAGAAGAAGCTATGGGACGGATGAGCTATTAAGCATATGCACTATTAAGCATTAACACAGACTGCATTCTATTGAACCACTTAAGACTCTTGATACGGTATGTTAGCGTAAATCTCTTAGTTGCCATCGATGCAGTTTTGTAAGGTTGGCTTTGCACTCGATATAAATTATGTATATATATACATATATATGTATTGTATTATATATACATATATATATATATCACATCAAGATCTTTAAACACTCACAGAGGCACCTACACGAACACAAACACACTCAGACACGCACACGCACACAATGTATTGTATTGTATGGGTAATTTACACATTTCATTGGGATCAGTGTTTTAGTTATCGAAGAAAGAGCTGGGGGGGGGTCGGGATTTTACAGATTACCAAAGTACACGAACGCTGGTCAAAATCTAATGTTGCTAATATGTTGCAAATTGCAATCGAAGCAACCGACGACTCACGAGATATTTTAGTTTCCCTTTAAATCATTTATACAACAAACGGGTAGGCCCCCTATTAAAATGATCACACAACTAAACACATATTTTTCTACAGCCTATACTGTTAGAGACGGACCATTGATGCCATGAAAGAACATGGGGTCAATATATACCTCACCCTCAACATCCTCTCAGTTATTTAGCTGAGGTGGTTAGAAAAAAGCTAAGGATTGAACACCTCAAACCCCCGACAACTGAAGCACTCATTTGGATGCAGTGTTAGTGGAAAGAAGTGGAATTAGGTGTTGTAGAGTTGTACAGTGTTCCATATAAAGTTATCATAAATGAAAATTACTGGTTTGTGATTGGCTAAGAATGATGAAGAGAAACTTTTGTCTTACAGGTTCTTCGGTACAAGCGACGATGCACCGAACTGGAGGAAGTGTTTTCAACGCTTGAGATGAGCCGTGACTACCCCGTTCGATCCGTTAGTCTCTTGTTGCTTCAAGCTTTAAATCATTGTAATTGTAATTGTAATTGTAACTGAACATTTATTTAGCGCCACTCAAACTCATAATCACAACTTTGTCCGGTCACCCGCCACTTTAAAAGTGGTGGTGACAGTCGGCACCACTTTTCGGCGTTGCTGTTAAGCTATGTCGTGGTCTCAACGTCGTCGACATATTAGTAGTTGTGAAGCAGAATGTAAACACGAACTTCGTTATCTGCGAGTGATCTTAAAGTGGCGGACGAAGCATACTACCTCGTACACAGGGGCAGAGGAGAGCGGAGAGAATTGATCATCACCACTTTGTGGGACAAAGCTATGCCCTTAACCTCCTACTTAGTCATTCAAGTAAATTCACAAAACTTATGGCAGTCTTTTTGGAGTGGCTGACACAGTAAGGTTGCTTTGGTCTTTCAACTCGAGATTCAATTCCTCGTGTGTTGTGTGAAATTCTTGTTTTCCTAAAAAGCTTTGTGTCTACAAAGAAAGCTTTCAAGTTGCTGGATTTACTTGTTATGAAGTTTGAGATGTTGCACTGTAACGGAAAGATCTAAATCCAAGGGCAGAGAACTTGACGAAGAAGATTCTTGAGGACTGAAATCTACTTTCATGTCCTAGACACTTCTGAGGATCTGTGAAGTCCTCAGGATTTTCATTACCACATTCAGTGTTTCAACTCTCAACCCACAAAAACAGAAGATATTTTACAGGACATTTTGGTTGTCCTCAATGATTTGGAGCCAGCATCAAGCTTTCAAGTCACAAGAAACTTTCTGATGACCACTGTTTTAATCATTCACCTATTCCCTCAGCACATAACCCATCTTAGTTATGAGCATTTTGTGGTAGGCAACTTAAGGCTCTGCATAAATGTTAAGATTCTGACTCACAAGCTCAGGGAAGTCAAAAGGTATGAACGATAACGCAGGTATTGTGATTGCAGCAACCTGAAGCGTATCGGACACTGGGCAGCACGAGCGACCAGCGATCCGTGACGGATGAACTGGAGGAGCAGCTGGAAGTGGAAAGACAACGGTAGGAGATAATCTAGTGGATAGAATACAGGACTGTCAACCTAAAGGTCTCAGTTAAAATCCTCGTAGAACAGAAAGACGTTTCAACATCTCCGATATAATTACTATATCGAACTCAGTTATAAGTGAATTTATTGGCACTACTGTAGTCAGTAAATTGATTCGATACCCACTGTACTATAGTACATAGAAACTGCGGGGTGTAAATAATTGACTGAACTCTTGATTAAATTTTATGTATTTTCACTGCATGAGGATAATAAGTAAGTAATATATTCTTTAGTAAACCAGCTGCCAAACAGCACTCCGGTGAGAAAAAGGTCGACGGCCAATTATTCAGACAAACAAAATTAAGTCAAGCTACAGACGGTAAACAAGCTGAAGAAGGCGAATCTTAAGTTTTGACCTGAATGATATTAGACACAATGCTCAACGTACAACTTAGCTACTGGCTTAACTTTATCGCCAACCAGTACTGTTGCTGACTGACTTAACTGCTTCTCTATATATCGCACATTTTACTGACAATGACCGGCTCGAGTCATAGGCAGTGTTTGTTGGTTTGTTGTCAGTTCTACCAGCTTGACTCATGTCAACACTCTCCTGCACGAACAGTTGGAGCAGGCAACATCCGCTAACGAAGGACTCACAAGGGATTTGAGTCATCTGTCAGCTCTTGTTGAGGAACTCAGGAGCAAGGAGGAAGAATGGAAAAAAGAAGAACAGGTTGAATACGTTGCAAAACTTTTCCTATTCTGTGACTGCTGAATCTGTTCTTTCATTATTTATATTAGACTTAGGAAATTTTTAACGCGTAGACCTACAAATTCAACCAGAGAAGAGAATGTGAGGCGCGGTTAATCAGTCGCCAGGTGAAGCTCTTTGAAAGAGAATGCTTTGAGGTGTCTTTGAAAGAGGAAATTAGTTTTTACCATTTTGTCTATGTTTTAAATTTTTTGACAGATTCACACACCATTGCACTAGAAAGCAATGTATTTTAAATCTTGTACTCTTCAGTGTGATGAACAGATTTTCGTTGGTACTGATAAGATGCTAATAGTAATTGTTGTTGCTGTTTAACGACGCTTTGTCATAACAAAGATGATTAGCGTCGCCCTCCTGCTTTATCCAGGCTTGGGACTGGCACTGCCTGAGTACGAGCAGTGTCGGAGTTATAAGATGCTAAAATTATACCAGTCAGCCTAGTTCTGAGGAATTTACGAAATGATTAGTGTTTTTCAAAGGAACAGATTTTCGCTGGTATTCATAAGGTGCTAAACTTATCATAGCTAATTAAAATATCTTACGTAAAAGTTAAAACTATCCCAGGTTTGAAGAATTTTACGAAAGCGATATGGTATTTTTCGAATAAACAGATTTTCGCTGGTGGACCTATTGATTAGCTGCCAAAATTGTCCTAGTGAATTGTGAAGAATAGGGCCTATACCTAAAATGATTTGATGTGTTTCAGTCCTTTAACGAATACTTTGACATGAACAGCCATCGACTGCTGTCCTTATGGAAGGCGGTAGTTGCGTTTCGTCGACAATTCGCGACAATGAAGTCGGATTTGGATCACGACGTTTTCCAGATGCGCTCAGATATCAGTCGTTTCGGTAGAAACGTTCAGTCGTCATGTTTCAGTTTTGATGCAAACGTTCACCAGATGGAAACACAGAGCCTGGTCTGTTTTATTTCCTCAGAAAGCTTGAGAAATTTCTGTAAGAATAAGTATCCCGAAATTAATTCAGATTTGGAGGAACTGTAACAATATCTAGATGCATTGCTGACCTTTCCGCACAACAAGTTTGGTTGAACTCTTGCAAATTCAGCACTTAGAGACACCTAGAGAAAAAGAAAGACCCTTTCGTCTCAACGTATTTCAAGCATATTGCATTCTTTGCACGTAATTTAAGTATGTAATCCAATGTGATCTTGTGTGACTTTGTCGCATTTTCATATTATCTGTTCTCATCTGAGTTTGTTACATAAGATATTTTATGATCTGAACTAATATTTTGTTGCAACTCATATAATCTGATCAATTCTAATCCATTCCATATAGGCTACAGTGCGGATCCTATGGATGTTGCTGGGTTCCATCATGCATGGAACTTACACTGCAGTTCATTGAATTGGTTAAGACAGTTCCAGGTCCAACATTGACCGCTAAATTAATAGGATACTTTCACATCATTTAAGGGTTATTGTGATTAAATTTAGTTAAATAATAAGCTACTGAAGCTGTCCTTAGATCAGATCAGACTCTTTAAGTCTTATTACTTCTGTTTAGCTGGCAGTCGATAGAGAAAGATCGGCTCGATCCGCTTTGGAGAAGCAGCTGATGGAAAAGGACAGGGAACAGGTGGAGCTTAAGTCTCAGCTGGATGTGAAATCAGGTGAACTCAATGCCAGGTAAGCAATGATCCGATTCTCTGTTTCATTTAGGGTGATACGGGGTAACTTGAATCACGTCTTTTCGAGCTCCGATTTGTTCTCTAACTTGTTTCTATGTTGTCATCGTTGGCTCTGCTAGATTTGACTGCAGTTATTCCAGATGGCAGTTTGTCAATTGGCTTCACTTTATAGTGACCAATGATTTATGTCTGATGCGTTGCTGGTGGTTCTTCAGAGGTTCTGATATATATATTTATATAATATAATATAAAATTATATGCATATAATTATATATATATTATATATATAAGTGTTTGTGTATGTTAGTGTCCGAAAACTTATACAGCGCCTTTTATGTATATGATGCCCCTAATATTTACGGTATTTTCAAGTCCTCTTAGCCCAATCTAAAAATTTCCTCTAGAAGTTTTCAGATAGTTAGAAATGATAATCTTCTATGGCATTGTCAAGTCCTTTCAACGCAATCTAGCATTGTTTCTTGTATGCATGCATGCCTTGCTAAGCGGTGCTATAAACTTCTTTTTGCTTGAATTTAATGAAGTACTGAGTTTAAACTCTAATGATTTTTCTCGAACAGGTTGATGGAAATGAACAGTGGAAACGAGAAACTGAAACATCAGCTGACCGAGAAAGAGGAGAGTCTCAAAATACTCCAAACGAAAGTTTCCTCGCTGGAAAAGTCCTTGGAAGAAATGACGTCCAAGTATAACGACACAGAGAAGAGTAAGGTGCAGCCGCTCTCCAGGTTGGAGTCGGACATGGTCTACAAGGTTCTGCGGCTCATCGTGGAGGAAGCTCTCAACGACACCAACCTCTGTGAGCTTGAACAGATCTCTGGGCTTGGAAATTCCAACGGACTTTCCCAAAGGTACCCGGACACGAGTTCCGTGTTTTCGATGCCACATTCACGAGCTGGCGACGAGAATACCCTGGCGTTAAGTTTTGCCCAGACGGCATTAAATGTGGTGCAAGAGGCACTGCGTAAGCGGCAAGGGCAAGTAGCGCAGTTGCGAGGAAAAGTGCAGGAAGCTCAGGAGCAGAGTGGAGCACAGAGGAGACGCTTGGACGAATTTAACACTCAGCTCCAACACCGAGATCAAATGATCAGCTGCCTGGAGGAAGAAATCGCACAATTGTAAGACCTCAGCTTATTCGACCCATTTATTCCTCACTCAGCTTACGATAAATACAGTAGAAAATCGTTATAGCACGCTTAGTTATAGCACAAGCTCCGATATAACATGGTCGAGACGTGGCTCACAAATTTATATATATACCCATGGGTTACTTTTGGGGTTAACATAACTACCCTTCTTTCAGCAGTAGCTTCTCTTTAATGACTCTGCGTGATATAACAAAGATGATTAACGGCGCCCTCCTTTATTCAAGCTTCGGACTGGCACCACTCGAAAACTGCAGTGGCCGACTTGCCTTTCTTGCATGGATTTTTTCATTTAAGTAATGCCCATCAAGAATTTATGAATCATTCTTAAACGTCATTAAAGGCATTTCTATTCAAATTAGAATCTCTGTCAATATCAGTATCAGCATATGGATAGGATATTAGTATTAAGTTGAATGCATTTTGTGTAGGACGAATTCTCAGCAAGACTTACAGTCAAGACAAGACAACCTTCGACAGTTGCTGGATGCCACTAGCGTTGAAAAGCAGAGATTGGACCATTTACGTCAGTCGCTCACGGAACAGATTGATGTACTGAGCAGCGAGAATCTAAGATTCCAAGCGGCGAATTCCGAGCTGCAGCAGCAGAGAGACAAATTGGAAGACGAGAAGGAGGAACTGACGAGAGAGAAGGAGAAGCAGAACAAGGACAAAATAAGAAGGTTAGATCAGATCTTCAGATCCAAGTCGTTATGTGATGCAAGGTAATTGCAATAATTTATGTAGCATTGAAGGTTGAGAGGTAATTCTATGATACTCTAACTCGTCACTGCAACGCAATGTGAACCTCTATAACAATTGATCAGCGCCAAATAGAAGCTTCTTTGGGTAGACCAGCCTGCATAAAGGCACTTAACATAAAACGAGTAACGGTCGGCCATAAGTCAGTGATAGCGCCATGCATGGTCTAAATGAAAAGGATTTAGGAGAGCCAATCTACTATTCCTGCCAGCATGTCCAGTTGTCCACATGCAGCCCATTTAGGACCCATAGTCTCATATATAGGACCCATCTAGACTCCAATATATGCCCATATGAATCCCATAAAATGCCTATGGTTATGCTGACAATAATTTTACTTCAGAACTCGAATTAGAACTGAAATTATTTCAGAACTGGAATTAGAACTGAAATTGGTTCAGATCTGAAATAGGAATTATCTTCAGATTGGGAATAGAATTAGAATTGAAATTTAATCTGAACTGAATTTTAACTAAATCAGGAATTATTTTTCGAACTGAAATATCACTGGCTGACAGGGATGTTATTGCAGAAAACTATCGCATCGGTTTTCTCGACAAGTATTAGCCAATTAATTGGTTGCTTTCACATAGTGCTTTGTGGAGAAGGGGCTGAAGCAATGCGTATTTTATGATTTCCTATAGCCTGCGCCTCAATATTAAAGTGCCTTGTCTGTCTCTGCAGCCGCCAGATGATGGACCAATGCGAGGAGAGAAATTCCAAACTGAAGGAGGAAGTCGTCAACGTGAACGAATCACTGAGGAAAACCGTTCTTGAAAAGGACGTTTTGTCGAATGAAAAAGATGAAATCGGTAAAATGCTTTTGTGGTTAAGCGGTTGGCAACTTGGCACATTCTAGTTGTTCTAGTTCTAGTATTCTAGTATTCTAATGATGTTCTTGTAGTATGGAGCTGAGCGTGATAACAGCTAATCCTTGAGATAAGGTTAAGTAATGATAGCTACTTCTTGAGATAGAGTTAAGTAATAATAGTTAATATTGAGATAAGGTTTAGTTATAATAGCTAATTCTTCAGATAAGTTTAAGTTGTTAACAGAAAAGGTAATTCGTGAACTAAGGTTTAGCAAATTTCTTATCGTATTTTGGAAACTCCAGTTTCTCATTCATTTAGTTATTTATTAGATTTTATATGTACACTTTACAGCATCGTCTCTGTCTCGTTTGCAAATAACAAACTCCGAGGTCGAAAAGGAGTTGAATCGAGTCCGAATGGAAGCAGCCAATCTGCGAGATGCTGTTATGAAGTTACAGACCCTCAACGATGGACTGAGTCAGGATAAAGGAGAACTCAACAAGATGCTAATGCGGGTAATGGAAACAGACACGTCAGAGGAAGTATGATAGGCCTAGATAAAGAAATGTCTTGATTAAGGTTTTCATGCTGCACACTACAAAACTCATATGGAACTATATGAATAACCATAATTACATACTCAATGTTACTCATATGTGTGTGTATATATATAATATTATATATACACAGAAGTACATACATACCTACACTAGAAACTCCTTCTATAGCACATTCATTATAACACGAATTCTGATGTAATGCAGTCGGGCAAAATTTAATGGCTCCAAACTATTAATTCAGCTTTTGAATATAACCTAGTTAAAACACGATCATGTTATAATGTGGTTTTCAATATAACTCACAAAACAGTATTTGATCGTGTTTCTGGTGTGCATACATACGTACATACAAGCACAAATACATAGGCTACACCCATACAGTACATACATGTATAACTACAGTGTCGCATGAGGAAAGTGAGCTCTGATAAATTATAACACAAGGGTTGAACACGTCGCAAAAACATTTTGTCCATAAGAAATTTACCAATTGTATGATAATATTTAGTACCTTGATTTCTGATAATAGATATTCCCACCTCTATATTGCACATTATGAATTGTTGATATATATATATATATAATATATATATCATAGATAGAGTTTTGTGGTTTTTCAGATGGAAGCGGAGAAAGGCGCCATTTTAGCTGAGAAGAGTGTCGTTGAACAAGAGAAAGAAGGTCTTCGTGAAGAACTGATTAACTTAGAACAAGACAAAATGAACGTAGAATCAGAAAAATTGGGTAACCTTAGATTTCGTGTTCTGTTTTCTGCTACAAAAATATAATTATTAATTTCAATGCTTATTTAAGTAAATAATATTTTAATTATTACGGTCATCATTTTGTGACTAATTGTCATCGTTATTTATGTTTAATCATTGTTACGGGTCATTCTGACTGTTTTGTTAATAATGAGCCATAACTATTCTTGTGGTTTTCCGAAAACTCAGTTGACTGCGTTTATCTAAGCAGTTTTAATGTATTGCTAAACTCCTAGTTAAGACCCCAGTTCCATATCTATGAAATATAATTTTACCTAGTTCTAAGACTGACAAACACATTCCGCCATCGCATCTTCAACAAGTTACTTCCTCACACGTATCCATCTGAGCCCCATTGTCCATAGTAGACGAACCGCCTCTGAAGCCAATCCCGAGAGCCAGCCATATACACAAAGTGTTGACGTAACCGGTACTAACCGTAATCTCCAAACTTCTAAAGCGCCACTCGAAGGCCAAGCGCAGGGAATCAGCCTCTTCAAGATATTATCTAAACAGTTTCAGCGTTCTGTAAGACACCATCTTAGTGTCTGCACCTAAGGGTTACCAGCCCTCTCCCTCATCGCCTAAATTCTTCCCATCGACAATGTTTTGTCAATATATATACTATAGCTGATTTCGGAGAGGAAGAGAAATCTTAAAATATTCTTCCGTCCCGAGTAGGATTTTAATACACAATCTCTACCTTGACAGTCGAGCAAACTATCCGCGAGATTGTCTTGCACTCTTATTGTCGATAGACAAATCTTTATTAAATATGTGCTTCCCTTACGTTACCTTACTACAAACGGTAGGCTATATAATATTTAAACATTTTCAATAATTACTGTCAATAGTAATAAAGTTTCTGTTCTTTGAAAAAGGACTTGAACACAAACTCCGATTGTCCGAGCAGACACACAATCACCTCGACAAAGAACTGCGCGATCTGAGCAAGGAACGAGCAGACCTAAACGAGCGACTGGCTCTGCTGACTCGACAGAAAAACGCTCTGGCGGAGGAACTTATTAGTACTCGAAGAGACGAAGAACGGCAGTCGGATAACCTCCTGCACCTCGCCAAAGAGAAGGAGGATCTGATTAAGGACAAGGCGGAGCTGGTTGTTCAGATAACAGGCTGTGAGAAAGAAAATAGACAACAAGGAGAGGTAGGTTATTGGCAAGGTAATGGCCTATGAAAAGATAATGGACAACAGGGAGAGGTTGGTTGTCGCAAATATAATGACCTGTTAAAAAAAACTAGACAACGAGTAGATTGTTGTTCAGACAAGAGCCATTGAAATAGAAAATAGACATTTGTGTGGGTTTGGCTGTTGCTCTAAAAACAACAGGTTTGAAAAAGAAATATACAACAAGGAGAGGTAGGTTATTTTTCGAAGCGTGTTTGTCCAGATGTGTTGTTCCATTGTGTTGTCCTGATACATTGTCCTGAATTCGTTGTCCTGATGCATTGTCCAGATGTGTTGTCCCAATGTGTTGTCCTGATACTTTGTCCTGAATTCGTTGTCCTGATGTGTTGTCCTGATCATCCCCTGATGTGTTGTCTTGCAGTTCATTGCAGTGCTGCAGAGTGAGAAAGAATCAATGGAGACCCAGCTCTACGAATCCCAGCAACTGATAAGCCAACTGGAACAGAAGAAGAGCCAACTGGAGAAAGAAAACCAGGAATTACTGATTAAGAAGGAGCATCTAACTGGTAAATTAATCCGAACTATACTGCCATACTATAACCAATAACTTTGCATAGCATTACCACTAGTACTACAAATTTACGGTATTCATTTTATTTTTATTAATTGCTTTAATTACGTGATCAAGGTCCATAGATCTGAATTTCAGACACGAAACGAGCGTGCATGAAACACATGTGCAGGAATGTTGCACAGAGAGCACTCAGAAGTCTCAAATTCCCAATCGTCAGATTACATGTGCTATTGACATACGGAATAGCTTGAAAACAGCAGAGCACTGGCTAGTTGGAAGAAACAGTTGTGAACTCTGATGCAGTGGCGCCGCCAGACGCCAGAAAAGTGGGCGTAGACGGAAAAAGTAGACGTAATGTCGCAAACATATTTAAGACATAAAACGTTTGGAGGTTCTCATTAGTGTCATTAATATTTCATTGTTTACTGTTACACCATCGCCTGAACGTAGTACGTTATTGTTGCGTAGTCGAGGCTTATTCTTTGCCTTTTATTTTTCTTTCATATTTCAATTAAAGCTGAAATTCAGAAAGTTTGTCAGGAGAAGGAAAACATTACAAGGAGTTTGGAAAGCAAGAGGGAAAGCCTCCAGCAGAAGTTGTCTGCCCTGGAAAAGGAATACCAGCAGAATATCCAGAAGGAGAAGGAAAGCCGTGCAGAAGAAGTCGCTTTGCTCACTCATGAAATGGTAGATCTGCCTTCCTATCAGAATGTAAATTGTACAGTGTAGGTTAATTGGTCACCTATGTAGAACCGTTTCAAGTAAACTCTATATAGAGTATTATGTATGATAGGCTATGTATGTAAGTAGCGTACGTACCTACGTACGTACGTACGTATGTATGTATGCATGTAATTCTGATTTAGAGCATCGCCCCATTTTTAAAGACAATGAAATCTCCTGATTAACACTGTTCAGATAAAAAAACATAACTACACATGAATTATGAGCTATAAAATGTCGTGCTCCAAAAATACTCATCATGAGATTCCCGTTTATACGCAAAGAACCAAAAGCTTTTAATTTAAGAGAGCAAGACTTTTTATGACAGGAACAAAGGAGTCAGGAGTGGGAGACAAAAGAGAGGGAATTGGTGACACATTTCGGACAGGAGAAGGAAACTTTTCTCGCTCAGACTTCGGCCGAGAAAGAACAACTGAACGAAGCGAATTCTGCTCTACAACGAGACAGAGATGAACAGTTAATGGCAGCGGAGAATGAAAAGCAAGAGGTAATTCGAATCAGTTCACTTAGCAGTCAATGGCTTCTTCTTTTGATTTCTTTTCTTCTTAGTAATGACATAGACAACCATGTTCAGTGGAACCATAGCCCTCATCTTGTAATATATAACTGCTACAACGCCAGTATATAATGCACAAGGAATCCACCGATGGTGCACAAACACCAATCCGTAATCAGGACAATATTCAGATCAGCCTGCTACGACAAAGAGGCAGCCTATGCTGGATGAGCAGTTTGTAAATTGTAAGTGCTAAAATTCAGAAGTGGAATTTTGCGCCATTTGTGCCAACTCTTGGTCAACTTAAATGTCCAGTGTAGACCCATCGCTTGTGGATTTAACCTCGTTATGATTAAACTGAAACCACTCAATAAGTATAGATTGATTAGATTAAAAATAAATTCTCGATTAGAACCTGACTTCTGTTCGTCCAGCCTGTCGGATTTTGGACAGGAATTCTCCTGCCTTGTACATTATGAAAGCAGCGCTATCTGTGGATGTCATTAGATTGCAATAGATTAAGTTACGTCCAAGCTGTCTCGTGTTCTCAAGTTGTGCCTATATGTAAGATATTTTGTTGTACTCTTGTATCACGAAGAATAAAATGATGCGGTGCCAATCAAAACGGGCAGTCGTGGTGAGGGATCTCGCCCATTGTATTCATTGACACATGAAAAATACCTTTATTGTCATGCTGTAACTATGATGTCTGGCTGTGGTGTTGCTTTGCAAAATCATCCCACATTCTATGTATTAACCGTCTTCGAAATCATCACTCACCATGATTGTCATCTGTTCATCATCAGCAACACAGCAGCAGGAACAGGAGCATCATGATCATCATATTGATCATCATTTCAATCCTCTTGATGAAGATTAAGATGATGATCAATTCGATGATCATGATCTTGAGCCACGATTACAATACAACTACAATCCTCGTTGCCATCGCTGTCGTCATCATCATCTTTATCAACCTCTATCCCGAATTAAGATGTTTAAATCACCGAACAATGTTTAAATTAAGATAATTAAATAATTGTCTTGCAAAGCTTCTCATGAATGCTGAACGAGAGAGGAGCAGCCTCCAGGAAAAGCTCTCCAGACTTCAGCACGAGATGTCGGAAGCAGTTGCTGGGCACACGCGACAGAAACGAGAGCTGGACGGACAGGTTGAACAGCAGACGAACTCCATCAGTAACCTCCAGACGGAACTAAGGAACTTGAATTCTGCTGCGGAACAAACAAGGTCTTTTCTAGTTCCTCTGTAACCTTGTCAAAATAGTTTATTTGATTTCATTTATTCATCTATTAATTTAATTAATACACCTATTATGCGTTTGCAAGCGGGGACCTGTTGTTTCCGAGTTGAACCTGATATGCATTAGAACTTAACACTAGATGGTTCGAGTTATTTTAAAGTTAATTTGCAGTGGTTATAACATAGATTAAATGTCTTCTTAAAACCCTTGTTGTCCATTCGTGTTTAATTGTTTATGACTCATACGAGGTTTGTAATTGTTTCGTGGTTTCAGTTATTGATGTGTATGTTGTCAATTAGTGTTAAGCATGATAATGAAGTCAAGAAGCTAAAGACGGAGATAAACGAACTGATGCAGCAGAAAGACTCTGTGACTGGCGAAGTGGATGAACTGAAAGTGCAGCTGAAGATCATGCAAGAACAACGAGACATGGCTAGGCAGGAATCTTCAGAGGCAAACGATAAGTTGTCGGAAGGTAGGTAGATCAATTGATTAATCAATTAACACAAAACACAAATGCAACTGCACATGAAGTGTATTTGTAGCATGCTGAAAAACCTCAGACTCCAACTGTTTATCTTGAACCATTTTTTTCTCTCGTGAGAATTCTCTCATCAGACTTGTAAATCATTTATTAAATGCCTCTCATAGTTTGCCAACTTTCTCTAGGGATGTGTTTATGTAATTATTCTTCTAATAATTAATGAGCAACGTCCATAACGCCTAGTCTAATGCATCAACCGATGGCACACTAAAACCATGCCGTATAGTCAGGTCAACATCTTGAAGATCAGTCCACTCATACAGAAGAAGACTATGATGGAGAAGCAATTTGAAAAAGGTAAGTCTTAAGTAGAGATGACATAAGTGACCGAGCAGAACGGACACAGAAAGGGATTTTCTAAATCTAGGTCTTACAACCGAAAAGGCCTTTGCGCTAGTTTTAGGTATGACAAGAGAAAGAAAGTTAAATGATCTTGATGAATAAGGATTGATTTTAAATATTGTGCTTGACTACAGTGCAATGTGTTATACACCAGAAGCCCAGTTCGAGATTCTCTCTGCTGAACTTGAAGCCGATACAATGGTTTAGGTACTTGAGCAGAGGTTTTGTGCTCATATTTTAATGTGTTAGCTAAGACACACAGTGTTCTGAACTCTCTGGAGCTTTTGTAATACCGGTAAGAAGCGAGCTAAAGTAATCTGGGCGACTGGAGACCAACGCATTCGCACTGTGTTCTGTGAGGTTGCATCATTTGTAGCGGTGAGTAAGAGAGCATAAATTTACACCTTCTGCCTATCTGGCTGTGTGGAATAGTTCTAGCAAGGAGCAGTGATATGTTGCAGCTGATGAACAAAAGGATGGCCTAAGAAAGGAGATCATGTCTTTGAAACGATCCCTCGCTGAGGAGACTTACGAAAAAGATGCGATTCAGACGACATCCAACAATCTACGCAACATGGTTAAGAAGACGGAAGGCGAGAAACTTGAACTGAATAGACTTCTGCAGGAGGCAAACCAACGTGTAACAGGTAACGGTTAATAGTCTTCATGTAATACCAAATTAAAGTACATGCTACTCCATTTCGCTCTACTCCAGTGGTCATCTTGCTGAACTGTCAAGGTTGGGGATTCAGATCCTGTCATGGCAGAGATGAGTTTCAAGATTTCTAACCCAAGAATTGGGTTATACATTCAATATACTGATGACTCACTTTCTGAGGGAAGATTAGAAGGCATGGCGTTTGGGTTAGCTCATGGTTTACTACTCCTATTTTTTAACATGGTTAATAAAATGCTGTGTGAAATTCAGTTAACTGGTTGCTCTGTAACACATCACCTGATGATAGTTTCATGAAACATACAGAAGACATACCAGAAGTAATGGGATTTGACAACTTGAGTTAGACAATGACAAAATATTTTATGAACCACATTGAACTCCAAAGCATAGATAGTTGACATGGATGGATCCAGCCTTGGAGCTATAAGCTTATCTCGACTCAATTTAAATAACGCTTCATTTCAAACATATAATCATGTTATCATGCCTAATAACAAAATTTAATGGACTGAACAGTTCTGGAAGAGCAGAAGGGCAGTCTGGAGAAGGAGGCGCTCGATCTACGTACCAGCCTACGAGAGGTGGAGAAGGGCAGATTGGAGGCCCGCAGGGAGTTACAGGAGTTGAGACGGCAAGCAAAGGTTGCGGAAACCGACCGCGCCGGTCTGACGCAAAATATCCAGGAACTGCAGCAGAAGATCAGCAGAGATGATGAACGAGAAAAGGAAATGCGAAAGGAAATCCAGGATCTGAAACAGAAGGTAAGGGTACCAAGTTAATTATTTTGGGTTTTCGTAATTGTTAATTAAGATTACCATTCGTTGCAATCACAACAAATTTTATTTCTTGTCCAATGATTCCGATTGGCGAAATGTTATTTCATTCATCCCCCTGGATTACGGACCATCCTACTGGAAAACTCTTCTATTGTATTTGCGTACTGTTGCATTGAAGCAAATGCAGCAAGCATTTTACAACTGTCCTAAAAAAAGCACGTGTTCAAATAAGTAATGCAGCCATTTGTGCAGCGCTTTTATAAGACAATAACAGCCTAACAGGTATACATACATACATACATACATACATACATACATACATACATACATACATACATACATACATACATACATACATACATACATACATACATACATACATACATACATACATACATACATACATACATACATACATACATACATACATACATACATACATACATACATACATACATACATACATACATACATACATACATACATACATACATACATACATACATACATACATACATGATACATTTATTCATTAATACGTACAAACATACATGGCAATGCAAGAAAAATGCATTGTCACGTTTGGGAAATTTCCAAGCGAGTTGCCTTATCAATTCTGCCATTCGAGTTTGTGACATAAATTGTTGTTTCAGGGTCTTGAAACGGAAGCAAGCAGAGACATTCTCCAGCAGGAGATCCAGACTCTACGACGTCGGTTGGCGGAGACGGAAAACGGATTGTGCATCAAGGTCAAGGAGCTGCAAGGTGCCTTGGAAGACCAGGAACAGACGAAGGTACATTTCGAAGAGAAGAAGCGAGAGCTCGAGAGAGCCATGGACGCCGTAACAGACGACCTGGCTGAGGTGAGACTGACCTTGAGTGCCTCTGAGGGCAGAGTCCTTGCCCTTGAGGACCAGCTGAGCCAGACGGAAGCGGAGAAGAGGGCCGTGGAGGACGTCTGCGGAGGCATCGTATCCAGTCTCAGAAGAACCATTGGATTCAACCCTGGTTCCCAGACTCGCTTCAGGGCCAGAAGCGCAAGTCCAGGAAAGTCGTCGCCAGGAAAAGGAATGCAGTCAGCTGGTACAGTCTGGATAATCTAATCTTATCGGATCTATTCTTATCTACTTCTGTCTAATCTGGGTAATCTGTCACAATATTCGAGGCTTTAGTGGATGACTGTTTTGAACCGGATCCCTCTAAGATCCTGTGGCAAGACCCTCTATTCCTCCATGACCTCTCGGATAACGACTCGGGCTCTGGGATAAAAATTCTCGCGTACTTGTGTTAACAGCCATTCTTCTTCATTGTGCTTCTTATTTTATTTGCGATTATGGTTACGATGAAACAGAGATTGAGTGTTGTGCTATCTGCCTTGTTCTCGCCATGTCAATGACCTACAGTAATCTAAGCATCAATTTATTTTTGATCCAAGAAACGACCTGGAAGTATTCGAACAACTATTCATAGTTCTTTGGCGACTCATTACATTTATATATCTACAGAAAGATATAAAGTGTAATTTAATAACCCAAGTAAAACACATTATTTACAACTCGTGAGGTGTCCAAGGTGTTATTCCATTCAAATCAACATTAAAACGAATCACTGGCGGGTTCTTTGCCACTTGTTGAGCAGATTTTGATGAAGAACGGCAACAGAGTCGCAGTATTCTCAGATCAAGTTCCTCAGAGAGAGCAGAACAAGCGATGATGTCTGATGACGATGATGAGTCTCCCAGTCCGCTGAAGATACCTCTTGCAGATGTCGACCCTGAAGAAGTGAGGATAGCTCTGCGGGAGTTTGTCAATCGCCTTATATCGACCGAGCGTGACAGGGTAAGAATCTTACCAGGTAAAGGTAAACAGGTCAATATACTAAGAGGCATAGAGTTGTTTAATCTGGAGATGCATCTCAATGTATCTCTATTGAAGTCTATTCATTGCATTTAGTGACATTTATCGTGCTCTACAAATTGACTTTAGCAACAATGATGATGATGATGAATTAAAGTTGCCATAAAGATGATGATGATGATGATGATGATGATGATGATGATGATGATGATGATGATGATGATGATGATGATGATGATAATGATGATGGTGGTGATGATGATGATGATGATGATGATGATGATGATGACGACGACGACGACGACGACGACGACGACGATTTACTGGACACAAGCTACATGTATCTGTTCCAAAGACTCTCGGTAGCTGTCCAACGTGGGGACGCCATCTGTTAAATTCGTGTCAACAGTCATTCTATATTATCCATTCAGTCGATGGTCGCTGTAAGTCAAAGTCATAGTCAATTAGAGGAGTCAGAGTCATAGTCAATTAGAGAAGTCAGAGTCATAGTCAATTAGATAAATGAAAGTCGTAGTCCTATATACATAATAGTATATGTATATACAGCATATATACATGGCAACTTTAATTGTAAAGAAGTAACCTTCAAGATGAGCTGGTTTTCTCTGCTTTAGGATGAGTTTTGTGCTTCGCTTCGTGCAGCTGAGGGTCAAATGAGAGATGTTGAAATAGTTCGAGACCAGCTGAAGTCTCAGTTGGAACAACTGAGAAGGGCTCTGAATGAAACTGAAAATGGTAAAACAATTCTGTTTCAAATTTGGTGATGACTTTGTAAATGTTTTAGGAGAAATGTTATCAAAACACCAAAAAAATTCCTTCATACGTGGAAATGTTATGTTTCCTTCTTATATTTTGGAGTTGTTGTATAGAATAAAAGATTTGAGTACTAGATAAAAGATTTGTCGCTAGAATAAAAGAGTTGGGATAGATTTCAACTTCAATTACCCGGTCATTAATATTGAAACAATTCAGCTGTTAAAAAGAGATTTTACTTCTGTCTTGTCAAATAATTGTTGCATTGTTTGAATTAGTGCTGCAGTCCTATGTGTTCCTGATAAAGTATTGATGATGAGAGACGTAATGATAAAAATACCAAATTCCTATGTTATCAGTTCTTTAATGTCACCGAGCTGCAAACTTATCTGTTTCAACTTTTGCACGCACCGAGGCCTGGCTTTTAGTTTCCCCGGCCTTTCGAATTCTGACCAGTCATCTCCAATGGGTTCTGATCACTTGAAGTTGTGATTGATAGATGCCTCGTAGATTATGACGACGGCGCTACAGAAGTAATTAGATTAGATTGGATTACAATAACGATATTGTAATATAATTTATCTCACCTGTACGTACAGGTAAGCGGG
>OY744606.1:74905117-74945117 GCA_963556255.1 Allolobophora icterica | reverse complement strand
CACTTAATAAAAGCTCGTATCTTGTATCACATAATGACTCACCGTAGAATGGCCTATCACATGATGACTTACCACATAATGACTCATCACATAATCTCGTGTAATGATCACATGCATGCTAGCATGCATACATACATGCATGCATTGCATACACACGCACTTACGCACATACTTGTATAACCCAATCACATGTTGATTATGCTGAGTGGCTTAGTAATTGGTTTTCTCTTCTCTTAGGTTCATACACTGAACAGTTCGCTTGCTGAGCAGGCAGCAGCTGGTGAAAACCTGCGTGGTCGTGTAAATCAACTTCAGAGGGCGCTAGCGAGCAGTGAGCAGGATCGTTGTCTGCTCCAGGAGCGCTTTGAACATGCTCAGTATGTCTAATTGGTTTCTACGATCTTCAAAGAAGATACGTTTTCAGATTCACTTATAATGCACTTTTTCAGAATAGTAGTAGTCAGTCCTGTGTGTATCCGCTCTTGAGAGAGGCTTAAAGCACGCTATATTACGTGTCTTGATACACACAAATGTCACACATACATACACATAGGCCCAATTATGCATACATGCATACATACATACATACATACATACATACATACATACATACATACATACATACATACATACATACATACATACATACATACATACATACATACATACATACATACATACATACATACATACATACATACATACATACATACATACATACATACATACGAGATAATTAATTTCCTTTCCCCTTAGAAGAAATGTCTGATTATGTTAGACTTTAGTGTGTCTATAGAAAGCTCCGCCATCTAATAAGGACACTGACTGTAACCTACGACGAGACAAACTGTGCATTGTGCAGACGTTCGTGAATATTGGCGTGATCAGGTTAGAACTCTATGAAGTTACCTAGTATGGAATTGCTAAACTACATTACTTTTGAATATATTAGATTACGTCTGGTCTGAGAGATACCTACTTTAAATTGTCTTCCTTACCTTAAATTACCTTCCTCACCTTAGACTCACTTCCTTACCTTAAATTACCTTCGTTACCTCAAATTACCTTCCTTACCTTAATTACCTCGTTACCTTAAATTACCTTCCTTACCTTAAATTACTGGCCTTTCCTTAATTTACCTTCCTTACCTTGAATGTTGTTGCCTACCTTAAATTACCTTCCTTACCTTACTGTCGTGGTGATCGATGTCTTCTGTAGTCATGGCCAGAAAGAAGCCAAACGTCAGTTCAAGATGCTTCAAGAAAGACTGGAATCGGTGAAAACAGAACTTACGGACAAAGCTGTACATCAATCGGAACTGGAACTTCAGACTCGTCACGCTCACAGCGTAATAGGGTTTCACATTGCACCTAGAAACTTCTATAGCGCCGCTATTCTAACACACACGGCACCAATTAGTTGTTGATTCAAATTGAAATTGCATCAGTCGTTATCCTTTGGAAAAGTCAAATTGAGGTTTCAGAAGCCAGAGATACCAGAAGGTGTGCTATGTTGGACACACAACTCTCTCCATGAATCTGTTTGCTATGCTCAGTCGCTTATGTAATCTCATTCTTAGCCTAAGACGTGCCTTATTCAAATTGTTTATCCTCCGCAGAAAGTAACAAAATAAAATTTAAAAAAATTGAATCGGGAAAGCTGAGGTTTCAATCAAGGTTTGATTGTCATTAGAGAAGTGACAAAGCAGGTGTAATCAGGCACGGTAATCTAAAATCAAGGACCGTCTACTCAGAGTGTTGTTCTATCCCAATTTGCGGTGTAACAGTTTTTTTTAGAATTTAAAGAAGCTAGCCATTGTAAGACGATTTCTCGCATATCATAGTACTACATGAGGAGTTGACAATGGCGATAAAATTCTTTCTGTGAAAGAAAAGCGATAGAGGAAACCTTTCCTTACTAGTTGCACTATGTACATGTAGCATCAAGCTACGAGTTTGCCTGATGCCGTTTTGAATGAATCTTCGATGGGGTGGAGTGAACAAAATGCATGAAGAACATCATTGGCAAGAAATTCTGCACTGGCTTCCTGTTGATTAACAAATCCAAGTCCATGAGGTCTGGTGGTACCTTGCTTTGCCATTCGGCAGAGGATAAACTCATGCCTTTAGGAACCTCTAAAATGCTATTCAAAAGGGACTACAGATATTAATGACTACTTTTTACACTTATGGTAGATTCATCTTGATCTTTCATTCATTGTAATTTTGGTTTAGTTATTTTTCTGAGACTGTTTCGATGGCTGTATCTGTTAACCAGATGCTCGGTGAGAAGCAGGAGGTGGAACGAGAGATGTCCAATCAGCTGCAGAAGCTGGAGGCCGAGAAACAAGAACTGCAGCTTCTCCTAGCATCTCTTCAGCACAAACTGGCCAGTCTCGAGGCAGGAAAGAAAGATGCGGAAAGGTCTGCAGTTCGACTGCAACAGGACAAGAAAGCCATGAAGAAGACACTTAACAAGGTAACTGGACTATTATTTTGACTCTTCCACGAAGGAATTTTATGAAGAAATTCTTTCATTAGAAGGTTCTCATTGAAAAAGGTAATGCTAAATTGTTTACATGGTTCCATATAGACTTCTCAGGAATACTGTCCCTAGGTTACTCTGAAAAGCTCCACACCATCGTAAGCAGCAACCGGTGACACAAGTCGCACAACATCACACCTTAGTCTAAAACCTCATCCAAAACGATCAATCTCCAGCCTAGAAGGCTGATCATTATTCTGGCTGAGGTACTGTCCAACGACACTTTTTAGCCACTCCCCTCCCCCCAATTTGCATTGATTCTCGTGTACTGACGTCTGAAGGCTACCCAAGTGCTAACCGTGCTTGATGATGCTTAACTTCACCCTTTGGCCTGGCAATTTTGGCTGTCATAATATTATCATATTTATTGAAGTATAATATATTTTTCGCATAGCATCATGCCCTGTATCTTATCACGTCTCATTGACTTTTTGAATCATCACAATTTCACTGTTTCGTTGTAATGATGACGTGAGAACCACTTTTCTTGCTCTGATGGCAGAGTGAGCAGTTTCTGAGTAAGACGTCTGCGGACTACAGTCTAATTGAAAGGTCGTTGAAGAAGGTCGAGGAGGACAACACGGACTTGTTGCAGCGAATTCAGGCTCTTCACGAGCAATTAAACCAATCGGAAAAGGAGCATGCACAGAGGTAGACTGACAATACCATATTCGAAATACAGATGCATTGTTATAGTGATGATGATAATGATGATGATATTAATAATGAAAATACTACTGCTACTACTACTTGATTAGCCCTTCAGTTATTGCTAACACGTTTAAAGTATTGTATAAAATTCTCTACGTAGTACTACATTTATTGTTTCTGACGTTTTTTAGACTGAACGAGATCACCATTCGTCATCGACAGGAGCTGGAGCTCGAGGCGCAGCGATCGGCAAAGGTCAAGACACAGTCGGAGCAAGCACTTGACGCAAGAGAAAAGGCGCACAAGAACCACGTCCATGAACTAGAGCAAAAGGTTTATCATTACTGCAATCTCTATTGTAATTGAACATTTATATAACACCTGATCCTTCACGCTTTATATTAAAGGCGCTATAGAAGTAACTAGACAGGAGTTGATAGTTTAGTGGATGCTCCTTTGCTCTGCACTTTGGCCAAACACATACCAAAGTAGCCTAGTGGACATAGGACCAATGTGTCGCAGGACTTGAGGCTGTTTAGTTTCTCACAACCTATGCATAATTGGACTAATTGGTGACAGAGGCATTTTAATTATCTCTTTTCCCCCTCTGTTTTCACTGTCTTATCGTTATCTAGGATACTAAGGGCAGTTTTTACCTTGCCATCTCACTGGCGCCTTTGGTCGAACGTTTCTGGATTTTGACCTGACACTGATTCTGCCCCAAGAATTGGCTTCTGAGAATTGATGTAGGGCGCCTAGTGCTGGTGATTAAGCTGGTATCCATGACACAGGCGTTGTGCAACGCTGAGAAGTGGGCGATTTTGATCACATTATTTTAGTTTGCTAAGCAAAGCAAGCTTGATAGCAGACAGAGAGAATACAGTCACCATGTTGCATGGCTGGTATCTGAACACTGAAAAGCAATTTTTAGGAACCCCGAAAAATATTGCTTGCGGTACTTTTATGCATGCTCAATTCAGTCCTTACTAATATTGAGTAGTATAACACGAAATTATAAAGAAGAAACCAAAACCTGCGCCACTGCCGTGTTCGGTTGGTGCCACTCCCAAACCTAGAAAAAGGGAGGGCGACGCTAGTCATCTGTCTTGACAAAGAGTCACTAAAAAGAACTTACCAAACTAACCAAGATACAGAATTATCCTCGCGTCTGCATTTGCTTAGATATTGGACCTTGAAGATAAACTCACGCAACAGAAACGGCAGAAGCAATACTACAGCACACTTGCCGCTCACAAGGACAACGAGATCATTGAACTGCACTCCATCCTGGAAACTCCGCTTGGTATTAACGATCTGCTGGAACATGAAGCAAGAAACCGATCAAAAGTTCTCGTCCGTCCTCAGAGGAGCACGTCCCCGGCCAAGATTGTGTCAGCCAGTCAACGCCAGAGCCTCTCTCCCACTCGGTCGAGGTTGCGCGATGGCCCAGGAGCTGGAAGACAGTCCAGCGGCCAATTTCGATCACCACAGCGCAAGTAGATCAACTGGCCACCATTGCATGTCAAATCATTTAGCAGGTCATTATAGAAGAGATTTGTTAGTACTGTTATTTTATCCAAGGTAAACCTCGTGTCCCTCAGGAATATATAATTGACATTAATAGTTTTTATTTTTGTTATAATCATTATTACTATTTTCATTTTAGTATTATTATTATCATTATTATTATTTAAGCTTATTACTTTTATTACTCTCTGTACAACCCCTCTGATACGACGCAGCAATCGTGAATAAGCTGATACCCTGGGCTTAGCTTTCAAATAGCGCTTTAGAATTTGGAGTTAACGACTATAATATTATCACGATTACTATTATTAATTTCGTCGTTGGCTTTTAATCCAAGATAGGAATTATCCACCAGTTTAAGTTAGGATTTTGTGGGAAGCAGATCTGGAAAATCACACCTCACCTCAGTTTGGGAGTTATTCCGGAGATACCAGTAAAGATGCTCATACTGTGATGCTGTAGGCCTACGTTGATGGGATAGAAACTTTACCTCATGTCAATCTCCCGTGACACCCAAGACAGTAATTCTTTTTCTGCTTATTATGATTACTGTTATTATATACTAGTAGTAGCATTAGAAGTATTAGTAGTTTTAGTAGTACCAGCAGCATCAGTAATAGTAGTAGTGATTTTGTAACCAAGGTAGAGAAGTTCTTTCGCTAATCAAAAATTTAGAGTTGAAAATAAAATCTCGGGAGAGGTTCTTTTTAAAGGAATAGTTTATAGGTTTTCTTTGTTATTATTGGCATTATTGCTCTTATTATAATTATTTATTATCATTGTTTTTTTAATTATTACGACCGTGACTACTATCAGTACTATTTCCTCTACCACTTTGTCGTAATATTATTTAGAAATTTTGCTATTTTATACGTTTACACACCAAAGGTGACAGTTTAGCAAAACATAACATTAAGATGCTTCCATTACCTTGGAGTTGAACATAACGTTAACATGCCGAAGTCCTAAGACCTGTAGGCCTATATTTATTAAAATGCTTGTTGAATTTTTTACCAGTTTTGTTTAATATATGACTTAGTTAATATCGATAACTGATTCAATTAATTATGAAGATACGCGTGGTAGAATTACACACATATGAACATTATATTATGTTAAAGTTAGAAGATATTTTTACGTGATCTATTTTATTCGTTTCGTTGAAAATTTTCTTCGGTTGTAGCTATTCTGAATATGAGTTGTAAACTGATACTAATAGTGTTAGACGAATGATGCTTGCAGATATTATATTGACCATTGAAATTGTGCATGGATATCTGTGCATTGTTATATTGATCTATGGATACGAGTCAACATTTAGTTCAAGACATGTCTTTACAGTGGTACGCGAAAGTCTATTTGTTAAAGTGCTGGACTCTCAGCCGAGAGTTGAGGCGTTCAAATCCCCAGCAGAGCAGAAATTTGTGTCGAGATTTCTGTTTCATCTGTGCCCCTAGCAAACTCCGCTAATAAGGGTACACTGTCAGAGGGAAAACGAGGCGGCGAGGAAGAGGAGTGCCCAATCGCCCTCGTATTTCGAAGCTAAAAAAATCGAGTTAAACGACGCCCTGCTAACTGATCTTTGGTGGCAGTTGGATATTTGAAGTAGAAGGGCAAGGTTCGTATTATTCCTGATATCTGTGAGATATGGTATCTCTGCGTCGCAGAAGTAATCATAAGAATAATTATTGTTAGTGTAGCTTAAGTGAGATATGTAACATTGTTTATGATACACGTTTATGATATGTTTTTTATTTAGTCGTGTTAATCTGTGCAATTATGTCTCTGCTGCAATTTAAAACACTACATTCTATCAGTATTAACTGTTAAATCATCATTGCTACTTGTCATAAATTAGCTCGTAGACGCATTATATATTGGTATGTAGGAACTTAATAAGACCGCCTATTGTTAAAGCAGACAGTTTTTGTTAATAATAACATAACGAAAAAGTGCCAGTCTGTCGTCATGTATTTGTTGTAACTGAAAAAGAGTTAGGCTATCTCAACTTTTTGTGGAAAAATGACAATATCACATTGCAGCATTACGATTTATAGGGAGAGTGCTAACAGTTTTTGGCAGCAGTAGCGAAACACCACTGGGGGAAGAATAGAATAAAATATTCTTAATTGGAAACAATTTCAAACCGCATTTTGGTGTACAGCAACGTAAACATGTTTAAACAGATAATATACTAATAATATGTTAATATTAGCTACTAATATTTGTCTCAATTATTCCCATTTTATATTGTTTTTAACCCATAGCTTAAACTAAGCAGCGTCATAAAGCATCCTGATGATGAACGTTTTTTTGGACAAGCTATCAGCGGTCGGGATTTCTAGGTCGTGAACTCGTGGGCGCAGGAAGTGGCATGTGCGTTTGATAGGTGGCAGCAGATCATGCAGGACATGTTCCTGAATATTCCGTACTGCGGCGAAGAGTCGAGAATCGGCAAAACGGCAGTGCTGTTCTATGGAGGGGGTGTCTTCTGGGAGGTAGCGTCCCCTGATGTGACGCCGTAGGTCCCCACCCAGTCTATCACGGTCCCCTTGGGTTGTAAATCCCCACCATGCAGGTGAGGCATAGAGTATTTGTTTACCTATCTCGACGCTGTTCTAACATTAAAAATCCTATATCCAGCCTCCCCATAGGGGTTTTCGTTCTCGGTGTTCTTGCCAGAAAAGCCACAAGATGGTCTAAAAATCCCAAGTAACTGAAAACTTTAGCAACCATACAGCCATTCCTCGTTGAATGGTTGCTTATTCCATGCTTTTACTTTCTTACTCGACTCGGTGCCGTCGGGCCTGTAAATGCTGAAGGTGCAGACGCAGCATTTCAGCTGTCTCTGGAGATCGATGTGAAACTAATTTCCTTTTCCAACATCTTTCCGTTGCATTCGGAGGGTTTATTTCTACGTAACCTTGAATAAAAAATCGAAAAATAAATAAAAATATTAATAACCTGACAAATAGTGGCCGTTCCAGATGTTTCTCTCTCTCTCTCTCTCTCTCTCTCTCTCTTTATTAGTTTTTAAGTCCCCGATGGATCCCATGTACCTTGGGGCATAATAATAATAATAATAATAATAATAAAACATACTAATTTAATATTTTTTATATACTCCTAGTCCGAACACTTAAAATCCGGAGCGATCGGGTAAGACCCCAGTACACGATTTAATTGCCCAATAGTATCAGGCTTTAACATGGGGTAATAGCCTACTACTAGTACTACTACTACTAGGCCTACTATTACTACCGATACAACAACATCAACAACAGCTACTACTGCAACTAATACTTATATACTGCTAATGCTATTACTACTGAAGTAAGTAAGTGACGGAGAAACCCTTTCTGATGAAAACTCTCTTTAGACGCCTTTAAAACGTTAAAAATATAGACCGTTGAAGTCGATTTTAACTCCTCCATTGCCGTGGTCTGCATAAAGGAAGAGGGCGACGAGCTTTACCTTTGCTATGACACAGTGTCGCTAAACAGCAACTAACCAACCAAACGAAATGAAGTCGACTGGAATAATAAATATGTCACTGTAGCATGTTGAATCATTCAGACTTAGAGAATAGTCAAGTGTTGAACCATGATCTTTTTTTTTTTAATCAAAAGTTTAATGTCATCATATGGCATCACAGGTCGTTGACGACAATTCAATAGTATGTACAATATAGTTAAAACAGAAAATTTACAAAGTTTCACAGCATTTAGAAGTGTCAAAACAGCACCCTACGATGTTTGTAATGGACATTTTTTTTAACAGTATAAATTATTTTATATATATATATATATATACATATATATATACATATATACATATATATATATATATATATATATATATACATATACACACACATATACACATATACAGTCAATAATGTCAATGATATTTGTGTTATGATAAGATAGTCTTTAGTGCACATTAAACACATTTTGCATTAATTGTTATACACAACAATTATAAATATAAAGTAAATTAAATGAATGTTTGAAGAACATGAGATTTCTAATATAGTTATTCAATTATAAAGCAGCCTTATTATCAATTGTACAATATATATAATTATGACATGAATTTTTTTTTAAATCTATTTCTGAATGTTCAACATTTTTTCATTCAAAGCAATAAACAATATTATTTAGATTCATGCAAATATTGAGAACAACAGTTCTTCATCATATGTTATATATTAAGCAAATAAATAAAACAGAATTGTAATTTGATAAGAGATTCTTAATCTATTGTTTTTAAATTTTTAATACAGGTTATTGATTATTTATTATAAATGGAATTTTGACATGAAAATCTTCTTTTAGTAATAAAGTATTACATAAGTAATCAAAACAAACAAGCAATATTAACATAATATATACAATTGGTTAAAAAAAATAAATAAATAAATAAAATAAAAAATAAAATGGAAAATCTATAACATATTTATAGTATGTATATATTTTAGGCCAACACCTTAAAATCTAAACAAACTTAAAACTACCTATTAAATTTCACAGACAATATTACATATAAGTACTTCAACCTACATAACCTTTCCTTTATTAATAAGACTGACCAGTCTGAATATTTCAGTTTGTATGCAGCCCACACCAAGCAGGTTTTTAATATTAAATTCTAATTTAAATAATTTACACTTTTCTCTTAATATATTGGATATGTTTTCTTTTCTGCAATGTAGTAACAAATGATTTATATTTTCTTTGACTTGACAATAGTTGCACAAACCATTAGCATGTTTTTTCATTAGGAGAAGTTTTTCATTGAGGTTAACTTTACCCAATCTAAGTCTGGAGATTTGCACTTCTTTTTTCCTAGAGGGATCCATAAATTTATTATTTGTGTTTACCACAGGGCAAATACTCTTATAATGAAGACCTTTGATATCACTATCATATTCCTTCTGCCATTTAGAGATTATATAAGATTTAATTATTGGAAATACTTCTTGCAATTCTAAATAATTTGTGGAATTAATTACGGGCAAATCCAATGAGTGCCTGGCTAAGGAATCAGCTCTTTCATTACCCAGAATACCTACATGACTAGGTATCCAAATTAAACATACTTCACTCTTTATTTGTTTAAATATTTTTATTGTATCTTGTAATAAAGCGGGTCTAGATTCAGAAAAGGACCTCTTCATCGAAGTAAGGACACTTAAAGAATCAGAAAATATAGCAAAGTGGTTATGGCTCTGATTTTCATTATCTACTATCCAGGTAAAGGCTTCTTTTATTGCAGTCATTTCAGCAGCATAAATACTGGAATTAGCACAAAGGCGTAACTTCTTATCTATGTCCAAGGTTGGTACAGTATAGGCAGCGGCAACTAAGCTATCTACTTTAGAACCATCTGTGTAAATCTGAGTAAAGGACTTATATTTACTTCTCTTATCGACGATGGAGAATATATAGCGTAAATGAACAGCATTTTAAAGGTATCTAATGAAAGCATTGCAATATACTAATGTAATATAATATAATTATATAGATGTGTGTGAGTGCGCATTTGTGTGTGTGTGTGTGTGTGTGTATGTGTGTGTGTGTTTGTGTGTGTGTGTGTGTGTGTGTTTGTGTGTGTGTGTGTGTGTGCATAGAGATCCATACTTTTTTAAAGCTAACAACGGTTACTTTTTAATAAAAAACTCCGCCACTGCCTGTACTTTGGTACTGCAAGTCCCCAGCCGAGAGAAAGAAGGAGGGCAATGTCAACAGCCGTTGATGTCACAAGGTGTCGTTAAACACTGGAAGCTACTACCGTACTTTGGTAGTGTCTTTCCCAGCCCTGGGAAGAAGAGGGTGGATGGATGGATCCAGGGTTTAACGACATCTTATAGCAACAAAGGCTGTTGACGTCGACAGAAATTGTTTTGGCATATTACAGCCCTCCTCCTTTATGCAACACACAGAAAGAGAGATAGGCCTAAGAGACAAAAGAAAATTAAGAAAATTCTATAATTAATATGTACAACTGAGAACTACGTTAACAACGCCATCTCGTGTTCGCAGGCCGTACAACAAACAGAGCAATGACGCTGGCACAAGTAAAACCCAACATAATAATAACGGTAATAAAACCTGTCTGTACAATGAATCGTCGAGCGACGAGAGGGTAATCAATCAGAAACTCTAAGAAAAACTTCAAAGCTAATTGAAAGACTACAAAGAAACCATAAAAACTGTCATTTACGGGCACTGAAACCAAGTACAATAACCATGTGTAACCCTACTGCCGGTTATTGTACAGCTCAATTAAATAGAACCTATGCTACAAGTCACCAGTAGCTGAAAACTACCTGATGGGCACTCGCAGGTTAAAGTAAGGTTAACATAAATAACATTAACTAGCATAAGAGGCCCTGAACACATGAGAGTGCAGGGCTGTCTTTGGACACCTTTAAAACGTATTAAACAACGCTATATTACCGCGTGACCTCTATTTCGCGTGTCACAACAACAACAAAAATTTGGTAGTCCAATGTAAAAAAAGCTAACAATCACAAGCAGTAACGTAACACGCTGTAATAATGCCCTCTGTGCCAAGTGTAAATATAGCTCCCTCAAAGATCAACTTAACCAATAACGACCAAATTTGTTATTTAAATATGTTCAAATGACAATTCCTGAATAAGGCATCTATCTATTAATATCTATATAATAAAGCGAGAATTCTGTGTGTGTGTGTGTGTCCCTCTGTCTGTCTGTTTGACCGGGCTTAACTTCTACAATTTTGCACCTTTTCACTCCAAACCTTCACTGCTGTGTCGGCCTCGGCTTCGGACACCCAGTGGAGGGGTTCGCGCCCCCCGTTTTCACCCCTACCATGGTGAAAACGGCCAAAACATCGCCCCAAGCGATAGGAAAATTACCGTTCCGCCAGTGACATTAGGCTTACTGCATTGGATGCAGTCCCTGCAGTGACATTAGGATTACTGCATTGGATGCATGCACGTGTAACAAACATCGAAGAGAAATTTATTGTTGGTAAGTCCATGTGGGGTGCTGGTGGTGGGGGTGGTGGTGGTGGTGGTGGGGGTCGTGGGTGGGGGTGGTGGTGGGGGTCGTGGGTGGGGGAGGCAGGTGGTGGGTGGTTGGGGTGGTGGGTGGGGGGTGGGTGGGTGGCGGGGGGTGGGTGGGTGGGGTGGTGGTGGTGGGGGTGGTGGGTCGTGGTGGTGGGGATGGGGGTGGTAGGGGTGGTGGTGGGATGGTGGGTGGGGGGGTGGGGGTGGTGGGTGGGGTGGGGGTGTAGGTGGGGGGTGGAGGTGGGGGTGGGGAGTGGGGGTGGGATGGTGGGTGGGGGGGGTGGGGGGTGGTGGGTGGGGTGGTGGTGGGGGTGGGGGGTGGAGGTGGGGGTGGAGGTGGGGGTGGTGAGTGGGGGGTGGCGGTGGTGGGGGTGGTGGGTGGTGGTGGGGGGGGGTGGTGGTGGTGCAGGGATTGAAACTTATAACCCCGGGCAACGCCGGGTAATCCAGCTAGTTATATATAATTGTATACAGTTTTATTTGTTGTTACTTAATGTTATTACATTTCTTTCATCTTAAATAGATATTAACTATATTTCCAGATAAAGTGGTTTCATAATTAAATATTTACTTCCCAAAATTTGCCCCCCCCCCTTCTTGAGTTGCGTCCTGTTCCATGGCACCGCTGGAGCGGCTAGAACACCCATATCTACAGCACTGCTCACAATGAGCAGTGCCGTAGTAGCACAACTAAAAATAGTTGCTTTACTTACTTTAGCCTATATGATGAAAGCCGTAAAAATGCCTATCAACGTCAATGACCTATGATGCCTTGCGATGTCGTAAACTTTTTGCACACAATCTTAATTTGTTGATATATTTGACTGATAAGATATGGTAAGGTCGAAGTCAGCGACCTATAGGTCTATTACACAGGAGGAGAAACTCCTTAATATGTAACGTCGTGTGAGGAATTTTTCGGCAATAATCGGGGATAAATAAACATCGTGTTTTGCTTGTATAACAGATAGGCCTACAATCAGTTATATTCAAGAAGGCAAATTGAAGAATAATTATGCTTGCGAAGTAAAATTATGTATGTAAAGATCATATTTAATATCAGAAATAAAATTTGAAGCCGGGCGATATCTTTGGATAGGAGTGCAACCGGATATAAAATTATTTCATCGAGTAAAACAGTCCAATGTATACAGGTTGCTTGGGTTGAAATCAATTATGGTATCCGCAAAATGACGCTAAAAATGGCAGAATACCATTTATCTTTGAACACCTTAAAAACGCTTTAAAAGCGATTTTAATAATAAACAACTGCGGTTAAAATGTTGGGTTGAAATCTTCGAATAGATGATACGAAGGTCATCGCAACTTGGGCGTCGGTGCATTCAGCCGAGTCGAACACGTAGATCCTCGTTTCCTTTTCTCTCTGTGTAGATCTGTCTCTCTGTCTCTGTGTGTGTATTTCCCTCTGTTTCGTTGTCTCTGTGGCTCTTCTCTTTTCCCCCATTTGTCTGTTTCTGTTCCACGCCTTATCTCTTTATTTATTTATTTATTTATTTATTTATTTATTCCGGATATTTCTATAGCGCCTCTCGAAGTCTACTACTACTCAGAGGCGCTCCCAACTATAGCTTTTGATACTGTGTCGGACTTTTCACGCCGAAGCGCCACGAGCAATTGCGAGTGAAGGACTTGCTCAAGGTCCGTACGCAGCGGATAGAGTGGGATTCAAAGCTGAAACCCTCCGGTTACAAGGCGCCGAACTTACCACTGAGCCACCACGCCCCATCATATGTTTTGTCATATGTCTAGGCGTTACCGGTAGCAGCAATGGCTTTATTAAAACCCTTTATTACCAGTTGGAACCTTTGAGGCAGCTTAAGCGTCATGTTGAGGATTGTAACACGATAGGAACAAAGTTAAACAGGGTTATTGATGATCTAAGACTTCTAAGTGCTACTTCTACTACTACTACTACTACTACTACTACTACTACTACTACTACTACTACTACTACTACTACTACTACTACTACTACTACTACTACTACTACTACTACTACTACTACTACTACTACTACTACTACTACCAGGGGCGGATCCAGAAGGTCTCTCAGGGGGGGGGGCAAAAAATTAAACATACATACCAACCATCTTCTGGGAGAGGAATCAGTTTACCAACCGACCACCGAAAAAGTTTTAGGGAATTCATCTCCCAAAAAAGTTTATGACTTTTTTTTAGCCATTAACATTTTTAAATTTTAATGTCTTCAGTCAACATCTACGGGACCCACGTCCTGTGTAAATTTGACTCATCCACGGGGGACGGGGGGGGGGCACGCCTGTGTAAACATCATAAAACGCTCATAAATCGCCTGTGTAAATAAATAAAATTTCAAATGGGGGCCATGGCCGTATTGGCCCCCCTGGATCCGCCCCTGACTACTACTACTACTACTACTACTACTACTACTACTACTACTACTACTACTACTACTACTACTACTACTACTACTACTACTACTACTACTACTACTACTACTACCACCACTACTACTAACCACCACAACACCACCACCACCACCACCACCACCACTCGTTAAGACACCCTAAATCTTAACCTCTGTCGACTTATTATCATCCGCATTCCACCCGAACTACGCGATCTGTGACGCGCGCCGAACGCATCCGTGAACTTTGAACTGTGAACCCAACCGCAAACCGATTGGACAACTGTTGTAAACTCTGTCTTCATGAATTAATTTTGACCACATCATGTATGTTTCATACGAGTCATGTCCTGATTGGCCTTCATGGGTCTTGTCTTTTAGAACACGGTAACCGATTGGTTACAGTGCTTGCCTTGTAACACCAAAACAGTTCGGGTCCGAGCCTCGTCCCATGAGGCGGTTACTCTCAGGGACCTTGAACATGTCCTTCACGATTCCTCAGCGCCTTCGATGGATGCTTGGTTATTGAAATAGTGGCGATTAACAAATGCATATTAATAAGGAATGGAGTTTCAGACAAAGGTCGTTCATGACGTCTAACTGTAATCAACTATGCATCCATCACTGTCTTCTTGGATTCTCTTCTCGGCTTTTGACCATCTTCACCCGGGAATTTGACTTGCACATCAATCTGCCTAGTATAGCGACTATCGAATGATGCCTTGAGTTTTATTAAACTGGCGCTTTAGAAGTTCTTAGTTTAAATTACATATACAACGCACACAGTTAAATACATGTTGACTATAGGCCTGTTATGCGACATAATTAGTTAATCAATTAAGATGTCCAATGTTTCTAAGGAACTTCTCTCGTCTGTATGTCAATCCATCAATGCCCATAACACGTGAAGAGCATTAAATGGACGTAGTGGTAAAGCTATCAACAAATGGCTAACTCCCAAACATCCGTGACTCTCTTTCATTCATTAAACTTCCACACTGTCCTTGAACTTTCTGTTGTCCTTGACCTGTGTGTCTGATCTTAACCTTTTCTGCTCTTGAAGTTACTCTCTGCTTAATCTTTTTGTCTTTGAACTATTCTGACCTTGAATTTCTTTCAGTCCATAACCTACATAAGCTCTCGATAAATATTCTTCAACTTTCTTCTCGATGTTCTGACGATACTTTACGTTTCACTGCTTTCTGCTCTCTATTCGGGTCTTTCTTTTCTGTCCTCACTTTCTTCTTCCTTCTGTCTTCAGGTAATTTTTATTTCCTTAGAGGCATGTTTATTTTCTGTCCTCTCTTCATTTTTACCCTTTCCTCTACTTGAAGTTATAATTCATTATCTTTTAAATATTTCAACAGGAAGCAAAAACCGCTTTTCTCTCACGTGTGCAAATAGGCAGACAAAACGTAATTGCTTCACGAAGGCGCATGAAGGCATGATGTAGGCCTATGACGGTAATGTGTTTTCTTTGAAGATACAAATCGGTAACGATAAAAACTCGAACGTTCGCCACGAAGCAACTGAAGAAGCAGCACATCGTAGACACGAGGCAACAGGAACATATCATGAACGAGAAGGCGATCATGGCAGCAACTAAGTGTGACTTCATTGTTAGGTTCTGCCTTTCATCTTCTCTTCAGCGTTATACACGAACACAAACACACGCATACATGCACACATACATACACTACAAATAAGGCATATAAGGTAGCGTCGAGGTGACCGGCCCTGGCAGCCAGAAGATTTTCTTAATCTAGATCGTTTGGCTACACCTTGCATTAGTTAAGACACCTTCAAAACTGATTCTACCGGCATTATGTATAGTCATTAACCTCTTCTAGTATAAATTCCTGCTGTATTGACATCTTCTTTAATGTTCGCACACGTGCACACGAATGCACCCACAAATAATCGTAATCTCCAAACTTATAAAGCGCCACTCGAAGGCCAAGCCCAGGGCCAGTCCCAAGCCTGGATAAAAAAGGAGGTTGACGCGAATCATCTTAGTTATGACACAGCGCCGTTAAACCGCAGGTACATTCCTAAACTACATTTTCTAACTGAAACGAGCGATCACAATAATTTTGCCATTTCTGTAGACCTACTCCACTTGAATTCTGTAGGCTTACTCCATTTTAAGAAAGCACTAAGTAGGCCTACTCCATTTTAATTCTGTAGGCCTATTCCGCCTTAACACTTTAGGCCTACCCGTTTGAATTTTGTAGGCCTACTCCGTTTGTATTCTTTCTCTATGTCTGTCTCTCTGTCTCTCTCTCTCTCTCTCTCTCTCTATATATATATATATATATATATATATATATATATATATATATATATATATATATATATATATATATATATATATATATATATATATATATATATATATATATATATATATATATATATATATATATATATTGTCAGTAATATTCTTGTACAGAATAAGACTTATAAAGTTACGATCATCCTTAAACGACAGGAAAAGTTATGTTACTTAGAACGAAGGTTATAACCACCACTGCTACGAGGAGGGGTCAGGCCCCGAAGGACATGGTTAGGATCCATACAGATAGCCTTGAAGAGACTGTCATCGGATGCCTCTGCCATCCGTGCATCACTGGCCGCGTCCTCGGACAGGGAACCCAATTGGATCATGGGGTTGATCAGGCTATCGATCCTATCCCTGTCCTTTTTGCAGGTGAATCCCCACCAGGTGGGAGAGGCGTAGAATGTGCGAGGGCGGTCGCCTTGGTGACGTCACGGAGGGACGCTGACGAGAGACCGTGAGAGCGAAGAACTCTTGAAGCATATAGGGAAGAACTTGTTGCGATTATAATTAGTCTATAATTATGTGTTTCCGTCTAAGATATGTATAAGATCCGATCGGAGAGTTTCGCATAGAATCTGGATTGTTTCGACCCGCTCGGCACCCGGAATGACCGGTGGGATTGTTCCTTTCCTCTTGCTTCCCTTTTTGAAGAAGGCAATCTCCATAGTTGTTGAGGCATTGAGGCGGAGGTTGTTCTTTGTCCCCCAAACTGTAATGACTTCAAATTCTTCTAAGGCTGTGTGCAGGTGCGAGGAACCAACTAATAGGCCTAGGTATGAATCGTCGGCATATTTGACTTGTATATTAAAACTATGGATCGGGTGTAGATCGGAGATTTCGGCTGTGTAGCAGGGAGTGAAGAAAAATATGCTTCTGGACATGTAAATCATCATATTTAATGTCAGAAATAAAAATGTCAAGCGGGGCGACATCTGTGAATAGGAGTGCAACCGGATATACAATTATTTCAACGAGTAAAGCATTCCGCTATATATAGGCCTATATTATATATATATATATATATATATATATATATATATATATATATATATATGTCGAGGCTAAGAAAATTAAGTCGCTAACACTTTAAACCCACGGGCCATGGCCACCTCTTGGTGTTAGGTGCCAGGCGGCTCAGTTCTGTTATAACCAAACACTCCTATACCAATCACGTAGAATAATAGAATACCTCAATTGACGTGGCGCCTCTAACGAATATTTCTGTCTCATATCTTCGGCCCATATACGAACAGTAAAATCAGATATTCTATTATGCTATTATTAAACATGAGCTTAGATTTAGAGAATAAGGATAAACGCCTTTGTTACGTCACTTTAGGTATAAAAATTATACTGTTGCTAAGTTTAAAATTCGAGAATAAAGGCCTATTGGAATTGTTACGTCATTTCATTGTGAAACACATCTGGTATTAGTAATTTTAGATTTATACAATGAAGGCCTTTGTTACGTCACTTCAATTATGAAAAATATACTGTTATTAAGTTTAAAATTTGAGAATAAAGGCCTATTGTTACGTCATTTCAATTGTGAAACACGCCTGTAATTAGTAATTTTAGATTTATGGTAAAGGCCTCTTTCTGTTACGTTAATTCAATTATAAAAGTCTATCGTTACTAAGTTTAAAGTTAGAGAGTAAAGGTCTATTGTTACGTCATTTCAATTGTGAAACACGCTTATTATTTGGAATTTTAGACCGATAGAATAAAGACATTTGTTAGGCCCTACGTTAATTCAGTTATGAAAAGTCTTTCATAGGCCTAGCTTCTCACTCTTTCCATTTCATCAGCTCTTTCCACCGCATCGCGAGGACAAGTACTCACTTCTCAAGAGAGGTTATCCTTTCATGCTGCTACTTGTTAAATCTAAATTGTTTAAAAGCAGTTTTGCTAATCGATGTATGATGTATCTTTATATTTCGTTGTGCATGTGTGACTTTATAATCTGCTCCTGTTATGGTTTATGTTCAAAATGTATGTAATACATGTACGCCTGTCAGATGCAAATAAAGGCTACTCACTTACTTAAATAGTGGCGCTTAATAAATGTGTAATAGAATAGTTAAAGCATAAGGATAAGGCGTCGCACTGAAGAGATTCAGGATGGTATTGTTTCATCAGAACAACGCATCATATTCAGTGTTATTAGTTGTTTTATTTGTGATTATGATAAAAATTCTGCGTTCCCGTAATTTGCCGAATCTTTAACTGAATCAAGTTTCTCTGATTAGGTGTCTGAATAACAATCGCTTTTTGCAGTTATCCATTTTTATCTTAGCCAATAAGATACCTTCAGGATCAGTATTTACTCTCCCTCTGATCATTCTGCGTTCCCGTAATTCTCAGCTCATATCGCGGTCCCATAATCCTCTGCTCATTCTGCTTTCCCATAATGCTCATTCTGCGGACCCATAATCCTCTGCTCACTCTGTGTTCCCAAAACCCTTTGCTCACTCTGCGTTCCCATGATCCTTTGCTCAATCCGGGTTCCCATAATCTTCAGCTCGCTTGGCGTTCCAGTAATATTTCCATGTTGATAATAAAATCGTACTGCGAACGAGATTTGAAACACGACCGAAGTAGGCAATAACCGGATTATCCTACAGCCTTGACGGAGCGACCTGTCGTTATTATGGCTTGATGCTGACGAGCCTTTTGTTGATTTTTTCATCTTATTTGAAGTCAAAACGAAGAAAAACGACGCTAGAAATCTTTGTCCCAACCCGTATCGTCATCCAACGGAACCTCGTCGTCTTTTGGGTAATCGTCAAAGTTCGACGTATCCGTTGCACCTTTAACCTACCACACAGATGCAAGCAAGTCAGCATTAAACTTAAATTTAGGCCCCATAACAGCTTTTATTACAGTTATTGTTATTATTATTTTATTATTATTATTATAATTATTATTATTATTATTTATTATTTTTTTTGCCCTGAGGTACTTCATTCCCTCAAGGTCTTAGAGATTAGATAAGTTATTTTTCTGGAACGGTTATCCCTCATCCAAGTCAGCTTGGGCTGTAACCATCGATAATTATTATTATTATTATAAGTATTATTATTATTATTAAGTAAGTAAGTAAGTAAGTAGTAAGTATGTTCTTTATTGAACCGCTTGCAGACGCACTGCGGCTTACAAAACTCGAGCATGCGAAACGAGGCGCAATAAACAAAAAGGGGAAATAGATACTATTATTATTAATAATAATATTATTAATATTATTATTATTATTATTATTATTATTATTATTATTATTATTATTATTATACTTCTAATAATAATATTATTATTTAGCCTGTGAATAAGCCAGTTCCCGCGGCTTTGCTATTGGGCGCTGTAGAAATTTCGAGATTACGATCATGATTAAGATTGGATTTCATCCATCAGTTTAACAGCATCTTATCGCATCAGAGGCTGTTGACGTTGACAGAAATTATTCTGGCTAACACTTCTAGTACACTCCCGTCGTTAAAGTGCTAAACTAGTATCGCCAGATAATTAGATTATGACGAGTCTTTCATTTTGACACTTTAACGACGACCGGCATTGGTTTCCCAGTCGCGTTTATTACAATTCCCTCGTTAAAGTGTTAATAGCTCCATTCAACAAAGTGGCCAAGAAAAATCAAACTTAATAATACAGTGGATCAATAAGTAGCGTCGCATGTAACCGTTTTAAAGGTGTCTAAAAACAGCAAAACATTTCCAATGTTTAACGTTATCTTCTGGCTGCGTTGGTCGTTGACATGGATCTTAACTTAGCTCACGAGTCTTCCTGAACGAACTGACATTTTGTGACCTCACGATCGGTTGGTAACGTTGGTTACCAAACGTTTAACGACCTCTTATGGCATCAAAAGCTGTTCACGTCGATCGGAAAATTGTTTTAACAGTAATCACCGTTAGTTGTTGCATGATACAATTAGCACATACGGATTAACAGACGATTGAACGTAGTGTGGGTAGTTTAGCTAGTTGCTGTTTAACGACGCTGTGTCACAACAAATATGATTAGCGTCACGTTAAATCTACCATAGACATTTTATGCCGTCAAATATGATTAGCGTAGCGTTAAATCTACCATAGACATTTTATGCCATCAAATATGATTAGCATCGCGTTAAATCTACCATAGACATTTTATGCCATCAAATATGATTAGCGTAGCGTTAAATCTACCATAGACATTTTATGCCATCAAATATGATTAGCGTCGCGTTAAATCTACCATAGACATTTTATGCCATCAAATATGATTAGCGTAGCGTTAAATCTACCATAGACATTTTATGCCATCAAATATGATTAGCGTCGCGTTAAATCTACCATAGACATTTTATGCCGTCAAATATGATTAGCGTCGCGTTAAATCTACCATAGACATTTTATGCCATCAAATATGATTAGCGTCGCGTTAAATCTACCATAGACATTTTATGCCATCAAATATGATTAGCGTAGCGTTAAATCTACCATAGACATTTTATGCCATCAAATATGATTAGCGTCGCGTTAAATCTACCATAGACATTTTATGCCGTCAAATATGATTAGCGTAGCGTTAAATCTACCATAGACATTTATGCCGTCAAATATGATTAGCGTCGCGTTAAATCTACCATAGACATTTTATGCCATCAAAGGCCGTTGACGTCGATCGGTAATTGTTTTGAATAGTTATCACCGTTCGCAATGCTTAATACAACTAGTAAGTAAGTAAGTAAGTAAGTAAGTAAGTAGATAGCTAAGTAAGTAAGTAAGTAAGTAAGTAAGTAAGTAAGTATGCATGTATGTATGTATGTATGTTCTTTATTTGACCAGTTGACTACTTGTGGATTAACAGACGATTGAACGTAGTGGCTAATTGCTACTTAACGACGGTGTCATAATAAATATGATAAGCGTCGCCCTCTTCCTTTATCTAGGATTGGAACTGGTATCACCAGACTACAGGTAGAGGCAGATTCATCATACATACATATATGTAGTACTAGTTTCCATTGTTTAACGACATCTTATGGCTACAAGGCCGTTAACATTAACATTTCCAGTTCTGACGCATCGTCACATTCAACGGGGATTAACAATAGATACCTATAACGTTTCTATGCAAATGTTTTAAAGGTGTGTTAATAGCGCTTTCAACACGAAAATCAATAAATCTACCATATCAATTAGGCCTACCATTATTATTGTTATTATTATTATTACTATTATTATTCTTTTTATTATTATTATTATTATTATTATTATTATTATTATTATTATTATTATTATTATTATTATTATTATTATTATTATTATTATTATTATTATTATTACCCGTGGAATAATAGGCGGTTTAAGTGTTCTTCGACATAGTCCATCCCAGTTGAAGCCTTCGAACCACTTGTGCTTCTGGACGTCTTTAAGTCCATTCATTCCGTAGCCCAGCCTTTCCGATGGATTCTCTCTGTTCAAATTCAAATGTCAAGCACAATGAATGCCTTATGACGAGGCTATTTTATTTAATGCTTTTTCCCTCAAGTCAGACGAACACTATAGCCTGCAGAAATAATATTATGCTAGACTGATAAGCCTATGACACCTAGTAGTAGTAGTAATAGTGGAAGTAGTAGTAGAAGTAGAAGTAGAAGTAGAAGTAGAAGTAGAAGTAGTAGTAGTAGTAGTAGTAGTAGTAGTAGTAGTAGTAGTAGTAGTTGTAGTAGTAGTAGTAGTAGTAGTAGTAGTAGTAGTAGTAGTAGTAGTAGTAGTAGTAGTAGTAGTAGTAGTAGTAGTAGTAGTAGTAGTAGTAGTAGTAGTAGTAGTAGTAGTAGTAATAATATATAATAATGATAACAACAACAACAACAACAATAGGCTATTCTACTACCTGCTAGAAAATGTACCCTTTAATCATTTGTTCAATAAATTTTCATTAATCCATTAGTAGTTTCAGTTTAACGACACTGTTTGATAACGAAGATCATAAGCGTCGCCCTCCTCATTTACACAGGCTTGGGACTGGCATTGCCAGAGTACGAGCAGTGGCGGAGTTGATATTATTATCGATGGAGTTGTTGTTGCTCCAGAGTTTAACGACGTCTTTTGACCACGGAACTATCATGAATATATCGATGGAGTCTTCTGATAGTTTTTCTTATAACGTAATTAAAAGACTTAAAGAGGTGTGTAAGGGAGCAGAAAGTCTTTTTCTTATAGCGCGAATACAAGACTTAAATTTTCATTAATCCATTCTTCGATCTTTCGTTTATTCATATAAACGACCTACCAAAAGGCCAACAATACATAAGCCTGGAAAGTCCTTATGATTATACCATCGTCTGACGAGCTGGAGCGCACCTCTCTGTCTCTGTCTCTGTCTCTGTCTCTGTCTCTGTCTCTGTCTCTCTGTCTCTCTGTCTCTCTGTCTCTGTCTCTCTGTCTGTCTGTCTGTCTGTCTGTCTGTCTGTCTGTCTGTCTGTCTGTCTCTCTCTCTCTCTCTCTCTCTCTCTCTCTCTCTCTCTCTCTCTCTCTCTCTCTCTCTCTATCTCTCTCTCTCTACATATATATATATACACATATATACATACATATATACCTACAGAAGTATCAACCGATGGCACACCAAACCCAGGTGTAATTCCGGCCAATATCCAGAAGAGCCATGATAGATCTTTAATAACGATGTAACTTGAAGATACTATCATCCACAGAAGCTTGGTACATTACACTAACGGCTTTACAGAAGTAATTTGATTTAACAATCCATCTATTCAGTCAAATCTGCATGATTAGCGTTACCTTTTTTCTTACCTGCGCAGTCGTTCACCTTTTCCGTCTCACCTGCACAATCGTCTCTCTTCTCCTACCTGTTACCTGGCTGTTAATAAAGATACGCGTTCGTTGTACTCACCTGCATAGTCTTTTGATCATGTGCTGGGCGTATCGCGAGACCTTCTTCAGAGGAAAGTCGACACAGTCGATGCCGCGGAGTATTAAGTTGTACGTCTTCATTGGATCGGACCCGGAAAATGGAGGACTAAAATAAAGAACACATAGGTCGTCACATAAGTCTTCTTCACATAATTCATGTTAACACATAAAATGAAGAACACATCGGTCGTCACATAAGTCTTCTTCACATAATTCATGTTAACATATAAAAATGAAGAACACCTAGGTCGTCACATAAGTCTTCTTCACATAATTCGTGTTAACACATAAAAATTAACACATCGGTCGTCACATAAGTCGCATTCACATAATTCATGTTAACACATAAAATGAAGAACACATCGGTCGTCACATAAGTAGTCTTCACATAATTCATGTTAACACATAAAATGAAGAACACATCGGTCGTCACATAAGTAGTCTTCACATAATTCATGTTAACACATAAAAATGAAGTACAATATGCCTGTAACACATAAAATTCTACACTATACCATACCATACAATGAACAAATATCAAAATAGCTGATATGTATCAAATCACTTAGCATAGTCCCTTCGAAGAACCACTGAAAGCGCTACACATGACTATCCCGCTTAAGTATTAATACGTTATTAGTAATTTAGCAACAATACAAAAGTAACAAGTAACAATACAAAACAAAACAATACAAAACAAAACAATACAAAACAAAACAATACAAAACAATGCAATGGAAAACTATATAATAAAATACAATGCAATACAATACAAAGCACACATAGATAAAGCTGAGACTCTTTGGCATTGGCTGTTTGACATGCTTAGTGGCAGACTCCGATAGTCAGACGTGCATTCAACACCACAGCTCAGTCATAAAATCCGAGGTAATACAAAGCAGCACAACGCAACACAATAGAATACAACGCAGAACAATGCAGTAAAAAGCAATACAACGCATACAGCACACACACAATGCAATACAAAGCCATGCAATACAATAAAACTGAAATGCCTCAGGAGTTTCACTTTGAAGCCGGACAGCGTTAAATATTTCGAATGGTAAGAATTGAGAGATACAGACAGACAGAGTGACCAGAGGTCAACGGAGGAATCGTGACCTTTGTTCAGACAGACAGACAGACAGACAGACAGACAGACAGACAGACAGACAGCCAGACAGACAGACAGACAGACAGACAGCGAGCAGAGAGAAAGCGGACAGAGATCCTACCTGCCGGTCACCAGTTCATACATGAGTATTCCGAGTGACCAGAGGTCAACGGAGGAATCGTGACCTTTGTTCAGAATGACCTCAGGGGCAACGTACTCTGGAGTACCACAGAACGTCCACGTTTTTCTACCATGACCGATGTACTTGGCGAAACCAAAGTCAACCTACAGAGTAAAGCAGATCCAAATTAACCAGTATCCAAATTGTGCAACTGTATGGGCCCCTCGCCGATAAGGAGCCCAGGACTGGAGTCAAAATTTTTATATATGAGGAGCAAATGAAGTAAAAGAGCCGACCCTTAAGATAGTCTGATGGGCAACCCTGGGTATGAAGTGTTAGCGACTCCATATTTCTTAGCCCTGGTTCCTGGGCCGCACAGGTCGCTTAAATAGCATGAGGTATTCCCCATTACTGGCATCGCCAAACCCAAATCAGAATAGTAGAAGTAGGGCCTACAGTACAATACAATACATCGCAATATATAATTCGCTTAGAATGTGCGTCTCACTGCGGCGGCGTTACCTGGCGAATAATATGAAATTAGTTATACAACTGAAACGCTTAAAATAAGAGCTGGTGCTTGAAGTGTTCAATATTTTTGTTGGCGATTGATTGGATCTGTCGGGTAGAGAATCAGTTCTTACCAGTTTAGCGTATCCGGTTGAGTCGAGGATGATGTTTTCTGGTTTGAGGTCTCGATAGACGATCCCTCGATCGTGCAGGTAGATGAAAGCCTCGACAACACAACCCGTGAAAAATCGCGTCGTTGCATCGTCAAAAGACCCTCTGGACAACAACAACAACAACGCAACTGACAACCGTAACAATCGATAAACTTGATGCATACATACATACACACACACACATACGTATGAATATGGTATATACATACTTACATTCATACCTACACGAATACACATGCTTGCATACATAGGCCTACATAATATGTATAGACCTACCTACATACAAACATACGTAGGCTACATACATATTAAAAGCACCATTTCGGCTTTTATTCAGTGTTGGGCTTATTGTATGAGCAAAGGGACCATGGCATCGGGGCGTCATATCCTAGATGAAGCAGCAAACCTTAACAATGTAAAAGAATAAAAACTGAACATCGAATTTAATTAGGCCTAACAGCTTCGAGCAAGTCGATAATGAACAAACATAAAATCATAATGATAAATATAATTTCAATGATATTTATAACTACAATGATAATATATAATTATAGTAATATTAGTTAAAGGTAAAGCCTTGAAACAAATTTTAGGAGCGGCAAAAAACTTGACCTAGGCCTTATGGGCGGAAGATTCCTAAGTCAACCCCTACTTAAAATGGCATTAATTCTCAACACTTCAGAGAAATGCACTAAATAACGTTTAAATATCTATGGCGATTGGAGAATGCGAACTTGCTTAGATATACTGTAAGAAAAGGTGAGGTCCAGGTGAAAGGCCCTACTGAATAAGCTGGTGCCATGTACTTAGGTTTTAAGTAGGCAGAGTAATTTCGAGATTACGATTTTTACGGTTATAATTATTAGCCTACTGAGAGGAATAGCCTTGAGAAAACAAGCACCTGTCTCGTAGAATCGTCCACAGTTCGCCTCCAAGGCAGACTTCTAAGATCATGTAGAGGTATTTGGAATCTCTGTAAGTTCGGTATAACCTGTTTAAACGAACAATCATCAGTTAACAGCGAATTATTTCGGCCTCCAAAGCAATCAAAGTTGAACAAAAGATTGTTCGGGCATAGGCCTATTTGTTATATCCTGAGATATAAATTCACTTAAATTCACTGAAATGTTAAAATGAATGAATACAGAATTAGCGTGTAATAATAATAATAGTAATAGTAATAATAATAATAATAATAATAATAATAATAATAATAATAATAATAATAAATAATAATAATAAGAATAATAATAATAATAATAATAATAATAATAATTCAAACCCTGAAGACGAGGCCTGACCCTCCAGACAATAAATCTGCTCTTAAATAATTTTTTCAAAATCCTGAGGGATCCATGATACCTCGGGTAAAAAAAAAAATAATAATAATAATAATAATAATAATAATAAATAATAATAATAATAATAATAATAATAATAATAATAATAATAATAATAATAATAGTTAAAGTAAGCCAATAATAATTACTATTAATTAGCATATTGGAGTTTCCGTCGGACACAAATTCTACAGACACCTGTAAAACGCTTTCATTTGCGCTATATATTAATTATAGGCCTAACCAAAACAGTGACAATGAGCATTAATGCTATGGTAAAGCACTGCTATAACGCCTTAAATGGTGTCTTTTGGAAGTAATAAATTCCTTGTTTTCACCGTATTGTATGTACTTTACAATTATCGTCAACGGCCTTTGTTGTCACACTCAATCAATCAATCAATCAATCAATCAATCAATCAATCAATCAATCAATCGATCGATCGATCGATCGATCGATCGATCAATCAATCAATCAATCAATCAATCAATCAATCAATCAATCAATCAATCAACTAGACATTTATATAGCGACAACACGACAACGTTAAACTTTGAAATAAAAAAAACCGGCTATATATAGTTTAAACTCATGGTTTTAAACGAACATCTTGTGCTTATTGGACCGTTGACGTACATTCTACACTACCATATATTGCAGACTGAAGACTATTTACTACAAATTGCATTTAACGCGGTAGTAGTTTCTTACGGCTGCCAGGGCCGTTAACGTCAACCTTACCTCAATTTAAAATGACAGTAGCAGACACTATAAACGAAGTCACTGGATATGCACATACATAACGTCGGTGAAAATCGTTTTGGAGGTGTTTAAGGAACTTTTTTGCAGTGTTTGGCGATATCTTATGGCTACCAGGGCCGGTGATATATAGACTCTTCCTGACTTATTTCTTACTTTTAATTTTTCTATTTATTTGTTTGTGTGTGTACGTGTGCATGTGTAGCCTACGCATAGATGGATCCAGAATTTAATAATAGTAATAATAATAATAATAATAATAATAATAATAATAATAATAATAATAATAATAATAATAATAATAATAATAATAATAAGCTCGCTGGGATCTCCCAAGCTACTGTACAGTCTTCGATGCGCTCCTTGCGTGGACCATCCGGCTTTACAGGAATACGATCAGAGACTGAGACAGGGACTAGAGACCATTCTTAACATCAGCCTGACAGACCAACAATGGCTTCAGACAACGCTCCCAATTGGAATGGGCGGAATTGGGATACGAAGGGTGTCGTCGCTGGCACTCCCCGCCTTTTTGGCATCGGCCGCGGGCACCCTTGTACTCCAATCTAGCATCCTGAAGGGGCTGAATCTAGGCCCAGATCAGGTGACAGAAAGTCTCCAGCACCTATGGGAAGAGAGGGCAGACCAGAAGATTACACCAGAGCTTCAGTCGGGGAGTCAGACGAAGTGGGATACACCGCTCCTCAAACGTGTATGTGCCGACCTGGAATTAGTACTGATCGATAGTCACGATCGGGCGAGATGGAGAGCGGTTGCAGCGGTGCATGCCGGAGACTGGCTCCACACGCTGCCCATCACCGCGTGTGGTTTGCGACTGAGCGACGAGGCAGTGAGGGTCGCAGTTGGGTTGAGGCTCGGAGCAGTAATCTGCGAGCCGCACAACTGCCCATGCGGCGCGACGGTCACAGCAAGGGGATCCCACGGCCTTTCGTGCCCTCTGGGATTTGGACGGATGGCCCGACACGCTGCCATCAACGATATGATCTGCCCGGCGTTGTGCAGAGCGGGGTTTCCGGCGGTGAAGGAGCCCGCAGGCCTGACACGCACGGATGGTAAAAGACCTGACGGCCTCACTCTCATCCCGTGGAAGGCCGGAAGAGGTCTAATATGGGACGCCACGGTGGTGGACACACTGGCCCCGTCCTACCTTCCTTCAACGGCAGCACGTGCGGGTGCGGCGGCTGAGCTAGCAGATGGGAGGAAGACGCAGAAATACCAGGCTCTCCTAGGCACTCACAATTTCGTACCACTAGCGCTGGAAACGTTGGGCCCCATTAACACCAAGGGCCTAGATTTTATCTCAGAATTGGGGCGACATCTCCCTTGCGCCTCGGGGGAGCCACGCGAGGCCAGCTTTTTACATCAGAGAATCTCAATTATCATCCAAAGGTTCAACGCAGTGGCCTTTAGCGGTTCCATGGTGGCAGCCCAATCTGACTTGGACGAGGAGTAACCGTTCCAGAAAAATTGCACACTTAATCTCTAAGTCCCTGAGGGAATGAAGTACCTCAGGGCAAAAAAATTAATAATAATAATAATAATAATAATAATAATAATAATAATAATAATAATAATAATAATAATAATAATAATAATCTTTTCTTTATTTAAACGCCTGAAAACGCACTGCGCTGTACAGTGAACATACATAATAGTAGAAACGGCAGCCACGCAGGGCGCCTTACATACATGTATACAGTAGAAGCACATGATAACAGTTTTACAGGAGTCGAATATAACTGTTTAAGCGGCTGCCACACGGCGCCAATCATGGCTTACTATTCATTTAACCACTGCCACCTAGCGGTTTGAAGGCTGAATAAACCTTACGGGGTCTACCGGGTTAGATCTTGGTACCTTCTGCTCTTCACGCCAGTGTGTTATCCATTACTCTACGGACCCCTCAGTTAACGACATCTTATGGCAACAAAGGCCGTTGACGTCGACACAAATTATTTTTGATATAATACAGCTACGTAAATTACAAATATGTTATTTTATTTATATAAGACGCGCTTAATGACTAGGCTTATATATACAGCTGGTAGAAACAGTTTTCAAGGTGTCGCTACACACTAATGCAAGGTGTAGTCAAACGACCTGGGTTTAGCAACATCTTATGGCAGCCTGGGACGGTGACGTCAACTGTATACCTTATTTGCATTATTTGTAGTGTGTGTGTGTGTGTGTGTGTGTGTGTTTGTGTGTGTGTAGGTGTGTGTGTGTGTGTGTGTGTAGGTGTGTGTGTGTGTGTGTGTGTGTGTGTGAGATAGTGTGTGTGTGTGTGTGTGAGTGTGTGTGTGTGTGTGTGTGTGTGTGTGTGTGTGTGTGTGTGTGTGTGTGTGTGTGTGTGTGGTGTGGTGTGGTGTGGTGTGGTGTGGTGTGGTGTGGTGTGGTGTGGTGTGTGTGTGTGTGTGTGTGTGTGTGTGTGTGTGTGTGTGTGTGTGTGTGTGTGTGTGTGTGTGTGTGTGTGTGTGTGTGTGTGTGTGTGTGTGTGTGTGTGTGTGTGTGTGTGTGTGTGTGTGTGTGTGTGTGTGTGTGTGTGTGTGTGTGTGTGTGTGTTCGTGTTCGTGTTCGTGTAACGCCGAAGAGAAGATGAAAGGCAGAACCTAACAATGAAGTCACACTTAGTTGCTGCCATGATCGCCTTCTCGTTCATGATGTGTTCCTGTTGCCTCGTGTCTACGATGTGCTGCTTCTTCAGTTGCTTCATGGCGAACGTTCGCGTTTTATCGTTACCGATTTGTATCTGCAAAGAAAACGCATTACCGTCATTCATCATACATCCATGCGCCGTCGTAAAGCAATTACCTTATGTCTACATATTTACACACGTGAGAGAAAAGCGGTTTTTGCTTCCTGTTAAAATATATTATTAAAGATAAAGAATTACAAGTTCAAGAAAGGGTAAAAATAAACAAGACATAAATTAACAATATACCTCCAAGGAAACAAAAATTGCCCTAGGACAAAAAGAAGAAGTATGCGAGGACCGAAAAGGAAGATCCGATTAGAGATAAGAAAGCAGTGAAAGAGAAGTGACGTCAGAACATCGAGAAGAAGGTTGGAATATTTAACCAGAACGTATCTATGAGACTGAAAGAAATTCAAGGTCAGAATGGTTCACAGACTAGAGTAGAGAGTAAGTTCAACAGCAGAATAGGTCAAGGTCAGACAAATAGGTCAAACACAAAAGAAACTAAGAAAGTTCAAGGACAGTGGCGAAGTTTAATGAATGAGAGTCACAGATGTTGTGTAGTTAGCCATTTGTTGATAGCTCTACTATGCCCTCCATTTAATTCTCTTCTCGTGTTATAGGCATTGATGTATTGATATATAGACGAGAGACGTTCTATAGGCATTGGGCATCTTAATTAATTGATTAATTAATTAATTACGTCGCGTAATTTAGTCTGCATGTGTTTAATTGTATGCGTTGTATATGTAATTTGATTGAGGAACTTCTAAAGTGCCAGTTTAATAAAACTCGAGGCATCATTCGATGGTCGCTATACTAGGCAGATTCGTTGAAGTTCCATGGTGAATTTTTTCGAAAGCCAAGAAGGGAATCCAGAGAAGACAGTGATGGATGTAGGCCTATAGTTGAATTGTTACAGTTAGCCGTAATGAATGACCCTTTTCTGTAGCCCCATTCCTTATTATAATGCATTTGTTAAGCATCGCTATTCAATGACCAAGCATCAATCGATGGCGCTGAGGAATAGTGAAGGTCCCAAGGTCCCTGTAGAGTGTAGAGTAACCGCCTCAGAGGAGGAGGCTCGAGCCCGTACTATTTTGACGTTGCAAGACGAGCGCTCTAACCAATCGGCTACCATGTTCGAAAAGAAAAGACCTCTGAAGGCCAACCCGGATATGACTGGTATATAAAACGGTCTATGCAGCCATGATGGGGTCAAAATAAATCCACGAGGACAGAGTTTACGACAGTTGTCCATTTGGTTTTGCGGTTCAGTTCCCAGTTCATAGTTCACAGTTCACAATTGAGTTCGCCACGCGTCACCGACCGCGTAGTTCGGGTGAAAGGAGGATGATAGGTCGACAGGGGTTCAGACTTCGGGTGTCTTAACGAGTGGTGGTGGTTGGTAGTAGTAGTAGTAGTAGTAGTAGTAGTAGTAGTAGTAGTAGTAGTAGTAGTAGTAGTAGTAGTAGTAGTAGTAGTTGTAGTAGTAATAGTAGTAGTAGTAGTAGTAGTACTAGTATAGTAGTAGTAGCAGCAGCAACAGCAGTAGTAGTAGTAGCAGCAGCAGCAGCAGTAGTTATAGTAGAAGTATAGTCATTAGTGACCTTGTTTAACTTTGCTCTTGTCGTATCATAAGGTTGGAACATGACCCTTAGGCTGTCATAAAGGTTCCAACTGGTTAGAAAGGGTTTTAATAAAGCCATTGTACCGGGAGAAGAACGCCTAAACATAGGACAAAAGATAAGATCAAGAACAGAAATTGAGCTAGTAGGAGAAAAATGGGAAAACAGAGAAGAGGCACAGACAAACAAGGAAACAGAGAGAGAGAGAGAGAGAAACACAAAGACACACACACATAGACAGAGAGACAGACTCACATAAAGAAAGAAAACGAAATGAGAACTTACTAGTTCGACTCGACCGAATCCACCGACGCCCAAGGTTGAGATGACCTTGATGTCGTCTATTCGAACATTTGAAAGGTCATCGGTCAGGGCCTGAATTCTGCATTTGAAAATTCAAAATACTGCCATTGTACATGTATATCAGTTGATGTATAAAGAGGAGGATAAACATGAGGAGGAGGGAAGAACTGGGAGCAGGAGAATGAGGAGAAGGAAGAAGAGAAGGAGATATTTTTAAAGATCACGTTTAAATTGAATTTATTGAGATTTAGTGGAATATTTGGAATTTTAGAAAAAATAAGAGGTTTGTATTTTAATAAAAAAAAACGGACAGCACTTACAGTTCTTTACAGTTTTCATCGCCGTAGACTCGGTGTATATTTTCTAACTTACTGACCAACAGCTTATAGGCCCTGTGAACAGAAATCACCCCACATTTATACCCTTCATTTGTTATTCGATTTTTTAAACATTGTCAGTCACATGGTTTTTATATAGCGCATTTGTGAACTTAAAAACACTACTGAAATTATCAATGTCTTTCGCTTTCTAAATCCAGTTGGTTATGAAGGTACCTTGAGCATTATACAGTGGCCTTTCGATATTTTAGAGGTTACAAAATGATTAAATTGTTGCATTTGAGATAGTAGGAAGTCCTAGAGATCAGAGCCTAAAATACTCAGAAATGTCAACTCCACACTCTTCCTCAAACCGCCAAACTGTACTTGAACTGTAAGTAAAATATCAGGTGTTTGAATGAGATCGTATGTAGTTGACTCCTGCTAATCTCCCAAAAATTCATAATAAACACCACACACTCTATTCAATTCAACTTCTCCCTCAAACTGTCCTTGATTGTATTGAACTGATAAGTAAATTTTCAGGTATAAGAATGAAATCATGTGTAGTTGACTTGAGCTAATTTCTCATAAATTTATAATACACGCAGCACACTCCAGACAAGTCAACTGCACACTCGACAATGTCAACTGCACACTTGATAATGTCAACTGTACACTCCAGACAAGTCAACTAAACACTCGACTATGTCAACTGCACACTCGACAATGTCAACTGCACACTCGATAATGTAAACTGTACACTCCAGACAAGTCAACTAAACACTCGACAATGTCAACTGCACACTCGATAATGTCAACTGTACACTCCAGACAAGTCAACTAAACACTCGACTATGTCAACTGCACACTCGACAATGTCAACTGCACACTCGATAATGTCAACTGTACACTCCAGACAAGTCAACTGCACACTTTGGGTCAGAAAACTATGCTATGCATGAGATGAATGAGCGAAGGCTAAAACTCTCACTCTCGTTCGAGGACGAGACAGTTGACTCCATCGGGATCGCAGGCGACGATATTGGCGGTTCGGACATCTTCCCTTTAGACAAAACAAGTCAACCATAGTTAGGCCTACTATTTTTAAGAAAGAAAAGGTCAGCAAAGTATTTTTATTATCATCATCATCATCATCATCATCATCATCATCATCATCATCATCATCATTATTATTATTATTTGATTCTCAAAATATTTCGAGAAATCCTGTTACAGTTAAATGGTGCGAGTGAGTTACAGAACAGCCATCCGAACGACCTATTTAGCGCAGTTGGCGAATACATAGCTTCGGTGGATGTTGATTTATTGGTGTCTTGCGAATGCTTAGCATATCAGATAATTCTACCATTGTCCTTACTGTTATTATTATTATTATTGTTATAACTATTATCATTAATTAATTAATTAATTAATTAATTAATCAACGCATTCTTTAACACCTGTATGTAATGCAAAAGGTGTAAACCAATGGCGTAGACCTGTTTTTTGTACGTTACGAACGGTGAAAACTGTCGAAAAATAATTACCCACCTCTTTTAAGCGTAATATTTCGCCTATAAGTGAAAGTGGGCTGTCTTTATGCAATTGGGCCTGAATCCTCCTCTTATACAATTGGGCCTGTCTTTATACTGTTTAATTTGCATCAAAGCATTTTATAACTACGTGTATCAGAGACAATATCAGATATATTGCTTTAAATGATATGACATTAATGACTTTGTACGGCTCTGTTTGACACCTTTAAAATAAAATGGTGTCTTTCGGTTGCTATAAGTATCTTGTTTTCTGTTAATTGTATTTGTGAATTGTCGTCAACGGCCATTGATGTCATAGGGCGACGTTAAACTTTGGATTAATAATAATAAACTCCACCACTGCTCCTACTCTGGCAGTGCCAGTCCCAAGTCTGGCGACAACAGGAGAGCGACGCTAATCATCTTTGTTATGACACAGAGTCGCTAAACAGCAACTCAACAAACACTATGTCACACGAACGGTGAGAACTGTTCAAATAACTTATGCCAACGTCAACTGCCTTTGATGCCATAGGGTGTCGCTACACTCTCGATTCATGCAGCAATGGGAGCATAAATTGGAAAATGATAAAAGTTTTTTGCACGTCAAAAAACTACACAATTATTAAGTCAAAATGTTTGTGTATGTATTCATGCATTCGTGTATGTATGTATAATATCATATGCATGTATTATCCATATATGTATTTTTGGTATGTATGCAAGTATGTAGGTATGTTTTGGTAAGCCATGGATTGGTGGATGGATTGGTGGGTGGATGGATGGACGGACGGACAGATGGACGGACGGACGGATGGATGGATTGGTGGATGGATTGGTAGATGGATTGGTGGATGGATGACAGGGTGGATGGGTGGATGGATGGATGGATTGGTTAATGGATGGGTTATTGGGTGGGTGGATGGATGAATGGATGAATGGATGGATGGATGGATGAACAGATGGACGGATGGATGGATTGACGGATGGATGGATGGGTGGATGAGTGGATGTATTCAAAACATCTCTCTTCTCTGTTCCACTCTTGCCTTAAGACTGCCATGTTTGACCGTGGTTGGACTTGGGAGCGCTCCTGAGTTGACAACCTTAAAGGGGCGCTATATAAAACCTCTGTAATATTAATCTTATATAGCGCCTCTATAAACTCTTAAATAACGCCATCACAAAGAGAGACTCGTGCAACCTTTCAGATAAGCTGATGATGCAAATTTCACATCTTCTGTTGCCCACAGTCTGAAGAGACACATTGGTCAACCCCCAGCACTTTTTCACCCGAACTAAACTACTTCACTTGTAATCAGAGTTCTCGCGTATACACATCCAGACAATAATACAACAACACCTGAAATCGCCACGAGCAGATGAAATTCGCTGTTGTATAAATGACCCCGAGAGGCAAGCTACTGAATCAACATTAATCCATTTCGAAATGGCAATCAATCTGCTAGAGACAAACTATGAGAACGCAGGCTCGTTGCAAAGATAAGCGTGGTCAAAGCCTGAAAGTTGCTATTTATTGTAATTGTTTAGGCCCTACTTACTTTCTATCCAGTAACTAGTAACTGTGATTACTTTTAAACGTAACTGGCCAACATTGGCTACTTAAAGAGACACTAGGTGTACAGTATGTAGCCAGAAGAGTTGTCATATACATGATATGTCTAGTGCTAAAGCATTCGTTCTAGTCTGCAGAGATATTATCTTTTTCTATTTGCCTCAGAAGGCCATTAATTTTATGTGTTTATCTAGCATCTAGCAATAGACAACATACCTATCTCGATAGGATCCAATACAATACAATGCAATGCAATAGAATAAAAAATACAATACAGCAAAAAATACAATACTGTACGATACAATACAACAAAATAAAATGCAGTGCAATACAATAAAACAAAATACACGCGATATAATAAACAGAGCAACATAGAGCAACATGACGCAATACAATACGATATTATTGCTAAGCCTTATTGTCAGTTATTGATAACTAGAAACTAACAAAATAATGTCTCAAAGTGTCTGGTAGAATTTAGAGACTGACGTGGAAAGCGTGCCACTTGTCCCGAGGCATGGGTGTTTAATTGGCATGTCGGCAAAATTGTTGACGGAAGGTAAACTGTGGACGATTTGTTAAGTCTTAAAAGTACCTTGTAAATTTTCTCACAGGTTGTGTTTACCAAGAGCAGACACTCGTGACTTGCGACCGATATTTTCAAGATGTATTTTTTAATTTATTGCACCTATTAAGAGTCAAGGTCAGTCGATCTGGATGTCAGACGCGAAGCAAATAAGAACGAAAATCTGTGCTTTAATCTGGCTTCCGGTTCTGCTAAGAATCTCTTTCGAATTGAGGCTCATCGCTTTTAGAAATATAATGCTGGCCAATCACAATACTTAGAATAATTTCTTCTTCCACATGCTTACCATAATTCAGCGAGGTCGTCTGATTGTATTTTTCTGATCATTTATACAGCTAGAACAGTTCTTGGTGAACGAGCTTTCGCAGTTGCTGCCCTCTGCATTGGACATCGGCGCAATAGAAGTTACTAAATAACAATTTAGTCGTCCAGGATCGTTACACGGAGGTAATTATGCGGTAATTAGGCGGTAATTAGCAGGCTTAAACGCGCAATTATTGGATTACAGTCCCAAAACACGATCAAAGCCAGGGCTGTAGTCGAAGGTATACGCGGGTATACAGCGTATACTCACCTCTAGAGACCGTATACTCACCTCACAAAATATTTATATTTATTTTTATTAAAATACTGTAGCGTAACTCACAAAATACTGTGGCGTATACTCACCTCTAATTTGTTTCGGAAAACTAACCGGTAGCGTATACTCACCTCTAATTTTACCACTACAGCCCTGATCAAAGCTGACCATCGTGCCCTGTATACATGAGATGTTTACATGCATAAAAGATCAAGGATCGAATCCTTGACCTGTGTTTTACAGGTTATGTCAACCATTGACCACCTCTGATTGATGCTGCTAGAACATCGCTAAGCATAAAGTGTCTCATAATTTAAGTCGATGTATTGGAGCTAACAGTTAGTGTGGTCGTCTTAGGTAAACTTTTGAGGCGTAAATTTCAAGTTGCGAAGTGCAGTGGTTAGTTGCTGTTTAGCGACACTGTGTCAGAACAAAGATGATTTACCGTCGCCCTCCTCCTTTCTCCAGGTTTGGGACTGGTATTACCAGGGCACGGGCACACATTAGCGATTGATTAGTTGCTGTTTAACGACACTGTGTCATAACAACGATGATTAGCGTCGTCCTCCTCCTTTCCCCAGGCTTGGGATGGGTAGTAGTTTACAATGGTTAACAACAGTTTTATTACATGCTATGGCATCAAATGTAGTTGACGTCGATAGGAATAATTGTTTTGTACAATTCTCACTATTCGCATAGCATAATACAGACCAACATACCATGACGGAAGTAGTAGTTTGTTTGGTTTGTTATTGTTTACCGAATCTGCGTTATAATAAACATGATTAGTGTTGCCCTCCTTCTTTACCCAGGCTTAAAACTGGCAATGTCAGAGTACGGGCAATCGCAGAGTTTATAAGGATCCAACAGTAGGCCTATATTTCATAGAGTACAAAACACCCACCTCATAATCAACAACAAAGGGCAGCAAAGGCCTTTGACGTCGATAGGAAAATTTGTTCCGAACAGCTCTCACCGTTTGCATGGCATACGTACAGCGTTAAACTTAATCCGGAGTTTAGAGGATCCAGAGTTTAACGAATCTTATGGCAACAAAGGCCGAGTTTAACGAATCTTATGGCAACAAAGGCCGGTGACGTCGGCAGAGATTATTTTTGAACAGTTCTCACCGTTTGTTTAAAGCGTACAAGAGCCAAGCATAATTCCGTCATACGCACAAAAGTCGAAAGTGTGAGGAGAAACTATCTTTCTAACGGACGCTGCAGAATATATAGCAAAAGTCAAAACCATTTAAAAGGTGTCGAACGACAGCATTGCATTGTTCCGTGTTTTAGATCATCTGTGCGTGCAGAGCCTATTTTTAATCTGACGATAGGTCCAGAGTTTAACGACATCTTACGACAACAAAGGCCGTTGATTTCGGAATAATAATTGTGAACTTTTCTTACAATTCGTATGGCATATTACAGCTCTAACAGAGTACGGGCAGAGGAGGAGTTAATTAAAAAAAGAATAACCATTGTCGACTTTGAAACGGTATTGCACTGCATACAGGCCTAGATATACTTTAAAACACAGATTAATTCGAACTTCGCCACTGCCCGCACTCTAGTAGTGTCAGTCCCTAGCCTGTGTAAAAGAGGAGGGAGACATCAACGGCACTGGCAACCTTAAGATGTCTTTTAGCCCTGTGCACTGCTACATGTACACTGTGGCCCGATGGAAAGTAGACCCCAAGAAAAAGTGTCATAACTCGGTCAAAACGTTTAGCACTTGCTTGAAATTTTATAAACAACAACAGTAGCTATGTTACCACCAAATCGCAACGCCGTTTGGAAATGTTCGTGAGTTTGTAAAGTTTATGAACGTTTGAGATGCAGTACTGAAAAGGGGAAATTTCCAACATACAAGAGCCATGAGGAAGTGAAGTTCAGCTACAGCTGGTGTTCAAAATGTCCTCCTTGTTCACGGACACACGACCGTAGACGTGGACGCCACTGTCTGATGGTCCAGTCGATGATCACGTGGTCAAACAGCTGCCACTCTTCAATCAGGTGATCGACGTCACGAATGCGGGAACGATAAACGCGCTCCTCCAGTACACTCAGATTTGATAGTCAACTGGATTGAGGTCTGGACTGTTGGGCGGCCACAGCTGCGGGGATATGAAGTCGGGTGTCTCCCGGGACAGCAGAGCAATGGTCTCACGTGCTCGGTGCTCAGAGGCATTGTCTTGCTGAATGTGAAGAAGCGGCCCGATGAAAAGTAGACCCCTAAACGTTTGTCTAAAATTTGTATGTTGGAAATTTTCCCTTTTCGGTACTGCATCTCAAACGTTGATAAACTTGACAAACTCATCAACATTTACAAACGGCGTTACTATTTGGTGGTAATATGGCTAGTGTTGTGGTTTGTAAAATTTCAGGCAAATACTAAAAGTTTTGACCGAGTTATGATACTTTTTCTTGGGGTCTACTTTTCATCGGGACACAGTGTATATGCGATTCTGTCGTTAGACACCCTTAAAATGACTTTCATTTACGCTATATATATTCTGTAGCATCAAGAGAAAATTAATTAGGTTGGCGCGTCAGACTGTGTTATGCAATACAATGAGTGAAAACTGTGTAAAACAACCATTCTTATCGACGACAATGGCCTGTGTTCCGCAACAAGTCGTAAGACTCTGGTAACCAACAAAAACTACTAGTAATTGATTAATAGATCATTGATTAGGGTTGAACACACATCTAGTGCTATTGTGTTACACAGTGATGGTAAAGCTGTATTATGAGAACTGTTAAAAAACCAGTTCACAAATTTTACACCGACGTCAACGGCCTATGTTGCCATAAGATGTCGTTAAGCTGTTAGATCTATTCAGATTGTTTTATGATATTTGGTATGGACAAATTCAATGAGAACAGTATGTCTACAAAATTGTTTGCCATCGACTCTAACGGCCTCTGATGTCATAAGATGTCGCTAAACTGTTGGATCCATCCATATTATTTCAACTCCGAAGCTATAATTCAATTGCTAAGTAACTCCGCCACTGCCGTTTTCCATTGCAACCAATCCCAATGTTGGAAAAAGGAGGAGGGCGACGCCAATCACCTTCGTTATGAAACTAACACCAGATGGCATGAAGGTAAAAAGCGATAGACATCAGAGGCTCTGGAAGCCACCAGGTGTCGCTAAACAATGCCAATTACTAGTCTCCAGTGATTTGGAGACTAGTCACCAGTGGTATTGGACACTAGTCACCAATGGTATTGGATGCTAGTCACCAGTGGTTTGGACACTGGTCACCAG
>OY744606.1:74885117-74900117 GCA_963556255.1 Allolobophora icterica | reverse complement strand
CTTTTGAATTTTCAAGTAGTTATCAATCAATACAATCAAACAATTTTAAAGGAGTAAATTCAGACAGTTAGAAAGATTTCTCTATCATGTGATACAGACTTTACAATAAAAGGGAACCGCAACTTCACCCGAGATTCTAACTACCACTTTTAATCTTCAACACAGTTTGATTGATATTTGTCATACATGTAACTGTGACATGAGGTTCTGATTTCCTTAGAACACATGAACAAATATCACACATATATACATTGTTGGTTCTAAGGCTGAAAACGTAGTCGCTGCTGCTTACACAATCCCTACACTAAATTTTGATAAGCAAATCTGTTTTTGCAATAACTAGCATATACGCCGCAGAATTAACTGCTAATTAAGATTAACTGCTATTGAAGATGATATGCTATTAAAGAACTCTTTTCTTGGATGTCAGAAGATGATAGCCAACTCATAACGCTGCGCTGCAGAATATATAGCGCAAACGAAAATCGTTTTAAAGGTGTATAAAGACAGCATTGCCTTAATTTATAGTCTTTTGTTATTAACGACAAGGAGCTTGGGATTAAGATCATACAGATCATTGAGTTTGTTTTATCGATTTATTTTTATTATTATTATTCCACAGTTTAACGTCGTCTTATGACACCAAAGGCCGTTGACGACAATTTAGAAATACAGTTTACAGAAAACGATAAACTTATAGTGTCCGAAAGACACCATTTAAAGGTGTCAAACATAAGCTTACAATATCAATAATGTCACATCATTTAAAGCACTATATCTAATGTTATTTATAAAACACATAGCTCTAAACTGTTTTGATACAAATTAAACAGTACTTCCCAACTATTGTCACTCGCAAGAAATATTTAAACAACTTCAGATGCACAGTACATATAATTATAATTATTACATTATATTCTTATTTTATCTTTGAAATGTTTAATTGATTATTTCTTATTCCTCAGTTCAATATCTGCCACTACAATCATATCATGTATGAAATAGTAATAAATTTCACATACATCATGCACATTAAATGAAACATATGGTTATACCAAGTTCCTTTTTTAAACAAATTGTTCAGGTATCTAACACATTCAACTATAAGTTTTATTAATTAACAAAGCATATATGAGCATAATTGTCTCAAGTTTGATTTCAAAGCATTCAAGTTACAATTACATGTATATTGCCTTTATTGCAACACAACAATACAGCACTATACAATATAATATTGATTTTACTCCAATACATAAACCAAATCAAACCATATGCGACATCCAAGAACCAAATGTTGGATGGTTGTAATATAGATACTCATTAATCAATGTGTTATATATGTAATTTACTAGCATCACACTCTCATTATATACTTGCAATTGAAAAGAAACGGTTATATAGGTTCTCAAATAACCAATATGTAATGGATATAACTAAGGTTAATACACAAGAGCATCATTACAAAATTTGACCTTTAGTAATTTGTTTAACTACCCTATACACTTCGTTTTGTAATACATTTACTGTCAAAAAGGTTGAAATAGAAATGTCCCTTTTATACAGTTGACATTTATCTCGCAACAACTTCGATATATCTTCGTTTTTACATTCAAGTAGGAGGTGGTGAATAGTCTCCTTGACCTGACAGGTATCACATAAACCACTAGAATGTCGTTTTATGATAAACAACCTTTGATTAGTATTCGCCACTCCCAGACGTAGTCTAGAAATTTGGACTTCTTTATGTCTATAAGGTTCCAAGTATTTAATATCTGTACTTACAATTGGACATATAGATTTATAAAAATGTCCTCTATTATCATTAACATATTCTAATTGCCATTTATTTACTATATAAAGTTTAATTAAAGTAAAAATTTCTGAAAGTTCAAGATAATTAGTAGAATTAACATCAATATTCAGGGCTTCTTTAGCCAAAGTATCTGCTCGATCATTGCCTGTCAAGTCAATGTGACTTGGTATCCAAATAAATCTTATTTGATTAGAATTTAGTTTGCTAATGAGAGATAATAAATCATTCAATAAAGCAGGTCTAGACTGAGAATAAGACTCTTTAATTGATGTAAGAACACTCAATGAATCAGAAAAAATTGCAAATTGACAATTCCTATAACATTCGGAATTTAAAATCCATATAACAGTTTCTATAATTGCAGTCAACTCTGCGGCATAAATACTGGAGTTGTTACATAATCTGAATTTTTTATCTATATTTAAACTTGGTACTGTAAAGGCAGCAGAAACACTATGATCTACCTTTGACCCATCAGTATAGATATGTACGTAAGAGTCGTATTTCGAAACTAATTCTAAAGCAGATTGCTTTAAAAATTCTGGATGATCAATTTTCTTATTTATTAACTTACTCAGAGTTAAATCAACCTCTACTTGTTTTTTACACCAAGGAGGTTCAGAAGGGAAGGAAGGGCCAATGAATGATGTATTAAGTGATGAAAAAAATTCAAAAGTACGAGTATAAATGGAATGCTCCTTACTCTCAGGAGTCCTAAAAATGTTTGTCCAGTGATTTTCCATTGTTGCTGTATTTATGTGAAATTTATTACCCAAAATTTTAGTCCCACATTTTATTGAATTTTGGAGTCGTCTTAAATGAAGAGGTAACTCCCCACATTCATTTTGAAGTGCTGAGGCTGCAGTACCCCTAGGGGTTCCACAACATAATCTAAGTGCCTCAGTTTGAATACAGGAAAGTTTATCCAGGTAAGATTTACAGGCAGATGAATAAGCAACATCGCCATAATCTAAAATAGACCTAATTAAAGCTCTATAGATGGTTAAGAGAGTTTTCTTACAAGCTCCCCAACCATAACCACTGATTGCTCTTATGAGATTTAACCTCTTTTTGCATTTTTCAATTATATAATCAATATGTGCTTTCCAACTCAATTTACTGTCAAAAATTACTCCCAAGAATTTCACCTCATTTTCCATTTTAATTTGTTCTTTATCAATTTTAATAGTAATCCTTGATAACTTATTACTTTTGGAGAAAAGGACTCCAGTCGTTTTATTAATAGATATTTTAAAACCATTTTTATTACACCAATTTTGTATTAAATTGATCGATAATTGAATTTTATTTTGTAATATTTTAACATTTCTATGTCCTAAATAAATAGCACTATCATCAGCAAACAGTGACATCTCTACACCATCCACACCTGCAGCAATATCATTTATCATTAGCAAGAATAAAAGAGGAGATATTACCGAACCCTGGGGTGTACCATTCTGTTGTATACATTTATCAGAAAGTTCTGCCCCAACTTTCACTTGAAAAGTTCTATTTGAAAGAAAGTTTTCAATCCAGTTAAATGTATTACCCACTATTCCCAAATGCTGAATTTTATTTAAAAGGGTAGGTACATGTAACATGTCATATGCCCTTTCAAAGTCAATAAAAATAGCTAAAACATGTTCTTTATTTTTTATTTTTTTAAGAATAGTATCCTGAAGTTTAAGAATTTGATCATTTGTACTTCTATACTTTCGAAAGCCAGACTGATTCTTTGAAATAAGGTTATTTTTTTCCAAAAACCATTGAAGACGTTTTGTTACCATTGTTTCCATAACTTTACAAAGTGTTGGAGTCAGTGATATAGGTCGATAAGATTCTGGAATCGATGCGTTTTTATTAGGTTTTAATAATGGTAGAATAATGGCATGATGCCAGTCAGTTGGCAATTTCCCTTCCTCCCAGATTTCATTATAAAATATTAATAGGGTATTAAGAGCATTATTATGGAGATGTTTTAATAATTCATAAGGTAGTTTGTCATCACCTGGTGACTTATTATTTTTAGCTGATCTAATTGCTTGTTTCAATTCATTAAGATAAAACCTCTCATTTAAGATTTCCATTTCATGAACAGGACTACTGTCAATCCTATTAGGGTTATTTTGTAAATTATTATCTTTGATATAATTTAAGAATTTTTCGTTATAATTTTGGGTACTACTAGTATTTACATAAGTGTTAGCTAAAAGATTTGCTTTTTCAAGGTTTGTTTCAGCTATTAATTCATTACGATTCAGAGTAGGAATGGAACTATAGGTTGCAATACCATTCATTTTTCTTGCCCATGTCCAAACAGACCCCAATTTTGTCTGATCCGTGAGTTCAGAGCAATATGCTTGCCAACACGTTTTTGCTTCTGTTTTGAGGGTCTGTTTAACTATAGCCTCTTGCTTTTTATATTCCAAATAATCATTTAACTCCCTTGTTTTATTCATTTTATTCCTATATTGATTTCTCTTATAAATGGCTTCACTACACTTATCATTCCAATATGGTAGAGGCCTGAATTTTTTATTTTTATTCTTTTTATTTTTTAGATTTTTACTAGGAATTGATTGATTCGCTATAGAAGTAATACAATCTACTAAATTATTAAAAGTAGCATCAACATTTTTATCAACCAAAATATCTGTTGTTATTGAAAATTTACTTAGTTCTTCATAATTTTTCCAATCCGCGTTTTTAAATTTCCATAGATGCATACTTAAATTATATTCTATTGTGATTTCTTCATTAATAGTAGTTATAGTAGCATAATGATCCGAGCTCATGTTGCTATTGGTGACATTATGTCTAGCATTAAGAGCTACATCTTGTGAACATATGCTCAAATCTATAACAGAATTCAAATTTGATTGGTTTGATGTGATACGTGTAGCTTGACCTGTATTAAGCACAACTAAATTCTTTTCTGTTAATATTTCTTCTATAATTTCCCCTCTTTTATTTGTCTTAGAACAACCCCATAATTTATTATGAGCATTAAAATCACCAACAATAATTGATCTTTTATGTGGAAAAATATTCTGAATATCTTCTTTTTTAAATGTATATGAAGGTGTGAAATAAGAATTAAATATTTTTAAATGACCACTTAAAGTTTTAATTTCAATACCTTGAATTTCAATGTTTGTAACTTCGTCCACATCTAATACATTAAAGTTTAGGCCCTCTTTTAAGTAAATAGCTAAACCCCCCCTTTCATTACTTGAGCAATCTTTTCGTATAATATTGTAACCATCCAATTTTGGTGATTGAGTTGGATTTTTCAAAAAGGTCTCTTGCAGACATATCACATCCGGTGGAATGTACGACTTCAATATATAATTCTTAAGTTGGTCTTTATGACCTCGAAAACCACGTGCATTCCATTGAAGAATGGTCAACGCCATAGTGGACAAAAAATGAAACTACTGTTCTTTATATCTAAATTCTATATCATTATCAAAAAGTAGTGCAGACGCTGCATTGCAGATTACAAACTGTGCCTGTTTTTTGGACTCAGCCTTTGCAATAGTTGCCAATACGCCAAGAACAAAGGACACTTTTATCTTCATAATTGGGTCATAATCTTCTACTGTGTTATTCGCTGGCTTGCTGTGATATACTGCCTTGTAATCTTTGTCATTGAATGACAAAAACCTTTTGACTACATCATCAGAAGAGGTTTGTACAGTAGAATTAATTTGCACATCAGTTGGTGTTTGTATATCTAATGAAGTATTTATTACTCTTGTTTGGGTTTCTAGTCCAGTTTTAACTTTTGAAGAATAGGTGGAATTGTTTGTTTTAAGAGCATTGACAGGAACATTCTGATGCTGGACCTCATCAACCTTGACAATAGCATCAGCAAGAGTAACGTTCTGCTCTGCTCTTATTTTCAGAGCAGATTGAATCTTTAAATACATTGGACAGCTTCTGTGGGCAGCACTATGGTTCTGACCACAGTTAGCACATCTTAATTTAGTTTTATCTGGACAGTCAACATAACAGTGGCTACCACTGCATCTACTGCACACAACTTCTCGTCTGCAAAATAATTTAGAGTGACTAAACATTTGGCAATGATCACATCTCAAAGGTCTGGGCACAAAAGGATTAATTCTATACCTTCTGCCATTCACTTCCAAGAAATCTGGCAGAACAGTACTTTTGGGATAAGCGATCAAAGTGGCTTTGCTAAATTCGGAATTACCCAGTCTATGGATATGATGGGCTCCCTTTTCCAATGCAATCTCGTTTAAATTCTCTTGATTTTCAAACAAGCCAAACACTACTCCTTTAACAAAGTAATCCTTATCCTGTCTTTTCACAGGAGGCGGTTTGTTGTTAGACACAGGTTGAATTGTCAAAGCAAAAGGAATACTAGTTTTTACAGGCTTTTCATTCAATGATTGTATCTTCAGAAGTTGATTCTTCTGAGCTTCGTCTTTAGCAATGATTTTAATTACACCTTGCTGAGTTATAAAAACTTTGTCAACCTCTCCCCTCGTCTTCTCAACTATTTCCTTGTTAAGTTGACGAGGCCTGTGTATAAAGTACTTGCGGAGGTCATCTTTATGCCCCTCTATATACACAGTGCGTGACTGAACTTCCCGTAAGAGCTTCTTTTTTTCCTCAGTCAGAGGAGGACGGGATTTATGTTTAATTTTGCTTTCAATAACTTGGTCAGTTATTGACTGATTTACATCGTTTGTCACCTCAGTGGACATCGGTGTGGAATTATCCATACTAATGACCTTCTCTTGTCTTACATTTGCATTTGACATTTCAATCACTTTCGTTTCACTGAAAACCTGTAAATTTAGATCATCATAACTGGTAACATTTTCATCAACGCATATCTCATCCACACATTTCTCAGAAATATCAATACGTCCCACAGATCTATCAACAAGGGACGGTTCAACTCTATTGATAACCGGATTTACCGGACTCGTACAAATATTCATTTTAAGTTTCTTTTTCGGGTGTGCACTGCGGAGAGGACCACCATCCTTACCATCTTTCCCTGGTAGCTTCTGAGGTGGGACCTTCTGCAAAAAATCCTCTTTTATTAATCTTTGTGTAATTTTCGTATTAATTACCTGACTTTCGAGTGATTGGGATCGTTTTCTTTCCACAGAATCAAAGTATGATTCAAAAAGTCGTCCCTGCATAGCACTGGTATTTCGAAGTTTGTCCGACGAATTGTACAAGAAATTTCTGACATCTTCAGTAGATTCAGATGCAGAGTTAACATGTATGACTTCGTCTGTACTTTCAATATCTTTTCTATCTTCTGAAGTCTCATCGGAACCAGCTTGATGTGAAACAGTTTCACACGCTGATACGATTTCTTGAATTTCATAGACGTCTGAATGGTGTTGATCGCCTGATTTCTTTGTTTCATTTATACTCTTATTCATCGATATATCACCAGCATTCGAAGAACTTGAAGATATGTCCAGAGGTCTTTTCCGTTTGCCTTTTCCCATTCTTGAATGATTGATGCAAAGTTAGTAAAGATAAATCGGTTTTTTAAACGCCACAGTACAGGTTTCCCGCGCAGATGGCGGGAAAAACGAAAACCCTGATCCGGATTACAGGGTTATAAACAGCATTATAGTAGTAATAATCTGTTGTATAATCCGTAACAAAATAATCCATAGGTTAATTTGACTAATCCGTAGTATATATAATCCGTACTCTACGTAAAAACAATCCGTAGTCGCCTCAGCGATTAAACAACTAAACGCAGTCCACCCACGGACGCCATCTTGCCTCTTCCCAGAGATCTCGATTTATTTTTAACTACGCTACAGAATTTATATAGCGTAAATAAAATCGTTTTAAAGGTGTCTAAAGACAGCATTGCATTATAGTCTTTTTGTTAACGACAAGGCGCTTGAGGTTGAGATAATTGAATCAGCGGTAATTTTCGATTTATTTTTAACGCTGCAGAATATATAGTGCAAATGGAAATCGTTTTAAAGGTGTCTACAGACAGCATTGCATTAGTAGCTGTGTTCGTTGTCTAACGACATCTTGTGGATGCCAGGTACAGAATCCGTAAGAAAATACCAGAATTCTTACGAAGGTGGTTGATGCGAATTCAGCCACCTCCATTGGAATAATGGCAGGCATAATGGCTTATACATGGTGCACTGGACCAGTATGAGAATTGTAGGAAAAAGACTGGGGGGGGTTAGACTTTGATTTACATGGAGTTGGGGTGTGCAATAAAGACTTTACTATGGGGTCCTAAGAAAGACTGGTGGGGGTTAAACCCCCCCCCAACCCCCCCCTACAATTCTCACCCTGCACTGGACTAGAGAAGATAAGATAAGATAAGATTAGGTTGGATTCTACTACACTAGATAAGTTTAGATTATAATCTGTCTCCATTTTCTTCGATTGGACCGGATCGAACCGGATTGGGCGTGACTAGAATGCATCAGACCAGCTTGGATTGGATTAAAAATAAGAGATTAGACTGATTGGATTAGAGTTGTCTGGATGGAATTGGAGTGGATCGAGTCCATCCATACTTATTAGGCTAGATTTACCGAGCCTGATACGGTTAAATCAAGTCAAATTATGCTTACGTCAGAGCTCAGTTATTATAGGACTACGTCACTGCACAATGGACTACGTCAGAGCTCAATTATAGGCCGACGTCACTGCAAAATGGACTACGTCATAAGCTCAATAGGCCTACGTCACAGCACAATGGACTACATCAGAGCTCAATAGGCCTAAGTCACAGCACAATGAACTACGTCAGAGCTCAATAGACCTACGTCACATCACAAAGGACTACGTCAGAGCTCAATTATAGGCCTACGTCACTGCACAATGGACTACGTCATAAGCTCAATAGGCCTACGTCACAGCACAATGGACTACATCAGAGCTCAATAGGCCTACGTCACAGCACAATGGACTACGTCAGAGCTCAATAGACCTACGTCACATCACAAAGGACTACGTCAGAGCTCAATAGGCCTACGTCACAGCATAATGGACCTATATCACAGGAAAATGGAGCTACGTCACAGCCCAATAGACCTATACGTAACAATCCTACCGACCTCCTTGCGTCAGACCAAAACTAGACGACGTCACAGCACAGTAGTCGCATAGATCACAGCTCACATAATAAGTTTATTCTTATATTTCCGTATGCAGATATAATGACCTGTTAAGCAGATTTCGATTTGTTGCCAAGATCGACTCGGCTACTTAAGACCACATTTTAATCTGCCATCTTTTGGATTTGTTTAATGATTGGGAAGCCAGAAATTCGCTTCATCCTTTGATAATCCCTGACGTTAAGCTTCGCAGTTAAACGCAAGCGTTTCGATAAATCCAGCTTCGTTATTGATAGCCTCTTGGACAAATGTGACAGTTCTGCTTCGATAGTTTCCGTCTAGCTTACGTTAATTCAACTACAGCCACAGAATCAGAATCACGGTAGCCGATTGGTTTACAGCGTCTGGCTTGTAACGTGGAGGGTACGGGTTCGATCCTCCACTGAGGCGGTCGATGTTTAGGGATCTTGGGGGAAATCCTTCACGTACAACGTATTATGTAGATGTATGTGACGTAGGTCCATTGTGATGTAGGTTTATTGTGCTGTGACAGGTCCATAGTGTTGTGACGTCCATATTGCTGTGACGTAGGTCCATTGTGCTGTGATTTAGGTCTATAATGCTGTGACGTATGCATAGGTCCATTGTTGAGTAATGTTCATTATGTTTATATGGCAAGAGAATGCATTGTATTTAGCTAGTGTGATCTTGTCCCTGTATGATTTTATGCATGGCAAGTATAGTCGTAAATTTCGATGGACCAGGATAAGACTTATTGATTAGGTGGAACTATAGTTTGCATGGAAAGCCTGGGGAGTGAAGGAAGTTGCGTATCAAGCTTCGAATCCGAGACATTTCTGTCTTTTGGCGTAGCACTCACGCGAGAAATGACACAAAGTCGTTTCAAATTTCTGTCGTATTCTAGCTCACAATAATTGAGTTACGACAGTTACTTCTATCGCCGACATTAAATCTTCTATATGTACAAATCTATAAACTGCCATCGTCAGATCAACAGCCATAGCCTAATCAGATCAACATCAATAGCCTAATCAGATCAACATCAAAATCCTAATCAGATCAACATCAATAGCCTAATCAGATCAACATCAAAATCCTAATCAGATCAACATCAATAGCCTAATCAGATCAACATCAATAGCCTAATCAGATCAACATCAATAGCCTAATCAGATCAACACCAATAGCCTAATCAGATCAACACCAATAGCCTAATCAGATCAACATCAATAGCCTAATCAGATCAACATCAATAGCCTAATCAGATCAACACCAATAGCCTAATCAGATCAACATCAATAGCCTAATCAGATCAACATCAAAATCCTAATCAGATCAACATCAAAATCCTAATCAGATCAACATCAATAGCCTAATCAGATCAACATCAAAATCCTAATCAGATCAACATCAATAGCCTAATCAGATCAACATCAATAGCCTAATCAGATCAACATCAATAGCCTAATCAGATCAACATCAATAGCCTAATCAGATCAACATCAAAATCCTAATCAGATCAACATCAATAGCCTAATCAGATCAACATCAATAGCCTAATCAGATCAACATCAATAGCCTAATCAGATCAACATCAATAGCCTAATCAGATCAACACCAATAGCCTAATCAGATCAACACCAATAGCCTAATCAGATCAACATCAATAGCCTAATCAGATCAACATCAATAGCCTAATCAGATCAACACCAATAGCCTAATCAGATCAACATCAATAGCCTAATCAGATCAACATCAAAATCCTAATCAGATCAACATCAAAATCCTAATCAGATCAACATCAATAGCCTAATCAGATCAACATCAAAATCCTAATCAGATCAACATCAAAATCCTAATCAGATCAACATCAATAGCCTAATCAGATCAACATCAATAGCCTAATCAGATCAACATCAATAGCCTAATCAGATCAACATCAATAGCCTAATCAGATCAACATCAAAATCCTAATCAGATCAACATCAATAGCCTAATCAGATCAACATCAATAGCCTAATCAGATCAACATCAATAGCCTAATCAGATCAACATCAATAGCCTAATCAGATCAACACCAATAGCCTAATCAGATCAACACCAATAGCCTAATCAGATCAACATCAATAGCCTAATCAGATCAACATCAATAGCCTAATCAGATCAACACCAATAGCCTAATCAGATCAACATCAATAGCCTAATCAGATCAACATCAAAATCCTAATCAGATCAACATCAATAGCCTAATCAGATCAACATCAATAGCCTAATCAGATCAACATCAATAGCCTAATCAGATCAACATCAATAGCCTAATCAGATCAACAGCCATAGCCTAATCAGATCAACATCAATAGCCTAATCAGATCAACATCAATAGCCTAATCAGATCAACACCAATAGCCTAATCAGATCAACATCAATAGCCTAATCAGATCAACATCAATAGCCTAATCAGATCAACATCAATAGCCTAATCAGATCAACATCAAAATCCTAATCAGATCAACATCAAAATCCTAATCAGATCAACATCAATAGCCTAATCAGATCAACATCAATAGCCTAATCAGATCAACATCAAAATCCTAATCAGATCAACATCAAAATCCTAATCAGATCAACATCAATAGCCTAATCAGCGCAAATGCAACTCAAATCTGACGTTTACTTGACTGTCGTATCAAACGAGAACGCACCTCATACATGCGTGTTACTCAGGTATAAAACTTCTATGCTGTGCCAACGTAGTCGTAATCGTAACCTCCAAACTTCTAAAGCGCCACTCGAAAGCCAAGCGCAGGGCACCAGATTATTCACGAGCGCTGCGTCACGTCAGATTGGTTTTCCAAAGAGTATAGTCCAAAGGAGGTCCGAGTCCGGTTTCCAGCGGTCCAGATCAAGACAGGAGGCAGAGCAGCTGTTAAGGTGGGTGTCGTTTAGGTGGAGAAGAATTGGAAGGCGGAGGATCAGATGAGTAAGGGTAGAAATTCTTGAAAAGGTGAGACTTTAGTTTTAAATGGAAAGCCTGGGGTCAGAGATAAGAGGAACCTGAGACGGATGATGGATGGCGAGTTGCAATGATGGAATCACGACCATGTGTATTAACTACTGTTTCCGCTGCATCGTAAATAGAATGCACTAGAGTAATCGCCATTCTTTGTGTACTTTAAGTCGTTTCGTATTGTTAATAATAACGCTTTTTATTAACGATCTTTCAACACATGAACCACGTACGCCACTGAGGACTTATGATGACGAGGGTTAGTTATATATGCAAGATTACCTTACCTTACCCTACGTTACCTTCTCTACCTTACCTTTCCTTAACTTTTGACAGCATTGGATGTTCGATCATTGCAAAGGAAAAGACGTGGCTACGTGCCAGTGGTGGCGATCTTGTCTGAGAGGTGGGGGGAGGGGGACAAGTCGGCCGTGGTCTGGTTGATGACCTTTTTATTAGGAATTCATCTCCCAAAAAAAGTTTCTTGCTTTTTTAGGAAAGTTCATGACTTTTCGCGAATTCATCTCCCAAAAAAGTTAATGACCTTTTTCTAGTCATTCGCCTCTTTTACAACTTTTTTAAGGGTCTATCCCACAATGTCATTACCTTTTTTCAGAACGTCATCCCCAAACATTGTTAGACTTTTTGCGAAATTCTTCTCCCACAAAAATTCTATGACTTTTCTTTGGAATTTCTTCTTACTTTCTCATAATTTTCTGGGGGGGACACTTCTGCTGAAAAATTTTATTTTTCCCTCGTCTGGTCAAAAAAGGCTGCTAAAACCCTCACACGCAATTACATTTGCTGCCCTTTTTTGGTCTTTCTTCAAAATTTGGGGGACAGATGTATGGCGTGTCCCCCCACTCCTAAAGGTTAGGCCGCCCATGCTACGTGCAATTCATTTCCAAGAGTATTTTTATCCATCTGTTCAAGTCTCCTTTTACTGTTTTGTCTCGCAGCGTCAGAAGTGAAATCTGTAATTGTTGTGCATATTAATGTCTGTTTGATGATGATGTTGTTGCTGATATTGTTGTTCTTGATTATAATACAGGTAATGCAGATAATGAAGATGATGATGCTTATGGTGATGACATGACGACGACGACAATGATGATGATGATGATGATTATGATGAGTGTGATGCAGATAGATTGCAGGTGATGATGATGATGATGATGACGATGATGATGATGACGACACGATGACGGTGATGATGATGATCAAATTCAACGTCCATCATTTGACAGAAGCTGCTAGGCATGCACCAATAAAAATGCTTTGCATTTCACGATGCCTTTGGCATATCTAGCCTTTGACCCTTGACCTACTCGATAGGTCACGAGACCTCCTATCCTATGCAAGACGCTTTTTCAACGCCAAAGCCCCATCCGTAATTTGGGACATTTTATAGAGCTCTTTCATCAGGACTACTCACACGGCCTGGATGTTCTACTGTGCGTTGAAAACCATTCGTCAACTTAACAACAACGCAGACTGCGCTTTTATGGGGTACTTAAAGGCCCTATAACAAGTATCCAGATACATACATACATACATACATACATACATAAATACACACATACATACACACATACATACATATATACATAAATACATACTTACACACATGCATACATACATACATACATACACATACATACATACATACATGCACACATACATAAACACATGCATGCATACATACATACATACATACATACATACACACACATACATACATACATACATGCACACATACATACATAAACACATGCATACATACATACATACATACATACATACATACATACATACATACATACATACATACATACATACATACATACATACATGCATACATACATGCATGCATACATACATACATACATACATATATACATACATACATGTATACATACATGAAATGGTAATACGCGCTATCGTTGAGATGTCCCTCACCTGGGAAGGACAGTGAACCTAGTATGACTATCAACAAGAATGATATGTTCAGCATATTATTTTGCCCACAGCGAAACAATAAAGGAAAGGATATAGAGTTTCTCGGACACAATCATCGCACGAGATAAGATTTCCAAAGGGATGCGGGAGACAACGTTGAACTCATCACGTGGTAACAGTAGCAGCCGTTCTTCGCAGCATGCTCCCAGCCGATGGGAAACTAGACCGATCGAGCAGCTATGCACATCGGATGAGCGAACGGACAGGAGACTTATCGTTAGTTTTATCGAAAGGATTTTATTCCGATAAGAAGATGATGTAATTCCGGGAATCGGTTAACGACGGATCACTGAGTGCGCCGGTTGCTCGTATTCTTCCGTCTCCGTCCTACTGGTTCTGCCTCAATGTCTGCCTTTGTCTTTGTATTTGCCTCTGTCTCTGTGTTCAAATCTGCTTGTACTTCTTTCTCTGCCGCGGTGTCTATCTTCCATTCTGTCTTTCTTTCATTGTGTCCATCTCTGTACGTGTGCCTTGTGTCTGTTTATCTGTCTGTATACGTACCTCTATAGCTGTTCCTGTCTCTCAGTAATTGTCTGTTTCTCTCTATACTTGTCTCTGTCTGTTTCTATCATCTGTTCCTGGTCTTCTGTCTATCCGCCTATGTTTCTCTCCATGTCCGTCTCGCTCTCTGTATCTGTCTCTGTCTCTGTCTGTCTGTCTCTCTGTCGCTCTCTCTGTTTCGCTGTCTCTCTCTCTCTCTCTCTGTTTCTCTGTCTGTCTCTGTATCTGTATCTGTCACTGTCTCTGTCTGTCTTTTTCGCTGTCTGTCTGTCTGTCTGTCTGTCTGTATGTCTCTCTCTCTCTCTCTCTCTCTCTCTCTCTCTCTCTCTCTCTCTCTCTCTCTCTCTCTCTCTCTCTCTCTCTCTCTCTCTCTCTCTCTCTCTCTCTCTCTCTCTCTCTCTCTCTCTCTCTCTCTCTCTCTCTCTCTCTCTCTCTATCTCTCTCTCTCTCTCTCTCTCTCTCTCTCTCTCTCTCTCTCTCTCTCTCTGGTTATCTCTCTTCCTATGTTTTACTCACTCTCTCCGTCTCTCTGGATCTGC
>OY744606.1:74875117-74877617 GCA_963556255.1 Allolobophora icterica | reverse complement strand
ACACCTGTAGTAGTTAACACTATGTAATCTAGTTAGCTCTATCTGACCTGATCTAATCTAATCTAATCTAATCTAACCTAACCTAACCTAACCTAACCTAATCTAATCTAATCTAATCTAGGGCACCGAGCGTATCGACCAGTGGTGGCGAACCTTTTTCAAGATGCGTGACAAAATGCTGCTAAATCATTTTAAAATATGCCGACGCGTGCCCATCAGAATTTTGCACAGTAAATAATCATTTTACTCGTATAGATTTTAGTTAACAAAGCGTAAAAAATAATTAAAGACGTTATTTCAAAGATCGTTTTTGAATGGCGTTAAAATAAAGTTCTTCAAAAAGAAAATGTAGATTAATACAGGGATTTTGTTTTCTAAGTTTGAAATTTTGGGGGACGGTCTGAATTCCGCGTGCCCAAAAAATGTGAACGCGACTTTGAGCACGCCTGCCATCAGTTCGCCATCCCTGGTATAGACCCAAAACCTGGCACGTCCGCAAAGGATCATTAAGCTATGAATGAAGGTCAACCAATTTCGAAATGGAAGAGTGAGAGACAGACAGATAGACAGAGACAGAGACAGACAGACAGACAGACCGAGAAAGACAGAGGGAGACTGCCTGACTGCTTTTACTACCTTACTCTTACTTATTTACCCACTATCGATAACTCGCTAATTGACTGACTGACTGATTAAGTGACTAAATCACTGAGTGATTTTAACTGGCTTTGACTGGCTTACTTACCGCTGACAGTGGCTGTGCGGGTGCAGTTGTATAGGATGGCTAATTCACCGAAGACCTTTCCTGGACCAATGACGCACAGCTTCTGACTCTCCTTCGTCACCTCGACTCGACCCTCTGCCAACAGATTCATTCAATCATTCATTATTTATTTCTTCCTTTCTTCCATTCATTCATTCATTCATTCAATTATGTATATTTCCCAAGGCAGACATTACCACCATAAAAGAAGAGACTATACTTTAGGGTAGAAAATTATCTGTGTGTAACGGTTTAGGCCTACATCGGTCACTTATTTTTTAAGTCCTTTGTCTATTGAAGTAGTATAAGTAAGTCAGTTACATTGAACGCCGATATATGAAAACAATTTGTCAGGCACTACCTAAATGCGTTTTTCAATTTTTCATTTGCCCAACAGGGTGACTGTCACTGCAGATGAGATTTGAGCTATGTTATCTGCGTTTATTCAAAGTGTTCCAAACATTACTAGTTTATTTTCATGTGTTCCAAACATTACTCGTTTATTTTTATGTGTTCCTATCACTATTCCTTTATTTTCATAATAATAATAATAATAATTATGATCTTTTCTTTATTTAAGCGCCTGCAAACGCACTGCGCTGTACAGTGAACATACATATAGTAGAAACGGCAGCCACGCAGGGCGCCTTACATACATGTATACAGTAGAAGCACATGATAACAGTTTTACAGGAGTCGAATACAACTGCTTTATACGACAGCCACAGGGTGCCATCACGGCCTACTATTCATTTTAACCACCGCCGCCACCTAGTAAGTGGAAGGCTGAATAAACCTAATGGGGTCTACGGGAATCGATCTCGGTAACTAGCCTACTGCTCTTCACGCCAGTGTGTTATCCATTACTCTGCGGGCCCCCCATGTGTTCCAAACATTACTCGTTTATTTTAATGTGTTCCTATCATTATTCGTTTCTTTTCACACGTTCCTACAGTTAAATCCTCAACCAAACGGCCTCTCCGTCATTCAACAATAATCTATTCTAACGAAGCTAAATATTGGGTTAGAAAGAAGAAATGGGTGCTATATAAGTAGTCTGTTACTTAAACTGTAACATGTAACTGCCTGTAGTATGTATCTGGTCTATGAGTTAGTAATTCTGAGTATATTCGGCGCAATAAGTGCCAAATAGTAATGTGACGAGACGGTGATAAATTGACGCCAACCTAAACGCTTTCCTCCCGGGTCTACCCGTTCTTCTTCATATCTCACTCTCTCCGGTCCTCCAGTCACTACTTGCCTCAAGTTCTCTAACCGATCCATATCCCACACTGCACCTCAACTCTGGAAAGAACTTCCCCCGAATTCCGCATTTTCTCAGTTCCTCCACCAATACCGCCACTCACTCATTGTCATCTACCTCGGGCTCATCTACTCATCACCCCACAGGCTTTCCACTCCAAATTAAAAACTCACCTTTTCAAGATTTCCTACCCTAATCCATCTGATCCTTTGCCTTCCAAGCTTTCTCGTCCTCAACGAAACCCTCCGTAACAGCTGCTCTGCCTCTCCCTGGTCCTTCATTGCAACCGGACTCGGACCACCAACGGACATGGATCTCTGGACAACCCCTCGGGAACGACGCAGCGCTCGTGAATAAGCTGGTGCTCTGCGCTTGGATTTACAGTGGCGCTTTAGGAAATTGGAGATTACGATTACGATTACGATTACGAAACGCCTTAGTGCTATATTGAAACGCAATAGGCGTCACGAAAT
>OY744606.1:74862617-74870117 GCA_963556255.1 Allolobophora icterica | reverse complement strand
GTTTGCGATTATGAAATCATGTCTGTGCTGCATGATATTGCAAAGAACTCAGCTCTGTTTGAACTTTTCATTACTGATGATCCCGAGATGTCTTGATGGAGTGTTTCTGCGAATATGAGGCAGTGATAACAGCAGTAATGAAGACACTGAAGATGAGAATACAGAAGAACCTAGTTATCCATCCTATTAGACATTTCCATATTTCTTTCATCACATTATGCTAGCCAGGATCAACCTATTTATACCTATGGCGACAGTGGTATAATTGGTGAACTTCGCAGTCATTTTCGCAGACTACATGCAGTGACGTCAGTCTTCCATCTGCCATTGATTGTCTTCAATGGGTTTGTCTCACTGGCATCAGTGGTATTCACCATTATACGAAGGAAGACAAGAAACCTAAACTATGTCCGCAGCCAGTGTTTCCTGAGTTCCATGGCTGGCTAGACAAAATGTGCTGCAAGTTCGTGTCACAAGTTCCTGGGCGCCTCTGAATAGTTTATACCGCGACAGGCGCCTTATAAATTACTAGATACGATACGACACACAGGCCTATGTTCTTAGTCAGAACAAGCAAATCCGTTAATGTCACAGAGCTTCACATACTACACAGTATCCAGACTATAACCACTCCGAAAATAAGGCAACCAAATTGTTCTAATAGGCCCTATATAATGTAGAAGTCGTGAAGTTGGACACAGAAACTTGGCATCAAAGTATCCAAAGTGGTAAAACCAAAAGATCAGTCCCGCAGTCGGTGAACTTCTGAAGACTTATTTGAACAGTTTAATGGCTTTTAAATGTACATAGCATTGGATAATTTAATTATGAGATTAATTGGAATACTAATTAATGGCTTTTGGCCTCTAGTTAAACGACCATTGAATAAGGAATCCTATGTTGCTTTGTACCTGATTTTGGATGATTGTGCGATATTTCAGTAGCTCATAGCATCGAATGAAACGTTACTGTACTTACAAGCTGAAGTAAAGTAACAAATGCACAATGTTTTAGGTCATGTATAACTTTCGGAGTTGTGGTTTATAAAATATACTTTCAGTTTTCAAAATTGATTTTCTCATAAATACAGTTTTTAGGTGGTAACCTTTTCACATGTGCGTTAGCTTGATAGGGTTTTGTGGACATATATTGGCACAAACGGTTTCATATTCGCCCCAATAACATCAACAAACCTCACAGGGTATTTAGTCCAGAAACCCCAGATTTAGACCTTTTCTCCCCAGCGAGTCACAAATCTAGGTGATAACTTAGCAACTTCCCGTGAAGTTCGCAATGACGGGGGCAGAAAGGGGGAGACCAAGAACCAGTTACTGTTACGAAAGGGTATAGGGTTAATTGCGCGGCGCTTAGTTCTTTGGTATGTCTAACAGATATGGGTGGAACGTGACCAAGGCCGACCTATTCGAGATCTAATATCGTTAAATCAATTAGTTCTTTTCAGTTCGGCCTTCAATTACGACTCAAACGGGGTCACCGGAAGCGAATGCCTGCAGCCGATCGGATAGCATTTCTCAAAGCACCGCAAACACCGACCCCGACACAATTGTAATTATTACACTGTTTGCAGCTGGGTACAAATTATGCTGCAGTAAGACACATACGTAAAAACCACACAAATACAAGGACCAAAACACATTGATACGCATTGATGCTCACTCATCCAAAGCACATTGACACACATTGATGCTCACTCATCCAAAGCACATTGATACACATTGATACTCATTCTTCCTCCGATACACATTGATACTCATTAATCCAAAACACACTGATACACATTGACCATTTACCTGCACTAGCACGTACACTAACGTTTACACTAGCACTTACACTAGCACTTAGCAATAGCACTTGCACTAGCATTTATGGCACTAGCCCTTAAACTAAAATTTGCAATAGCATTTACACCACCACTTACACTAGCACACACACTAGCATTTACATTAGCACATAGCAATAGTACTTGCACAAGCATTTACACTAGAACTTGCATTTGCAATTAAACTAGCATTCGCACTAGCACTTACATTGAACTTACACTAGCACTTACACTAACATTAGCACTACCACTTAAACTAGCACTTGCACTAGCAATTAAAGTAGCATTAGCATTAGCACTAGCATTCACACTACGCTTACATTGCATAGCGTTACATTAATAGGGTGCGTTACATACATTATCACTTGCAATTACCTTCACCTTACATGTACCGGGCAACTGCTCCTGCGCCTCAGTCAGTCGCTGGTCACTACGCAGCGTTATATAATTAACGCATTACGTACATTTTCACTGACAATTTCCTTTGTACGTTACATTTACTGGCTGGCTAAAAGCAAGAGTCGAGAAACGGAAGAATCGTGTAACATCGAAAATGGACATCCGGCTGCGTCTCTCTTCCCGTCTTTCTCTTTTGCATGCCCGACTGTCACACCAAAAAACGTCAACAACATGACGGCAAATGGAAAGCTACTTCCCGACGTGAATCAGAACCTGAGGCGTTCTCTGTTGCCATCATCTTTTTCTCAGACTCTGTCCAATTTCAGGGCGAGTGTTTCGTAACAACCGGTAAGTTACTGCATGGAATGTCCAACTGGAGTTCGTCGGTTGCATGGGCCGCGTGCGCATGTATACGCAGGAATATCAACATCAGCAGCTAATCGGCAAGCCTCTGTGATGTATACTACCCCGATCGCTGCTACATTTCAGAGATAATCTACAGAGCTATATATATATATATATATATATATATATATATATATATATATATATATATATATATATATATATATATATATATATATATATATATATATATATATATATATATATATATATATATATATATATATATATATATTAGGGTGGTCCAACTGACCATGGAAAAAAAATAAATTTCAAATATCAACTTGGGTCATAGTTGCCCTTGTTTCTATATACCAGAGGAGCTTACAGGCCAAATATGAAACGGATTCAATAATATTTAGAGGTGGCTCAAAGTTGAACATTTTTACCGACATTATGAAAATTACCATATTTTCGAAAAAAATTATCGTTTGCTTACTTATTTAATTTTAACATTTTCATTTAAGTTGGTTTTTAGTTGTTTCACTTCTGTTATGTTTTCACTTCCTTTTATGTGTTTGACATTTGAAAAATTACAATTTAATTCTATAAATTGAAATTTTAAATAATATTAATTAGTTATGCTATCCAGCGTTTTTGCTTCCACAGCCTTCGGAACTACCAGTGGACCAGATGTAGGCTTATTCAAACTATTTCAAAGAGAATGACCAAAGTTTGACAAAACCAATTATGACACTGCTGACGAAACACTCTTCAGTTGGTCCATGATGCGTCTCCATAATGAGGTGGTTACATGGTACCAAGATGCTGTGAAAAACCAGCACCAACGTGAAGATTATTGCGAGCTTCTGCAATTGTATCTCATCTTCCTTGGTGGGTGGTGTTCGAGAGAAGAAGTGTGATTTCGAGCTGGAGCAATGCACCATGCAAGGTGGATGGCCAAAGGCATCTGTTCTATCAAAATCATTGCTTTCAATAATCAAATGACTCTCGACACATGGGGGAGAGAGAAGCTCTAACAGATGTCAGCTCTTTGTCTCCCTTGTCTATGGAAGATATGGGCATGCAGTTTGCTTGGCAGCCATACAATGACTTGAAACTGTTGAACTTGTTGGAAGTCTATACCCGCAACAATATTGTGAAAAATGCAGCCATAACAGCTTTCAGGAGACACCTCTGGTATTTTCCAAGGATTTAATTGACCTGGCCTTTTTGACCACGGCGTTCATGTGAATACAAGGTTAAGAATCTCCAACGTGCTGAAAAGAAGATACCATCCAAGAGGATTGAAAGTAAAGCATTCAACTTGTGAAATCCACTAGAATCATTATATAACAAGCCGAACATCTTGGCTCTTCGACCTACTGATTGACAGTTGGGCAGAAAAGGCCCAGACTTTCCTCTCGACACTGCTAGACTTTTGACAGTTGGGTCGAATTTATCTCCAATTGACAGAAAAAGCCAGGCAGATGAAGCAGTAAATGACTGTGCAGAGAGAGGTATTTCTTTGATCTAGATGTTCAACTTTTCTATAACAAAAGACCAGAAAAAAAAAATACTTTTTTCAAGTTGTCAGCGCTCATCGGAAGGCCATTCCAGAGCCATCAAAGTCTCTCTTGAAGAATATCTCAAAATAGACCTATTTTTAATGTTGTTCTTATTAACTATAAACTTACAACTATTTAACTATAAACTTACAAAACAGTAAACACTAAACAGTGACTTTTTTGTTTTTATTTTATTTTAAAACGTTTTTTGTTCAAAAATTTGAATATACTAAATCTGAGGAAATTTCTTAGTAACAACATTTATCGTTCAAAATTGAGCCACCCCTAAATATTCTTCTAGAGACACAAAAATTGGTCCAAATATTCCCAAAACTGAATAGAACAAGAACAAATGTGACCCAAATTAATTTTCAAAATTTTACTTTTTTGGACCACACTAATATATATATATATATATATAAACACACACACACACACACACACACATATATATATATATATATATATATAAGATCAAAATGGCTAAAGTTGTTCCAATCTATAAAAAAGGTGATACTGACAACCCTGCCAATTTTAGGCCTATCTCAATACTTCCTTATTTCGCTAAGTACTTCGAAAAAATAGTATACGATAGATTAAGTAATTATCTAACTACCTTTAATTTAATACACCAAGCGCAATATGGCTTCCGATCTGGGCATTCCACCTATATGGCCCTAATAGAGATGGAAGACCGAATCACTAAAGCAATTGATGCAAACGAATATTCTGTGGGGGTCTTCGTCGATTTAGCGAAGGCCTTCGACACGGTCAACCATCCTATCTTGTTAAAAAAATTAGATAACTTTGGCATTAGGGGCCCAATGTTAAAATGGTTCCACAGCTACTTTCAGGACCGCACTCAAAAAGTATTATGCAATGGCGTGCTGTCTGACAGTCGATCTATTTTATTTGGTGTACCCCAGGGATCAAATCTCGGCCCTTTACTTTTTCTCTTGTACATAAATGATCTAGCCACAATATCTAAAACCCTCCACTTCATTTTATTTGCGGATGACACAAATATTTTTTTTGCACACCCTTCTTGGCAAACTCTAATGGAAATAGTGAATTCAGAATTGAAACTCATCAATCACTGGTTCTCAGCAAATAAACTCACCCTCAATGTTGACAAATCTAATTTCATTATTTTTAAATCCCACAGAAAAATTGTGCCCATAGATATTACCCTTGAAATCGCAGAAACCCCCTTGGACCAAGTGGAGTCTACCAAATTCCTGGGGGTGGTTGTGGATAAACATCTCTCCTGGAGAGACCATATTAACTTTGTCGCACAAAAAATAGCGAAAAACATAGGTATAATCAATAGGATTGCCCACCTACTTCCTGAAGTGATTAGGCTAAATTTATATTATTCTTTAATCTTACCGTATCTAAATTATTGCAATATTATTTGGGCCTCCACGTACGAATCTAGATTGAATAAATTAATAATTCTTCAAAAAAAGGCAGTTCGGATGGTGGCAGGAGTGCCTTTTGGGACCCATACTGCCCCAATCTTCAGCAGACTTAGACTATTAAATATAAGTCAACTTAGGCTAACACAAATTGGTAAATTTTTCTATCGGTTTGAACACAATAACCTTCCCTCCTCATTCTGTGACTATTTTATCCCAGGATCTCGGATCCACACCCATCACACTAGGAACGCCGCTGCCCTCAGACCAGTCAAGGCTCGTACCAACTCACGACTATTTAGTTTAAAGGCGTATGGGCCCAAAGTATGGGAAACTATACCTCCCGATATCCGTCACTCTCCAAATATAAACTTATTCAAATCTCGTCTGAAATCATTTATCTTGAATGGTTGTTAACGGACCTTGGAACGACCACAGGGTTTGGCCAATGCTGCTCGGTGGGCGCGCCGCGCCGGGTTACGTGCTGCTCTTCTCCCCATTCATTCATTTTTCTCCTACTTATTCTTTTCTTATAGGACTGATAGTCCTATTTTCTGTTTCTTTGTTTCTTTTGTTGACGTTTAGTTAAGTATATATAAATGATTAGTTAAGTTTAACAATGATTTATTTTGCTTTCTCTCATGTTTCCACACCAGACCTCAACTATCTACTCCCTCTGGCTTACCATGACTTGACAGTCACTTAAGTTATGTACAACACTAGTAGGTGTCCCTGCTTAGCGGGAGTTACCTCCCTTTAGGGCCACCTTTTGCTCTATCTGAGACAGAACCACAATCCGACTACTTATACTTTGTTACATAACATGTTTTTGTTTTGTTTTGTTTTGATGGAAGCAATAAAATGATTTGATTTGATTTGATTTGATTTGATATATATATATATATATATATATCGGTTAGCCACACGAGCCCTAAACTTGATAGCGCCCATCTCTGCAGCTATTGCATACAAGCAGGGTCATAGAGCTCTAAAAGGTATCAGTCGATGAGGTCGATCAATCTGGCTCTCTGTCTGTCTGTCTGTCTGTCTGTCTGTCTTGTCTGTCTATATGTCTGTCTCTGCGTGTCGGCATGTGTCTGTCTGTCTGTCTTTCTGTCTGTCTATCTGTCTACGTGTCGGCATGTGTCTGTCTGTCTGTCTTTCTGTCTGTCTATCTGTCTACGTGTCGGCATGTGTCTGTCTGTCTGAACTTAATCTATGTCGTCAGTGTGTCTCCGTTTATTTTGGCCATTTCCCCGTTATCTATATTTCTTGTTTAGTTACATTCTTTAAAAAGTAATAAAAGTTCACGCAGTTCTTTTCTAAGTCTAGAACATCATCCACGGTTTACTTAGCAACTTCCTACACGAGGGCCGGAAGAGGTCACATGGTAGACCTTGGAACCAAGTGGACCAGACGAGCAGAACGTAATCTGGAACGGTGCCCTCTTAGCACTATAGACAATTACCGATGTAAGGTCCAGGACAGACTGTGTGGCGCCATGTAATATAATTGTAATTGTAAAAGCAATCAGAGATGTAAGCCTAATGGATTGTAACTGTAATTGTAGTAAGATATTTATATAGCTCCGCTCACTAGAGTTTGCTCCAACAGAGTGTCAAACAAGGACTTTCTGTGGCGCTTAGATGCATCTAAGCACACCATTATATTACAGATGGGCAGTTTTAACTTGGCGTGTATAGTGTACAATTTCTTCAGTTGACAAGGGTCTAAACTGCATGTTCCAACCCTATATGCTTCCAAATGTTCCAACCCTACTTCCAATTGATCGGGTCCCTTCATTGAAGCATCAATTCAGGGCATATATATAGCGCTTCTTCATTCGGGGTTTCGCTAGAACCCTTCAACGTATGTCATCCTACATTAACATGCTCGCATAGATTGACCCGCTGTTTCATGCAAAAATCTT
>OY744606.1:74855117-74857617 GCA_963556255.1 Allolobophora icterica | reverse complement strand
CTGACACGTGACACATTTGAAGAAGAAGAAGACAAGAATGAACGAACGGACGAATGAACGAATAAAATGCCTTCATACAAGGCTGTATATGTCTCAATATATATGTAAATATACATATATTATATATGTAGGGGTTGGCTTATGTTGCGCTATAGATCACTGAATAGACATCCACTTCCTGACGTTACATATACATGTATGATTGTAGGCCTGAGTAGATAAGTAAGTACATGTGTATGTACGTATGTATGCACATATGTATGCATGTACAGGGTGGGCCAGTAGGAATGCACCAACTTTGACGCCTTATAACTTGAATAATTTTTATCTGAGCGTCTTGTCCAATATATCAGATTGAAGATAATTATCCATTGTTTGATTCTGCAAAATATCTACGAGATAATGTTACGACTTTATGAGATAATGCTATTAATATTCGATGTGCCATTTTCTGGCCATAAAACTGCAAGAAAAAACAAAAGTCTGAAACTGAAGACGTCAGTTCTAAACAGTCACTTAGTACTAACAATTAATATCTTGAGTGAATTTACCATCAGTCAAACAAATACTCAATAATGTCCACCACGTGCTCGGACTCTTACTCATCCCTGGATTGTTGTCTTGGCTGGAAATTAACTCTTGGACTTGTGCAATGTTCGCTGCTGTGCGCGCAGAACGTTTGCGACCACAGTTGCGGCTGTTAGACGTTCCCGTAGCATCAATTTGTTTAATCAATCGATCTAGAGCATATTTATTCCATTTTCTAGAAGGGAATTCTATCATCATCTGATGTGCATTGTATCCTTTTTCTGCTCTTAAAATTCGGATTAAAATTCTATCCTCTTCCGCGAGCGGCGTCATGATGTTCAATATTTACATTCAAAATTGAGAGGTGTGCGCCGCACCGAAATTTTATAACAGTGGTGCGTATATCAGTGCAAGATTTGACACAGTAGTAGAGTGGATGATTACTTTCAATTTAGTATATTGGGCACGATGTTCGGGTAATAATTGTTCAAGTTATATCCATTCAAAGTTGGTGCATTCCTACTGGCCCACCCTGTACGTATGTATGCATGCATATATATACATGTATGTATGTGTGCATGTATGTATGTGTGTATGTTTGTGTGTATGTAAATGCGTATGTATTTATTTGTGTGTATGTATATGTGCCCATGTATGTATGCATAAGAGTGCTGTTGGTTATGTATATGTCTCTGTCTAAGTGAACAAGACATATATATATATATATATTCAATTATAGTACATATATGTATGTATGTATGCACAGTGTCATACATACACACATGGGTCATATATTCTGTGTATATTACATGCACATACGTACACCAATCTATAACTATAATTATGTTTACCACAATTATACGTATGTATATATATAAGAGACACATAATGTTTGTATGCATAGTGTCATTAGTATGTAAGCGTGTCGTTGGCATAATCTATATACATAATGAGGCCTTACGCGTGTCTCCTTATCTGAGATGTAAAGACGACTTACGCCTGACTTTTATCCACCCGCACCAGTTCCTTGGCCAGATCGAGTGTCGATCGGGTCCCGCCCGACTCCGCTGATATCGCCAGCCGCTTAACCCTCTCAGTGAGGCGGACCGAGATTGCAGGGGAAGTTGGTACGGGTTTGACCCCGTCTGATCCCTTGTCTGGCGGAAGACAAGGCGGGATCGGGGCCACGCGACCCCGGCTCGACGGCGCCCTTGAAACCCCTGTCGAATCGAGTATCGATCGGTATTTGTCCAGCTCCTGGTAGAGCTTTTCGATCAGAGCGTCCTTGCATTCCAGCTCGGCCTCTAGCTCGTCGAGGAGCTGGTCTCGTTGCCGCAGCTCCTCCAGTTTCAGCTGGAGTGCCGCCTGGAGTTCGCGCAAGGTCGCCATTTCGTACCCTCCTCTGCTCGGGTCGGTCATGTGCTGGCTCGGAAGAGCAAAAATCTCGATGAGCGTTTCTCTGTATCACAGCAGATATCTTGTTCCAAGGGTCCGATGTATTCTCAACGTAGCAGATATAACTCAATTCTAAGCACGATGCTTGGGTCGACAAAGTAGCCTTGTCGACCCAAACAGACAGGGAATGTTATTGATACAACTTCAGGTTAACAGAATTAAACAGCCGTGAATACCTGGATTCAAACCTCGATGTTGGTTCATCAAATACTCCCTCGTATTGCTATACAACAATCGACGTGTCATGTTCTCTAATCCAACGCAGATTCTTTTAAAACGCCACCACGCTATAACTCTAAACTCCAAATATAAGTTCCGTAGGAAATCGCAGAATATTCTTCGCTAACATAGCCAATTTTTCCCACCAGTCACCCACTTCACGTGTGGACACGACAACAAAATCCTCAACTACAACTGGGACGCGGCTCTTAAGTGCGCACTCGTTACTTTGCAATTGTGAACGGTTCACCGACCGTGTTTCGGATCAACTCCCGAGGGACGCAGGTACTATCTTCTC
>OY744606.1:74835117-74847617 GCA_963556255.1 Allolobophora icterica | reverse complement strand
GCTTAGAGGAACGGTCAAACCAGATGAGCTCGGATTTGGCGGGGTTAAGTTTGAGGCGCATAGACAGACTCCACAGCATGATGTTATCGATTAGGGCCTACATGTAGCCACTAAGTCTCTTTGTAGCATCTGCAACCTCATTTAGTCGCATGCAGATTTACATTTTACATTTGCTTGCAAAATTTTGGATTTCAAATGATCAAACTGTAATGCCTAATTTAATAAGGCAGGAACGATGCCAAGTGCAAAAGAACAGAAGAAGAAGAAGAAGAAGAAGAGTAGTCCCTTAAGCTAGCCCTGAGGCAGCCATGGGTATGAAGTGCTAGCGACTTCATTTTCTTAGCCTCGATATAGGCCTATGAGGGTGGGTCCTCTCCCTCGCCGTCTCATCTTCCCACTGACGGTGTACAATGTACATAGAATACATTTCTTCACTTTGAAACAGTTTAATATAGGATAGTATATACTAGTGGTCTACTACAAATGGCATTACTTAAAATATACCTGTACTATCATTTAAAGTTGATTACAAATTTACCCTAGAACGTGGCGCCCCTCAGAAGAAACCCTTGCCTCCCCGCGCAAGAAATCCTGGATCCGCCACTGAGACTGCAGAGAATTCCGAATTCGTATCTACAAAAGTCCTTCATGAGAAATGGTATTCCAAATGCCTGTTGAATTTTTAAAAAACGAATTTGCTCAGAATTTTGTGACCAAGACGTGACCTGTGGGGCCTCATAAAAATTCTGCCATGTGAAAAAACACGGTCTACAAGTGCTGAAATCGCTGGCACACAAAGCGGCTTTACAAGAACCGGATGTAAATGTACAAATTAATCATGAGTCTGTTTTGAAATCATTCCATGGTAAATAACCGGAAGTCAAAATAATTGTCCAAAACAACAGTGAAGCCTCATTCACACCGTGTAAATACTAAACCAATAACTGTATTAGTAATTATTGGATAAATTTTTAAAATTCTTGCCGTTTGTTAAACTTAATGAATGTTCATATTGACAAAAGTCTTGGTCTTGGTCTTGCAAAACCAAGACCAAGACTTTGAACCTCAAGACCAAGACCAAGACCAAGACCTTGAACCTCAAGACCAAGACCAAGACCAAGACCTTTGGTCTCAAGACCAAGACCAAGACCAAGACTTTTAAAAACGAACTCGAGTGCACTCGAGACCAAGACCTTGGTCTCAAGGACAACAAGACTGTGATGATGATGATGATGATGATGATGATGATGATGATGATGATGATGATGATGATGATGATGATGATGATAATGATGGTGATGGTGATGATGATGATGATGATGATGATGATGATGATGATGATGATGATGATGATGATGATGATGATGATGATGATGATGATGATGATGATGATGATGATGATGATGATGATGATGATGATGATTATGAATACGGTGAAGAAATGAAGATGATGAGAATGATGAAGATAAAGATGCATATAAAGAAGAAGAAGAAAATGAAGAAGAAGAAAATCCGTCTCCTAGGCTATATCCCTGAGACAGCCGTGGGTATTTATTAACTGTCAGCGACTTCATTTTTCTTAGATAATAAAGCATATACTTACTCACTTACTTACTTAGCTTCGTCATTTGAGGGATGGTTGGTCGGCTCTCTCCCTTGCCTGCGGTGTACTCATTACAGCTGAATTGGCTAGGGTACGCCAGTGGCGCCGAAAGCTCGAAACAAATGTCTGCCTAGCTGGTGCGGATTTGACAATAGGACTACAAGACAACTCCATAGAAACACCCTTGCATGGCATAAGCCCATTCGTCAATTTTATGGTGCTCTTAACTGGACGTATTATGTTCACGCAATCAATCAATCAATATTCTTTTATTTGTAACATGCAAGCTGACACAAAAACAAATTGGAACATACAAACGCAACTTGGAACATACAAACGCAACTTGGAACATACAAACGCCACTTGGAACATAAAAACGTAACTTGGAACATAAAAACGCAACTTGGAACATACAAACGCAACTTGTAGCATACAAACACAACCTGGAACATACAAACACAACCTGGAACATACAAACGCAACTTGGAACATACAAACGTAACTTGGAACATACAAACGCAAATTGGAACATACAAACGCAACTTGGAACATACAAACGCAACTTGGACCATACAAACGTAACTTGGAACATACAAACGCAAATTGGAACATAGAAACGCAACTTGGAACATACAACTTGTAGCATACAAACACAACCTGGGACATACAAACACAACTTGGAACATTATGCTATATTTCTGCTTTAGTTAATTATACATTTAGTTAGCCCACTATCCTATGACCAAGCATCAATCGATGGCCCTAAGCAATCGAAAATGAAGGACTTGCTTAGCGTCCGTACACAGTAACCGTGTCAGAGAAGGTTCCAACCCGTACTCTCCGCGTCACCAGTCAAGCGCTCCAACGAATCGGCTACCGTGTTCCACAATATAGACATGCATATTTGCGATGCTCCCTGTTCGTGTTCGTTCTTTGATCTGTGGGTCATTGCGTGCTGGCGTTCTCGATCGTTCTCTTTGATGTTCTTATGCCTCGTTCATTCCACTGCTTATGTCACGCGAGATCTCTGCTGACTCCCTGATGAGATGAGAAAAACAGTTCCTTATGAGGTAGGCTAACCGAAGAGTCAGCCGCGGACATGAAACGTTAGCGACTTCATTTTCTTAGCCTCGGCACACAGTGGCGTGTGATCAGTCACCAGGCGACGCAATTATTGTTAGATGACTGCGGTAATAGAACAGAGATCTTGAAATACACACGTAAATATATATTACTTATACATACACATATAATATATATATATATATGCAAGTACATATATATATATATATACACACCATGTACTATATATATGGTGGATACTTCAAGGATTTTAACCCCCGACCTCCGGAGTGACAGTGGAACGACTCACCACTAGACTATCGAGCAACCGTGGATGAGATATATATATATATATATATATATATATATATATATATATATATATATATATATATATATATATATATATATATATATAGTCCCAGAATCCAAATGGTGAGTTACGTAAACATGTCATGACCTCTTGACCTCTTCGTCCAATCTGGCGTGTGCTCATGCGCAGTAACCTTGGGTAGCGAATGCAACCGTCCCATACGTCTTTGCGCTTGTTTGTTTCCTCGTTCTCGTATTTTCGTTCACAGTATTCCTCTGTGGATGTGTGTCTATGTTTCCCTGTTTGCATGTTTGCAAGATTATGCACATTCTTAACCCAGAAAGAATAAAAGAAGTCACTTAAGCCAAGACAGCGGGTTGAGCTACATGACAACCAGCGGGTTGAGCTACATGACAACCAGCGGGTTGAGCTACATGACAACCAGTTTGGCTTCAGGCCAGGGAGGGGTACAACAGATGCAGTGTTCATACTGAGACAGGTACAGGAAAAGGTTTTAGAAGGAAACAACAAAAGATACTGGACCTTCGTGGATATGGAAAAAGCTTTTGACAGAGTTCCAAGGGATGTCGTTTACTGGAGTTTGAGGAAGAAGGGAGTCTCGGAGGTAATTGTGCGCTTGGTAAAGTCAATGTATGAAGGTGCAAGAACAACAGTGAGGAGCAGTATAGGCAACACAGGAGAATTCGAGATACGAGTGGGTGTACATCAAGGATCGTGCCTGAGTCCTCTACTGTTTATTATTGTGATGGATGCAATATCAGAACATGTAAGGAGAGAGGTACCTTGGGACATGCTGTATGCGGATGATCTTATACTGGCGGACGATGCAGAGGCGAAGATGCAAGCACGTTTTACAGACTGGCAGATGGCAGTGGAGAGCAAGGGTCTTAAGATAAACATCAATAAGACAGAAACCATGGTCTGCTCAAAAACAACGGAAGCAATTGAGATCAGAGACATTGCAGGAAAGTCACTGAAACAGGTTGAAACATTTAAATATCTGGGATCGACCATGAATGCACAGGGTGGCTGCGAGCATGACATCAGGAACAGGATTAAGGTGGCTTGGCAGAAATGGAGAGAACTAACGGGAGTGTTGTGTGACGCCAAAATGCCAACTCAACTCAAGGGAAAGTATACAAAACAATGGTAAGACCGGTGATGCTATATGGAGCAGAGGCCTGGGCGCTGACAAAAAGGGATGAAGGGTTACTGGAGAGAACAGAGATGAGAATGCTACGATGGATACTTGGGATCTCACTGAAGGACAGGAAAAGAAATGTGGACATCAGAAAGAAGCTCGGGGTGGCATGTATAAGTGACAAAGTACGAGAGACCAGGCTGAGGTGGTATGGACATGTAATGAGAAAAGAGGATGATAGCTGTGTGAAAAGAATCATGAATGCAGAGGTATATGGACGCCGCAGCCGGGGACGACAGAGGAAGAGATGGGAAGACACGATACAACAAGACCTAAAACTCCTAAAACTGAAGAAAGAAGATGCTCAAGAAAGAAACAAGTTGAAGAGAAGGATCCGAGTGGCTGACCCCTCTCCAAAGAGGGATTAATTCGAGCCTGAAGGGAAAGAAGAAGACTTAAGCCAAGACAGAGATGCAGCCATAAATACAATACAATACAATACAGCCACAAATAAAATACAATACAGTCATAATACTATGCAATACAGCCATAAATACAATACAACACAATACAGCCAAAAAATACAATACAATACAGCCATAAATACAATACAATACAACCATAAATACAATACAGCCATAAATAAATACAATGCAATACAGCCATAAATGCAATACAGTACAGTACAGCCATAAATACAATAAAAGACAGCCATAAATACAATACAATACAGCCATAAATATAGTAGAATAGAGTAGGGCCAAAAATACAATACAATACAGCCATAAATAAGTACAATGCAATACAGCCATAAATACAGTACAGTACAACTATAAATACAATACAATACAAAACATCCGTAAATACAATACAATATAGCCATGAATACAAAACAGCCATAAATACAATACAGCCATAAATATTATACGATACTGCAGTGAAGCAGAAGTCTTACAACAACTTTCTGCCCTGTCATGGATTTCAACCCTTGACCTATAAAATTTCAGCCTGCTAACCACAAGACTCTGTAAGACTCGTTCATGCATATTCATGTGGAAACAGGTTGCAAAATAAGTTTTCGGATCATAAAAGATAAAGTTATTGCTAGCGTTAATTATTTCATAAGTTTAGAATTTCACTGCAATAGAGACAATACAGCCATGAATACACTCTTTTTAAAATACCCAATTAACCGTTTTAATTAAATGTCACATGACCCCGTCTGGGCCACATTAACTTACATACACACATACTTACATAATATGTACGTACGTACGTATGTACATACAAAAATAGGCTTACATGCATATACATACATAAATACATATATACATACACGTATACATACATGCATACATACATACATACATACATACACACATATCTATCTACATACATACATACATACATACATACATACATACATACATACATACATACATACATACATACATACACGCATACATACATACATACATACATACACAGTTACACACATACATAAATACACACGCATACATGCATACATAAATACATGCATACATACATACATAAACACATACACACATACATACATGTAAATCCAGGTAATCGGACCCGATGCAGTCACTGGACCTTTACCAAATCTCAAGCTCCAACTATGTCGCAGTAATTACTCTCCAGTTTGACAAACTCCTGCAACGAGTTACAGTTTGTACATTGGTATCCATGACAACGAAGCCCAAACCTTTGCCTCTTTTATCCTTTCCTTCCTTCGCCCATGTATTCTTGCGCCATATAACTGGATTAATTCCAGATTAACCGTTACATGCAAGCCAGATCGACCGCGCATTTATATAGCGGTCTTAAACAGCCTCTTAAAGGTGTTGTAGATAAATCGTGATGTTGAACGTATTGCTGAACGAAATAGAGGAGTGGTGTGGTAAAAATTTAAGGCCAATATCAAAGCGCTATATAAGTTGGTCCAAAGCCTTTGACCGTGTAAGTTGCGCAGGCGTAAGTTGGTCGAGGAATGCAGTAAAACCTATCGGCAATGATTCACTGGAGCCAGGACCAACGACGTGGCCAGTTGATGGTCGCTAAATTGCCTCCCCTTTCCCCGCCTCTCCCCTCCATTTTCACCCCTAAACATCCACTTTCAACCTGTAACATTCACCCATCGAAAACACCCCGCGTTCACAGATTAAAAGCCCACTACTTGACTCTCTATCTCTCTCTCTCTCTCTCTCTCTCTCTCTCTCTCTCTCTCTCTCTCTCTCTCTCTCTCTCTCTCTCTCTCTCTCTCTCTCTCTCTCTCTCTCTCTCTCTCTCTCTCTCTCTCACACACACACACACACACACACATTCACACACACGCACATGCACACTCACGCATGCACACACGATCGCTATATAAAACTTGTACGTTTACATTGTGCATTTTCGTACACACGTGCACACATACACACACCATCAATTTCTAACATCCACCACCACCGCTAAAGACCCAACATCATCACCCTCTATTAATCCACCACTAAACGCTTCAGAAAAGCTCCCAGGTATGCATTTCCTGTCCACTACCCCAATCGCCAATCACCCATCTTCAAGCCATGCATTCAACATCAACCATAATCACTGCCACAAAATAGCCTCCAACCCACACTAAAATCTCCATTCAAACCATCAACTTCACCCTCTCAACTCCCATCACCACATAGGCGTAGACTCTGGGGGGTCAGCCGGGGCACGTGCCCCCAAATAATTGATGAGCCGGGGCAATGCCCCCCAAAAATCGAGAGGAGAATTTCTTCAAATATTAAAATATTATGTTTCAACACAGACAAATTTCTTCAGAAACCGAAAAACAGAGACACAGAACTGAAATACTATCATATATTCATAATGGAAACAAAGATTTATTTTTATCTTCAATATCTTCAATATGAAACAAATTTACATGTAAACAAGACACCCATTTCATAAAATTCATACGCATTAACGTAACACCGGAAGCCTCTGCTGACTGTCCAGACCAGAGGTGAAAAAAGCTTTTTCGGATTTTGTTTTAAACATCAACAAAGAGAAAACCACAAAACTTGTTTTTATTTTTTTAGATAAATTTCTTATTTTTGTAGAAGTTATTTTAATAGCATTGATTAAATGATTTTTAATTTTCGGAAATCGCAACCGAATTAAACTGAGTTGGAGCTCTTGTTCATGCCATTTTTCATGATTTTTATGATCCGAAATCATAAAAACTTAAAAACAACCAAAACAACAAAACCATAAAAAAACGAAAAAACAACAAACAACTTTTCATCTTGAAAAAACTTTTTTGCACCTCTGGTCCAGACCCCATGCCCCACCAATATTTTGGACAAGTTTACGCCAGTGCATCACCATCATCAAACACAGGCCATCACCTTCTAACACCTACCAAAACTAACCCCTACCACCCTTCTGATAACCATCAAGCAGTCATCTTCTTCCCTCAGAACACCGCCATCGTCGCCACCACAAATAACACCACCACTGCCACCACCAATAACACCACCACTGCCACTACCAATAACACCACCACCAGTGATTGGAAGTATTTTAGATACTAGTATTTAAAATACTACTTAAAATACTTTCTAAGTATTTTGTACTTGTATTTAAAATACTTTGGAATGACTGTACTTCTACTTTTACTTAAAATACTTTTTTGAAAGTACTCGTACTTAAATTGTAATTTTTAAATACTTTTTTAAAATACTTTTATTTCTCATTAATAGCAATTAACAAGACAACAATTATTGCATGCACAAGGCCTGCAATTTCTAGTGGGCTATTTTTATTAGGCTGGATCATTCAACTGCTGGTTGGAACTACCATCGATACCCATCGATATCTATATTTAGGTCTAAATATAGATATCGATGTCGATACCTATATTTCTGTGGTCTAAATATAGATATCGATGCTCGTGAACATGGCTTATTATATCTATGCTTTGAACAAATGGCGGAATCTAAGGAAGCAAGACTGTTTCACCCATCGACGTCGATGGTTTCACCAGCTATTTTAGATGGCATTTTTTTATATTGTTAAACAAACTGGTAAAATCGTTGTTGTTCAGTGTCTGCTTTGTCCAAACAAATTGCTGAGTGCACGAACTAATGCTACATCGAACTAATTGAAACATTTGAAGGTAAGGAATTTCAGCACTGTGTTTACCTGTTCTTTTGCATCCCAGTTGTAAATTTGCGTCCCGGAAGCGTTTTATTTCTAAAAACTTGCAAGTGATAATTTCAGACGTAAAATTGCCGTAAAGTATAAGAAAAATTGTTCACTCTTGTAACACTCATCGTCATAGACTCATAGACTTTCGTGAGCTGTTTCCGCTTACTTGTTGGTCTTTCACTAACGAGGCGACGAAAGTAATGCTGAATATAACTACGTGACTAACCCGTTAACAAAGTGGGTATTTATTGTGAGTGAGATTTCATTTCAAATAGTGATATCTCTTGTTAATGCGATTTTTGACATGCTAAGATTACGGGTTGGGGGCTTAAATCCTAGCCTGAAATGGTTACTGTGTATGGACCTTGAGCAAGTCCTTCATTACAGTTGCTTTGCAACTCATTTTCACACCGACTAACCTGGCAGATATATATAAAAGCAATGATATAACATTTTAATAATTTGGTATGCTGAGAAACTATACTTTAGAAAATAATGCTGATAATGTGTTTCAGAATGCACACAAGAGCAAGTTCACCGATTATACTGAACATAAGAGGCTGCCACGTACAACTGTAGATGAATTAGCAACTACTAGCATGTCCAGCTGTTCCAAGAGTCCTAAGTTTGATACCAGTAGTCATCGACAACTGGCTTTTCCCAATGCAAACTCAGTCAAGTTGATCAGCCAAGACAGAGTTAATGAGCTAATCATGAACATATTGTTGAAGAAATTAGACCACAATGCTCTGTTGAGAAACCAGATTTTAGAGACTTGTATGCCTCTGGTGATCGGTTGTTCTCCAAAGGATCTAATTTCATTACCAAGACGTAATCGCTTAAATGACAAGCATTTTCAGCAACTACTGATAATCAAGGCCAATGCCTAAGTGCGATATGACTGCAGAAGTGGACAAATGTTTTTGCTAGTGTTCAATATTCCATATTAAGAATTTCAGTCTCATTTTTATACGACTTGATCATTTGTGATATACTTTGACCTGAAGTACTCGTACTTAGTATTTAAAATACTTTTCCCAGGCAAGTATTTTATACTTGTATTTAAAATACTTGTATGATACTGTATTTTAAAGTTGTATTTTAAATACTTTTGTGAGCAAGTATTTATACTCGTACTCAAAATACTTTTTAAAAGTATTTTCCCCATCACTGACCACCACTGCCACTGCCACCACCAATAACACCACCACTGCCACTGCCACCACCAATAACACCACCACTGCCACTGCAACCACCAATAACACCACCACTGCCACTGCCACCACCAATAACACCACCATTGCTACTGCCGCCACCAATAACACCACCACTGCTACTGCCACTACTATTAATACTACCATAGTCACCACCAACACACCACAATCACTACCACCACCACCGTTACCATCAACACCACAACCACTTATACATGTATATATATAACTGGACGTTCCACCATCAACAACACCACTCCCGCTACCACAAGTACCACCACAGCTATTTCCGCCACCATCACCACCATCAAATCTGGTTCACCGGTCATGGTAGGCCTAAATACTTTGACTTCCGCAAACAGCAAACGATTATTGACGAATCAGGACCAACATCCGCCGGAAATCGAATTTAACTCTCGTGGCAAAACCAACCAATAGATGTCGCGATAATCGTTCTTAGATCAGTGTCTGAGATCAGTGTCTGAAATCAGTGTCTTTTATTGTGGCCCTCGTTACATCTGAAGTCATGATTTGGCTAGTATACACACTTCAGACTCTAATTCTTTTATAAAACTTCTATAGCGCAAACAAGGCGCCGTAAGATTTCGTCATTAGTTCGTTCATTCGTTCAGTAATTCATTCGTTCAGTAATTCATTCGTTCAGTAATTCATTCGTTCATTCATTAATTTAGCCAGTTATTCATTCATTCGTTAGTACATTCATTCATTCAGCGATTGAGCGATTCAATAATTCGTTCGTTCGTTCGTTCATTCATTCATTCATTCATTCATTCAGTCATAAAAGTAATGTTTATCGGACGAATTTGAACACTCAGAAGAGACTTAAGTCCCGTGCCGTAGTGTTGCCACGTATATATATATATATATATATATATATATATATATATATATATATATATATATATATATATATATATATATATATATGTCAAGTAAGTTTCAAATATTCAATAAATTGCCTGTATTCACACGGACGGGGCGCTCTACTCCACAGTTTCACACGTTCCGGAAATGACTGCGTATGGTCTCGGTCGCGGCGGCGGCTTGAGAGAAAGAGTTCCAATTCTGTTTAATCGGTTCTTTTAAGTGTTTCCTTTTTCTTACATCCAATCAAGATCTCACCGACCAAATCCTTCGCCACTCTCTTTACGATCTAGCGCATATATACATAGATCACGAACGTCCAACCGTTTATTTAAACTCCTATAAAACTGTGCCCAAAAACACTGCCCATAAATACAAACATATAGGGCCTATGTATATATATACATACACAACTGTATATACATGCACACAATTAAATATATATATGTGTATATATATATATATTTCTTATATATTATTTTATTCTTTTAGTAATAATCCAATGCCAAGTGCCGATATTGTTGGGGTTACAATACGTGCAGGTGACAATGGGGGGTTTCAAGTCATACACTGGCCTTCCACACTCCACCACCATGCAGGAGTCTGGAAGGCCAGGGTGGTTTGGGACCCATTTTCACTCACTAGACGTCCTTGGCTTTTACATGTCTAGCATGTAAAAAGACGAACAGCATGACGCATCTGTATATTTTAGTGTGTATTGATTCTGGTCGAAAGGTTCTATAGAGAAGGCGCCAAATGAGTTTTGAGATACATGGGACAAACTGTCACTGTCCGTGAACAACTATAGGGGACAGCGATGTCTGGTTGAAAGGGAAGATCAACGTGGATTGGATGCGTGTCTCGTCTGTACACAGATGGAAGAATCGACCACGTGATGATCTGGATCGATGATGGGGAAAAGGAGAGGGAAAGGAATTGGTCGGAGACTATTGAGGCAGGGGCGGATCCATGGGGGGGCCAATCCGGCCATGGCCCCCCATTTGATATCTACACAGGACGTCCCCCTCCGTCAGCACGAAGTAGAGGAGGAAAATGATGAAATAATGGCCACCCATTTGATATTCACCAGACAGGACACGACATCCCCCCCCCCTCCCCCGTAGACGAGTAAAGCGAAATAATATGGAAACAATAATATGGAAACATGACAGAAATTTTTCTGGACAGTAATAGATTAATGACTAAAAAAAGGTCATCAATTTTTTTCGGAGATGAATTCCTAAAATTCTTTGTTCCCCCCTTATAAGTCTTCTGGATCCGCCCCTGTATTGAGGTGCTTGGAAATGTCGTGAGACGAGGCTTAAAGACCGGCATTGAACAGAGGCAACTGGAGAAAATGCGTTGCCCGATGTACAGACCTGCACGGGAAGGACTTAATGCTGCGTAAGTAAAGTTGTTAAAGTAAAAAATGCAGGTAAACTTCGGATTCAGACGGAGATCCCAGAGCTATGCATGGCAGGCATCAAGTAGACAGTGACATCGCGGTATTGGGGTGGGGGATTTAATATATGAAGAACGAAGAGAGATGGGAAGAGGAGAAAGAATTCTCAATTCTCAAATTCTCAGTTCCCTCATCAATACCGCCGCTCCCCACATCTACCTCCAGGGGCGTCTATCCCCCCCTAAGTCATTGGAGCAACTTCCCCTTCCCCACTTTTCCCCCTTCTCCTTCCTCCCCCCCCCCTAAAATGGTGGCACACACACTGACAGATCTTCCCTCTATTTCTTGGATGGAGCATTTCCTCCACGTTTTCTATGGTGTAGACACCTCTGTCTGTCTAGACTTCTCTATTCATCACTCCACAGGCTTTCCATTCCAAATTGAAGTCCCGCATCTTCAAGAATCCCTGCAATAATCCATAGAATCCTCCGCCTTCCAAGTTATCTTGTTCTTAACAAAATCCGCCTTAGAAGCTCCTCTGCCTCCTCCTCTCTCTGGTCTCCATGGAAACCGGACTCGCATCTTTCTTTGACCATCTCTGGACAACCCCTCTGATACGACGCAGCGCTCCTGAATAAGCTGGTGCCCTGCGC
>OY744606.1:74790117-74832617 GCA_963556255.1 Allolobophora icterica | reverse complement strand
TGGCACCGGAACGGACAAGGCAGCCTGGCTATTGCGGACTTAATTTGATATAGCGCCGGGGAAAAGATTTAGGCCCTACATATCTTAAATAGGCTGCCTTCGGGAGGCGAAATTAGAACCCACATGCACATAAGTGTATGCGACGTACGTTCTATCAATGTAGCTAACTAGACCAGCGTATGTTGAAATATAGGCCTATTAGAATACTCTGGTAATGCTGGTAATCCCTCTTGCTTGGGTTAATCTACTTTTATCCGGTGAAAGACTGCAGGTCGACCAGTTGGTATGATTGCAAAGTTAAGTCATAGCCCCCCTTTCTTTCTGTCTCTCTCCACCTCCCTCCCAAACTTCCTCACTCCGTTTCATTACACAGATCCCACACCAAACAGGACTTCAATAATTATGACATCCTTAGAATTAGTCAGATTAATATCCTACAAATAAGTGAATTTAAGTATAAATATACTCATAAATTACTACCACTCGTATTCAATGATAATTTTAACCTAACTTCAGATGCTCATAGCAACCCGACTAGACAAGTTGAACCTCATCGAGGAGTTTTTGTTGGTACCAACACTAGGGTGTTTGCCCTAAAGATCCAAGGGATCATCGGTAGGGAACAACACCCCCATCATCATCACTCGTCACCTACCAAACTTGAAATTATTCAAGAAATCTATGTAGGCCCTATGCCCGATTACTAAATACAGGTTATTATAGATTACTATGTTGTCAATTATTAATTAAGAGTATACTTAGTTAAGACTATTATGAGTGCGTTTAATGTTTGTTAAAATCAACTAACTTTATCTTTTAGTTCCTTAAGATGATATTCTGTCATTATTATAAATTTCAATGTGTTACAAAGGTAGCCCTGGTTAGTTAGTGGGTCTCTCGGCCTTTCTGGGCTCTCCGTTTGTTAGCCTACCAAATGATAATTATTGTAATAATTGTACAATGTTGATTTAATTCTGGGAACAATAAAATATTGTTGAATTGAATTGAATTGAAAGATGATTAGTTGGCACTCGGTTTCCCAATAATTATTTTTTTTATAGTGGTAGACAAATATATTTGTTTCAAAGCGTTTTCGAGGTGTCTAAGGAGTGCATCCCGCTGTCAAGTTTTAGCGACATCTTTCGGCTGTCTGGCCGTTGGCGTCGACCCTGCATGCCTTAACTCATATATTATTATTTAGTCGTATTCAATATTATTATCATCATCGTCATTGTAGTCGTCATCATCCTTATCATCAATATTAGTATAGTCCGAAGAATCAAAGGTACTTCGTTTTTAATTCACCGGAATTTCTCGTAACATTCGGTGGCCCTCCAATTTGGCGCAGAATGTTGCATCGTGAGGGTCGGTTAGGGTCAGGGTAAGCATCGTGAGGGTCGATTAGGGCTTAAGTTTAGGGTCCGTGTAGCCATGTATACTCCATAAGAAATTCCGGTGAATTAAAAATGAAGTACCGAATCAAATGTAAGCTTATGTCTCCAAAAATTACAATAAATAAAGATCTGTTTAAACACCTTTAAACCGGTTTTCCTATGCCAGATATCCACCGATTTAATTTAATCGTGAATTAAAACGGTGAATATATGGCGTAGGAAAAACCGGTTTAAATGTTTAATTTAAACGTGAATTAATATGCCGAAATAATTTCTGTCGACACCAACAGCCTTTGTTGCTATAAGATGTCGTTAAACTCTGGATCCATCCGTCCAATCGTGAATTCCATACATACTAAAGAGCTGTAATAAGCTTATGCTGTATTGTTATGACGATTACCTAGAAAAGAAGAAAACTAAAATAACTAAGTACATGATTTAATAAGCTATAATAATAATAATAATAATAAATAAATAAATAAAAATAATCTATACATATAGTTTCCTTATATGCAAATTTGTCCTGGTATAACGCTACGTCACAAAGCCTTTCTGTTCTATTGTGAAACCGTTTGTGACGTCACTATACTGTCGTCTTGACGACGGTCGTCTTGACGAAGGCGTTCAGAACATTTTAACCAACGTCATAATTATGACGGGAAAATACACTAGTAATAATAATAATAATGTATGACGGCCTATAGCCTAGATAGGCCTACAGTGACTGGAAGCAGTAAACAATTCGTCTGTATATGAGTTTATTGGTTGTATGAAGAAATAAATTCGTATATAATAATAATAATAATAATAATAATAATAATAATAATAATAATAATAATAATAATAATAATAATAATGATAATGATAATGATAATGATAATGATAATGATAATGATAATGATAATGATAATGATAATGATAAGGATAATGATAATGATAATGATAATAATAATAATAATAATAATAATTATTATTATTATTATTATTATTATTATTATTATTATTATTATTATTATTATTATTATCTGAAGCGCCATCTCAGCGTCACTCAGTGAACAGTTTATCATGAAAACTTAGGTCCATCTTGGATGGGCCCGCCGGTCCTCGATCCCGGGCAGTCCTGACATAGTGCCCTGGTATGCGACTGCATTGAATCGTTGAATTGTTATTGATATGTTCTGGAAGAGGAAGGCTGTCTCGCGGGCGTCGCCAGTGATTGCTGTCAATCGGCGGCCGATTTCGGAAACGAAGGCGAGTCCTTCTTTGTTGGTAGGGCCCAATGTTTCAACGGCGATAGGGACGAAGATGTATCTCGTCTCGAGTTCTGCATATTTTGTATGTTTCCTTGTGGCTGCCCTCTCCGCTGCTCCTCCGGCCGCGACCGCCGTCTCAGAGAGATATGATGCGGCCACCGTATCCGCCACGGTCGCGTCCCATATCAGAGGGCGTCCGCCACTCCAAGGGATCAGAGACTGACCGTCTGGTCTTTTCCCGTCGGATCTGGTCAGTCCTGATGGCTCCTTGATCGCCGGGGTTCCCGCTCTGTTCAGACTGCGGTGAATAAGGTCGTTGATGGCGCTGTGTCTGGCCTGTCGACCGAAACCAAGCGAACACGAGAGGCCGTGCGAGCCCTTTGCTGAGACGGGGGCGCCGCATGCGCAAGTGTGCGGCTCACATATAACTGCGCCCAACCGCAGGCCGACCGCCACGCGCACGGCCTCGTCGCTCAGCCTGAGGCCGAATGCGGTGAGCGGGAGAGCATGTAACCAGTCAGAGGCGTGTGAGGCCGTTATGGCTTTTAGGCGCGCCCGATCGTAGGGGCTGCACAGATCCGCGTCGACAGACGAAGTCACCCTGAGGAGCAGCGGCCTGTCCCAATGTGACTGTTTGTGACCAGGAAGAGTTGTTTGGTTTCCAGTTCCAACGATCTGCAGCCAGTCAGATAGCGCAGACGTGATGGCAGCGTCATCGGTGTTCGAGGCCACGCCCAAGATGAGGGACTGGACTGAAAGAGTGCTTGCGGCTGAAGCCAAAAAGGCGGGTAGTGCCAGCGAAGTCACCTTTCTAATGCCCAGCCCCCCCAGCCTGATTGGAAGGGTAGCCTGCGTCCATTGATCGTCGGTCAGCGACAAATTCAGGATCCGCCCGATCCCATCTCGCATCAGCTCGTCAAAGTCCGTCAGCCTTGGGTGGCCGTGACAATGGGTGCATCTCAATAAATACATGAGTTTAGGTGAGCCTAGCGAACATCTGAGGATCAGGAGAGCGTCTTGTCTGGCGATGAGCTGTAGTTTGTCCAGTGCGTTGCGGAGGTTGGCCACGCAGGTGTCCAGGGCCGAGGCGAGGGCGTCAGCTGGCGAAAGCGGGGCGCCTAGGAGCGTGGCCGATGGAAGGTCAACTCGGGCGAACTGTCCCAGAGGGCCCCTGCTGGCGCCCTCGAAATCGGTAGTTATCAGTTCGCATTTAGCGCGGTTAAGCATGAGGCCCAGGCGTGCGCATCCACTCTCGATCAGGTCCACATCTGCCTCAACCACCTCGAGTCCACCACCCAGGGTGAGGTCGTCCAGGTATCCAAAGGCCAATGGTGATGATAGCTGGTTCAGGATCGGCTGAAGCGGCAGGCAGAAAAGCAGAGGTCCCAAGGGGTCGCCCTGTTGTGAGCCCTCTTGCGATTGTACAGTGAATCTGCCAAATTGGAGAGATGTCGGCGCGGCGTAGGCCAGGTGGCAGAAGGTCGACAGTGCTGGAATGACCTCGTCAACCGACGCCAGCATGCGATCTCGGTGTAGGCTGTTGAATGCGTTCGAGATGTCCAGCTTCACCAGAACGGTTCCAGGGTCCATGTTGTGTAAAAATCTCCGGGCTGCGTGAGTTGCCGCTTCGCATCCTCCAGGAACTCCCACTCCCAGCTGCTTTGGGGTCAAGTAAGGTGTGACGCGTGGGATGGCGTATGCGTTTGCGCATTTAGACGCAAGTCTGCGCCAAACGTAACCTATGGCTATCGGTCGCAGGCCGCCACAACTTTTGCGTAAAGCCAAGAGAGTTCCTCCGAACAGTATCGGACGTAGCTCCTGCGGGCAAACGCCGGCCAACAGTAGGTTGATAAAAGCCGTGGTGGCCCTCAGCACCCCAGGCCCCGCGTCAGGGTCGCCGATTAGTTCCGCAACGTGCTGGGGGCGCAGGCCATATGGTCCGCCTGCCGAGCCCAAAGGAAAGGAACGCAACATAATGCGCACGTCCTGTTCTGTGGCCTGGAAGGGTGCGCATGACGACGACGAGAAGAGTGTGGGCGGACGATCAGAGGGCGGAGCAGGGTGTTTTTGACGCAGTAGTTCCAATGTTTCCTCGTTGATCGGGGCCGGGGTGTCGTTGGAACAGAGGATGCGGGCCGCCGCGCTGATGCTGCCGTCTTCTAGTTTGGCGGCGACTGCTGCAGCCAGTGCTCGTTTTCCGTCTGTACCCGAGAGTACGCGTCCGCCGGGGGCGTCTGTTCTAGGTGCGAAAAGAGCCGAAGCCAAATCCGGCCACCCACTGCGGAACTCGGTGATGCGTTTCTTGAGGCAAAATGTGAGGTTATGGCGTCGTCCACCCCTCGAAGGCACCTCCAAGATCCCTGCTCCGAAGGCCAGGAGGTGTTGCCATTTCTCAAGGCTCGTCGGATCCGACAGTATGGCCTCCATGATGTCGGTCAGAAGATGGCCAGCCCCGGATCTGGCGCCTCTGGGGATATGTCTGAGTAGTCCTCGTGTGAGACCGGGGTGTCGCACCGGCCCCGAGAAACCTGGTGTTTGAACGGTCGGAACAGCGGCCATTTGAGGAACCGTTAGGGGGATCGCATCTGGCTCCTGGGTAGTTCCAGCAGCGTCGGCGCAAGCGTCCAATGCGGTGTTCGTTGGCCGTAGTGTACTCGACAGAGGGGGCCTGTGCGAACCCGGGCAGGGATTAGCTCTAGGTCCGAGGCATATTATTATTATTATTATTATTATTATTATTATTATTATTATTATTATTATTATTATTATTATTATTATTATTATTATTATTATTATTATTATTATTATTATTATTATAATTATAATAATAACGCCGAGTAAGCGAAATTGCGCTAAACTTCGCCGAAAGATGTTCGGATCTTTTAGTCATCGTGACTTTTACCGTCTAAATTTCTGTTCTTGAAAATTGTGTCCGTTCAATACAATGGTGAGACCCTAAATTCAAATCAATTGTCAATTGCGGCGAGGGATTGTCTTACCGCGTCTTGGCGTTACCTTAGAAACGTTTTCTCATTTCCTTCGTCTCGCATCTCTAGTCTCGCATTGCAAGCCATCCGTTTTGCTCATCGTTTATTCTTTCTGATTTATTTTGTACCAGTAGGCTATCATTCCTATTGTACCCGACGCTGATATACGAGAAAATTAATTCAAAATGTTAAAAGATATCTTATGGCGCAAAAGCCGTTGATGTCGATGAGATAAAGTTTCGCAGAATTCGCGGAAAAATGGTTGAAACACAATAATTATAGAAAGTACGTTTTATATATAGCACAGATTTATCGCGTTTTAAGGTGTTAAAGGAAACTTTTAATTAAACGATTGTTGTTGTTGTTGTTGTTGTTGTTGTTATTATTATTATTATTCTTATTATTGTTATTGTTATTGTTATTGTTATTGTTATTGTTATTGTTATTGTTATTGTTATTGTTATTATTATTATTATTATTATTATTATTATTATTATTATTATTGTTATTGTTATTATTATTATTATTATTATTATTATTATTATTATTATTATTATTATTATTATTATTATTATTATTATTATTATTTTACCCGAGGTATATAGGATCCCTCAGGTGTCAGATACTAATTAAATATGTTGATTCTGGAGTGACCGTCCTGGTCAAGATCTGGAACAACGAAAGTGCTGTGGAAGGCAACTGCTTTGAAACGCTGAATAACTATGGATATACGTTGAAACAAATAACTGGTTTCTCTTGGGTCTCCCGAAGTCTGGTGCAGGAGACGCCCTAGGTCGGTGAGAAATTCCATTATTATTATTATTATTATTATTATTATTATTATTATTATTATTATTATTATTATTATTATTATTATTATTATTATTAACAACTAAATAAGATATGCTTAAACACCTTTAAACCAGTTATTTTTTAGGCAATATATTCATCGATTTTAATCAATCATGAGTTTTTATCTAGCTGAGAGTGTCGCATTGTTACAACAGAGGAAAACTAAAATAACAACAACAACAACAACAACAATAATAATAACAACAATAATAATGGTGTGATGTGACTTAACATAAAATACCATAATTTAATAATCGGATGTAATATCATATAATAAATCAATATAATAATATAATAAAAATATAATATTATTGTAATGCCAACCGTCTCTTATTCATATAGTGCATTAATAACCACAATCGTAAGCAAAGCTGTAAAACGCAGGTGAGATTACGATCGTATAAATGGAAAGATCAAGTTGTTCTGAATGATACATGGACATAGTTTCAAACGTAAATAAACACCCACATAAAACCAGAAACACACATACACACACAGAGAGAGACACGGCCGAAGAAAGAGGAAGGTAGGAAAAGATAATGGCAATCTGTTCAAATCAAGCCAGATAAGGGGCCGTCCATTAATTATGTCAACAAAATAGGGGGGGAGGGGTTTGAAAAAGTTTGACAGTTGTTGACAAGGGGGAGGGGGGGGTCAAGAGAAATTGACGTCAACAATAATTAATTTTTATCAAAAAGCAACTATAGATTCAGAAAGTCTTTATGAGTGATCTATTGCTCATTATCAGATGCGATATTTTCTTTGTTTTGAATATTATCTTGTTTCTTGTTTCCAGACTAAATGAGAAAATGTGCTACAAATCTCTTAAATGAAATATCCTGGATTCTTTTAGATATCTATGTTCGAAATCTAATATTTTGAGCTTATCTTCAGTGAAAGAACATTTTTTCTTTGAATTGGTGGTTAATATTAAACGGTGAGAAACTGTGCAGGCTTATTTAAAAATTATCGATTGAACATATTTATAGTAAATATAATATTCGAGATAACAAATTTGGTCGTTATTGGTTAAGCTGATCTTTGGAGTGGGTGGTTGCACTATATTTACGCTTGGCACAGGGCTGTTTCAATGTGACTTCGTTTCTTGGTTACTTAGGAGACCCTCTGAGGGAGGCTGTGACTCCGGAGTGAAACATTAAATGCGTCCTCTTTTTTCCTTCTTTCCGTGTCCTTTGGCTACCCATGTATCTGGCAACCCTTCACAGGGTTCATTATAGCTTGCTATGTTCCTGAATTTAACTAATATTAAAGATAAGTTTTAATGTAATATAATTTTGTTAATTTATTATTGTGCTTTTTAAACTGAAACAAACCGGTTTTTTAATTTTTATTTTAGTGGCGGGGGGGGGTAAAAAATGTTTGACATAATTTTTTAGGGGGGGTTCTTGAATGTTTGACAGTTGTTGACAAGGGGGGGGAGGGGGTCAAAAACTGCCTAAAATTTGTTGACATAATTAATGGACGACCCCTAAGATAAGAGAAAAAGACGAAAGACTGAGGAAGAGGAAAAGAAGAGGGAGGGCTCGGAATCGTCTGGGGGAGGGAACAAGGAGTGGAGGAAGGAAAGACGAACGACCTTTAGGAAGATGTAGGAGAGAAAGCGAATTGATTGAAAAGAGGATGAATCGACCTATTCACAAAGTATTCTGGGATAGGAAGACAGAGAACAAAGAAGCGACGCAATTGCGGCACCTGTCGACAAGAATTGGAAGCGAGAGGCAGAGAAAGAGCCGTGAGGGAAATGCGAAGAATAGATAGACGAGGTGATGAGAATAGGAGGAGAAAGAGGAGGAGAAAGAGGAGGAGAAAGAGAAGAAAGAGGATGGAAAGAATAGGATACGACGAAGAGGAGGAAGAGGAGGAGAAAGAGAAAGAGGAAGAAGAGTTAAAGGAGGAAGAGGAAGAAGAGTTAAAGGATGAAGAGGAAGACGAACAAGAGGAAGAAGAGACGGAAGAGGAAGAGTAGGAGGAACAAGAGAAGGAAAGAAACATGATGAAGATGGAAAGAATAGGACAGGAGGAAGAGGAGGAGGAAGGGTAAGAAGAGGAAGAAGAGTTAAAGGACGAAGAGGAAGACGAACAAGAGGAAGAAGAGACGAAAGAGGAGGAAGAGGAAGAGTAGGAGGAACAAGAGAAGGAAAGAAACATGATGAAGATGGAAAGAATAGGACAGGAGGAAGAGGAGGAGGAAGAGTAAGAAGAGGAAGAAGAGTTAAAGGATGTAGAGGAAGACGAACAAGAGGAAGAAGAGACGAAAGAGGAGGTAGAGGAAGAGCAGGAGGAACAAGAGAAGGAAAGAAACATGATGAAGACGGAAAGAATAGGACAGGAGGAAGAGGAGGGGGAAGGGGAAGAAGAGGAAGAAGAGTTAAAGGAGGAAGAGGAAGAAGAGGCAGAGGAACAAGAGAAGGAGGAAGAAGAAGTGGAAGAAGAGGAGGAGGAATAAGAGAAAAGGAAATAAAGAGGAAGGATATGGATACAATAGGACAGGAGGAAGAGAAGGAGGAAACGGAGCAGGAGGAGGTATGAGAAAGGGGAGCAGAAAAAGGGCGAACATATCGATAAGGAAAGCAACGTAGAAAAATGGGAGTAAGAGGAATCATTACTATAACTAAAACTGCTATCATCAATAGTATTATTTTGAGTATTTAGGCCTACGGCATCCATTAGAGAGTAATATCATTAGATAGTGATATCTTGAGATAGTGATATCATTAGATAGTAATATCATTACAGAGTAATATCATTGAAGAATAATATAATTAGAGAGCATTATGATTAGAGAGTATAATCATGAGATAGTAATATCCTTAGAAAGTGATATCATAGAAGAGTAATTCCATTAGAGAGTAATGATTGTGAGTAGAGAGTATTATCGTTAGGTAGCAATATCATGAGATAGTAATATCCTTAGAAAGTGATATCATTGGAGAGTAATACCATTAGAGAGTAATAGGCCTATGAATAGAGAGTATTATCGTTAGATAGCAATATCATTAGATAGTAATATCATTAGATAGTAATATAATCTATACATATAATATCCATATAGTGTCCGTCTGTCGGGGGACGCTACGTCACAAACTGGTTCTGTTCTATTGTGAAACGTAAACCGTTGTCTTGACGACGGCGGTCTTGACGATGGCGATAACCAACGATACAGTCATATAGGCCTATAATATGACGTCATAACATGACGGGCAAATACACTAGTTAGATAATAATATCCATTACTCGATACTAATATAATTCGAGAACAGTATTTTTCTATTATAATCAGCTTCATGATCGTCATAGTAGTCAAAAACATTATCATTGTTATTCTGATAGCATGTAGAAATCATGACTGTCAAGATAAGGTCTGGAACTAAGAACAACAAAGGTGGGATGGGTGGTGGTGGTGGTGTTGGCGATTGTGGTGTTATGGTGATGCTGGTGTTGGTGTTGTGGTGTCTGTGGTGGGAGAAGTGCTGGCGTTGTTGATAATGGTGGTATTGACGTTCATGGCGGTGGTAGCGGTGGCGGTGGTGGCGGCGGCGGTAAAGTGGCCGGCTAATTTATGGTCTATGAATTGTCAGCGTTTTTGTTCTTCTTTTCTCGAAGCGCATTCGAAGATTTATTGTGGCGCAGACGACTTCCTGTCGACCCATATTATCGTCCAATCGTCATTTCGATCTTCTTTGTCTTCTTTCGTTTTCGACTGTTTTTGTATTTTCCCCAACGGTCGGACAGCGATTATTTCGTTTTCATCCCAACCCTGCCTTCTCCTTTCCTTCTCAACCCCGCCTTCTCCCTTCCTTCTCAACCCTGCCTTCTCCCTTCTTCTCAACCATACCTTTTCCTTTCCGTCTCAACCCTGCCTCATCCCTTCCTTCTCAACCCTGCCTTCTCCCATCCTTCTCAACCCTGCCTTTTCCCTTTCTTCTCCGCCCTGCCTTGTCCCATTCTTCTCAACCCTGCCTATGTCCTTCCTTCTCAACCCTGCCTCATCCCTTCCTTCTCAACCCTGCCTTTTCCCTTCCTTCTCAACCCTGCCTTTTCCCTTCCTTCACAACCCTGCCTATTTCCCTTCCTTCTCAACCCTGCCTTCTCCCTTCTTCTCAACCATACCTTTTCCTTTCCGTCTCAACCCTGCCTCATCCCTTCCTTCTCAACCCTGCCTTCTCCCATCCTTCTCAACCCTGCCTTTTCCCTTTCTTCTCCGCCCTGCCTTGTCCCATCCTTCTCAACCCTGCCTATGTCCTTCCTTCTCAACCCTGCCTCATCCCTTCCTTCTCAACCCTGCCTTTTCCCTTCCTTCTCAACCCTGCCTTTTCCCTTCCTTCTCAACCCTGCCTATTTCCCTTCCTTCTCAACCCTGCCTTCTCCCTTCTTCTCAACCATACCTTTTCCTTTCCGTCTCAACCCTGCCTCATCCCTTCCTTCTCAACCCTGCCTTCTCCCATCCTTCTCAACCCTGCCTTCTCCCATCCTTCTCAACCCTGCCTATGTCCTTTCTCCTCAACCCTGCCTTCTCCCATCCATCTCAGCCCTGCCTCATCCCTTCCTTCTCAACCCTGCCTTCTCCCATCCATCTCAACCCTGCCTCATCCCTTCCTTCTCAACCCTGCCTTCTCCCATCCATCTCAACCCTGCCTCATCCCTTCCTTCTCAACCCTGCCTTTTCCCTTCCTTCTCAACCCTGCCTATTTCCCTTCCTTCTCAACCCTGCCACTCCCTTCCTTCCTCCGTATCCTACTAAATTTCTCAGGCTGCCTGTCTGTTGTCTGTCTTCTGGCTTCCTTCTCCTATCTCTTCTTCCCTGTCTGCGTGTCTTCTCCTTTCCTCAATTTCTGCCTCTCTGTCTCCTTGTCTTCCTGCTTGGCGCTCCCTTTTCCTTCCTCTATCCATGCATGTCTGCCGGATTGTCCTTCTGCCTGGCTGCCTGTGTCTTCCTCGCTCTATGTCTGCCTATCTGCGTTGCTTCTTCCCTCTTTCTCTACCAAACCGCCCCACTCTCCCTACCTCTCTAACCTGTCCAGTTGACCCTGAAGCCCCCTCCCCCATCCGTCGTAGACGATCCTCGTTTTTAGCCACCGATCAGCTGCAGCGGTGGCTTCTTCTCTGTGTTAGTCATGGACAATGGTCAAGCGGTCGTTGGTCAAGCGGTCGTTGGTCAAGCGTCCAGCGAGACGAATAAGTCTAAGTTATGGCGTTTGCTTCATCGAACATTGATCCAGACGCAGGCATACAAAAGGAAGAACGTAGACGGAAAGAAGGAAAGAAAGAAAGAAGAATGGAAGGAAAATAGAAACACAGAAACAGGCGAAGAGAAGAAACACAAGGAAGGTTAAAGTGGAACAAAGCAGACAATTCTTGGCGACGAGTCTTCTCTAGAAATGCATTTCTTTTCTCATAATTATAGACTGACTGACTGACTAACCGACCGATTGACTGGTTGACCGACTGACCGACGACAAACTGACTGACTGACTAACTAACTGACTAACTGATCGACTGACCGAATGACCTACTGACAGAATGACAGCCTGACTGAATGACTGATTGACTGACTAAATGAATGACTGACTGACTGACTAAATGACTGACTGACTGACTGACTGACTAACTAACTGACTAACTGACGACTGATCGACTGACAGAATGACAGACTGACTAAATGACTGACTGACTGACTGACTAAATGACTGACTGACTAAATGACTGACTGACTGGCTGACTAAATGACTGACTGACTGACTGACTGACTGACTGACTAAATGACTGACTGACTGACTGACTAAATGACTGACCGACTGACCGACTGACTGACTGACTGACTGATTGACCGACTGACCGACTGACCGACTGACTGACTGACTGACTGACTGATTGACCGACTGACTGACTGGCCGATTGAGCTACTGACCGAATAATCGACTGACTGACTTACCTCTGTTCCTTGAAGTGCCTCTTGATGACTGTTTCGTTGATTTCCTTGAGGCTTCGGAGATTCTGCGGTTCAGCCGAAATTCCGCATGCCCTCTGCTTTCGAGGCGCCGTCCTTATGTCTGGACTTCGAGGGACTTGGACGACGCTCTTGTATTTGTCCAGCTGACTCCGAAGTTCCACGAGCTCCTCCTCCTTCTCGGCGAGCTCCTGTCGCTGGTGCTCTATCAGTTCTTCCTGGGTCTTTACCACCTGACGCAGGCTTTCGAGCTCGGCCATCACGTGACTGCAAGGCTAAACAGGCGACTGCCAAGTCTCTACCGATGTCGCTCCAAGTTCTTTAGGCTTCCATCCTTGTTGATCGTTCATTCTGATCAGAAAGGAAGAATTTCATTTAATGATATCAGTCGTAGAAAGGTCTATATCGTATCTCATTTATATATGGTGTTGTATTGTACAGTATTGCATTGTATCATATTGCATTGTATTGTATTTCATTGTATTGTATTTATTGTATTGTATTGTATTCCATAGTATTGTATTAAATATATCGCATTGTATTGCATTGTACTGTCTGGTGTTGAATTAAATTGTACTGCATTCTGTCGTATTGTATCATATTGTATTATATTGTATTGCATCGTATTGTACTTTTCATTGTGTAGTATGGTATTGTATTAAAAAAACAATGACGTTCCCATGTCCCTCTTCCGCCCTCTTCCGCTCTTCCGTCACCTCATCACTAAAATTTGCAAGTCGCTCCATATAGCCTTGGTATTAAATAATTAAGAGGCATAGGCTTATATGTTTTAAAGTATTGTGAGACCTGGTGTAATTTTTTTAAACAAGGGGCCTCAAGCTTAATATAGCTTAGGGCTTCACGAAGTCTAAAACCGGCACTGACTTCATTGTAAAATCATTTTAAATTTATGGATCATATTTGTTCAATTCCAAAAAAAAATCGTTCGGCTGTAGGAGCATTCGTGGTTCACCATTTGTTTGACTGGAAAACTATAGACCTTGGGGAGGAAAACTTCGAGAGCTACGACCTAGTTTTTCACCTCGGCGTCAGTAAATTTCCCTTGTGTGTACACTTCTGGCTGTGCCAATGCAAAGCGCTCATAATCGCTTTGGATCCTCTTTGAATGCCACTGGAAGATGCTAGCGACATCTCTATCGCTTCGCCCATTTCTCAGTAAATGACCCGTGAGATTAATGCAACGCGGCATAAACTGCGAATTGCATTCCACTGCAGCGCTTGCCATTTCTCAATGCAGTCTGAGCTGCGACTGAGGAAATAAATTCCCTAGACATAAGTGTATATATCAAAGGGCTTCATGCGTCATATGACGTCATTGTGACGCAGAAGAGCTTTCAAAACGGATAATCACACCAAAGCATAACTGCGTAGTTGTAATCAGGGGCGTCTACACCATAGAAACCTTGGAGCAAATGCTCCATCCAAGAAATAGGGGGGAGATCTGTCAGTGTGTGTGCCACCATTTTAGGGGGGAGGAACGGGGAGGGGGAAGAAGAGGGGGAAAGGGACGTTGCTCCAATGACTTGGGGGGGGGCTAGACGCCCCTGGTTGTAATAACAAAATCAAAGGATTCGAGTGATAAAATCTTCCTCGATTGAAGTGTAGGCTAACGATTCTGAAGAGTTCGTGATTGTTCTGTTCCAAGCTAAGTCAACATTCCCCAGGTCAAATTTAAAATTCAAATTTATGTTCAAAACCGTTTGCTCATACCAATTGTAAACGCACGCTACAATATGAACAGATATCAGAGGGTGATCCCATAAGGACCAATAATGTTCCGTTAATAGGGAGCTTCCATGTAGTTTGCTAAAAGGCAATAACATCAATGTAATAATGTCAGTCATCATCAGGTACATCCAAACATTAAATTACGGTACAACTTAGTAAACTGGTTCTAGTGCAAACACTATGTAGTGAAGTAAATACTACTTGTGGTGCAATTTGAGATCACAATTAAGATAGACCTAACCTACCAGAAATAATACAAATAACGGCGGTGGAAGGCGACACATTTAAGGTTTTTACAATTAATTATTACATGTTTAAGTAATTAGTAACTTCTACAGCACCAGTCTCTAATACACAAGTCATTAAGCGATTACCACCAGAGCCAACGGGTAAATGAGAACAACCTCCACAGAAGATAAGTCCCGCTGAGACAGAGAGACTGCCTACTACTGTGTCAGCACACATGACATTGTGAAGGCTAACGATTCGATGAAATGGTAAATGTTGTCAAAGGCTACCACGTGGTTGACGCGGTCCTATTTCCAGACGGAAGTCATTATAATTCGTCAGAATATCGCAGGTCTTCACTGTCTCCGATTTATACAACGCCAGACAGAACCCAATCGATTGCAGAAGGCGCTCACAAATCTTTCACTCCTTCGCCTGAATGCTCTTCGATATATCGATCCTTATAGTCGCACATACATTTCAGCTTACATTTTGTGTAGTTAGGCCTAACAATGCAAGTGTGTGTATATATTTTGGGTGTAATATTATGTACTATGACTTGGTAGCCAATTGGTGAGAGTGCCTGCCCTGTAACATAGAGCACGTGGGTTTGAGCCTCCCTGGAAAGACGTTCCGCATATTTACTCACCGGTATCGTGCTGCTTAGGCTAACAAATGAAGGAAATCATAGAAATAATATTAAAATAGGCCTAATAAGAAAACAGTTCCACCATTCGTCTATGTATATAATACGATATATGATCTAACGCATAGTCTAATGTGTGGTGCTCAATAGTGTGGTGGTTTGCATGCTGGACTGTCAATCAAGGGGTCTGGGGTTCAAATCTCCCAGGGCAGAAATTTGGTTCGAGCTTTCTGCTCCATCTGCACCCCTAGTCAGCTCAGCTATAATGAGTACACTGACTGCTCGCTGTCAGTGGGAAGATTAACGGCGAGGGAGAGGACTGGTCATCCGCCCTTATATGCCGAGGCTAAGAAAATGAAGTCGCTAACACTTCATACCCATGGCTGCCTCATGGCTAGCTCAAGTGACTGGTCTTCATCTTCTGATCTATTGTAATCTATATCTAAACATCTCCAGTCTCCAACAAAAGGAAGCCATGCTATAGAACTCCAGAAACACGGAACAAACAGATTCCACCGCGTAGTTCTTAGGTTCTGCGAAAACTTATCTAAGAGTAAAAGTCAGAAGATAGTCCATGGGGAGCCTGGCCAGATGGGGAATAAACAGTAACAGCTCGAGATGAAGCTCGTTAGATAATGGCTACCGTTTAGATAGACTAGATTCGTTGAGGATGATGTAATCGTTTGTGTGATGTTGCACAAGTACACTAGTACTTTATCGGAAGGTTGTTTACTTTCGGGAGACATTCGTCACGATTCGCGTTCAAAAGACAATAAAAGCTACAACATTAAACTGTTCCGATAGAACAAAACTTTACGAACTACACCCCATAGATTGCCCAAGAACTGTTTCCAATATCATGTATAAGTAAATATCTGATAGGCCTACTATGTACATACGGTTATCAGATTTAGATAAGAGCTCGCATCTGAGGCTTATTCTTATCGCATCCCATGCGCTTTACTCGTTTGACATATTCGAAACGCGAGGACGCGATAAATCCTGGTCTCGTGAGGAACGTCAATAGTTGGAATATTCCAGACGCAGGACCAATCAATCAGGTCGTTGCTCTTTGACAGTCTAGCCTTTCAAAGGTCGGTCCACTTGATAGCGTCCATTAACTCCCCTATTATACAGTCTATCAAGGTACAGGTTACACGCGTAGTGACACGGAAAAGAAGCCGCCATATTTGCTATTAATCAATGTCTGGAAAAATTGAACGTCAGCAAAAGAGTCGCTGTAAGAACAAAATTGCGACCGGAAGTGTTTTACAGAGGACGCCAGCTGGTGGTAGAAAGAGTGTCAGTGAGTGCAACTACGGAAGAGGGAACTACAGGCATAAAAGAAGAGATCCAGACTGACACAGACTAACTGGAAGACACAGTGGTAGGCCAGTCAGTCAGTCAGTCAGTCATTCTGTCTGTCCGCCTGTCTGTCTGTCTATCTTTTAATCTTTATATCTGTATGTATGTATGTATGTATGTATGTATGTATGTATTAGGGTGGTGCTCAAAAACGTTATTTTGTGGAAATGGATGGGACAGCCCCTAGTTATGTTCCTTTTGATATACTAAGCTAGTGTGCAAAATATTATAAAAATATTCCATCATTTAGGGGTGCCACATGAGATGACAAGTTTTCCAAATTTTAGACAAGGAATGTAAGCACAATTGTGATCGATATAATCGATATTCTTTTGTATTTTGTGAAACCGAAAGTAAATTTCAAATTTCTAGGTTTAAGGCACAATACTTAAAGAGTATTTTTGAGCATAATTGAACTCTGTCAGTTTCATTCAAGAACAAAATATTTATTAGTCCATTTTTGTGACCGTTAACTTCTTGGGGTCCGGATACTTTTTCCAATGTTCGGACACCACATGGAGCAAAGCCTGCTTTTGACCTTCATCCTTGGTCAGTATTTGATTGTATTCTTGGATCAGTGCCAATCCCCTTTCTGCTCTATCATTCACCACACTCAACCTTTCTGATGACGCTCCAAATAAATAATTTAAATAATAATAACACGGACAATTTCTATAGCGCCGTAACCTGACCATTTCGCTACAAGATGCTGTCCTGTTTCCACGAAGTTGGATCTTTCTCCAGCCAATCAATGGGTATGCACAGTATTCATCGTGTTTGAAGTCACAAAATCTCAAGAGTACATTCATTCATTCATTCATTCATTCATAACGGGCATTTATATAGCGCCTCTTCAAGGAGTACTACTCAGAGGTGCTCCCGACTACATGAAGCTGTGTGTACAGTAATTTGTGGACATTTGGATGGAATGCCAACACCAACTTTGGTTCTCATTGTTTGCACCAACAAGGCCTTGGAAGCAGCATCAATGCAGTCATCGAAAAAGCAGAAATCGATCAAATCCTCACTGAGGTAACAAGCATGACGGAAAGTGCCTTTAGAGTAGAGTGTGAAGCTGTGAACCATGATCTGAGATAATCAAAGCAGATGAACAGGTTAAGGGAACGTAGCAAATTTATTTTCCAGAAGGTAATTCGCAATTGAGATCGCAAAAGGAATACTTTGTGAGAATAGATGGCCTTGGCCATCCATCTGGCCCTATGCATCAATCAATCAATCATTTATATAGAGCCCCTCCAAGGAAGCTACTCGGAGGCGCTCCTTGCCCAACCCCGACGAAAGAGAACAGTCTTTAGAGCAGAGAAGAAAGCGGTGAATGAGTTACGAGGAAGAGACCGCAGCTCAGGAGGAAGCCCATTCCAAATTGTGGGTCCAACCACTGAGAAAGCGCGCTGCTGCATAGTAGCGGTGTGTGCACAAGGGACAGAGAGATCACCACGGGTTGCAGAGCGAAGAGAGCGGTGACATGACACCAGAGGCTGTAATATGCAACCCTCGAGGTGGGACATGACCTATGTAGATCAGTGCAAGTTCCAAGAGCTCTAGATAATCATCACGAGGCTGACTGTCTTTCTGCAAACATTCCACTTCAAATTCAACAGCGTCTTCCATCATTTCGTTGTTATTATTAAACTGCAATTTCATCATCTGACAAACCATCAGCAAGCATGTCATGGACGATCAAAGACAATGCATTCTGATATCGTTTAAGCAAAGGTATTTCAGGTCCAGGAAACGGTCCAGCCAGAGGGTTGAAAACATCTTTTAAGACAACTTTTAAAATGTGATTAATTTGAAATGGATTATGAATAATGTGGGATAGTGTGAGTAAGTAAGTAAATAAATAATTAAACTTTAGAAAAGCCTTAAATGTACAGACTACAAAAGTTCAGAAAATTGTTAAAAAATTGCAAATATTTATTGACTCCTCAGCTCCAGTTGGTTCTAATTTATATACCATAATTTTTTATTTATAAACAAATCATCAGAGAATATGGTATCCAACAATCTATGGTGCATCACACTCATCACATAATTACAGTAATCAAATAATAGGTTCTAGAAGTGATGAACTTTCATCCAGCTCCTGAAAAACTAAGAAAGTTGATTTTTACGGCTTCAATGATGCATGGTGTCGTATGCAAAACTTGAGTTGTCATGTGGCACGCCTAAATAATGGAATATTTTAAAAAGATTTTGCACATGAGTTTCTACTACCAATACGAACAGAACTAGGGGGTGTCCCGGGCATTATTTAAAAAAAACTTTTTTCACTACCACCCTAGTATGTATGTATGTATGTATGTATGTATGTATGTATGTATGTATGTATGTATGTATGTATGTATGTATGTATGTATGTATGTATGTATGTATGTATGCATGTATGTATGTATCTGCGCATGTGTGTATGCATGTACGTAGGTATAGACCTACATGCTTGAATGTATATGAATGTGTGCATGAGTTACTCTTGCTCTCTGTGCTTGTCTGTTCACACTGACTGACTGACTAACTGACTGACTGACTGACTGACTGACTGACTGACTGACTGACTGACCGACTGACCGACCGACCGACCGACCGACCGACCGACCGACCGACCGACCGACCGACCGACCGACCGACCGACCGACCGACCGACCGACCGACCGACCGACCGACCGACTGACCGACTGACTGATTGACTGACCGACTGACCGACACCCTATAGAATAAATATAGAGCAGGCTACAGAGGTCAAGACGGGAATGTGATATGTGTAGGTTTAAGCATGTCTCAAATCCGCCTATTGCTTTGTCACACATAGGCCTATGTTGCATATGCAAATTAGATTAATTGACTATAGGTATCGTCGAAGGACACAGAATGGACTTTGGAATGTATTAATGACCCACATCTGATACAAGAGAACTAGCTGCTGAGGCAAGACATCCCATGAGGCAACGACAGCGGAAAGGGTTTCGGGCAAAGGCGGAACTAAATGCCGAAGGGGTGAACGCCAATGAAAGAAATACCTAGCGGTATCAAACTTCCGACCTATAGTCTTATCGAAATTTTTCCTGTCTGAGAGTAGTCTTAAGAAACTTAGTCTCTCACTTATCGCATTTTCGATCTGTGTATTTCACGTGCATGTATTTTTAGGACACTTAACACGGTGCCTTTGAGGACCACTTGGAGGTGTCTTATTACACATTCGATCAATCAGCTGAGATGACGTAATCCACATAAGCAGAAGCAATACCACACACTGGCAAACCTTCGTGAAAATCTGCAACTCACCCGTCAGCCTGAGGATTTGTCTGCATTGTAGATAACAAAACTATCACCTGATAGAATAATTCCTTATTATGCTATCAGTTCATATATTAATCAATCGTTCTATTCGAACTTTAGTTTTTAGTTTTCCACTCGAGACTATCGAGTCTCACATTTTCAAGAATTCCTACCGTAACTCATCTGATTCGCTGCCTTCCAATTCTTCTCTTGATCTGGACCCTCTGGACCTCTGGCAGGGGACTTGGATATCCTTTTGATTACTCTCAGAAAAACCCCTCTTAGTCGACGCAGCGCTCGGGAATAAGCTGGTGCCCTGCGCTTAGCTTTCAATTCTAAACACCATCCACTATAGCCCTGTCTGATTGTCTGCCTGCCTGGCCATTTGGATCTTGACCTGGAACCGATTTCGATCTATTTGTCCATAGGTTTTGTTTGCACTGAGCTCCTGTAAATAAGCAACACGTTCAGCAAGACTCAATTGCATTGGTCAGGTGGAAGAATATCAGACGACCACATCCCACAGAATGCACTGTATGCAATGCGAGGTTCAACGGAAAGAGAAACAAAGGAGGACGAGAACTGTGCTGGATGGACAATACAAATGATGCCATAAAAACTCTTGTACTAACACTGAGAGGACCACTGGACTTGACAAATGACCGCGAAAATCGAAATCATTTATTTGCACCCATCGCCGCCAAATGACGATGAGTTCATTTTTTGCCAAGCATACTCGACCGGGGGCGTTCTCTTCATCAGTCACTTCTCAATTAATTGTATCTTCCTATTATGATATTCATCAATCATACCGTTTTTTGTCGTATCATTATCACATGCACATTTTACAGGCATCTGAAACTGTTCTTTATAGCCGGAGTTGGGCTGGTAAGTCTCTGAGTAGATATCTTTGAGGGGCGCTATATAATAGGGTGGAGTGAGAAAAAAAATTATTTCCTTTTTATAAGCTAGACTATTAAAAACGTGCCAAATGTCCATAGTAACAATCCTGCCAAATGATATTATTTTCTGACAACTGCTTGATCGCCCTTCGCCCAATTGAAATAATTGGCATTGTAACCATTTAAGTGGGCGTTTAAATGAAGCATTTCGACGATGCCAAAGGTAGGTTTGATTTACATATGTGACACAGTTTAACAGAACCATCCAATATCATAATAAAAGACCAGAGAGGACCAAGAAAGATGATAATCGGCGGTATAGATCAAGAGGAGACGTCAAAATTAAAGAGGAAATCCGAGCGAGAAGAAGCCAATCTCAAACGAATGAAGAAGCATAAGGCTGGAGAGAAAAAAGTCAAGCCAATTCTGCCGAAGACGACACGGACTCGTCGGACACTGACAGTGACAGTGCCACTGTCGATGATATTGAGTACATTCCAGAATCAGTTAAAACTAAGCCAAAGCAGAATCGCCAATGTCAAAGAATGACAATGTCGCTACCTTCACTCGCTAAAGCTTGCGATCGGACCGGAGTCTCGGATAGATCGGCTGCTGTATTAGCAACATCAGTTCTGCATGATCTTGGTCTCGTGTCGCCGATCGACCGATCTAAAGTAATCGATCGAAGCAAGATCCACCGAGAACGCAGCAAAACTCGTAAGGAACTTCAGCAGAATGATTATCAGTTCGACCACACTCACACTGGCATGGAGGGAGTATTCTTTGATGGCCGCAAGGATCAAACTTTGACACAAGTTCTCGGCGACGACAACAAGTACCACAAAAAACCCTCACGAAGAACACATAAGCATCATCGCAGAGCCGGGTTCTTCATACTTCAGCCACACGACTGCGCCATCAGGCTCCAGCAAAGACATAGCTGAGTCATTTGTCGCTAGTTTGAAAGAGCGGAATGCGAAGACAGAGAACATTAAAGTTGTAGGGTGTGACGGCACAAATGTGAACACGGGACACATAGCGGGCGTTATTCGGCGACTGGAAGAAACCTTCCAGCATCCTCTGCAGTGGCTGGTATGTCTGCTCCATGCCAATGAGCTGCCCCTGCGCCATCTATTTCAGGCACTCGACGGCGAGGCTACAGGCCCGCGCGGATTCTCTGGACCTATCGGAAAGAGGCTAGTGACGTGCAACTGTCCAGTGTCGACCCGAAGGAGTTGAGCACAGATCAGCGCTATCTATTGGAAATGTGCAATAGTATCAGCAAAGGTGAATGTAGCATCGATCTGGCAATGCGAAACCCTGGTTGCCTGAATCACTCACGATGGCTAACGACAGCCAATAGAATCCTCCGATTATATGTCAGCGACATGGAACCGTCACAGAATCTGAAAACGGTGGTGACGTTCATCATTCGCGTATATGCTCCAACGTGGTTCGCCATAAAAGCCCAGTCGTCATGCAAAGATGGAGCTAGGCACCTTCACCAGATCCTCGTCAAGTCACGATACCTCAGCCCTAAGCACAAGAAGATCGTCGACCCCGTCATTCATCGCAACGCATACTTCGCTCACCCGGAGAATCTCCTCTTAGCCATGATGACGGACCATCGACCACACATACTTGAGCTGGGCCTGCGACGAGTGATGAAGGCCAGAGCTGAAGCAGATCCCAATGGACAAATACGGAGGTTCAAGGTTCCCGCAAAACTCAACTTCAACGCTGTGGAATACTTCGACATGATCGACTGGGCAGTCTGCCCTATCTCGGAGCCTCCCGTAATCAAGGCAATGACAGACACTGAGCTAAGGGATCTCATCACGACGGAGGTGACTCCAACAGTCACCTTCCCAAAATTCCCCAGCCACACGCAAGCTGTGGAAAGACACGTGAAGCTGGTGACCGAGGCGGCGATAGCTGTTTGTGGACAGAAATCGCGATATGGCTTCATCCGTGCACGCGTCGCTTCTCGACAGCTAATGCCCACGTTCGAGTCAAAACGTGACTTCTCTCACTTCACCTTGTAACTGTTTGTGACTTTGAAATCAAAGATACTGTAATAATCAAGGCATCTGATTGCATTAAGATGACTATTGACTAGTTGACTACCTTACCTAGACTGTGGAGCAGTGTGGACTCTAGTGTAGACTAGAGTGTCGACTGTAGACTAGAGTGTAGACACTAATCTACCTATATCGTGGAAAGACCGAGCAACTGTCCAGTGTCCACTGTATATCGTTCTGATGTCGCTTAGTATTGCAAAATAAAAAGTTGCGAAGGGCGATCAAAACATTAATCAAAATTCTTGTAATTTTTACACAGTGTTCTATTGATCTATTGGCACCTTTTGACATATGTAGCTAATTGAAATTCAGAAAAAAATTTTATTTTGCCATTTTCACTCCACCCTACTATATAAGTCCTCTGAATGAATGAATGAATGAATGAATGAATGAATGAATGAATGAATGAATGAAAATAACTCTCTCGATCACTAATTCTCTCGACCATCTATCGACCAGTTAAACTCTTCGCCTCTAACCCATTCGATCTTCTGTTTTTTCTCGACAAATTTTTTCCCATTTTTCTCCATGACATGATCCCGAACTCACGTTCATCAGTCATTATTATATCAGCGAATGATTTACACGTCCAATTGAACTCTTCTCCATTACTCCGCTAGTCCTGCGTAGACCAGAGTTAGTACTAGCACTTACATCACACGATTTCCAGCTCAACACTTAGCCTAATTCAGACATGTTTAATACCACAACATCAAACACTGTATTCGATTAGGTTACGCTGATAATTCTCTGCCTCTGATCGCTGATGAATAGCTTTATAAGTGGCTACGTTTAAATTATCTTGCAACCGATATTCGCAGACTTAGTACGAATCGGTTAAGATAGAGCGGAATTATATCGGGAAGGGAACAGATGCTGCGGAAAAACACAAAAGTTGGCTAACACCTACAAACTCTGTTACGTAGGTATCAAGACTGTACAATATAATTATACAGCTGCATTGATATTGTCCTTCCAAAGTTCAGAAATGCACGCACGACCATACGACAGAACATCGTTGGGGCTGAACAATTGTCAGTGAAGGACTTGCTGAAGCTCCCTACACAGAAATTAGCGGGGGCTCGAACCCGTACTCTCCCAGCTGCAGGTTGAGCGCTCTAACCAGTCGGCTAGGAAACCAAGCAACAGGAAACAGTAAACCATCAGTGAATGACATTTACGATTCTATCATTTAACGGCACAGTCATTTCATGACACTATAAATCTTCATTACTCTTTCATGGCACACGTTCTTTGTTTATACAATGCAAATGAACTGCACTTTGATAATGACACCCTTTCAAAGTGCAGAAGTGAAAATTGACGCCGGAAAATCCATAATGGAAGAGGCAAAGTTTCAGTTTAGAGCGAAAGACAGTCTTGGTGGGAGGGTTGCGAACATGAGGGTGTAAATAAAAAGGAACCAGCAACTGTGGATGAACACTTTTCGGAGACGTGTACCAGAACATCTTTCTTCCCAGTAGATGTTTGTTGAAGAGAGCGTCGGCCTTCAACAGAGCTGCAAGGTGTAACCAATGGAAGATAATTAGGATGGAAGATTATTTACTTTAAACGTGAGGAGTGCCAACTTGAGGTGGATGCCCTAACATACGTGCACAAGTATGTCCGCCGTCTGTGAGTTTGTTTATTTGTCCGTCTGTCTGCCGGTCTGCACCTGTTTGTCTCTGTCTGTCTGTCTGTCTGTCTGTCTGTCTGTCTGTCTACCACTCAGTCTGTCTCTCTCTCTGTTTGTCTGCCTGTCTCTGTCTGTCTGCCAGTCCGTGTTTCCGTCTCTCTGCCTGTCTGCCAGTCCGTGTGTCCGTCTCTCTGTCTGTCAGTCTCTGTCTCTGTCTGTCTGTCTGTTTCTCCCTCTTTTCCATTAACTTAGTAGCTTCGTCTTGCTAGAGTGCTGTTAATTACGCCAAATTAGATTTTACTCTAGTGCCAGCAAAACATATTGACATAGATTTAAGGAAGCAGAGACGCTGGGCGTAGATCTCTCGGACAAAATGTAGGCGGATGTTTAGGATGCATCTTTCAGATACCATGTATAAGTTTAGTGGGATACGGTAGCCGAGTGGTTAAAGCGTTCGCCTTGCAACGCGGATGGTACAGGTTCGAGCCTCCGCTGAGAAGGTTACTATGTGGGGACTTTGAGCAAGTCCCTCACTCGTTATTCCTCAGTTTGATTATTAGATAGTGGCGCTCAATAAATGCACAGTAACTACAAATAATAGGCCTATAATTAATATTGATAATAATAATAATGATAATAATAATAATAATAATAATAATAATAATAATAATAATAATAATAATAATAATAATAATAATAATAATAATAATAATAATAATAATAATAATAATAAGAAGAAGAAGAACAATGACAACAACAATAATAATAATAATAAAAATAAAAGTTTGGAACAGATTACATAACATCAGTTGTATACCCGTCCAGCAAGAGATTTATTTTACGTGTCTATAGAAGTTTCTAAAAGCGTCGAAATCATAGAATCAAAACAGAGCTATTCACCTGAATTGTATGTATATAGTAAGTGTGTGTATGTAGTAATTGGGTGTATGTAGTAATTGGGTTATGTTGTAATTGGGTGTATGTTGTAATTGGGTGTATGTAGTAATTGGGTGTATGTAGTAATTGGGTGTATGTAGTAAGTGTGTGTATGTAGTAATTGTGTGTATTTAGTAATTGGGTGTATGTAGTAATTGGGTGTATGTAGTAATTTGGTGTATGTAGTAATTGGGTGTATGTAGTAATTTGGTGTATGTAGTAATTGGGTGTATGTAGTAATTGGGTGTATGTAGTAATTGGGTGTATGTAGTAATTGGGTGCATGTAGTAATTGGGTGTATGTAGTAATTGGGTGCATGTAGTAATTGGGTGTATGTAGTAATTGGGTGCATGTAGTAATTGGGTGTATGTAGTAATTGGGTGCATGTAGTAATTGGGTGTATGTAGTAATTGGGTGTCTGTAGTAATTGAGCAGAAACGAAGGGAGAGGGTCAAACGTGGCAGCAGTTTCCTGTGTTTAAAGACGTCATATAAGCTTATCAGTCAGGTCTAAACTTAAGACTCGTCGCTTTCAACTTCCATACCCACCGTATACCCTGGCTTCTGGTTTCTCTGATCTCTTAGATGTTGACCTGGCTTTTTCCAGCCGACTATGATTTTTATTGCAATTTAATTCGAAACGTTCGTTGACATTATGATAACGTCGTTATGGAAGTCATTAGACTACGTTAGATTAGAATTTGGTTGCCAGACCCGATGACGTCAGCCATGGGCGCCCGCAGCATAGGTCAAGGGGGGTCGCGTGACCCCCCCTGGAAATCATGATGTGACTGCCAAGAGAATCACGAATACTGAAAACCTTACTCTCTGAGTTTGAAAGCAAGTGCTGGCTGTTGACGAGAAACCCCAGAGTTGATGCACTATAGAATTAATAGAAATAATACAATAGGCCTAATGGAATCTACCTAGAGCCGGTCAATGCCAGCCCTGACCTTAGGGTCAGCAAGCTAAGGCGACTACCCAGAGAATCATGGATACTGGAAACCGTATACTCTCTCGGTCTGAAGGTTAACAGGTGTTGGCTGTTGAAAGATAGCTTGGGTTTCTCTCTGCATGGTTCAAAGGCGGAGGATGGTGAAACGCGCAATATATCATCCTACAAGACTGAAGAGAGAGTGGTTGGACTTGGATGTAAAGATAAGACACAGGACAACTAATTATTACCTGTAATAATATCTATATATATATATATGTGTATATATATATATAGGCATATATCTATATATATATAATATTTATTTATGGGCTTTCAGATTGAGAGGGAAAGAGAGACTATAGATCAGTTCACTTCGACATTCCATCATTGTAGGCCCTATTCGAGAATACAGACGATTGTAGCTAAATTTTAAATTAATAAAATTGATAATATCTAGTGGACCGCCATTAAAGTAATTTAAACTTATCTGTCGTTTTCTGAGTCACCAGCTGGAAGATGTGATGGTAAGTACAACTACACTATTGAGAGACGAGATTGCATATTTAAATAATTCGCCTAAATCTGAGCATCAGAAAAATTGACAAGCAGAATTATAGATGGCCAATGACCATATTCCTTTAAATTTACTTTCTTCCACACAAAAAAACGCTTTGTCGCAGTTTTTACTTGTAATCGCAATCGTAATCTCGCGATTACTTCACTGCCCACAAAAGCTATAGGTCGCGGGAACCAGATTATTTACAGGCGATCAGTCAAACAAACTCTATAGGCAGAGGGTTAATGTGCAAAGGGTCAGGCAGACCTGGGAGGCAGTCAGACGGCTACGGTGGATGGAGTTTAGAATTGAAGCGGCAAGGAAGGCATATGGAAGAGGAGGAGGCAGGTTAAGATCTGTGAAAGAGCAGTGTTTTATGTTTTGAGTGAAAGCCATGTGGAGAGATGGAGTGTCTTGTAGGTGGGTGGGTGGGTGGGTGGGTGGGTGTGCGGTGTGCTTTTTATACATTCAGATGCGCGTATACCGAGGACATCGCAGCAAGTGGAAGTGAAAGATGTGCAAGGGGGCTTACACTTTTCGAGTGGTTGTAGAAAATGACAAAAATGACAAAAAATATAGTTAGGCCTATAGATTATTTCAGATTTAATGGAAAATTTTATCAATCTTAGGTCTGTATGCGGCTTACTTGGCTGAGTCTGGGTCACACATCTTTTAAAAACTTCCCGGGCCTCTGAGTATAATTACACTCTTCCAAAGTCCAAACTTCAGAAATGTGATTGTATTATTGGCCAAAATTTATTTAACTGAAATGTATGCTCTGCTGGATTCATGTCTTCTGTATTGCTAAAATTATTTTCTTTGGCAGTATGTAGTGCAGACCTCTGCGAAAGGTTTGGCCCTACATGAGGGGCACACCGAGTTACGTGTCTTTGAATGCTGAAAAGATATATACAGTGTATTATTCGCATTCGGTGATTGATTTGAATAAATCAATGACATATTTATATATTACACAACTAACTCTCTCGGCCATGGGCGGCGATTCCTGGCGTCGAGAAGGACAAGACCCCACCTTTAACAGTGGGGGGGGGGGGCACACCATACATCCGACCCCCAAATTTGGAAGAAACACCGAAAAGAAGGTCATCACATTTTTTTATTTTTTGACCTCTTTTTGAGCAGATCTGTTCAAAACTCTTTTTTCCCAGATCAGTTCAAAAGTGTCCCCCCACCCACCTGTCAAACAAGATCGCCGCCAGTGCTTCCGGTCGTGACTGACCTCCCCTGCAAAAAATCCTGCGGGCGCCCATGACGTCAGCCTTCCTATATTTTGATATTTTTACGGAAACAAAGTCTTTCCCAGTGAGTTGCGAACATGAAGAGGTAAAGAGAGTTCCAGGTGGAGGGACCGGCAACTGTGAATGAACGCCGGCCAAAGACATGACATGTACCAGAAACAGCATATTCTCCAGCAGAGAGAACCGTCCTTTAACACCGCTACATATAGCAATCACAGAAAACAAACAAGAAGAACGAAAATGAAGTCTTATATATAGCATCGGAAGAAACAATTTAGTGGTGTCTAAACCGACAGTAATTATATTAGTTGTAGCATCCTTTGCTGCTGCGATGTCACGGCTGCAAGGGCAGTTCAAGCAAACTTTACTTTAACCATTGTTTTGTTTCATATGACAACTCCATTGATTGATCGATCGATTGATTGATTGATTGATTGATTGATTGATTGATTAGTTGCTGTTTAACGACGCTGTGTCATAGCAAAGACGATTAGCCTCGCCCGCCTCCTTTATCCAGGCTTGGGACTGCGTGGCACCATTTGAGCACGGGAAGTTGCGGATTTATTCGGGGTTAGGATAGGATCCAGAGTTTAACGAGATCTTATGACTACAAAGGCTGTTGCGTCGGCAGAAATTATTTTGAATAGCTGTCACCGTTTGTACGGCACAATATGTAATGGATTAACCCACCAACTCTAGTGGTTAGTACATAGGCCTACAGTGTTTACCGACATCTTATAGCTACCAGGGCAGTTGACGTGATTCTCCTCCTTTTCCAGGCTTGGGACTGGCACTATTGACACTAAGGGCGATGGTGAGGTAACTCTAATTTGTTGAATGCAGTTAATATACGGAGTCGGGATCTCACTGGCCGAACATACGGTCGCAGCCAAATTTCTTCCGGAAAGAACGTGCATTTTTATTGGATTTTAAGCCGTTTGCTTTAATGTCTCGTCTCTTCCTTGGCATATATGTTTAGCGACAACTTCTGGCTGTCAGAGTCGTGGTTTTTTAACGACGCTGCTTGCCTCTTTCTCTGTCATATGTGTCTATCTACAGTACACGCCTTCATCTGTACCTTATACGCCGAGAAGTCCATTCAGGATTAATGGGCCCCAAGTAATTGAGGTAATTTACACGATTTCACATGAAGACGAATGGATATCAGCCGCAACTGCGATAGAGGCAAGAATGTTGCCAGCAAGTAACTAGGCAACCTGTTCCAGAATGATGGGCCGACCAAGGCGGAACATGTATACGCTGATGTGGACGTTGGTGGTGGACTTAACCGGGCTAATCTGTACTGTGTCATGCAAATAAATCTACGGTCCCCTTATCCAGATGCTACGGATATTAGTATCTTCTGTGATCAGCCATGCATATCGACCGTGATGGTTACACACGACCAGTTACATCTAGAAGACACAATTACACTGTCTTTAAAAAATAGGTCGAGAAACATGGGACACTAACTGCATCCATACCGCTAATAGCCTACACATCAATTGTCTAGAGTAGAGTCGCCTCAGTTTACAGCCTGACATCGTTGTGACATTTTAAGTTTACTTAACTAGACAATTATAATGGTCTTTCGGCTTGCTACAAGCGGTGTGCTTTGATACCAGACATGACGGCTAGCTCTATACAGATCCACACTAGTCAAAAGTAAACAGCCTGTATACCTACATCTGGACTCGGTGTTGTGACGTTGCACTTGCACATGCCTGCATTGAAACACCCTGTATATTCTGCACAGATGTTGGTAATAGATGATTTTACATTGGCAGACAGACAGACACACACAAAGACATATACAGAAAGACATGTCAATACACAGACACATAGACAGGTAGTGGCCACTGATTTATGCTTTGTACGTTACTATAACGGCGCTATAGAAATTTTCAGTCACATTAGACAGACAGGCAGCCAGACACACACAGACAGTGACAGACAGACAGACGGACATATAGACAAACAAATACCGTGATCATGCTACATATAGGTGCTCAATAGGAACATGTAAATAAGTGAAATAACCTTAGCGCTACATTTTAAGGTGTCGCAATTCTTTTGGTATGCGGTGTAGATATTTACATAAAAAATACGGTTGAAATGAAGGCATTGTATCGTTTTCTTTGTGAGACCACTGTGGTCATGAATCGCCAATCACGGCTATCAGCTGCAACCGACTGACATATGTTTATTCATGAGCGCCGCGCTGTTGCAGTTGACTTCCGTGGCATATATGTAGAGACAGAAAGAGAGACAGAGACAGAGAGACAGAGACAGAGAGTCGGAGAGAGAGACAGAGAGAGACAGGCAGAGAGAGACAGACAGAGAGAGAGTGCCAGAGGGCGCCTTTGTGACGCTCAAATCCACGACGAAAGCCTATAATGGAGGTCATTTACGACGAAGAGACATCGTTTGAATATGTGATTATATGCATCCGAAGGCCAGACGTACATGCATAAATAGGTAGACAGACAAACAGACAAACAGACAGACAGGCAGACAGGCAGGCAGATAAACAGTGAGGAGAGAGAGACAAATCAAAAGAGACAGAAACTGAGAGATATACAGACAGACAGAGGGTGGATGGACAGGGAGGGAAGGCCGGAAGGACTGAGGGACAGACAGACAGACAGACAGGCAGCCAGACAGACAGACAGCGAGGACGGAGACACAAATAAAAAGAGACAGAAATAGAGAGACATACAGACAGGCAGAGGGTGGATGGACAGAGAGGGAAGGACGGAAGGGACAGAAAGACAGACAGACAGATGGGCATACAGACAGACAGCGGAAAACAGAGAGAACAAGGGATAACAACTGAATACGCATTGTATAAAGACAGGTCAGATACTAAGGTCGAGTGGTAAGCAGCGAAAGAGGCCCTAAGAGGGACATATTCAGACAAACCTAATAAAACAAACGCAAGGACAGATGCAGACGCATGCAGACAGATAGACAGAAAGATAGACAGTCAGATATATATAGACATACAGGTAGACATACAGACAGACGAACAGGAAGACAAACAAAAGCACAGAGACATGAAAGAGATATAAAGAGAGACAAGTCGGCAAAGAGATAACATGCAGTACGAATTGGAGGGTTGTTGATCCGGGTTAGCGTCAGGCAGACCGACAGACAGATTGGACAGACAGACACAGGCAGACAGACAGATAGACAGCTTCGACAGACAGATACAGGCAGACAGACAGACAGGTTGGACAGACAGACACAGGCAGACAGACAGACAGGTTGGACAGACAGACACAGGCAGACAGACAGACAAGTTTGACAGACAGACACAGGCACACAAGCAGACAGACAGACAGGTTGGACAGAAGGATTGATGGAAGGTCAGATGGAAGGAATATGTGAAGAAGTGCAGAAGCCGAGTCTCGCGGTAGAGAGAGAGAGAGAGAGAGAGAGAGAGAGACAGACAGACAGACAGACAGACAGACAGACAGACAGACAGACACAGGCACACAGTCTGTCTGTCTGCCTGTATCTGTCTGTCGAAGCTGTCTGACAGACAGACAGACAAACAGACAGACAGACAGACAGACAGGCAGACAGACAGACAGACAGACAGACAGACTAGACAGAGACACAGAGACTGAGACAGAGACAGAGACAGAGAGACAGAGCTGCTGAACCGGAAATTGGACGCATGCGCTGGACCAGTCTGAGATTCTCAGACGATCTATTTGTGCATCTCTCTTTCAATCACCCTTCCATTTATCCGCTCGTCTGTCTATCCGTCCGTCAATCCACCCTCCCACCCACGACATCCATCAAGCAATCCGTCGGTCCGTATGTTCGTCTATCTATCCATCAATCCACCTTTCCATCTACCCACCCACATTATCCATCCATTCATCCAACAATGCCTCCATCCATCAATCTGTCTCTGTCACTGTCTATTTCTCTATCACTTTCAGTGACAGACAGACAGACAGACAGACAGACAGACAGACAGACAGACAGACAGACAGACTGTGTGGATGCAGCAGTGTGAAATCAGGAAGACGATAGACTACAGCGACGGTTACACCACTAAAACACCCTTGCCAGTCTCGCTGTTTGCATGAATGTGTGTGCATAGGCGTAGACTCGGGGGGGGAAGCCGGGGCACGTGCCCCCAATAATTGAGGAGGGGCAATGCCCTTCAAAATGGAGAGGAGAAGTTCTTCAACTATTAAAATATTATGTTTCAATATAGACAAATTTCTTCAGAAACAGAAAAACAGAGACACAGAATTGAAATACTTTCAGAAATTCATAATGAAAATAAAGATTTATTTTTATCTTCAATATCTTCAATATGAAAAAATTACATGTAAACAAAACGCACCCATTTTATACGCATTACGTAACAACGGAAGCCTCAGAGGCTCGCATTACGTAACTGATTGTCTCTGATTGTCCCTGATTGTCCCTGATTGTCCAGACCAGAGATGAAAGTTTTTGTCGGTTTTTGGTTTTAAAAAACACAAAAAAAGAAAACCACCAAATCTGTTTTTTGTTTTTTTTAAGTAAATTTCTTATTCTTGTAGAAGTTATTTTAATAACATTGATTAATAATCTTTAATTTTCGGAAATCGCGACTGAATTAAACTGAGTTGGAGCTGTTGTTTATGCCATTTTTCACGATTTTTATTATCTGAATTCCGAAAATCTTAAAAACAAATAACCAAAACAACAGAAACCATAAAAACAAAAACAAACAAAAAACTTTTCATCTTGAACGAACTTGGTTTTTTGCACCTCTGGTCCAGACCCCCCCCCCCAATATTTTGGACAAGTTTACGCCAGTTTGTGTGTGTATCGTTCTCTGTCAGCCTGGATCTGAGTGTGTCTCACTGTGTCAATCCTTTAACCTTTCCTAAGGGTAACACAACCGCCTATCTTTGCATTCTCACTGGACGAGGCTTCTACCCATCGGACTCGCACAGACCATTTATAGCTTCCGACGTCCCATAGATCGACACTAAACGAAGACATTTCGCCGATGAAGGCATCAAGAAGGACGTTTCGCATTCAGTCCTTATATGTGCTCATAGATTTCACCACAAAGACAGCAAAGAAGGGAAGCAAGTGAGGGAAGACAGAATCCTACCGCCTACTCAGCACTCATCGGGTCGTCCGTCAGTCCGTTCATCCATACGTCCATCCATCCATCTATCCATCCATGCATCCATCCATCTATCCATTTATCCATCCATCCATCCATCCATCCATCCATTCATCTATCCATCCATCCATCCATCCATGCATCCATCCATATATCCATCCATCCATCTATCCATCCACTTCCACTCATCCTCTCTTCCCTCCTTTCTTCCTTCATTCCTTCCTTTATTATATCCTTCCTTCCTTTCCTCCTCCCTTCTTTCTTTTCTTCCTTCCTTCATTTACATCCTTCTTACTGCATTCATTTATTTCTTTCCATCCATCCTCACGTCTTCCTTAGTGTGGCCAGCTGGAGTCATCCTAGCAGACACGAATGCCAGACGTCGGTAGCAGCAATGCAGGTCACATGAACTGTCACAAGAATCCTCCTCATCCTCATCCTCATCCTCAGTCCCCACCATCATCAGCATCAGCAGGAGAGGCAGTTTTATTGTAGCGTTAAGTGATAACGCAGTCTGAATCGTTTGCTTCCATCCAACGTCGTCTCCCAAGAGATGACCGGACTAATGCAGCCAATCACAAACCTTTTCTCTTTCAGCCACACTCAAATATATATATATATATATTATATATATACATACATATATATACTACTTGTGATATATATCTGCCTTAATTGTATATATATATGTACATATATATACAGAGCACGGCTATGTATCTATGTATAGCAAGTTTTTGTCGTCTAATTTGCGATTCGTGTCATTAATGGTTTATATAAACGTGCGCGCGAACACACACACACACACACCCACACACATATATATATATATACAATGGTTAATGTATACATGTATTTGATACAAATACTCATATATATACATACTAGTGTATTTGCCCGTCATAATTATGACGGCAGTGTTTATCGTTGGTTAAAATGCTCTGATCGCCGTCGTCAAGACGACAGTACTGACGTCACAAACGACTTCTGTTCCACAATATATTATGACGTCATATTATAGGCCTATATGTATCGTTGGTTATCGCCGTCGTCAAGACCTCCGTCGTCAAGACAACCGGTTCATGTTTCACAATAGAACAGAAGCCGTTTGTGACGTAGCGTTTATCGACAGACGGGCACTATATGGATATTATATGTATAGATATTTTACTCGCGTAAAGAATAGGTTATATAAAAACACACGCATACACACATATATATGTATATATATATATATATATATATATATATATATATATATATATATATATATATATATATATATATATATATATATATGCACTATTCATGAATGTCGATGCTTTTAATTCCTCCGAGATAAAAGGATGTGAGAGGCGACCAAACGCCTAATGTCAATCTCGTCCTAAGTCAATAGATAGGTCGTCAGCGTTGAAGGTGCTTTGCTGCTGGGAGCGAAAGGTCTGCAGTGGTTGAACTCAATGCGAAGCGCCAGTGACAGTCATTAGCCCACGCTCTAAGAAATAAAGGCACTTCACGGTAATTATTGGCTATCTTTCAAACTCTACTGACTTAGTCCAGGTGCTGTATACTATAGACATTATGGTATTACCAAGTGTTAAAGGTGTTAATGGTGCTGATGGTGTTATGGCATTATTCAGTGTTAATGGTGTTGATAGTGTTAACAGTGTTAATAGCTTTTGATAGTGTTAATGGTGTCAATGGTATTATCGAGTGTTAATTATGTTGATAGAGTTAATGGTGTTATGGTATTATTCAGTGTTAATGGTGTTGATGGTGTTATCCAGTGTTAATGTGTTAATGGCGCTATGGTATTATCAATGCAGAGTTAATGGTATTATTCAGTGTTAATTGTATTAATGGTATTGATGGTGTTAATGGGCATCCTATTGGTGTCAGAGCTATTGACGTAGTTTCTAAATTGTCATCTAAACCAGCGTTTGACCTTTTAATAGAATATTTTAAGACGCCATTTTTGTTCTTCACCCAAACTGTCCTTCGACCTCGGCTTCTCAATAATGTTTGAAGTCTGGAGTCTAAACAAGACTTGCAGATTTACGACTTAAGAAACGTTCTTTGTTCTTCTTCCTCCGATGATTTTTGGTTGGGACGACCTCGGATTCCGCAAAAAGAACCGTTTTTCTCCATTAATGTCTCGTGGGGAGTATTACAGCGAAACACTAAGGTGTTAAGTTCAAAGTATATATACTTTATCTGCTCTTCTCTTTCTCTCTCTGTCTAAATATGCATTTGTGTATATAGGTGTATGTATGTATGTATAAATATATGTATATGTGTATGTATGTATATGTGTATGTATGTGTGTATGTGTGTGTGTGTGTGTGTATGTGTGTGTGTGTGTGTGTGTGTGTGTGTGTGTGTGTGTGTGTGTGTGTGTGTGTGTGTGTGTGTGTGTGTGTGTGTGTGTGTGTGTGTGTGTGTGTGTGTGCGCGCGCGCGTTTAACTGAGTGCGCGTTTGTGTAGGTGTGTGTGTGTGTAGATGCGTGTGTTCATGTGCGTGCGTGCGTGCGTGTGCGTGTGCGTGTGCGTGTGCGCGTGCGCGTGCGCGTGCGCGTGCGCGTGCGCGTGCGCGTGCGCGTGCGCGTGCGCGTGCGCGTGCGCGTGCGCGTGCGCGTGTGCGTGTGCGTGTGCGTGTGCGTGTGCGTGTGTGTGTGTGTGTGTGTGTGTGCTCGTTATATATTTTTTATCAGGGAGGAGGTTCTCTGATAGCTTGTTTGGTCAGCGGCCAATCCATCAATTTACAGATGGAGGGGGCATGTGAAAAGGCCCCAATAGGCCTAGTGTTTGATCAACTTTTATTTTCTCAGATTTTTATGACTTTTAGATTCCCAGTGTTTTTATTATTAAGTTTCATTTATTATGTGCAGGCAGACAGTAAATCTCAGTCCGTGGGCCGAAGCAATTTTGAGTTAAGGACTTGCTCGAGGTTCTTACAAGATCTCTACACATTAACCGTCTCAAGTCAGAAGTCGAACCCGTATACCCCCTGAGTTACTGACCAATTGGCTGCCCAATCCTAACCAGACTGGGCGACTACTCAATGACTTGCACCTCAAAATCCGATTTATTTTTATTTATTTATTCCGGATATTTCTATAGCGCCTCTCGAAGTCAACTACTACTCAGAGGCGCTCCCGACTACAGCATTTGATACTGTGCGGAATTTTTACGCCCAAGCGCCACGAGCAATTGCGAGTGAAGGACTTGCCCAAGGTCCGTACGCAGCGACTAGAGTGGGATTCGAACCTGCAACCCTCCGGTCACAAGGCGCCGAACTTACCACTGAGCCATCACGCCCCACAATTATTGTCTTGTGACTGGATCCAACATTGGGGTAGCAGTTAGCAGTAGGCCTATAGACTATTTTTATAGGTCATAAGCAACGTTTGATATATCGATAATTTAGAATTATATGTATATGCGTGTAGGTATATATACATTTACATATATAGGCCTACATATATATATGCGTGTATGTTACTGTGTTCAAATAATACAATATATAATGTATAATTTGACCCATATTTGGAGGCTTAGCATCAACAAACAAATTTAGACGCATATCCTATGAATAGATAAAACAAGACAAACGAGTAGAGGCTTATGAATGGCAGATCAGTTCGCTTGTGCTAGGGCAGCTAGGCTATACATTCGTTGATCCAACCAATTTTTTATTGCTCCCGTGACCAAAGTATTAAACATTTCTTACAGATATGTCAACAAAATTAAACAGACCATTACATGGTCGCTTATTGTGTACACAAAGTTTAGACGAAGCAGGGAAGCAATAGGAGCCCTGAAGGGACAGAAGTCCCGTAAAGGTAGGGGGCGGGGCCTATGGATCCATTTTAACGTTTACATGGCGTGTCCTAATAAAATAAGACCTAGACGTTTACAGAATACGTCCACGTAAGCACAGTACAGTTTGGACTTAAATTAAGTTATAATCATAGGCAGGTGTTTCCTGCGTGCATAAACAGTGCTCAATAAGACAGCAGAACAAAAGAACATAAGATAATTCTTAACTAATTCTTCGTGACATGACCTATTGTGTGCGCATGCACAAGTTGTTTGAATTGCCAAAGCTAGACGCAGTTCGGATATTTCTAGGCAAGCTATTCCATGCTTTTGGACCTTGATATTTGATAGAAAGTTTGAGGGTGTTAGTACGAGTGAAGATTTTCCTAAAGCATTGCGTCTAGTGTCGTGAGTATGTATATTCGATGCTGGGCAAAAGTAAAAGTCAAAGGAGGATGGGAGAAGACTATTGTTGTACAGATACATAAATTCGCAAGTTTGTTTGTATTTAATTTGTGAGATATTTAGGAATTCGTACTGAAGAAAGACAGGTTTGGTATGTGTGTTGTAATGGTATTTCGTTACAACCCGTATGGCTTTCTTCTGCAATATTGCAGTTTTTGCAAACTACTGTAGGTAGAGGACCAGTCAAGATTACAGAATGTGATGTAAGGATAAATAATCCATACATAGTATCACATGCATACACACATACACACATACACACATACATACATTTATGCATGCATATATACATACATGTATTCATACATACATACATTCATACATACATACATACAAACGTTCATGCATACATACGTACGTACATACGTACATTCATGCATACATACATACATAAATACATACATACATACATACATACATACATACATACATACATACATACATACATACATACATACATACATACATACATACATACATACATACATACATACATACATACATACATACATACATACATACATACATACATACATACATACATACATACATGTACATGTTTTGATATCATATATAATTTATATATAAAGTACAAAGTATAGGCTTGTATTTAAAATACTAATTCTTAACAGTCCACATATATTATAGGCAGCCGTTTGAACTCATGAGTGTTTACTGTTTGAACTCAAGATTGTTTACTGCTCTTTTGAATATAAATCTCTTTCGCTTCGTCTGATGTGGTGAATTCGGCTGGAATCGCTTCCTCAGGCCAGAGCAAAACAACTCCAGTCACTGACCTGATGTCATCAATTCCGCAAGAACTGTAGGAATATACGATACATCTGTAGGCGAAAGATATATACAAAGATCAGAAGCCAACGTTCGGGTTATATTTGTATCGTTACAACGCTGTTTAGAAACGATGCATAGTGATTCTTCAAGTGCATGCATGTGATTCAAGTGCTTTCAACTAGGGATTGACCGGAAAGAGATTTTCCACCGGAAACCGGAACCGAGTATTTGGATGAACTATTTGCCGGAAACGAACCGGAAACGAACCGGTACCATTTGTTCCATATGCGAAGCTTCACATTTTCAAATTTTCATGTTGTTGTCACCTTGTCACCTTGTGCTGTCGGTTCGTTGAATCCTAGCGACTGTCATGGTCAACCTTCTCCATGTGCTCCGATTTCTTGTTGCCTCTCTCAGCTCCGAGCTTGTTGTAGCTAGCCCTAAATTAGCGCTGAAATATGCGACGCCATTTTCGGATCAGTTAATAGTTAATACATTTCAAGAAAATGGAATTGAATTTGATGGATGTTTAATTGTTTTAAGGCTGAACATTAATAATTTTATATACGTAAGCAACGTTCCCTCTAATTTTTTTCTTGCGTGCGCGGAACTGGCGGGTGTTTGAGCAGCCTCATTTCCGCGTGAGCAACACATTTTCAGAAACATTTGTGGTTGCAAGTCTAAGTTGTAATTACTGACTACATAGTACATAGGCTACACGTTTGTAATAATGTCTTTTTATTAAAGACATGTATGGCTTATAAATTACGTATAGTTTTCATACTTTATCGCAGTGAAAATATTATGCTACGATTACGAATGCAAAAATAAAATAAACTATAGGCCTATAGTTCTTAATCTAGCATCAAAATAATGCTAAACGCTAAAGTTTCTGCCGCCTATCCTTCTGCGATGACCATATTTGAAACACATTGTCAAGACTGACTTCCAATCCAGAACCCTGGTAAGACTTTATCCTAATCAAAGACATCATCAAGTCCAAGTGGTCAGTTTCCAGACGGTTCCGAGATTTGGTCTTGATGGCTAAAACCGCGTTCACAGTCTCCACTTGATGCCTGGAACGTTGCACACACATCCAGTAGAAGAGCCAACATGATAAAGTGTTCATCGTTGAGTGCAAAATGGACTACGTCGTCGAATGTCTTCATTAGATGATTAAACCGGGCGTTTTCAGAAATTATGAATCTGAGATCACGATACATTCATAGAGATGGCCAGCAATACGTTATCGATCAAAAGTGTTACCTCATTGATGTCAGCAATCTTCCGCTTTGAAAACTCTTTTCTTTTTTCTCGATCTTCAGCGTTTTCAGTTAGTAGTCTTGTCAGCTTCCGGACTTTTGGCATTTTAGTTTAGACACCGAATCTAAATAAATTTTCTGAGTAAGGTGGCGCTTCAAGTAATGCATTTTCCAATCGTCCCAACGTTTCCCGGTACTGAAATCGCCAACAGCACGAGCTTGTTGGCGTAACTGACATAACGGCTGTCGCGTGAGGAGATCGACGACAACGACGAGATGTCATTATCATCATGATATAATCGTCGTTGCTGGTCGAGATAGGACGATGACGGACGAAAGCCAGTCTCCACTTGGGCAACAATGAAGGCAGCGAGGCCCAGGTGTAATCGGACACCACACAGCCAAGGTGTAATAGGACACCTCGCGGCTATGGTGTAACCAGACACCGCCCGCGCTGCAGGCGATCGACGACCCGCGTATCGAGGAGTAATCTGACACTAATTGACGATAGCTTGACGTGGGGAGGGGGCTGACCGGTGCACGCTGAAGTTCCTACTTAACGGAAGGAAAAGGGGAACACGGGACTTGTACTGCTGATGAACGCGACGTGTGAACATCGGTCGAGCGAGAAACATCGGGAGGAACGACCAGCGGGGCGGCAGAGTATTAGTCCGTCAGATTCAGAAGCTGACGCGAAAGAACGATCTGTAGTTAGGCTGTACGAAGCAACATTTGAGATAGTCCGATTTAATATCTAAACGCTTTAATACTACGTGGAAGTTCCCGTAGAGTTAGTGTATATATATTTGTTTCTTTAATTAAATTCATTTATTAATTAAACAAAGTTCGTCGTGAATCTTCTATAGAAAAGTTAGGCACGTTAAATAAAAGTGCAAACAAAAGAACGAGCAATCGAGGGTCGACATCAACACACGGCAAACACACGACAGGGCGACCTCCGATTGCGACATTGGCGCAGTCGACAGGATTTTCTACTGAAGACGTCACGACGAAAAGCGGAACCGGAAACGGAAAGAGGAATCTCAACAGATCGGGACCAGCGGCGAATACAACCCTTCGCAACTGGAGAAATCGAGTGCCGGACTCCGGAGACGAAGGACTCGAAGGAACCGACAGCAACAGGCAAGGACGAGGAACAAGAGCGCCGACGGACGACCGACCATCGCTAGCAACGACGGACGGGAGTGGCAACGGAGGACAGCGGATCAGCCAAGATACCAAAAGACGGAGCACGCTCGACGTATTCAGAGGGTAAGTCCTTACTGGTAGTCGTGGTAATCTGTGAGGTTGCGGTTGAGGTCTGGATGAGGATTGGTGTGCGAATAGCCGAGGCTTTTGCGTAGCTCCTTTTGCTCAGTTCTGTTCTTGTTGTATTTGTGGTAGAATTTTAGGACGTTGTTTTCTTTGATTTCTGACCAGCGGGGACTCTCCTCTAACTCACTTATCTTTTTCTATTAGTGAGCGGACTGTTGGAAGATGGATAAGTTGTCGGTAGGGAAAAGAGTGAGGGTGCAGAACATGCCCCGTCACAGACTAGTCGCATATCTGATAAAGATGGGACTAGGAGAGGAGGAATTGGGTTCCATGAGTACGGGCCAGCTCCAAGAGGCGAGTGCTGAAATAATTGTGTCTGGACGGGAAACCCCGCCAGAAGTAAGTGAGGAAGTAAGCGCAGGTAGCCTAGATAGCATTATTAACGCGACAGTGCAGAGGCAGCTAGTCGAACTCAAACGACTAAAATACGAGAGAAAGGAAGTGGAGAGAGCGGAGAAGAGAAAAGAAGAGGAGGAGGAAAGGCAGAGAAGGATCGAAGAAGAGAGAGAGAGGAGACTAGAAGAGGAAGAAGAAAGGCAGAGAAGAGAAGCGAGAGAGGAAGCGGAGAAACTGAGGAAAGAAGAAAAAGGGGAAACGGAGAAGCAGAGGAGAGAAGAGAGAGAGGAAGCGGAGAAGAGACTCAGGCTGCTTGAGGAGAGAGCGGAGAGGAGAGAGGAAGAGAAGGAGGAAAGGCAGAGAAGGATCGAAGAAGAGAGAGAGAGGAGACGACAAGAGAAAGAAGAGAGACTGAGGCTCCTTGGGGAGACGCAGGCTGAGAAGCTCAGGATAAGTAGAGAGGAGAGCAGGCTGCTTGAGGAGAAGCGGGCTGAGAGATTAAGGTTTCAGGAGAAATTGAGGAAAGAAGAAAAGGAGGAAACAGAGAGACTCAGAATGCTAGAGGAAAAACAGGCTGAGAAGCTCAGGCTTCAGGAGGAGAAGCAGAGGACAGAAGAAAAAGAGGAAGCAGAGAAATTAAGGCTTCAGGAGGAGAAACGGAGGAGAGAAGAAAAGGAGGAAACAGAGAGACTCAGAATGCTAGAGGAAAAGCAGGCTGAGAAGCTCAGGCTTCAGGAGGAGAAGCAGAGGAGAGAAGGGAAAGAGGAAGCAGAAAAATTAAGACTTCAGGAGGAGAAGCGGAGGAGAGAAGAAAAGGAGGAGACAGAGAAGAGAGAGAAGGAAGTCCGAGAGGAAAGGGACGCAGAGAGGAGACTCAGAGACGAAAGGGACTATAACTTAAGGCATTCGGTCGTAGGACGAATGGAAACGTATAGCGAAAGCTTGCGAGGACTCTTATCGAGGTTCCCAAACGACCATGCTCAAATCTCTGGTTTATTCGTGCATTGCGAAAGGTTATTCGACTCTTGCGCTGTCCCGGACGACCTTCGTAGCAGATTACTCTTGACCTGTCTAGATAATCAGGCCAGAACAGTGACAGCCAGAATTCTCATTGACTGGACCCAGAAATCGGTGCCTGTCAAGATACCCTGGCGAGCTGATCACCAAAAGGCGCTAGATAAACTTACGCACGATTTGAATAACGCGGTATGTTTGCAGACAATTGACTACGGCAGAGAGTTTGGTCTATCGACTGACGCTTCAGACAAAGCAGTCGGTTGCTGCGTATTCCAAATTCAAG
>OY744606.1:74785637-74788137 GCA_963556255.1 Allolobophora icterica | reverse complement strand
AGTTAGAGCTCCTATGTACCGCAGTGCCCCTGGCGGTCAGATAGTATCATGTCTTGCCTATATAACTAATGCACAACAGTTTATATACAATTATCTTGCAAGAGTTTTCATTCCGTATATTATATATATGTATATATATATATATATATATATATATATATATATATATATATATATATATATATATATATATATATATATATATATATATATATATATATATATATATATATATATATATATATATATATATATATATATATATATATATATATATATATATATATATTAGGGTGTTTTTATGATGCACATGATTTTTTTAACTCAAAGATCTATTAACGGCCAGTACGAATTATCATGCCAATTAGCGTATAAACGCCATATCCGAAATTATATCGCGATAGCTGAACATTTAGGACTGGCGCAAGGCGACCGAAATTAGGAACCCGTTGACCTGTCTCGGTTTGGCCAAAATTTTAGACGTTACGATGTCTGTTCTTCGTGTTTTCGATCTTCAACATAATTATAGTAATTAATTAAGCTATTGTGGTTTCCTAGAGGAGACACCTGGTGCTACATGAATAGCATGGTATTTAACGCGAGTGGCTGTCTCCCTTGGTAAGAGTATGTGTTTGATCCCCGAATGAGTTTGTACCAATCAGATAATGTTGTGGTTTCCAATCGGAGCAATCTGTCTACAACAAGAATTCCCTCGCCCATGACAATATCGTGCAAGCATGGCGGTAGCGACGGAGGTTTCTCTGTTGGCAACATCATCTGAGGAAGAGGCGTCATCAATTAGCTCAGAAAGAGAACCAGAACCTGGACCACCAAAGCGGCAAAAGGGAACAATCTCTGTAGTTACCCGTGATGTTGCAGCAGCTCTAGATCGTACCAAACCCAGCAGCAGGAATGCCTCTCACATTTTCTCTGCTCTCGCTGCATCCAATCTATATGCAGCCCCAGCTGGTGAGCTGATCATCAGTCCTTCTGCTACCCATCGAGCAAGGAAGGATAACCGTGCAGCCCTGGCAGCTGAGATTCGTGAATCTTTCGATCCGAAGGTTCCCCTTACTGTCCACTGGGACGGCAAGATCATGCCAGATTTTACAGAAACTGGACGAGTGTGCGTTGATCGTCTTCCAATAATGGTATCTGGTAAGGATGTGACCAAACTATTGGCCATCTCCAAACTCCAATCCGGTACTGCTGCCTTCATGGCAGATGCGTGTTTGGCCGAGATCATAAGTTGGGGATTGGAAGACAGAATCGTGGCCATACGTTTCGACACAACGGCGAGTAACACGGGTTGCAAGGGCGGCGTAGGCATCAAGCTGGAAACGGAATTAGGAAAAGACCTCTTGAACCTTACCTGTTGACATCATGTTTCTGAAATTGTTCTGGAAAAGGTATTTTCACTGCATGATTCTGTAAGGTCTCCAAAATTCGAACTCTTCAGTCATTTTCGTGACTTCTGGCCGCAAATCGATCAGACCAAGTATCGCACAGCAATGGAGGATAAAGACGCAGCACAAAGAGTCAAAGAAATTCCAGAGAATGTCATCACCTTCGCACTGCAGCAACTGAATGCTGAATACCACAGAGACGACTACGAAGAGCTACTAGAACTAACAGTCATTTTCCTAGGAGGAATTCAACCGAAAAGAATAAAGTTCAGGTACCCAGGGGCATTTCACCGCTCGCGTTGGATGGCACGTGCGGTTTATGCAATCAAGATGTGGCTTTTCCGATAGCAGTTTCCCATTCAACAACACCAGAGGGCATCTCGACAATCTTACTCTCAAAAGATGTGGAATCATCTACTTCGAGTTTCACTTTTTGTGACCACAACTTACGTGGAGTACTGGTTCACCTACAGGTACATCACCCAATGAAGCCCCAAGGAACGATCTTCAATTGTTGAAGGCAATCCATACTTACCCAGACAAGGAAGTCTCACAGGTAGCCCTAACAGCATTTTCCCGACACCTTTGGTATTTGTCGGAGACCTTGGTTGGCCTCAGCCTTTTTGACGATTCAGTCACCTTCGACGAAAAACAGCGCATGGTCTATAACATGCGCAACAATCAGGGATCCGACGAACCTCCAAAGAGGCTTCCTCCCATACATGATCCATCTACAAAAGCGCTATCCGATTTTTTTACCACTTCTACCATCAAACTTTTCCAGCTCCTCAAATTCGATTACGCTTTTCTTGATCGAGATCTACAACAATGGGAGTCAGAGCATTCGTTCAATGAGGTGAAGGACATTATATCCGCCCTAAGAGTGACGAACGATTTAGCGGAGAGAGGAGTTGCTCTAATGCAGTCCTTCAATGGAGCCCTGGTTCGAAATGAGGAAGAGAAACAATTTGTTCTTCAAATGATTGAATACCATCGAAATAGATTCCCAAAAGCACTAAAGGGACTAAGTAATGACAAATAACTGAAGGTTCTTGGTTTGCTTTTGCCTTATTTTTTATGTTTAAGTGTTGAAA
>OY744606.1:74753137-74780637 GCA_963556255.1 Allolobophora icterica | reverse complement strand
TCCGATGACAACCACCTTACGGCTAATTACTCCTCCTGGATACAAGTGGCTAGTTTACAGTCCGTACACGGGGACCTCATTGGAGTGGCGCCTATTCAAACGGGCGGCGGTGGTGAAGGATCTCACCCGATCAATTCATTGAAAAATGGGCAGGGTCGAGACCATAAGGTCGCTATATAAAATTGTGCACATTTACATTTTTCAAGTGCATGTCATCCCCCGCCCTGTCCCGCAAATGGTGCAGCAGGCGGGCTGAGGAGGACACACTGAGAAATGACTGATTTTTTAGGATTTGCAATAATCCATCGCGACACTTTCAAGGCCAGGAGAATCCCTTTTTACTTCGAACCTACAACATTCGAGATCGTTGCTGCCAATCATTCTGTCGTCCGCCAGATCTAACATTGCTACAGTATCATTCTATCGAACGAGAGACAATACGAGACAATAAGTCTGTGAACAATTGTCTGACAAAGATTATGGAAATACTGGTGGTTTACAGTGATCACATTGTACTTACTGGAGATCTCAATATACAATGTGGACGATGTCTCTAACACGCAAGCATTGCAATTGACGGACCTTCTTCAGTTAGCCTATTTAAACTTGCTCAATCAGTCTCTGGAGGTATGCCCATCAACGCAGCCACACTCTGGACCTCATCAGTACACGATCTGACTTACCTGAACCTACTGTCATCGTTGACCCACCGGAAGTGTCTATATCCGCTCATTAATTGCTCCGCTGTCGACTTCCGCTTCGGTTTATCGACGTCAGCACGCGTGCATCAAGTGATTCGACGGCGACCTGTTCCGTGCTGGTCTTCTGCAGCAAGCCAACCGTGTCGGATGTTTGCGCCGTTATCTAACGATCGACCCGATGCAACATATCTGTGATACCACGCTATCTATGGTTTTTTTAAACACGGACCACCCCGGCGCTTGGTACGTAAGCGACATCAACCACTTACGCCGTGGTTTGACGGGGGGTGGGGTGCGGTATCCGGGAGGAAGTATCGAACCAACCATGCAGCGCCGTTATCGTCAATCTAAAATCGACCTGGATTCAGCAGGTTCCAACTATGTACGAACTTTACGAAAGGAAGCAGAACACGAACTGGGAGACGGAGGGGAAGGACAGCTTCGGGAACACAAAAAATTATGGGAAACGTTGTCTACAGTTCTTGGGAAGAGGAAAATGGATTCGTCAGTGCCGAGGTTTGTCAGAGAGACCCGGACAGGGCATGTCAAAGAGCTGCGACGAGAGCAGTGTGGTAAACCTGTTTACATACAAACCCCCCATAAAAGAGAAAGCTATTCCAAGATTTCTGTCCTATTGGCCCCCGAAGCGGGCTCTGTCATAAAATGAGTACATCAACTGTACATCACCGATAAGAAGATCAGACGGTGAGGACAGAACCGACCATCACCCATCCTCATATCCCGAGGCTAAGAATATTTCGCCGGCAACATCTTATAAATGAACGACTACCCTTCGCTGTTAGTTTTAAGCACTTCTCTTCCTTACCTTGGGGGCGGTTCAGCCAGGCCCGCATTAAGGGCGTGCTAAGGGTGCTGCAGCACCCGGGCCCGCAGTTCTGAGGGGCCCGCATTTTCGGAAGTAGATTAAAATTTTTATTGTATTGTAATTGGGTCCCGCGCTGATGGTTATATGGGTAATCACAGCACCAGGGCCCGCACTATAGACTTAATGCGGCCCTGGGTCCAGCGCAGAACCCACAGATGGATTTTTGCGTTGCCTAGGAGCTGCAGTTCCGAACGTTCGAAGATCTGATCCAGGGTGAACCTTCACGAGTATCGACGAGGCTAAGTATTATAGGCCTACGCGTTGGGTGCTGGCATTATACACGCATGGCATTTTGGTTGCTTAAAAATATAATTCATGAACGTGGAATTTGTTATTGTTGTTGCTATAATACTAACTCGACCTCAAAATGTTTAATAGGTTCTCTGATGTTTCTTTAATCGAACTTTGAGAGAAGCGGGCTTAACCAACGTTTACTGGCATGACCTAAAATGCAGAGCAATTGCTTAGTTAGCGCCAAGGGGCAAATATAGTGCCGTTTGAAAATGTTTTAAAGGTGTCTAGAGTGAACCATGCATTATCCAGAGTTTAGCGACATCCTGTGACTGTCAACGTCGTGATTAAGCTAAAGCTTCATTCGATGTCTGTATTTTGTATTTATTAATTTATTTCTGTTTGTCAGCGAAGAGGGTTTTTTAAGAATACACTAACATGACCTTCAAGTACGACAATAGCCCTTGAACGATTGGTTATGGATGGATGGATCCAGAGTAAAGCTTCCCTAGTTCCTGGCGCTTTTTCATTTATCCAATAAGGTCGATAATTAGGCCTATTCACGCTAATGTATTATTTGCATAGGCCCTACTATGCGGAAAATGTATTAAGAATGAAATGCACAGATACAGTATGGAGTTAGCGAATGACCAGGCCTAAAAATAGTTCATCGGATGACTTTGCTATATATAGGGCCTATAACGAATATTTATTTACAGTAGCTCGCTATAGTGGATGATTGAATTGATTGATGTATCGAGTTGATCTTTGTGTGGTACATTCTTATCCAGATATATGCATGTTACTGTTACTATGTGCTCTTCATCATCTTTTGATGACAATAGCGATTATTCATCATAATATCCAATTTTTAACGACATCTTATGGCTACCATTGCCGTTCACGACGACCTCACATTTCACACTCTCTACTGCCAATTTTTATCGCTGAACGATTGCTTAGTCATCGCCAAGGGGCAAATATAGTGTCGCTTTTAAATGTTTTAAAGGTGTCTAAAGCGAGCCTTGCTTTATCCAGTGTTTAGCGACATCTCATGACTGTCAGCGCCGTGATTAAGCTATAGTTTCATTCATTGCCTGTATTTTGTATTTATTAATTTATTTCAGTTTGTCAACGAAGACGGGTTTTAAGAGTACACTAACTTGACCTTCACGTACGACAATAGCAATAGCCTTTGAACGATTGGTTATGTAGCCCTATGGATGGATACAGAATTAAACGACAACCTAGGGCCTCTGGCAACAAAGGCCGTTGATGTCGACAGAAATAATTTTGGCCTATTACAGCTCTTATCTAACCATTCAAAACCTTAACGAAATGCAAAAAAATAGATTTAGAATGTCATTTCAAAACACAGTCGTCAATTATTATGAAATCAGTAATAAATAAAGGTTCGCATTAGACACCTTGAACATATTTCCAAACGGTACTATATTTGCCTGTGGCGATAACTAACGAATTGTGTCCTGGGTGATGATATTCCTAATATGTTTTTACATTTCGCTAGAGATAATTATATGAAAAATTAGTAATCGGAAATTTGTAAAGTACCAAAAATATGCTAAAAACTGAACACAACCCTTTTCCTTCGGGTATCTAGATATTGAGGCTCTTATTGAAAATTTCTCAGTTAAAGAATTGAATGATGCCATTTATTATTCTAAATGTAGTAAATCCCCAGGCGATGACAAACCCATCTAAAATAATTTCTTAAACGTTTGCAAACTTTGCACAGACATGCCCTAAAGATACTGTTGGTTTTTTAGAATAAGACCTGGGCAGAAAGTGAATTACCAGATGATTGGCATCAAGCCATCATCTTGCCCCTTCTCAAACCGAATTAAAGTGCTGATTCATATTATATAGAGTATAGACCCATATCATTGGCATCGAAAACTATGGAGAGACTCGTAACAAATAGATTAGCCTGCAGTGGCTTTTGGAGAAATGAACTGCTTTCAAAAATCAGCCAGGCCTCAGGAAAAAAACAGAAGTATCATTGACCAAATTCTTAAATTGCAGGATAAAAAAATTAAAACAATAAGGAAGACTATCTTTATTTGATTTCGAGCGTGCATAGGTCTAGGCCCTACCTTGTGTCCGTGTTCATAGCCTATAGGCTACTACTGAAAAGCTCTTAAATAAGGGAATATTGGGTAAAGCTTATCATTGGATATTACACGTTTTATCCAACAGAATATTTTATTTGAAACTGGAGTTTCGTTTTCTTACAAATACACTTTAGAAACTGGTACACCGCAAGGGTCCATTATATCGCCCTCATTTATTTCATGGATAATATTAATATATATATATATATATACCAGTGTATTTGCCCGTCATATTATGACGTCATATTATAGGCCTATATGTATCGTTGGTTATCGCCGTCGTCAAGACCGCCGTCGTCAAGACAAACGATTTATGTTTCACAATAGAACAGAACCCGTTTGTGACGTAGCGTCCCCCGACAGACGGACACTATATGGATATTATATGTATATATATATATATATATATATATATATATATATATATATATATATATATATATATATGGCCTCGACCCTGCTCATTTTAAAATGATTGATCGGGTGAGCTCTTTCACCACCGCTGTCCGTTTGAATGGGTGCCACGCCATTTAAGGTCCCCGTGTTGGGACCGTGCTAGCCCGAGATTTTAGATCTCTGAAATAAGCCATCATCGGGAAGCGAACCGCGATCCGCATGCTCTCTAACACAGAGCAGCATGGACTGTGCCCGCGGCCTTCGCTCTTACAGATGTAGCTAACTGGGCCTGTTATTTTTTTTGGACTGTACATCTGTCTGTGTCTCTGTCACTTGGTCCGTCTGTTCGTCCGTCCGTCCATCCGTCTGTCTTTCTGTCCATATTTTTTTCCATAGCGTAGTCGAGTGATGCAACTTTAGTATTAAATCCTATTATTATGGCTAAAAGGTTTTGGACTTTAACAGCTTCGCCTGTCTGTCCCTACGGCCATAAGACCGCTGCGGTTGATTAGTCGCCAGAGGGATCCTGTCATTCGCCAGTGGGCGCCACTTAGTCGCCATGGTCCCATTTCAGTAAATGCCAGAGGATCCGTTATAAACTGCCGATCTTCCGGGCGTCTACGCGGCTTTTCACGGACCTTTAGGCATTCCTGGTCAAGCATGAGACAACTTATGTCTCTCTCTGGAGCCGTCCTTGAAGACTGGCGTCAACTTAGAAGCAGAGTGCTATTCGCATCGGGACGAAGGAGAGATCATCCTACCCCGGCTGATGCACGGATATGAAGAGTTAGAAAAGAATGAGAAGGAGGATCGGAAGAGGAGTAGGAGGAGGACGAGGAGGACGAGGAGGAGGAGGAGGACGACGACGACGACGACGACGAAGAAGAAGAAGAAGAAGAAGAAGAAGAAGAAGAAGAAGAAGAAGAAGAAGAAGAAGAAGAAGAAGAAGAAGAAGAAGAAGAAGAAGAAGAAGAAGAAGAAGAAGAAGAAGAAGAAGAAGAAGAAGAAGAAGAAGAAAAGGGGAAGAAGAAGAAGAGGATGAAGAATATGAGGAGAAGAAGGTGGAGGAGGAGGAGGAGGATGAAGAAGGTGGTGTAGGACGAGGAGGAGCAGGAGGAGCAGGAGGAGCAGAAGGAAGAAGAAGAATATGCTGGCATGGTTTCCATTCTCTGCTGAAATATGGTTGGCAGTTCCGTCGTGTTCCATACTTACCATACATGTCAGCTTGACACATTGAAGGCCATCAGAGTAAGAAACAAACCGCGTGTTTTTCTAATGCTTAATGCCTGATTTTCTAAAGCGCAAGTATACCTCTGTCTTTTCCCCCAGGCCTATGCCTGCCTCTGCCTCTGTCTGTCTGTCTCTCTCCGTCTCTTTGTCTCTCTCTTTCTCATGAAGCCAGACTTAGTGAATGACGCTTTCTGTCAACCTCTACTGAGGCGCGCTGCATGAGAGATTGGTCAATGCGCTTATTTTGATTAGGAATCTGGGATTTCATCCTTGTTATCCAATGGTAGGGTTTCAGAGAAGGCTCATGATAGCGTTGCAAACATTCATCAGTTGCTTATCATCATCATCATCATCATCATCATCATCATCATCATCATCATCATCATCATCATCATCAACATCATCATCATCATCATCATCATCATCATCATCATCATCATCATCATCATCATCATCATCATCATCATCATCATCATCATCATCATCATCAACATCATCATCATCATCATCATCATCATCATCATCATCATCATCATCATCATCACCATCACCATCACCATCACCATCACCACCACCACAACTACCACCACCATGATTTGTTGTTGTTGTTAGTATAATTATTATTATTATTATTATTATTATTATTATTATTATTATTATTATTATTATTATTATTATTATTATTATTATTAGTAGTAGTAGTAGTAGTAGTAGTAGTAGTAGTAGTAGTAGTAGTAGTAGTAGTAGTAGTAGTAGTAGTAGTAGTAGTAGTAGTAGTAGTAGTAGTAGTAGTAGTAGTAGTAGTAGTAGTAGTAGTAGTATAGTAGTAGTAGGCCTAGTAGTAGCAGTAGTAGAAGTAGAAGTAGTAATAGTGAGATGGCTATAGTATATAGTATAGGCCTAGTAAGCTTCATGCATGTAAGAGCATACTTTTACGTTAACTCCAAAACTCTTGTTGCCCCAAAACGATTTTTTCCTTTCCCTGTTACCATAATTAGAAGACGTCCAAAGTATAAAGTAACCTACTATGTGCTTATTTTAGGAATTAATTTATTGTACAGTACACAAAACACCAACATTTACATTTTATAAAAAAAAGTTGCCTCTTACAAAATGTAGGCCCCTATACCGAAACCGGAATCCAAAATAACCATTACACTAAATCTTACTAAGAAACCAACTGACTGGACCAGGTGAGTTTTGGCTTAAATCAAAGACATTCTCGGTATGAGAGTTGCGTACACGAGGAGGTATATAAAAAAAATATAATATTTCTAAATGGATGACCAGCAAATGTGAATGAATGCCGACCAAATATACAACGTGATTTTACAATGCCGAATAAATACAATCAAACGTAATCAACTAGTGCATATTGACATGACAGCAGCAGCCAGAAATACATTGAAACTGTAAACGTTGAACGTGATTATTATTTCAGACGGTAGGTGGAGTTACGCGAGATATCCAAAACTATTTTAATTGGCAGCATTGCGGCGCGTATTCTGTTACATATTTTACATTTACCATCGTATATTCTGCTATTTATTATATTTTATGGTATTTTTGTGTTTGAGAAACATTTAAAGCTGTTACTTTTCGGTTATTTTGAAAGTTTCATTGGGTACGGCTGTTAACCCAGAAGACACCTTTTTATACGAGCTACCTTATGAAATATATACAAGATAGGTCGCAGCATCTGAAAGGCGCTATATAAATTTTCAACAATTTTTATAGGGGAGTGAGTAATATCATTCCCACTTTGAGAAAGAAAAATAAATATCGTAATTAAAAATGGGGAGGAAAAGCGTTATTTAGTTCCTGGGTACGAGTTTCGATCAGCGACATAGGGGGCCTATTACTCCCAACTAGTTCTATGCGCCTATATCAGTTGAATGCATTATTTTGCAAGATAACCCAGAAGGCAGTACTAGTAGAAATTTAACAGCTGTAATTTAATCTAATCCCGATCTAATTTGTATAGCGCCATTACGATGGCGAAATGAAATCGTATCCTCAGCGTCAATTATTCATGGACAGGGTCAGAACCTGACGGAACAAGGGACGAGACGAAGATGGGTTCAGCAACCAACGAAACACAGGATCTGGCGATTGTATAATCTGACCTAGGAATAAATTCTGAATATTGCTCAAATATTTCTCCATAATAAATTTGAAAGAGCCGTGTATGTCTATGTATGTATGTATGTATGTATGTATGTATGTATGTATGTATGTATGTATGTATGTATGTATGTATGTATGTATGTATGTATGTATGTATGTATGTATGTATGTATGTATGTATGTATGTATGTATGTATGTATGTATATATATATATATATATATATATATATATATATATATATGTTTCAGTTTTCAGTATAGTTTTCAGTTTTGAGCCAAAGCATAGAAGTATAGGTCCTATATATCAGCTTATTCACAGGCGCTTAGTCAAAACATGATCGATATTCGATAGTCGGGCTGGCGAAATTGGATCCAGGTCAAGATCCAAAGGGATCAATCAGACATACTGTTAAGGTGGGTGGTGTTTAGAGTTGAAACGGCGAGGGAGGTAAGGGAAAGAGGAGTAATCAGGATAGGAAAGGTGAAAAAGGATCGTTTTCAGTTTTGAGTGATAGACATGTGGAAGATAGCAAGAGGTGAGATTTTGATGAGTTCTTAGGATGGATTTTGTCGTAATTTGACGTAGCTTCTGGTTGAAGACACTTTCGCTGCTGAAGATCACTCAACTGATGCAATTATCCGATCGCTGGACGAGACTTACGGCTACAGGTTTAGACAAACATCAATTATACGCTTGGTGCATCGAGATTCCAACTCCATTCGCTCCAATGAAAGTACGACAACCTCTACTAAGATGTCGTCTGTCAACTGTCAACGAGAATCCGTCGGCAGGGTTCTACGTGTGTGCGTGGGACTTTCGGTGGTGAATCTTCCTGCTTCCTGGGCATCGTTGGAGAAGGGAAACCTGACCGCATGCGGGGCTGCCTTGAAATTGCCGGATGATGAATCCGATAAAAGCATACACACAAAGTACACGACATATCTTTTGTGATGTACATGTACTTAATGCACCATATTAAATGTCCTCATACATTGTATTGTATTGGGACATTAAAGCATACACACAATGTACGCGACAGCTCTTTTGTCAGGTAGGCTACATGTACTTAATGCACCATATTAAATGTCCTCATACATTGTATTGTATTCGGACATTTATAAAGCGCTTCTATCGGGAGAGCCATTCAGAAGCGCTCCCAGTGCGAGAGACCCCGAGAGAAGAAACAAGTTTTAAGAAAGGCAAATGAGGAAGAGATATTACCAGGGAGAATAGAGGAACGAACGGACGGAGGAAGCTCATACCAAAGAGCAGGGCCACTGGGAGCAAAAGACCTGGATCGAGCCAATGATGTCATGACACGCGGGACCGGGCGGTCCGCATATGGACTGAGGAGCGAAGAGGACAGAGAGAAGCAGCAGAGTGAGGGCGATGAATTAATCACATAAATATTTTTTTTCGGTGCTTAAGGACAAGAATGAGGACTATGTACAGTAGAAGCATACAAACACACATATACAATCTTAGTATAAATATAAGTATACACTTACAAACACATACAAGCACATACAAGCACACACATACCTCTTGCTAATTACGTAAGACCATCGAGCAAAGGCGTAACTTTGGTCTAGAAAGTCCCCCACTTTTCGAAAGTGGGGGACTTTTTACCAAATTTCGCATCCTTTCCCCTTCGCGACTTTTAAATAATTATAACGGCAACTTTTATATTCCATGCATAATAATAATGACAATTGTAGGACAAAATTGATGCGTAGGCCTAGATATATGATTACGATTGTCTTCAAACAGAAGAATACGTAGATATGGTGACGATTGTCTTCAAAGAAACAGAATATGTAAATGTAGACACGATTGTGTTCAATCAACGGGTATACGTAGGCCAAATATATATATGGTTATGACTGCGTCTTCAAACAAAAGAGATTACGTAGATTTTGTTATCATGCAGAGTCGTAGCAACAAAGAACGTGGCCCCCTCCGAACATACGACTGGGGCCCCTTACAATGCGGAAACTGGAATGCGGTAATATACAATATACAGGGTTCACATTATGTATACATAGACCTTCAGGGCAGGGTCGGACTGGCTTGCAAAAGCGGCCCGGGAAATTTGGTCTTGGGCGGCCCACATTATCGAGCGCCGAAGACACGAAACCGTTCAGGATAACGGGCCTGGGCCAATGTTTTTGTAACATTTAACATAAAACGGAGGACATTTTTAGTTATTAATGTGCCAAATGGCATAATATTGTTACATGAATATTAAAAGATTAAGAAATTAACACGTATGCGTTTTAATTTGTGATTTGTCGTAAATTCATACTAATGTTTTGGATCCAACTGTCACATTATGCAGTGCAAAGTTTAGTTTATTTCAAAAACTTAACATCTTGGTAGAATTAGTAGACACAACTTCACACGAGCACTTAGTATAGCAGATTTTTCATCGTTTCACAAGTTGACGCCAAAACGTCAACGATTTCATCATTATTAATACTGAGAAGAAGATCCTTTTCACAAGCCATCAAAATGAAAGACTGGTCTGTAGCAGGTACTCCTGGCAATTTCTTTTTTTTGGGGATCAGATTCTTTTCTGTTTCAAAGCATTCTCAAAATTAGGCCTAATGTCGATATTTCTTTTATCTAGTTCACTGTCAGCAAGTTCTGAGAAATGTGCAGCTGCTTCAAAAATGACATCAAAAGTTCGATGTATTTGGCTTAATTCATTGAGAGTATCTTAAACCATCTAATAGACTCGTAGGATGTCCATGCAGTTTATTTGCAAATTGGCCTATTGATATAGGCCCTAACGGAGTTAATTGTGTGTTCAAACACTTTCAAAACAATTGCGCTTCAACGTTAATTCAAATCTTATCAAAGAATCTAGGAGAGTTTCGCACTGTACCGGAAATCATTTTTAAAGTTGTTTGATTCAGAAATATCATGAAAGCATGTTGTAGCATGTATTATGTAGACCTACAAGAAATCGATGACTTCTGTTTCTTTATTGCATGCGCTATAATAAACAGTAAGTTAAAGTGAGTATTGGCACGTAGCCGCACGTTTCACGAGGCAGTGCAAGTTTTTTGGTAATATTTCCTGATTTTTCACACTAGAATTAAAATTAGGACTAAAATATCACAATATTTTTAAATCGTAGGCCCTATTTTTTCTTTTTTGGGGTGGCCAAGCGTGGGCGACCGGCCCACCGGGAATTTCCCGGTGTCCCGGTGGGCCAGTCCAAGCCTGCTTCAGGGTTAGGGTAACATGTTACCCTAACCCTAACCCTAGCCAACAGATAACTGAAGTCTGATGACGTAGCCTATAGCATTATGTGATGTATCAAAACTGCATCATAATGACTTCACGCCGTTCACGGTTATTTTTTGCCACTTTTAGGGGCCGGGGGCCCCCTTCCTTGCGGGGCCCCCTCCGGTCGGAGGGTACGGAGGGCGGTCGCTACGTCTCTGTTGTTATGATAGTCATTTAAATATAAGAATACGTAGATATGGTAACGATTGTCTTCAAACAGAAGAATACGCAAATGACTCATTCAAACAAAAGAATACGTAGATATTGTAACGATTGTCTTCAAAGACAATACGTATCTATGGTTACGATATTCTTCAAACCGAATAATACGTAGATACATGGTTACGTAGATATATGGTTGCGATTATCATTCAAACCGAAGAATTCGCAGATATGGTAACGGTTATTCTGTTCTCGAGGAAGAAAAATAAATGTATAGGCGTTTCAATTTATCCCAGTTAAAGTCCTTCGGCGCCTGGGTGCACGAGGAAGCCGGTTCGTAAATCACCTGCCACTGTATCACGAAGACATATGTATCTGAACTCATGCATGGATCCCTCTGATAGACCCACGGGGATGATGAGATATGGCTATTCACGAGGTCTGAAATGGTACACCTCAAGATAAGCTGAAGACGTTTCTTGAGCTATTTCTGGCGGTGAAGACGAGTAGCTCGGCTAGCACGGGTGCCTACTGGGGACCTATAGCATAGCTCATTCAAAAGGGCAGCGGTTGTGGGGGCCTGACCCCCGATAAATTCATTGAGAAATGAACAGGGTCGAGACTACACGGTCGCCAAGGGAAGACGTGCACATGCATACAGAGTAGTAGCATTAGGAGGAGGAGGAGGAGGAGGAGGAGGAGGAGGAGGAGGAGGAGGAGGAGGAGGAGGAGGAGGAGGAGGAAGAGGAGAAGGAGGAAGAGGAGAAGGAGGAAGAGAAGTAGGAGAATGAGGAGTAGGTTAAGACGAGGAGGAGGAGAAGGAAGTGAAGAAGGGGAGAAGGAGAAGGAAGAGGAGGTGGAGAAGGAGCATGAGAAGGAAGAGAAGGAAGAGAAAGATAAAGACGATGGGAGGAGGAAGAGAGGGAGGAGGAGGAGGAGAATTAGAAGGAAAAAGATGAAGATGATTTCATAGGCATCTCCGCCATCAACAAATCAGACTTAAATAGAAATGTTTTCGATCTTCCTCCTTCTCCTCCTCTTCTATTTCCTCCTTCTCCCCCACTCCGGCTGTAGTTCTTACCCCTCACAAGGAAGAGGAGAAGAAAGCAAAAGAATAGAAGAAAAATAAGAAGCAGGAAGATAAGTTCTTGGGAGGATAAGAAAGAGGAGGGGGTTTACGAAAGTCAGAGCATACAGAGGAAGATAGAAAGGAGGATAGAGAGGGACCAGGAGAAGGAGAAGGAGGAAGAGAGAGCATGAAGAGAAGAAGGAAAAGGAGAAGTATGATGATTAGGAGAAGGAAGGACAGGAGGACGAAGAAGAGAACGACGAAAAGGAGAAACAAGAGGAGTAGGAGGATTAGGAGGAGGAATAGGAGAAGGGGGAAAAGAAGGAGGAGAAGGAATAAGAGGAGGAGGAATATGAGGAGGGAATAGGAGGAGGAATGTGAGAAGGAGGAATAAGAGAATGAGGAATAGAAGAAGGAGGAATACGAGGAGGAATAGGAGGAGGAATCGGAGAAGGAGGAATAGGAGAGGCATAGGAGAAGGAGGAATTAGCGGAGGATTGTTTATTTCAGAGTCGCTTACTTTCGGTCCACTGCCCTGACGTAATTTGCCGAGTCGGCATTCAAACGATCAACGGCTTCCGGCTCTCTTTCGGCACACTTCCGGCTCCGGCGTCGCTCGACCTGACATCTGGCGTCAACGGCGGCAATCCATTCGAATCGGTGCGCCTACTTCCTTACTTACGCGCACAAAACAAAATCCAAGCATAAGAATAGCCAGTGAAGACAGCGTCCAACTAGACAAGAGCTTTGGGATTCAGAATAAATTATTCACGGACAGACAGACAGACAGACAGACAGACAGACAGACAGACAGACATACAGACAGACAGACAGACACACACACACACACACACGCAGTCACACACACAAACAGAGACACACGAACACACAGATACCTAGACACAGACACACATAGATACACATTACGCGTATACAGGCAGACAAAGACACATGGACAGACAGACAACCACAGGCAGGCAACAAGACAGACACGCAGATAGATACACAGATGAGGCGAAAGTTCGAATATAAAGAATATATCAAGGATTTTCTGTTGAAGTGAGTATATAAATACTATATATTATATGTATGCAAAGTCTAGACATAGGCCTATAATACATACAATATATATATATATAAGTATATTGTATATATGAATGTATATATGTATAGGCTATATAAGCCATGCATAAGCCCATGGGTCGGAAGCGCCTCTGAATAGAATTCTTGAAGGGGTGCCATACAAAATCATCTGTATGAATGAATCGTAGATCTTAACCCCTCCCACCCCCCACCCCCATTTTCTAGACCAAAGTTACGCCTCTGTATTTGAGCCAACGTGCAGCAATGGAAATTTCTTAAACCCTTGCGGAGCAGGGGCGTAACTTTGGTCTAAAAAGTGGGGGGTACCAATTTCATACATACACCAAACAAGGCTGAGACTGCGATCTCTGAGAAGGCACAGTAATAAAATATTCATTGGCATTGTTCAAAAAGTGGGGGGTACGGTACCCCCCAGTCCAAAAAGTGGGGGGTACGGGTACCCCTCGTACCCCCCACAAATTACGCCTATGTTGCGGAGGATGCTTTTATTTCTTATATTACACCAGCTGCAGGTGGCAGTCGCGTCTGTTCACTTTCCTCATGGCCTACACATGCTGTTAAAGTGTGTTTATGACAAGAAAGCTAGCTGACAGAAATTGTCAGAATAGACAATGTCACAATTAGGCCTATCACATTTATTTATGCAAATTATTGCGTGTCACCAATCGTGGCCTGGATGAGAGTCACGTGTCTGGTCATTTCGGCGGGAAAAACGACCTCTAGTGGCGTTGTTTCAGAGTTAAGTCAAAACACCGTTCATTCATTCATTCATTCATTCATTCATTCAGAAATTTAATATAGTGCACCTTCAAGAAACCTACTCAGAAGCGCTCCCAGCCCAGCCACGGCAATAGAGATTAGACTGGAGCAGCTGCCAGCTTGTAAAAAGCAGATGTGTTACCTCTGGGGAGAAGGCGAATCTCTAACGAAAGACCATTCCAAATGGAGGTCCAAGCAACAGAGAAAGCCCGGCGTTGCCTAATTGTGGAGCGAGCCCGAGGGACTAAAAGTTCTCCCTAAGAAGAAGACCGAAGAGCACGTCGTCCAACTGAGTCAGAGACCGGTCGGCAGAGCTCACACAGATCTAGGCCGGGGCACAGCCTAAGAGACAGCGCCAAACTAGTACAGTAACCCCATAGCAGATACGCTGCGGGACAGGGAGCCAATGCAGCACATCACGCATGCATGGTTGTCTTCCGTCCATAGGGGCTGTTTTGTGGTTTTGGTCCATAGGGGCTGTTTGGAGTTTTGGTCCATAGAGGCTGTTTTGGGGTTTGGGTCCAAATGGCTGTATTGAGGTTTTGGTCCATATGCATGGGTTGTATTGGGTCTTGTCCCATAGGGGTTGTTTGGGGGTTTTATGGCATAGGGCTGTATTGGGGGTTTGGTCCACATGGACTGTACTGGAGTTTTTCCATAGAGGTTGTTTGGGAGTTTTATGGCATAGGGCTGTGTTGGTGTTTAGGTCCACAGGGACTGTATTGGGGGTTTGGTCCACATGGCTGTACTGGAGTTTTTCCCATAGGGGATGTTTTGGGGTTTTGGTCCATAGGGATGTTTTGTGTTGTCTTTTGCTAAGCGTGATATTTTGGCACGTTGAAGTCTCTATGTGGTACTTATTTCTTTGTGTACCACCTGAAAGGTTAAGGGTTTGGTAATCGTAAACTCTAAATGATCTGTAAAGCGATACTTAGAAGCCGAGCGAAGGGCACCAGCTTATTCATGATCGTGCAGCGATTAAGTGTTTAATTCCGTTTAAGATTTCCATTACAGATAAAAAAAATTCCAAAGGTCAAACGGAGAATCTTTAAGTGCTAAGGCTGTTATCGTTGCCTATTACCGTCTATCGGATAGTTTTATTCTGCAAACGCGTGTAGTCTTTCTTTGTCACGGATGTCTCTGCGCGTGAATGACCTTTCGATCATGTATTAGAGTAAGATTACTTCAGCTACATAACATCAACATAATTAATGTAGGATAATTCCAAGAGTAGTGAATATGAATAAAGTCAGAAAAGGACTAAGTGTAAAGGGGCAAAGGTAGGTCTTGAGAAATACCCCTCTTTATTAGCTTCTAGAAACTCTTCAGAAACGTAATGTTAAAGTATCACGTTTGTTTGCAAGACCCTGTAGGCCTATTATAAACTCCAACTCGTAAAGGTAGAACCGTTTATACGCCTCTCTAGAAACTCGTAAGAGCGTAAAGAAAAAAGCTTACACAAATAAATAAATTATGCTATAACTAGTGTATTTGCCCGTCATATTATGACGTCATATTATAGGCCTATATGTATCGTTGGTTATCGCCGTCGTCAAGACCGCCGTCGTCAAGATAACCAGTTTATGTTTCACAATAGAACAGAACCCGTTTGTGACGTAGCGTCCCCCGACAGACGGACACTATATGGATATTATATGTATAGATTGTCACACAGTTGATTTAAGTAAGTAAGTAAGTAGTGTAGTGTATTGTATTGCTTAAGAGCCAAAGAAGCAATTGAAAGTCTGTCGGAAGGAAGCAGCGATATGGCCATGTTTTTACAAGGATGGAGATCGGTTCTCTTTGAGGCATAATGTATCGAGAGTTAGATAATGCCAGTGTCGCTGGGGTAAGAACTTAGTTGATACGTTTAGCTCGTCCAAGAGAACCACGCCCTTCCGGGGAGAAGTTTTCTAATGGTCAGTTCAGTAATGGCTAGCCTCAATCAGGTACTGTTGTTATCTACCTATAAATAGACTAGGTCATAATTTCGTCGAAGTCAAAGTTATAATATGCATTATGTAGCTCAAATACCCTAATCTAGAATGCGGTCGATAGGTGAATCGTATTCAGAGACATCCAGGGCTGTAGTCGAGGGTATACGCGGGTAGGCCTATACAGCGTGCACTCACCTCTAGAGACCGTATACTCACCTCACACAATATTTATATTTATTTATATTAAAATACCGTAGCGTATACTCACAAAATACTGTAGCGTATACTCACCTATAATTTGTTTAGGAAAACTAACCGGTAGCGTGTATACTCACCTCTAATTTTACCACTACAGCCCTGGAGACATCCGTATAGTACAGAAAGACTGTAGTCGTTTGCGAAATAAAATATCAGATTGTTTGTAATAGAAATATCACATAGAGTCTCATAGACAGTGAATATAATATTATGAATGTTACAATTATGAATTATATATGCCCTAATTCGCACGTGCATCCTAAAAGCATTATATAGGCTATATACAAATATTGTATTTCACATGTATTATCCGCTCTATATACAATTAAGATGAATTTTAGCACTAAAAAATTTACCATTAAAAATTTATCCTTGATTTTCTGCTTTTCGCCTCGACATAGATCTGAAGTGTAATGAAAATTCGACTTAGATTAATACACGCGGGACACAATAACGGCTATGAAAGGGAATCGAAAGCTGTTGCTTCTGTGAATAAATTCGCAAAGGATATCCACGAATAGGAGCAACAAGAACGGATCATCGTAATAGGTTTGACGTTTTATTTCGACAATTTAGCGTACGGTAAGGCCAAAAACTTCGACATTTCCGGACATAAATATAGCCTAATATATATAGCATCTTTAGCAAACACATAATGTGTGTCACGATTTCCCATGCTACACAAGTCCTTTCATCTATGTAAATATTGTTAAAGTGAATTGTATTAGTCAAGGTGCAATTTAAATTTTAAATACCCGCTTGATATACATAATTAACTTATTATGTTAATTAATTAGAAACAGCACCTGATAACCAGCACTATAAGGGTTATAATATTTAGCTTAGGTATTGTGGCGGTCACCCCACAAGGCATGAACGAAGATAAATAATGATAACTGTCTTAATTAATTAGCGTCTTATTCGATGGGTGGCGCTTTATAGCTGTTCGATTATTATTATAATTATAAGTGCTGTATTTTATTTTTGCCATTTTAAAGCTTCAATTAATTAATTAAAATAATTAGACACACCGTCCGTCCAATATTTAGTGGCTAAACATAGGGCGCTGCTTAATATAGCTGGTAGAGATTTGGATTTTGGACACCTGTATTTAAGAAGACGGTGATGGCCTACTATATAAGTATGGAGGCATGAATATGGTTTACGTACTAACTTATAATCATGCAGACCAATCAATGTAGCCTTCCTATGGAGGCCAGAATAACGTCTTACGTACGAGACCATAGCGTGCAGATAGATGCAGATGGATTCATAGAGCTTGCCTCACGCTGCGTTGCCTATATTGTAGGATGGCGACGCTGCATCCTGCATATACAGCGATACGGTTCTTTAGTGTCGTTGGTTAGCGATAAATACTGCACTCCGTGTGGTAGTATACGGCGAGTGATAAAGCGAGTTCCAGGTTTCGGGCAAGTTACAAATATATTAACGGACGAGAGGGCGTCCGAGAAAAGGCTAATCTGTGCGATCCCGGGTTACAGCCGAATCGATCGCTCTCGGGTGAAGGATTGAGTCCGCCGATCCGACAGGTTTGGGGCCCACCCTGCCGTTAGATCGCGAAAAGGTCTGAATCTCGATTGTTGGTAGTTTGCGGGCTGAGTATAGCTCGGGGAAAGACCGATAGTGAGAGATTGAGAGCTCACAGGTCTGTTCCGGTGGTAGCCGTTTGAGATACACGGGCAAAGTCCCGCTGTTGACAGTCAGAGATACACGGGCAAATACCCGGTGGTACCCGTCAGAGATACGTGGGCAAAGACCCGGTGGTACCCGTCAGAGATACACGGGCCAAGACCCGGTGGTACCCGTTAGAGATACACGGGCAAATACCCGGTGGTACCCGTCAGAGATACGCGGGCAAAGACCCGGTGTTGACCGTCAGAGTTACGCGGGCAAAGACCCGGAGTTGGCCGCTTCAGAAATACACGGTCAAAGACCGGTGGTAGCCGTCAGAGTTACGCGGGCAAAGACCCGGAGTTGGCCGTTTCAGAGATACACGGGCAAAGCCCGGTGGTAGCAGTCAGAGAGATACGCGGGCAAAGACCCGGTTGGTGATAACTTAGTTAAAGTATCGTCCATAAAAGCTGAGCAGTACGATCCCGAGTAACAGCAAAAACTAATCACTCTTGGGTATTGGATTGACCGCCGATTCGACAGGTTTGGGGCCCACCCTGCCGTTAGATCGCGAGCCGGTCTGAATCCCCATAGTGGAAGTTTAGCAGGCTGAGTAAACCTCGGGGAGAGACCGATCGTCCGAGATATACAAAAACACAGGTCTGTATCGGTAAAGTGCGGAGAAACATTACGCTGGTGACGTCCGGTGAAGTACCGGAACGATCTTGTTGAAACTGTTCGATAACATCGGGGAATAACCCGTGAATCTAAATACGCGGTATCCGGGTTTGGCTGTTTTACGCGTCATAGTTACTCCCGCGGTTTACCGGCAAATATCCGTGCGGGAGACCATCCGGACGATCCGACCGTTGTCTGTTCCGGTGTTCGGAAAAGTTCCCACGGTGGGAAGCTACACAGGTCTGTGTGCAATAACGGGATAAAGTTACGAATATTTATCCACAGATACCATTAGTAGAATCGAGTGTGAGTACCGAGAAACGAAGCCTACGAGTCTGTGCGCTCCCGGAAAAAGACACAACTGTTACGTTCTCTATTTTATTCAGAGAGTCAGGTTCAAGAGATACGGCTAGTGGAGTAAGGGCCCACTCTGCTGCTCAGGTCTCGAGACAGACTAATTCTGAATAGTGGGAGGATAAAAGGTTGTGTAAACCGGAAAGAGATCAGACCAAGATATTCGGTTCGGGTATTCGGGTACCCAGGTCCGAAAGAGACACGTCCGCTTTACTAGCGAAATCCAGCTAGTCAGAGTCCCAGGGTGAAGTGTACGAGAGTTCCCGGTTAAAGGAACATTAACGCAGACCAAGAGTAAGCGATACGAGAAAGTCCGGGTAGTCGGGTATCCAGATAGAACATATTTGCTTGTCGCAACACACAGCTCTGAGGACTGATTGAAGTGCGAGGTTGGGCCCCCTCGTGCGTAGGTCAGAACAAAGGTCTGTGTGTGTAGATAGCGAAGGTTATAGAGAGAGGATCTTCACTATCAGAGTGCCATAGAGACCCGTTATCTTTCGAAGCAGAATTCATTATTGTGAGGCCGGTATGCCGCACACGGAAACACAGCTAGAGATACGTGACAATAAGAAGACGCGTTGCCCGATGGATACGTGTCTTCTATTACATGACGCAGAGACTCGTCATAAGTACTTCTTGTTCCCTGAACTTAGAAAACGTTTGGTGTTCCATGATAACGGCGATAGTTCAAGAGTCACGAGGTGCAGAATGGTCCGTCAAAGTTCAGACCAGGTAGAGAGGAAGAGGAAGCCCGTAACTAGGAAGGTACACAGAAAGGCAAAGACTGCTGCAGGTAAAAGATCGAACCCTGTTCTGAAGGACGGCCATCCTCAGGACGTTACCCACCCGGTGACCGCGGAAGTGGCAGAGTCTGATGCCGAGACCGAGCTCTACAGTGTAGCCTCTCTTAGTAAGACGGTAAACCCTGAACCTCCTCTGACAGGAATGGCCACTATGGACAGAGATAAGCCATTTGACGGTGACAATAGGCAAGGCAGTGACTCGGGTGGCTCCAGACGGGTAGTGGGCTGGAGTCATCACAGGAACCCGCCCGGCGCGGCAGGGCAGGCGTCCGGGCGGCGAACGCCACAAACTGGTACCAGAAGTGGGGTACCAGCGTTTTCTATCCGCAGATCAGAGGAAGGCCCTGAAGATGCAGATGACGAGTCCGATGATATCCCTAACCGTGAATACAGAAGCTTGGACCATAACGGTGCACGTCCAAAGACATGGCAAAATGAGCGGAAGTTGCTTGGCGAATTGCTCGCACCTGGTGTACCCAATACAATCGAAACGGTAGCTGGGGCCCGTAGTGGCCACGAAAGAGGTTCGTTTTCTCTCGCCGGTGTTGAAGGATGGCTGAGAAACGTTCCAAGGACTATTGAGACAGTTGTCCAGAACGATGTGGAAAGTGAGAGATACCTGTTCGGTCAACGAACTGTTGAAGAGACTGGGCTTGATGTATCAAGACCTTCTGAGAATAACAGGATACCACGAGTTTTACGGTTGAAAAATATAGAAAGAATGCCAGACGTGTTTGAGGAGATCCCAGTGCCTTTTCCTGTGGATGGCACAGTGCTAGAAAGAGTGCCTGGATTATTCGAAGACACTAGAGTACCGCGAATAATACACGGGAGAGAGGTAGAAGACATGCCAGGAGACTTTGAGCGGCTTCGAGTTACTAGTCTTAGACAAGATACACAGCCTCTACGTTTGAAGAGGGCTGATGGTATGCCAAGAGCGTATGAGGAAGTCCGAGAACCGCGTTACCTAAACGATGATATCGTTGCGAAGAAAGCGAATGTTTGTGAGGCACGTCAGCGGAACGAAGACGATCGAAGATCTTTGACAGATATAGTGGATTGGAAAGCGGAGATGTCTTACTTGCGACAGAGCGTGGCGACAATGAGTAAGAGGCTAGAAGAACTATCGGCTCCCGCTGCTCATCAGAAAGAGTTGTTCCGAGGGGAAAATCCGGGGAACCCGTTGGGCCCAGGTTTCCGGGAGGACTGCCAAGGACAACTAAAGATGAATGAGTCAGCACGGAACCGAGGTTTCCCAGAAACACGTGAGAAAGTTTCGCATTCTGAAACTGTGGAAAAGACGCTCACCCGCTGTTTTCCGAAGGATAGCAGAGTGATGTCGCAAGGTGTAAAGACAGAAAACTCGTGGAGTCAAGATTTTCAAGAAAATCGTGAAGCTGAAAGTGCGGAAAAGTGGCGGACCCGAGGTTCCCCAGAGAAACGTGAGAAGCTTGCAGAGGCTAAAAGTGCAGGTGGCTCGCGAAGCCGTGGTTATCCAGAGAATCCGGAGAAACGCTGGCAGATTGAAAGCTCTGTAAAATCGCAGAGCCGAGGATACCCAGAGAAAGAGGTAGAAATATCACGTGACGAAAAGTCAAGAGAATCACGTGGTCAGTTTCTGCTGAAAAGAAACAAGGTTGAAGTGAGACAACCTTCGTCAGATGGCGCTTCAGATACAGAGGTTAAAAGCGTTTACAGAGAAGCAGCCGTGAGTAACGGAAGTTTTAGACGGAAAGATCCTATGAAATATGAAAAAGAGACGTATGGCCGGAATAGTCTACCCGAGTATGACAGATACGGTAGAGGCCAATTGACCGATAGAGAAACGGACGAAGAAAGGAAAACGGGAACGGACAGAGATCCTTTTGCGTGGAAAACGACCGTTGAAAAAGACCGGAAGACCGATCTCAAAGGTAGTAATCGCCTCGGTGGTAGTGGTGTTGTTAAGGTCGCCGACGGTACGCGGAAAGTGAATCGACCGAAGACTGTCTGTACAGAAAATGATCGTTTCACCGGGAGGGCGTCGTCAGGTGCAGTCGACAGCCCATGGGAAGCTCTCTGTATGTACGAGGTATCCGACAGACCTCAGAAGCCAAGAAATAGAGATGTTTGCGCAGAAGACCGAAATTCCCAGAGTTTCCGCAATGAACGGAAAGGGTCAGATTTCGGGTCTTTCGCAGGCGGTAATCCGCGTGGATACGGTCGGGCTGCATTGAGTACTGAAGAAGAAAGTGCAGCTTCGAGCGACCGAGAGATAATTACGAAGGCTCCTAAGTGGCGTACTGAAAAGGCGTCCAGTACTCAGAAGAGACATGGGTACGAGCAACATCGGTCTGTACGGTATACTACAGCAGAAAGCGAACCGTTGAGTGACGATCAGGTAGCTACAGAAGAGTCTATGGGACGGAATGAAAAGAGGCACATTATTCGGAGGAGAGGCGAAAACGGTCAGCATCGATCAGCTGTGAGAGCTGAAGACGGAAACGAATCGATTAGTGACCGCGATCACACCAGGAAGAATTTGTCCAAGACGAATGTCAGAAAAACGCCTGTTACGCAGAAGAGAGGCGAAAACCCAACAGACCGTGGAATACGAATTAAGCTGGAGAAATATGATGGAAAAACAGCGATAGCCGCGTTTTTGGCCAAGTTTGAAGTTTGTGCTCGTTGCAATCGGTGGACTGCTCGAGAGAAAGCAGATCAGTTAATGTGCGCTTTGACAGGGGCCGCGTCTCAGCTATTGTGGGATATGGGAGCACAGGACAATGTAACCTGGCAAGAACTTGTCGAAAGGCTCAAAGCGAGGTACGGTTCCGAAGACCAGACAAGCCTATATCGTATGAAACTTCGCACATACAGGCAGGCTCATGGAGAGACTCTGAGCACTGTTGTGCAAGAGATAAGGAGGTTGATGGCTTTGGCGTACCCAGGGGCTACAAGTGATATTGTCGAAACGGTTGCTTGTGATGCTTTCATTGACGCATTAGCGAATCAAGACTTGGCACAGAAAGTGCGCGAACGAGAGCCTGCTAACCTTGAGGCTGCCTATAAACATGCAGTTCGGTTAGATGCTTATGGCCGATCTTCGACACAAGGAAGTGATATGGACCGCAGACACGGCAGAGTTAAAGTTACAAGGGAAGATCGAAAAGCCACGTCTGTTGATGAGCAACAAAGTTTTCGTATAGAAGATCTAGAACGGGAAATTAAGAATCTGTCAAGAGAAATTGGACGACTTATCTCGAAACAAGATTCCGACCCGGTTTCTGGAAGACCATATGGAATGGCGAACAGTTCGGACAGAGCCATTGAAGGTCAAAGGAAGACCGAACCGAACGTCGTACAGCGACGGAATTTTCCGCCAGGACGTTTGAGAAACCCTGAAATTGAATGTTACCTTTGTAAACAGAAAGGGCACGTTAAACGTTTTTGTCCTCAAGGAACTGCTGAGAGGATTGGTGAAGACAGAACCAATGAAACAACTAAGGCAGAACCCATCCAAGAGCAAGCTCAAAATCGACTGATCAAAGGCAGCAGGATGGCTTACGTTATCGCTAGACTAGAAGGGAAGCAAATACCCTGTCTTCTGGATTCTGGAAGTGAAATGTCGCTTGTGCCACGAAGCCTTGTGTTGGACAGCGTTCTAGTACCCTCAGAGCAGCGTCTGTTAGCTGCTAATGGAAGTCAGATTAAAGTGGACGGTGAAGCCACGGTGAAGATTCGTATTGGAAAACAGGTGTATCCTCTACCGTATCTAGTGACGGACCAAGTGACGGAAGCGATCTTGGGGTTGTCATGGCTAGAGAACAATCAAGCTCGATGGGACTTCGCAAGTCGCTGCGTTTATCTAGGGAGCGAGAAGATCCCTCTGAAAGAAGCCGTGACCGAATCCATGTGCCGGAGAGTTGATGTACAGGAGGACACCGCAGTTCCTCCAAGAAGCGAGATTGACGTCCCAGCTTCAGTGGTGTGCCGATATTTCCAAGAGGATAACGAAGATGGACGACTATTATTGTTAGAAAGGACAGTGAGGCTTTTGTTAAGTGACTTTCAAAGCTGCTACGAGAGTTCTGTTGCGAGGACGATACAATGACCGCTTAATTGCGGCGATTTTAAGGACTTCTGTCGGAGAAATATTTTTGAGTTTTCTTTTGATGACCTTTTGTTGAACAGTTGCCTTGTACTGAAATGCATAACAATTGCGGTACAAATACCGCTTAATTGCGGCGAGTTTACGGACTATTGTTGGAAAACGATGTTTTAAGTTTCTGTTTGATGAAAACCTTTCAGTTGGACTGTGTATTAGTATTTTGATGTAACGATACTCGGAATACTTAGTAAATGCATAATTACGAGTGTTGTGAAAGTTCGTCGCATTGCGAATTCCTTGTTTCCCGTTTGATGATAACTGATGTTGAAGTGCTGCTAATAGATGTGTGACCAATTTTGGCACGTCTACTGCTGCTAAATTCGGGGGTTCCGAGGATAACTTTGAGTTGTGCTTATGAGAATAATTTTCAGACTACCCTAGACGCAGATAATACCATTTGCGGTACTAGGTAGTTTAATTGCAAAAAATTTACAAAGAAGCTTCGCAGTGCGACTTTCAGTTTCTTGTGAAGACGCCTATTGGGTGTTTTCGTGTATGCTGTTTGGATTTACGAACCGCATAAGATATAAGACATTGCGGTAATTCTTACGGTTGTCGGCGAGTGCGAGAATCTTACGGATACGGTTTTGAGTTGAAATGTTAATTTCATTTCTTGGATCCGAAGTGCACGGACTTAGAAATTGTTAGAAAAAGAGCCTCACCGTCACTATGTTGAATTGTTTGTCTATTAAGATAGCTAATGCTTTGAAACGTTGCATTAGTTGACAATTGTGGGTAAAGATAAACTTGTGCGATTGATGTATAATGTTAGTGCCTATGTTAAAAGACATTAAATAGTTTCGTTTTATTCGAATCACGATGTTAGAGCAATGATGTAAATAGGATAATTTGTATTTAAAAAAAAAAAAAAAAAAAAAAAACAATTTTAAGGCCGCCGAGCGATGCCGGTCGGTTATTGACTTCGTCTTTGCTTTTAGTTATATTATTTTGGAGTTGTGCATGATGTGATGGACTAAGTTGACATTCGGGAGATAATTTGGTGACTTTTCTCTCCTAGGTCTCCTGGCCAGTTCGGTTAGGTAGAGCCCAGAGTCATGATAGAGGGCCTGTTAAGGTTGGCAACTTGGAGGATAAGACAGGTTGCCAGTAGGGCGGTTGATGGAATCTCTTGCACCATTAAAAAGGCTGTCGTCAGTACGGTTCGCAGGAGATAAGGGCGCTGGGTGGCATCTCCACGGTTTCAGAGTGGTTGCTCTGACCAAAGTGTGCTTCCCCAGTTGCTGAGGCTCTCATCGTTGCTTGGCGTACGTGCGGGGTAGCAGAGATTGTCGGGTCTGGATTCAGTACTTGACAAAGTCGTCCAGATGACCGAGGTGTTACGCCCTATAACCAGCGAAATAGTGGTTCCTTGCCTTCTAAGTGGATCTGGGTTGGAGATGTTTCTGTCACGTGGATCCAGGTCCCCGGTTTGTCGGAGATGCTCCGCATCTAAGTAAGGTGGGGAGAGTGTGGCGGTCACCCCACAAGGCATGAACGAAGATAAATAATGATAACTGTCTTAATTAATTAGCGTCTTATTCGATGGGTGGCGCTTTATAGCTGTTCGATTATTATTATAATTATAAGTGCTGTATTTTATTTTTGCCATTTTAAAGCTTCAATTAATTAATTAAAATAATTAGACACACCGTCCGTCCAATATTTAGTGGCTAAACATAGGGCGCTGCTTAATATAGCTGGTAGAGATTTGGATTTTGGACACCTGTATTTAAGAAGACGGTGATGGCCTACTATATAAATATGGAGGCATGAATATGGTTTACGTACTAACTTATAATCATGCAGACCAATCAATGTAGCCTTCCTATGGAGGCCAGAATAACGTCTTACGTACGAGACCATAGCGTGCAGATAGATGCAGATGGATTCATAGAGCTTGCCTCACGCTGCGTTGCCTATATTGTAGGATGGCGACGCTGCATCCTGCATATACAGCGATACGGTTCTTTAGTGTCGTTGGTTAGCGATAAATACTGCACTCCGTGTGGTAGTATACGGCGAGTGATAAAGCGAGTTCCAGGTTTCGGGCAAGTTACAAATATATTAACGGACGAGAGGGCGTCCGAGAAAAGGCTAATCTGTGCGATCCCGGGTTACAGCCGAATCGATCGCTCTCGGGTGAAGGATTGAGTCCGCCGATCCGACAGGTTTGGGGCCCACCCTGCCGTTAGATCGCGAAAAGGTCTGAATCTCGATTGTTGGTAGTTTGCGGGCTGAGTATAGCTCGGGGAAAGACCGATAGTGAGAGATTGAGAGCTCACAGGTCTGTTCCGGTGGTAGCCGTTTGAGATACACGGGCAAAGTCCCGCTGTTGACAGTCAGAGATACACGGGCAAATACCCGGTGGTACCCGTCAGAGATACGTGGGCAAAGACCCGGTGGTACCCGTCAGAGATACACGGGCCAAGACCCGGTGGTACCCGTTAGAGATACACGGGCAAATACCCGGTGGTACCCGTCAGAGATACGCGGGCAAAGACCCGGTGTTGACCGTCAGAGTTACGCGGGCAAAGACCCGGAGTTGGCCGCTTCAGAAATACACGGTCAAAGACCGGTGGTAGCCGTCAGAGTTACGCGGGCAAAGACCCGGAGTTGGCCGTTTCAGAGATACACGGGCAAAGCCCGGTGGTAGCAGTCAGAGAGATACGCGGGCAAAGACCCGGTTGGTGATAACTCAGTTAAAGTATCGTCCATAAAAGCTGAGCAGTGCGATCCCGAGTAACAGCAAAAACTAATCACTCTTGGGTATTGGATTGACCGCCGATTCGACAGGTTTGGGGCCCACCCTGCCGTTAGATCGCGAGCCGGTCTGAATCCCCATAGTGGAAGTTTAGCAGGCTGAGTAAACCTCGGGGAGAGACCGATCGTCCGAGATATACAAAAACACAGGTCTGTATCGGTAAAGTGCGGAGAAACATTACGCTGGTGACGTCCGGTGAAGTACCGGAACGATCTTGTTGAAACTGTTCGATAACATCGGGGAATAACCCGTGAATCTAAATACGCGGTATCCGGGTTTGGCTGTTTTACGCGTCATAGTTACTCCCGCGGTTTACCGGCAAATATCCGTGCGGGAGACCATCCGGACGATCCGACCGTTGTCTGTTCCGGTGTTCGGAAAAGTTCCCACGGTGGGAAGCTACACAGGTCTGTGTGCAATAACGGGATAAAGTTACGAATATTTATCCACAGATACCATTAGTAGAATCGAGTGTGAGTACCGAGAAACGAAGCCTACGAGTCTGTGCGCTCCCGGAAAAAGACACAACTGTTACGTTCTCTATTTTATTCAGAGAGTCAGGTTCAAGAGATACGGCTAGTGGAGTAAGGGCCCACTCTGCTGCTCAGGTCTCGAGACAGACTAATTCTGAATAGTGGGAGGATAAAAGGTTGTGTAAACCGGAAAGAGATCAGACCAAGATATTCGGTTCGGGTATTCGGGTACCCAGGTCCGAAAGAGACACGTCCGCTTTACTAGCGAAATCCAGCTAGTCAGAGTCCCAGGGTGAAGTGTACGAGAGTTCCCGGTTAAAGGAACATTAACGCAGACCAAGAGTAAGCGATACGAGAAAGT
>OY744606.1:74568137-74748137 GCA_963556255.1 Allolobophora icterica | reverse complement strand
TTTTTTAGGTAATTGTAATTGTAACCGAACACTTATATAGCGCCACTCAGATCAGCGGCGCTCCCAACCCGCATCAGTGGCAGCACCGGAAAAAGGAAGGTTTTCCAGCGTCTACGGAACTGGAGAGAAGAGAGGGCAAGAAGCTCATGAAGGAGAGACAAAGGTAGACAGTTCCAAGCGGAGGGCCCCACATAGGCGAACTAGACAAATGATGCTGTGTTTTCATTGTACAAATGTTATTTGGCTGTGGGATACGAGTACAGACATTGTACTCTGTAATGACGCACGATGCTTGTAGCTAAACTTAAAGATGACTTCCAGGACCACAGATGGATCGAAAGACTCGAGTGATTATTCGTGATCTCTTTTTCTACATTGTCAGACGAATCTTCATCTCTCAGTAATTAACTTGCAATCTGGACATGGCGTGATTGGATTCTGGTCGCAGCTACAGAAGCAACCTGACTTTGCTAGACCGAAGAATAATGGATACCTTGGAACGAACAACATCAGAGGTGAGATTGAGAAAGGGAACGAGATGCAGTGGAAGATAAAAACAAAGGGAGGATGAGTGGGGGGGGGAAGGACGGGTCGGAAACAAGATTTGGTGATGGAGTGAAAGAGAAAAAATGCAAGAAAGATAGAGAAAGATGGGCTTTGCGAGATGAGCAAAGATGATGGAACAGGAGTGGAATATGAAGAAAGAGGCGCCTTGTGAGACAAAGCGAAAAATGGTATGACTTTTGGAAAGAAATAGCCTGTGTGCAATGGAATGGGAGTTTAATATGAGGAAAGGTGTGCCATGTGAGAAAAAGCGAAAGAAATGTGTTCAATGGAAGAGAAATGGAATAGGAGAAAAGGAGTGCCATTGGAGAAAGGCGAAAGATGGTATGACTTTTGGAAAGAAATATGTGTAATGGAATCGGAGTGGATTATGAGAAAAATGAATCAAAGGGTAAGGCAAAAAGCGGTCTGTTGGGAGGAAGAAGGTGGTGAAATGTGAGTGGTACATGCAGAAGGAGGATGAAAGAAAAAACAAGGGAACGACCATATATGTGGGTGAGGAAACAAGATGACGTAATAGGAGCGGATACCGAGGTATTAAGAAAGGCGAAGAAATGGTCCAGGAAAGATTCGATCTCATCTCTCTGGTCTCTCTGGCAATTGAATCTTCCCTGGACGTCACTCGACAACCCCTCTGACTCGACGTAGCGCTCGAGAATAAACTAGTGTCCTGCTCTCAGCTTTGGAGTAGCGCCTTTAGAGATTTGGGGTTTACGATTACGCGAGAATCGAGAATGTTGCTAATTCCGAATTGAAGTAGAAAGGAGACGCGATCGGTCGCAGACTTGCATTAAATCCATCCATCGTATGGACGCTCCGGTCTGTGAGACATCTGTCAATACATACATTTCCGATTAGGAACAACTCTCGGAGGAAATGGACGGAATTAATGGAACTTGAATTTCAATGCAAATTCAGAACAATTTGTAATCGCCACAGGAAATGCGGACATTGACCGGGAAAGCAGTTTTCCCTGTAAAATCTGGAGAAAACAGAATTGATGAGGCAATTAGTTCTAAAACGCGTTTTAAATCGTTTTAAATAGTTTGCTCTGACTTTAAGAGAATTTTGTGGGATGTGTTGACAGTGTTGTGTGGCGTACTAAGTTTTTCTTAGAAGTCTTTTCCAAGAAGCGCAATCTAGTTAGGCTGACAATTGGCAAATGTAGAATTCTGGATACCTGTATCGAGAACAAATTAATACTCAAAGCTGATCTATTGGAATGTTACATCACCAAGAGTTCAAGTCGCAAGTTCTGAACAACATATTATTACTTCATGGCCTTAGTTACAATTACAAAATCCTAAATTCCAGAATCCCTTCATTTAGGAATTCAGTTAAAATCTACATGTGAAAATATCACTGATCCGTAATTTCCAAACACGTTTGAAGCAGTAGACCGAATTTTAGCTGTTCAAAAACTTAGCCATTTACATTTTAAGTTATTATTTAAATTCTCCATAAATTACACAGCAATTGCTCAAAAATGAAAATCAACGAAACACTAGAAACTCTTAGTAATGTAATGTATAGGCCTAAAGTAAATCTTCAAAATTTTTCACATGTCAAACAAAAGCGACGTTAGAGAGACCAGTCTATGGCAAGGTTGTTGGAAATCGTTGATAATTAATGGCGGTTGACATTTATATCGGTATGCCCACTGGTCTGCCTGCTTGTCTTTTTGTAGACATATCGTTCATCCGAGAATTTTGAGAGGCTCTCTCTCTCTCTCTCTCTCTCTCTCTCTCTCTCTCTCTCTCTCTCTCTCTCTCTCTCTCTCTCTCTCTCTCTCTCTCTCTCTCTCTCTCTCTGTCTCTCTGTCTCTCTGTCTCTCTGTCTGTCTGTCTGTCTGTCTGTCTGTCTGTCTGTCTGTCTCTCTCTCTCTCTCTCTCTCTCTCTCTCTCTCTCTCTCTCTATTTTTTGCCTCCCTCCCTCCCTCTCTCTTTCTGTCTATCTTTCCCTCCCTCCTCCCTCCTTATCTTCCTCCCTCCCTCTCTCTCTCTTTCGCTCTTTCTCTATCTCAATGGTCTTTCGTTTTGCCTCTCCGCATTAGTTCTTCTTTTTATCCATTCATTAATTCACGAGCCATTCATCCGCCCATAAATTCTAATCAACTCTGTCGCCGATGCCGCTGCAGACAGCGTTTTCCAGCGGATGAAACCAAGACGGTCGGCTGAAACCGTTCAAGAAATCAGTCGAAAGGTTTTGGCGGTTACAAGGTCGGCCGGTGACGTCGATCTGACGCTAATTGTGTCGACAAGAACGCAGTCATCTGCATTATTCATAAGATCTGCATTATTCATAAGCTCAGTCAAAGCCCTGGCTACCAGACGCATACAGTCCGCGCCACATATTTACATAAAAGTACGGACGCTGTTGTCGCAATCGGAGGTCGTCCTGTCGTGTGTTTGCCGTGTGTTGATGTCGACCCTCGATTGCTTGTTCTTTTACTTGCACTTTTATTTAACGTGCCTAACTTTTCTATAGAAGATTCACGACGAACTTTGTTTAATTAATAAATGAATTTAATTAAAGAAACAATTATATATACACTAACTCTACGGGAACTTCCACGTAGTATTAAAGCGTTTAGATATTAAACCGGACTATCTCAAATGTTGCTTCGTACAGCCTAACTACAGATCGTTCTTTCGCGTCAGTCTCTGAATCTGACGGGCTAATACTCTGCCGCCGCCTCTGGTCGCTCCTCTCGATGTTGTTCCTTCGACCGATGTTCACACGTCGCGTTCGTCAGCAGTACAAGTCCCGTGTTCTCCTTTTCCTTCCGTTAAGTAGGAACTTCAGCGTGCACCGGTCAGCCCCCTCCCCACGTCAAGCTATCGTCAATTAGTGTCAGATTGCTCCTCGAGACGCGGGTCGTCGCTCGCCTGCAGCGCGGGCGGTGTCTGGTTACATCATAGCCGCGAGGTGTCCTATTACACCTTGGCTGTGTGGTGTCCGATTACACCTCGGCCTCGCTGCCTTCATTGTTGACCCAGTGGAGACTGGCTTTCGTCCGTCATCATCCTATCTCGACCGGCAACGACGCTTACATCATAATGATGATGCCATCTCGTCGTTGTCGTCGATCTCCTCACGCGACACTGTAAAACTTGCTTTGTTATTTGTCTAGTTACAGGGCACGATTATTGTGACCCATCGAGGAACGTATTTGCATTGTCCAATTAGAATAAATTGAATTGACATCATTAGCATCATTAAGACTAGCGGAGAGAGAGAGTCTTCGATTATTGGAGTGGAGCAATATAAATGAATAAATAATTGGCCACATCAACTGGAGTCATTATACTATTGTAGCAAAATTAATGTGGCCATCGAGATAGACCTATGTATGGTCGAATCGTAATCGCTATCTTCGGATTTTTCAGCGCCTAAATGTCTCAGAACCAGCTGACTGCCAGACACTTAGTCAAGTCAAAATCGGTTATGCAGGTAAAGTAAGAATGGTAAAAATGACAAAAATGCTTTAAAATGGCCAGATTTACCTAATTACCCATAACGAGCAGATTCGGTTAAGTCTAAATTTTTAGCAAGTCGGCTACAGTAGTAACTCATGTTAACAGAGATTGTATATACAAGTAGGGTCTGTACATGTACGTGTTTTGATCGTTGTGGCTTTTAAGTGTCTAGTAAGAGTTTGTGTTCAACTAATTGGCTTGTGGTCGGGAACTGTGTGACGTCAGTGACGAACAGACTCGTGAATATTGTAGAATCAAAGCTCTTTCGCCAAACAGACCTTAAAGCAGATTGATCCAGACGGATTACAGGAAGAGTCGGAGAGTGAAAGAAAGCAATTGAGAGACAGAAGGAAGATAAAAGACGACAAGACGAGGTGGATCACAAAATGAAGGAGGAAATAGGAATGAAGGATGAAGTGGCTTTTCTTTAAGAAAAGTAGAGGTGGAACTGGTGAAGTATACAAGACAAAGTGAATCTTAAAGCAAAGTAGGAAATACAAGACGAAGTGAATCTTAAAGCAAAGTAGGAAATACAAGACGAAGTGAATCTTAAAGCAAAGTAGAAAATACAGGACGAAGTGAATCTTAAAGCAGAGTAGGAAATACAAGACGCTGTGAATCTTAAAGCAAAGTAGGAAATACAAGACGAAGTGAATCTTAAAGCAAAGTAGGAAATACAAGACGAAGTGGATCACAAAACAAAGTAGGAATAGAGTTGAAGTATGAAGTGGCTTTTCTTTAAGAAAAGTAAAGGTGGAACTGGTGAAATACAAGACGAAGTGCATCACAAAGCAAAAAGGAAATACAACACGAAGTGAATCTTAAAGAAATGAAGGATGAAGAGGCCTTTCTTTCAGAAAATTCAAGTTGGAAATGGTGAACTGAAAGGCGTAGTGGGACACAAAACAAAGTGGGAAATAGAGATGCCGGAAGGGTGAAAAGGCTTTTCTTTCAGTAAAGTAAAGATGGTACTGATAAATAAAAAGGCGAAGTGGGTCACAAAGCAAACTACTACACAAAGGTGAAAGATTAATTAAGATCACCAGAATATGAAAGGTGAAATGAAGGCGAATCAGTGTTCGAGCAAATGCACATACGGACCAAGACACTTTAAACTATCTTACAAAACGCTGAGTGCATGACTATCAAACTGATCAAGACACGTCGAAATAAAGAGACTCAGGTGGAAATTAGGAGACACTTTGAGAAGATTGAGTATAAGTAGAGCAAAAAGAATTGGAGGAGGAGAAAAATATGAGACAGTTCCAGGAAATCATATAGAAGTGTATCAAAAAGAAGAATAATTAAAGAGCTAATTTATATGACGAGAGGACAAAAGGCGACATAGTAGCGAATAAATAATTAGGCCGATAGAGATAATTGGAAGAGTTGGAGGAAGAGGAGGAGGAGGACGAGGAGGAATACAAGGAGGAGGAGGAGGAGGAGGAGGAGGAGGAGGATGAGGAGGAGGAAGTCTTTGTCAAAGAATAAAATACGTTTGTAGGACAGAAGTGAGAGCACCGATAGAAGAGAAAGAATGGAAGAGACACGTATAAGCAGTTGGTGGTAAGAATGGGATGGAGGTATAGAAGGAGGGACACGGCGAAGCAGAAAGAGAGAGAGGGAGAGGGAGAGGGAGAGAGGGAGGGAGGGATGGAGGGAGAGCAAAAGGGACGCAGAGAACTAGGCAGAAAGAATGAGACAGTAGAGTGTGAAGGAAGAGGGAGCAGGAGGCAGAGAAGGAGTGAACAAGCAATAGAGGAAGGCAGGGAAGAAAGAGGGAGAGGAGAAGGGAGGAAGGAAGGAAAGGTGGGGGAGAGATTCAAAGTACAAATAGAGTGAAGCAGAGAAGATTGGAGAAAGAGAAAAAAGGGAAGAAAGAGAAGGAGGAGAGTGAGAAGCAAGGGTCTCCAGACAAGAATGGAGAGAGAGACAGAGTGACAGACAGAGTGACAGACAAAGACAGGGAGAGACATTAAGAGAGACAGAGAGAGAGAGAGACAGATAGACAACAAGGTTTAGTCACATTACTTAGTTACTCAACGCTTGAGCTGGAAAAAATTCGGATCGACAGCAAGTTGGACCCTAAGTATATTGATTGGATGTGGCCAAGAAAAGCCTCAGCCACCGGCGATGACCGGTCCACGTGTAGCCCGACCCACTTGACTGATGGGCTGGTCAATGGATGGGTCGATGGATTGGATGTAATGTAATGTAAAAAGACATTTATATAGCACCTTCCAAAGCGTTGTTTGCATGGCAACGATCTGTAAAGTTCCACTCGATGAAACCAGAACGTCTATCAATTGAAAGAGTTTGTGTTTTGTATATTTTAAGGGAAGCAATACGTTATGATACATGGTACTGTGATGCAATTACGCTGCATTGTATATCGCCTATCGCCTACTTAGCAGCTAATGTGTAATCAATAGCAAAAGTACTTATTATCCAATGCTGTACAATACGTACTATTGTACACTGGATCATATGAATTTACTTATTTATGACATACGCAATTATTCTTAATCATAATACACTAGACCCGACTGAATTCTCAAAGTTAAACGAGAAAATTAATGAATTTACAACGAAGAGAAAAACACCTTTAGAAAAGGTAACCTAAAGCTATATAGAAAAAATATTTGTGAATTTGGTAGTCACAGAATCTATACTAAAGTTACTAAGTCGTGAAACATTGGACGATAAGTATTAATGTTAGTGATTACACATTAGATACTAAATAGGCCACAGAATACACTGCAACCAGTGGCGGCGATCTTGTCTGAGAGGTGGGGGACAAATTTTTTTACTTTTTAGGAATTCATCTCCACAAAAGTTGAGGACTTTTCTAGTAATTCATCTCCAAAAAAAGTTGATGACCTTTTTTTAGGAATTCGTCTAAAAAATGTAAAATTTTTGGACTTTTACTTTTTTACGAATTCCTTCTTCTTTCTCTTAATTTTTGGGGAACACTTCTGCTAAAAAATTTTATTTTTACCTCGTCTGGTCAGAAACGCTGCGAAAATCCTCACGCGCAATTACATTTCTCCGCCTTTTTTGGTGTTTCTTCAAAATGTGGGGGGACAAATGTATGCAGTGTCCCCCCACTCTTAAAGGTGGGGGACATGTCCCCCCGTTCCCTCCCTAGATCGCCGCCCATGACTGCAACGTATGATCCAGTGTACAAGAGTATGAATTATGTTATGTTATGTTATGTTATGTTATGAATTGTACAGTGTACAGAAATGCGTGTGATCCAGTGTACATGAGTATGAATTTTAGAATGTACAGAGTACGAATGATGCAGTGTACAGGAGTACGTAATGTAGTGTACAGAGTACTATGATCAAGTATACAAGAGTACGTATTGTACAGTGTACAGCAGTACGTATTGTACAGTGTACAGGAGTATCTATTGTACAGTGTACAGTAGTACGTATGATTCAGTACACAAGAGTACGTACGTATTGTACAGTGAGTGCAGAAGTGCGTATGATCCCACGCACAGTAGTACGCATTGTACAGTTTACAAGAGTACCGTACGTAGGATCCAGTGTACAAGAGTATGTGTGGTCGAACGTTCACAGTATTCAATGTCAAGTTACTGTAGTTCTGCTGTTATGACTAACTAGTATCGACTAGTATCGTTGGTTAAAATGCTCTGATCGCCGTCGTCAAGACTACCGTCGTCAAGACGGCAGTACTGACGTCACAAACGGTTTCACAATAGAACAGAAGCCGTTTGTGACGTAGCGTCATACGACGGACAAATTTGCATATAAGGAAACTATTATATAGAATTCTCCTCTCCGTCTGACGTGGATGATTGTTTTCCTGCTTACGCTGACGCCGTTGCCATGGTTTCGGAGAATGGCGGCGCAAGGCATATCGGGTAACGGCGATCAGAAATTGAACGATTGGAGGCAATTGATGGAGATGTCATAGAGTTCAGGGTGGAGGCCAGCAAAGAAGGCATTACGAGGCCATTGCAAGGCCAGCGTCAACGTCACGAGTCCGACACAACTGCATATTGGAAAGTCAGAAAATATGAAATGTTGCGTAAATCTAAACATATATAGATAGGCCTATATTCACAAACTTATTTGCGTGTTTAATGTTTATATACTTAAATTCATATTCAAACACGTATATATAATATATATATCAAACAACATAATAACCGATGTACGTCTGTCTGTCTGTCCCGTCACTATACTGCCGCCTTGGCGACGGCTGTCTTGACGACGACTATAGGCCTATAATATGACGTCATAATATAACGGGCTAATACTCTATTAAGCCTAATTGTTATCACTGCAATAATTGTTTTATATACCGTGATTTTTCACGGGTTACAGCTAGTATATATATATATATATATATATATATATATATATATATATATACACACACACGAAAGAAATGCATGGGCCTAAATGTATAATTCACCTACCTTGGCATACATACACTCATGCATACAAAAATGCATGATTGCATGTGTACAAACGCACACACATTCATGCATACATACATACATACATATGCAAATCCAAACGACCTCGATATGCATTTTTATATTATACATGTACGTTTAGACGTTCTAGCGACGAAAACTGTCTGAGTTTTTGATCGAAGAATGGTAACCAATAGCAACGGCTACTTAGCAACGGTTTCATAGCAAACGGTCGAGAGTCTGGCTAGCGGACTGCGTCTGTGTTGTGGCAACGAGAAGTGAATAGACGCGTCGGTTAATTAGGCCGAGTCCACGGATGGAGTCAATGGTAGGAATGAGTAATGACCGAGGTTGGTCGATGGATGGATGCAGCGGTGGAATGACTGGATCGACCCAAGGAATGGATGAAGACCAGATGGAAGGAATCGGTGCCGTTCCTTTTTTCGTTTTATGACTCTGTATGTATGCCTTGTGAATGTATGTCCTTGTGTATCCATACATGGATATATACATTCTATATTATATATATATATATATACAAATAAATATATATATATACATATATATATGAATGTATATATGGCTGAATACGTCTATACATATACGTAATTCAAACGAAAACACATAAAGCACCCATAAGTGTATGTATGCATCAATGTATGTATATATGTATCTATGTATATGTGTAGGCCCCTATGTATATATGTATGTATCTAGGTGTGCATTGATGTATGAATGTATATATGTACCTGTGTTTCAATGTGTCTATGTTTGCATGTTATTCGTGAGCAAATACATTCACACACCCATGGATTAAGTATTCCTGTATGTTCGTTTAGACTATGTATGATTTACATAAATACATACATACACTCATACATACATGTACATAGTACATACGTACTTACATACACAAGTGTACAAATACATACACACACAAACATACATATATACATACTGTGACAAGTTGTTAAGGAATGATTCTCGCTAAAGAAAGGAATGCAAGCCCGGGATTCTATAAAAAATAGGATTTAATATAATGAACATGCGACATAAACCATACATACGACAGAAGAGACTTCAAACGGAAGCAAAAGGCCAAAGCACCGCTCGTCACGACAGTCAGAAGCTCGACAAACCCGTCAGGCACGGAGTTGAAAACAACCAACGAACAGCCAACACCAAGTCGACTAACGAAACTATCTCTACGTAGACCACAGGCGGTCTATCAATCGAGCTCTCTACCTACCATCAACGAATGAGCTCAAACACAGAATGAGCTCCACAACCGTCAAACCATCATGTCTGACCAACACAAGACAATGAGCTCCAGAACAAAGACGGCAGTCTTATTTATAGACAAGGCCACTCCTTCTATGGCATAAGATTCCCGCCAACCTACGGACTTAACCTGCAGCTACGTAAGAGGTCACGTGCCCACATGCAACAATACACACATGCATACATACACAAATGCATACATACAAACATACATACATATATGCACATACATACATACATACATAAATACATACATGTATTCGTACACATTTACAGAGAAATACATGAATGCACGTAAGTACACATATATTCGCACAAACATACATACTTACATACATACATACATAGTGCATACATACATACATACATACATACATACATACATACATACATGCAAACATAATGGCTAAATTGCAAACTTTAACGCCTGACGAAGTTTATATTTGCGCTAAATAATTGCATCTATTGCTAAACTCCTTAAAGTGTTCTTTCCAACATTATAGCGGCAGCGTTAGAAGACGCGTTTCATCAGATACACTTGAACGCGTTTTGTCCGCTTATGTACTGGTTCCCTGCAATGACTCTACGCTCAGGTGACCATGGAGACACATTACGATGTCGGATGTGGTACATAATTTATAAAATTCAGGATGTCAGCCGTGTGTTGATTGCGAGGAAAAGACATCGGGGAAATCAAGACGAATGTCGCGTTTCCGGTTCAGGCACACAGACACACAGACACACGCACGCACCCATGCATACAAAGAGACAGACATACATACACATAGAAAATAAAACAGGCTGTATTGCAGTGTAAGTTTGTATGTACTGGGTTAGTTGTGTGTGTATGTATGTATGTATGTATGTATGTAAGAATGTATGTATGTGTGTATGTATGCTGTTCGTATGTATATATGTATGTATGTATGTATGTATGTATGTATGTATGTATCTAAGTATGTATATATGTATTTAAGTATGTATGTATGCATGTATGTATGCTCGTATGTATGCATGTATGTATGTAACTATGTATGTATCTAAGTATGTATGTATTTATGTTAGTATGTTTGTATGTGTGTATGTTCGTACGCACGCATGTGTGTATGGCTATGTATGGGTATGTAACTATGTATATCTGAAAATGAGACACGATTTAGTTACCTCAATTTCCTTTAATGTTACGCGAGTTGCTTTTATTGTTTTGGGTCCTTCTAATAACTACAAGTCACCAAAATTCAACGCTTTTGGGTAGGACTAATGGACTACTTCTCAACTAAAGACTAACTTTTCCAAAATTGCTCATCCACTATACAGTATAGACTACCACTCTACTTTGGCGAATTGACCTGATTACAACTTGGTTTTGGTGCGCCATCGGATGATGCATTGGGAACCAGACACCGACAGAAGTTATTAATTACAATTAGGGTCGGTTATTATGAGCCGTGGTCGCCAATCCAAACACATTTCAGTTTAACAAAAAAAATTGTAATAAAAAAGTTGATATCTCCTTAAATTGGCGACCCTGGTCAATGACGCATCAAACATAAGTAATTGAGTGATCGTACAGACAAACGCTCACACTTTACAACAACGATGCATACATGTACAGTAGTACAAAGGCAGAAAAAACAATGTAATATTGTAAATAGTTGTGAAACTCTAACTTAATAAGCAGACGTATAGCTCGAAGCTAACGGCATTAAACTTAACATAGGCCAACGGTTGGAATAACTGGATAGATATCGGAGCCAGTGGCCTCACTATGGTTGGTGTCACCCAGTGAGGTAAGTCGTGGTGTCACCCCCATGGACCTCCTCCCTTAGTCCCTTACCGGACCATACAGTATCCTTAGTAATGCTTTGTACTTATGTTACTCGTAAATCGTAATTCCTGCACTGAATGTAATGGTATAAACTGTGGGTAAGGTCGACGTCAACAAGACTGCATTAATTTAAATCCACGATTGAAGTTAGTTTCCTTTAAAACGTCGCCCTCTCAAATACATATAAAATTACCAATCGCGTTCAATCGCTATTAATAAAACCGAAACGGCACCTACAAGATCTCGCTAAACACGAAATAATGCTGCATTAAATGATGAACTTCTATATACAGTTGGGTATAAAGAAGTTAATTATTAAATCGATGACTGCAGTTAGACACCTTTATAACGTTGCAACTCTCAGTTACATATTTACCAATCGCGTTCGCTCACCAGATCGGTCTGAAACACTACCTATTCAGGGTAAAGTCGACGCTAATTGGACTGACATCCACAAAATATCGCTAAACGCTAGATAACGCTGCATTAAATCATGAATTGCTACATACAGCTGTATTGTATTGTATTATAATTATATAGAAATTCATGATTAAATCGACGACTGCAATTAGACACCTTTAAAACGCCGCTACTTTCAGCTACATGTTCACCAGTCGCGTTTCGTCGCTGGATTGTCGCTGGATGATTACTAGCTATGATGCTTCATTCTCCAAAGGCAATTGTTTTACTCTGAAAACATAAATATTCGTCTATTTTGCTTCAGAAACGCAACAAACTGCAACCCACTTGTTATGTAAACGAGATACGAAACCTTCCTGTCCACCAGAGGGCTGCATTCCAACTAATCCCACGATGTTATATTAGGACTTTCCAGTCTTGTGTATTATGGTCCTTAACACCAAACAGTCCAACAAGAGAATTAACCTCCATATAGTTATTTGCAACCATAACATTTCATAAATATGAATCGATATGTGTTTTAATGTTTCGGCAATCGTTTGCACATCAGAGCGTTAAGAGTTGGGTTCGGTTGAGTTCAATTTGGCAAGAGATCGAGAATGATGGAGTAGCCCAGAATGATTCAGTTCGATTTCGATCCACGGCTTGATTGATGGCCGGTCGAATCAGCTCTTATCGAACCCACGTTCATCGTAAAACAAACTGACAACGATATGACGTATTGAATGTCCTTGGATATGACGTATTGGATGTCTCTGTGTGCTCACCGTGTCTCCGATTCACGGGCCTTATAACGACAATGTCTAATTACGTTTAGGCCTCTGAGGTAGGCTTTAGATAGAGTAGGTTTATGTCTAAAGCAGGCCTATGAGATAAGTTGATAGGTTCCTTCCTGGGGATGACGGGCGAAGGATGAGAAGGAGAAGGAGGAAGAACGAATAGGTCACAACAAAGATGAGGGCGAAGATGTAGGAGAAGAAGTAGAGAAGAAGAAGGAGGAAAATGTCAAGAAGGAGAAGATAAATAAGGAGAAGAAGAACAATAGACAGATGAAGAAAGATATGGAAATGGAGAAGAAGATGACAAGGACGTTGAAGATGATAAAGATCCTTAATCATAAGTAGTTTCCAATGTTCAACGCTATCTTCTGCCAAGGTTCGTTGAAGTCCACCTTACCTTGCATTAATCGTTAGTTTTGTTTGGGGGGAGGGGTCTATTTAACCTCTGCTAAAGGATACTGTGTCATAGCAAAGATAATCATAATTAACGTCGTCCTCATTTAAAATCTAAGCTTGGCACAGGCGCTACCCAGATACGGGCAGTAATTTGAATCCAGAGTTTAACGACATCTTGTGGCAACAAAGGCCGTTGATGTCGGCAGAAATTATTTTGAACAGTTCTCACTGTTCGTTTGGCATACTCAATCAATCAATCAATCAATCAATCAATCAATCAATCAATCAATCAATCAATCAATCAATCAATCAATCAATCAATATTCGTTCAATTCAGCAATCCAGTTGACAATAACGCAACAGATAACAGAAGCACAATAATATTATCATGGCTTTAAGAGGAGAGTAATAGAGGGATGTGTTAATTAATATGCATCTCTGAATAAAACATGAGGAAAGAAATTAGGCCTACATTTATCTTTAACGGGAAAGGTGAAATTGTGAGTTCTAGTCCTTAAGTCGTATTTATTTTGTCGTGTGGGAGGAAAAATACCACAAAGGACATGGTAAGGCTCGCAACAGATTTGTTAAATAGGCCTAAGGAAGCATTTGCATTCTGCAGTATCAATCATGTCAGCCAAACTTCGGAAGGAAGCCTCTGCGCATGGTTCGATGCAACCTGTGTTCTAGCCTGTCCCTATCATATTTGCTGGTATAATGTCACCGGGTTGGGCCCCTGGAGAGGCGTAAATAAGGTACGAAATATTGGCATCCCTTGCTACATCACACAGAGCCTAAGAAAACAGACCATGATTTCCAAAACCCTTCAACGCAAAGCCAGTAATGTAGAGTCGAATACAGGGCCGCGTGTGTTCTTGTTTTTATATGGCTAATATCTCACTTAAACGAGGTGTGTAATTAGTTTCAACAGTTGTCACCGTTCACGTGTTATAAAAAAGCTATTCTAACAACAAAATCGATGCCTTCAAAGGCGTTATATTTGGTGTCTGGATCCATTAATTGGGTGTCTAGATACATATATTATATATGCGAGATAACTAATACACTAGTCTTGTCGACGGTTTTTGGAGAAAATGCTCAGATATGCAGTACTGAATTGAGGAATTCGATGTATCATTACTGAAGTAGGCCTGTAAATGTGACAAAATGAATCCAGCTACAAGGCATTTTCTAATGTAATAAGAATCGCAATCGTAAATTCCAAACTTCTAAAGCGCCACTTGAAGGCCAAGCGCAGGGCGCCAGCCTATTCACGAGGGCTACGTCAAATCAGAGGGAGTTTCCAGAGAGTGTTGTGGTACAATTGAGGTCCGAGTCCAGATTCCAGAGGGTCATATCAAGAGAGGCAGAGCAGCTGTCAAGGCGGGTGTCGTTTAGGGCGAGAAGAATTGGACGGCGGGGGATCAGATGAGTCACGGTAGGAGTAGGCCTACTTGAAAAAGGTGAGACTTCAGTTTTGAGTGGAAAGCCCGGGGGTTATAGATAGAGGACATGAGGAGGAGGATGAAGGACGGGTTTCAATGATGATGGAAGAACCGAGAATCTGCGGAATTCAGAGGAGAGATCGTTCCAGAGGCGTGGTGCTGTGTTGGATATGACTCGGTTGGAGAACTTGAGATGACTAGTGACCGGGGAAGGAGGCAAGGTAAGGTTGACGTCAACGGCCCTGGATGTTCTTCGCTCCTGCTGTTCTCTGGTGGTGCCAGTCCCAAGTCTTGATAAAGGAGGAGGGTGACGACAACGGCCTAGTAGTCATTAAATGCCTTTAGACAGCGAAAACTACTATACGACCCTGGCAGTTGTAAGATGTCGTTAAGTACTGGAAATGCAGTGCTTTTTGGACACCTTTAAAACGCTTTCAAGCGACGCTATATTTTATCAACTATTCATTCACCGGTGTATTACTTCCAGTTCTAGAAAGATGTCGTTAAACTCTGAATTCATCCATACTGTAAATGTAATATGAATAGGATGTTATAAGTATGGTACATGTATTAGTATCAAATACGCGGGTGTTATTAGTGTGGAATTAGTATCTACTATGAATAGGGTGTTATTAATGTGCAAATACTGTAAATATTATCTAAAAGTCTGACTCTTATCTGTTCATTTCAAAGCACTTCATTACTTTCAACTTATTGTATTGTATTCGGATATTTATAAAGCGCTTCTAGCGGGAGGGCCATTCAGAAGCGCTCCCAGTGCGATAGACCCCGAGAGAAAAAGCAAGTTTTAAGAAAGGTAAAAGAGGAAGAGACGCTACCTGAGAGAATAGAAGAACGAACAAACGGAGGAAGCCCATTCCAAAGAGCAGGGCCAATGGAAGCAAACGACCTAGATTGAGCCAGTGAAGTCCTGACACGGGGAACGAGGAGGTCCAAACGGTCAGATGAACGAAGAGGACGAAGAGAAGCCGCAGAGTGAGGGCGATGAAATAAGTCACATAAATATTTTGGAGCGAAACCAAGCTGAGCCTTAGAGACAAGGATGAGGACCTTAAATTGGATGCGGGCAGAAAGCGGGAGCCAGTGGAGTTCTTCTGCCATAAAGGTGGTGATATGAGAGAATCGAGGAAGACGGGCAATTAATCTAGCAGCAGCATTGAGAACGGACTGAAGAGGAGCAAGACGGACTTTGGGAAGACCAATGAGGAGGGAATTGCAGTAGTCAAGTCTAGAGCAGACAAATGCATGGACAATTGAAGTGAAAATTGGAGATGACAGAGAGCGACGGATAGCTCTAAGGCGCCTTAGGTGAAAATAGGAAGTGCGAGTGAGTTTGGAAATGTGTTCAGTAAAGGTGAGAGAATTGTCAAGGGTCACTCCTAGATCACGAACGCTAGACGAGAAAGTGAAAAGCGGAAACCTTTGAGACAGCACAGCAAAGTCGAGTTTTTTAAGTTGCTGAGGAGTGCCAAACCAGATAAACTGGGTTTTTGACGAATTGAGGGAGAGGCGATTGCAAGACATCCAGGTATGAAGATCACGAGAAAGAGCTTCGATGCGCTGAACAAGAAGAAGTTGAGAGGAAGGAGGCCCATGGACATAAGCCTGGACATCGTCAGCAAAGAGATGGCCTGAAGCCCCATGGATGGGGAAGAGAGAGGGGATACCAGCCGTGTACAAAATAAAGAGGAGAGGGCCCAGAACAGAGCCCTGCGGAACACCGAGTTTAATAGGGACCCACAGAGTTCTAGATTCACCAGAGATAACCATCTGAGTGCGATCAGACAGGTATGACCGGAACCACTGGAGAGGGGGGCCCTTCAGACCACAAGAGGTCTCAAGACGCTGTAGAAGAATGGTGTGGTCCACCATGTCAAAGGCTGCAGAGACATCATATAGTGCCAGAAGGGTGAGTTCGGACCTATCAACAGCTGAATAAATTTCAGAAAGCAAGGAAAGGAGGGCAGTTTCAGTGGAGTGGTGAGCCCTAAAACCTGACTGAAAGGGAGGTAGAAGCCCAGATTGTTCCAGATAGGGAAGAAGTTGAAGAGAGACAAGGCGTTCAAGGGTTTTAGATAGAAATGATAGATTAGAGATTGGACGGTAGTTTTGGCAGAGGTTTGTGTCAAGATTGGGCTTCTTGAGTGAGGGGAAAACAATGGCCCGCTTTTGCGAGGCGGGGACACAACCTTCAGAGAGGGACCTATTAAAGAGATAAAGCAGAAATGGAGCAAAATCATCTAAAATGTCACTAAGAATGAAAGGGGGAAGAGGATCTAATTCACAAGAATTTAAATTAACTGATGAAAGAACTGTACGAAGGTCCGAGTCCAATATGGGTCGGAAATCGTCAAAAGCAGAAGACGTTGTGGTAAACGTCGGTGGAGGAGCATCTGATGTGGAGGCTCTGAGTCGGTCAGTCTTTTCCGTGAGCATAGTCAAGAATTCATTTGCGGAGAAGGCAGGAATTTCTGAAGGACGAGAAGGCCGGCCCAGTAGACCCGAGATGGAAGACCAAAGGCGTCTTGGGTTTTTGAGATTGCGTGAGACCAGCTTCTCCCAGTGAGCAGCCTCCTTGCGATGGTAGAGACGATGAAGGGCACGAAGCTGGGTAATCCAAGCCAATCGGTCATTAGGATCCTTGGTCCGGCGAGAGCGTCGCTCCAAGCAACGGGTGCGACGGCGAAGTTTATGACAGTCGGCGTCGAACCAGACGGCCAATGGTCGATGACGGGTCTTTACTTGACGACATGGAAGCATGGAATCCAGCAGACTGGTAACGGTGGAGGTGTAGAGATCAAATAATTGAGGAACCGTGAGAATGTCAAGTGCAGGACCCGGTGACGAGAGGAGAGAGTCTCTGATAGCGACGCTGAAAGCCTGAGAGTCAAACGATTTCCATCCTCGCATCTTCCGAATGGAGTGGATTGGCTGTAGGTGAACTGATGGTAGAGTAAATTTGAGATACGAATGATCGGAGATCGTAGGAGGAAGGATGAGAAGGTCCGTAACTTGGTCGTCATCAGAGGTAATGACGAGATCAAGCCATCCACCAAGTCGATGCGTGGCTTGATTGACGTGCTGGCGGAGGCCAAACTGAGTGAGAAGTTCGAGGAATCGTAACGAAGTAGGAATGGTAGGGTCCTCCAGGTGTAGATTGAAGTCGCCGAGAATGAGGAGTTGAGTATTGCGAGTGACAAGAAACTCAAGGACGGAGGAGAATTCTTCGAAGAACTGAGGAGTAACGGTAGCCGATCCAGGTCTATAAACCGTGAGGAGGGTAACTGAGCCGCGAGGCAAGGCGATGCTCAGACACAAAGCTTCAAACGTGGTTGGCGACGTGTCGAGTGAGACTTGCGTGACCCGTAGAGATGACCGGAAGAAGGTCACGATGCCACCACCACGAGCCGGACGACCATCAGGATGAGGTGGACGAGGGCAGTCACGAGAAGAGTAACCCAACGGAGTCGCTCGTAGAATCGGAACGTCATCGGAGTCCTGGTGCCAGCTTTCAGTTACAGTGAAAACGTCAAGCTGATCCTGAAGAAGAGACTGAGAAACGAAGGCGAACTTTTCAGATAAAGATTGGGCGTTCCAGGAGGCAACCCGTAGGCCTGAGGAGTGAGCGAGCGGAGGATGAGACGAGTCGGTTGGGTGAAGATCGTGCAAGTCCACTCTTGGAGAAGAAGCAGGAGAGGATGATGAAGAATCGGAGGTCGTCAGCATCGGCTCATGAAGACACGAGGTACGAGGTGTTTGGTTGAAGCGACTGCTGGCAGGGCACCATATCTGATGCTTGAAGAGGATCTTGCGTAGACTACGAGTAGGATGAACGGATGATGACCAGAAAGACCAAAGTTGTTGAGAGGAATAGACGATACGCTCCATACTGATGAGAGCGTAGATGATGATAATAGCGCATACACCAAAGTACCCAGCATGCATCTGACCGCAACGTTAAATTCAAACGACGGAGTAGCAAACAAATGAAGTTTTCAAATCAATTTGCGTTTTACATCCAGTTTATAATTCACGTGGCTGTCGAGTGAAATTTTGTCCAAAGATTGGCAAGAAAAACCACGAAAACTTTCATAAAGTCGTCGAGATAAACAGTGAAACGAGCGAAAACTTACGCCGTTTACCCGGCATGCATCGGAACAAACATTCAGTTCAGACGACGCAATTGCAGTCAAACAAATCGATTATAAAATCAACTTGCGATCTAAATTAAGTTTTGGATAAGATACTGTAAGATACTTATGTAAGATACTGTTTCATCACAGGTGCATTGCATAGAAAATATCATCATATGTATCATGTAAGAATCTCATATCCAAGGCATAGTCAACTGTACTAAAAATGGTTACTAAAGTAACCATGTCTCCTAATATATTTTCGACAATTGGTACTTGGCTATAACTTATGAATTGTTTTTGTGTATGTAAGGTAAAGTAATTCATGGTACTCATTATTTCAGCTGTTCTTTGTATTATATAGAAGTAACGTTGAACGACATTCCTAATATCGTTGGTTCCATTCCTCTAAATAATAACTGTGTACTTTGTTTTTCATTTTCATATTGATCATTGGACCTGCCTGTACACTTATTAGTATGTATATTTAACATTCTGTGTAAATATGATATAGATTTATTTATTTATTTTTATTCCGGATATTTCTATAGCGCATCTCGAAGTCAACTACTACTCAGAGGCGCTCCCGACTACAGCATTTGATACTGTGTCGGAATTTTCACGCCGAAGCGCCACGAGCAATTGCGAGTGAAGGACTTGCCCAAGGTCCATACGCAGCGGCTAGAGTGGGATTCGAACCTGCAACCCTCCGGTCACAAGGCGCCGAACTTACCACTGAGCTACCACGCCATAGATGGTTTGATGTTAACTTGGTTAGATTAGAAGGTCTGTAAAATCTTTAAATAAATTTAAGAAAACATTCTTTAAATGAGCATAATTACAGATCACCAAAAATGAATAATAAGCTTTTGAGGGTATACAAAATCAATATTAAAAAGAGAACAAAAGAGCCTTTTATGACCATCAAAAGAACCTTATGGTCAACAAAAGAGCTTTTGGGCCAAAGAGAAAAATGAAAAAGCCATATGGCCAGTTGAATGATATATATATATATATATATATATATATTAAATATTAACATATATATATTAAATATTAACATATATTTATTAACCTATGCATATATACACACATATATATATATATATATATATGTATATATATATATATATATATATATATATATATATATATATATATATATATATATATATATATATTAACCTATGCATTATTAAAGCTCGACACCAACCACCTGCCTAACATCGCCATCTCAACAACCTGCCAAAACACAAAAGCAATCACGAGAGAAGCATACGACACTGATGGACGAAAGCTATATGAAATGGAACTGAACTATGTTAATGAACTTTAAAGACGTCAACGGCCTTTGTTGCCATTTATAAGATGTCGTTAAACTCTGCATCAATCCATAATGTAGGCCTATCATGTAGCCCTACGATGTACACAGCCGATATTGCCATAAGATGTCGTTAACTTGACTATTAAAAAATCTTCGAGGAAATGCAACGTCGGGCTCTGTTTGTATTTTGTTGAGTGAACGCTTTAGTACACCGGATACTGTAGGTTTTTGTCAGTTTTGTGATAAGTGATATTTCGAAAATGGGCAAAATTTAAGATATTAGGCGTCTAATTTGTTTCGGATTCTGAAGGCTGCGTTATAGTGTTAACTTCTGGTTATGCATTGCATGTAGCACGACTTAGTAATAATAATAACGATAGCGCTGCGCTGGGTCACTTAATTGTTTTAATAATCCATTCATGGCATTTGTTAGTTGATGACGTCATAGGCCTATGACGTTATCAACTAACAAGCCTATCACGCTTTACTAGTAACGAACGCTCTTCTTTGTCGCAAACTGCGGCTAATTTTTTGCTTAAAATTGGCGAGTGCAATAATTATATCAATGTCTAAAGTAAAGAATTCGAAGGGCGTTGTGTGGGAATATACTTCGTTGGCGATTCTGTAGACTAAACAGCTCATACTGTCAGTTATGTAAATCAAAGCTGAAAATTTCAAACTAGGGCCTATGCATTATCATGTCTAGTCCAAGCAACAGGTAAATCTACTGAAACACAAGGACGTTGATCATTTTTGTCATTCGGACCAAGCCAGGATCCTAGCACACGCATGAACAGGCTGCGGAGCGGAGCACCAACTACTCTGGTAAGTCCTCACTTTAAACCAGTGTGTACCTATGACTGACTTCTATTAACACCGAAGAATAATAACCCGCTCGGAGGAACCTCGCTCAGGGACGCAACTTTGGTCTGAAACGTGAGAGTACCAATTTTGATAGCCTATTAATGATAGGCCTACTCATTATTGTTAGGCCGGTGATCATTATAATTATTTTTTGCCCCAAGGCACATCTAATCCCTCAGGATTCTAGGTAGGCCTATCTCGAGTACTATTATTATTATTATTATAATTATTATTATTATTATAATTATTATTATTATTATTATTATTATTATTATTATTATTATTATTATTATTCGATTTTGACATAAATAACAGTGATGGTAATCATGATAGAAGTTATATTAAAGGTATACAGTAGTCAGACAGAGAGAGGTCTTCAGTTCGAATTCGCGATCAGAAAGACATTTTATGATTTATGAGACACGGTAACCGAAACAAAAAATACAAAAAGAAGGCAAATAACAAGGTAAAGAAGAAGCAAAGGAGAAGGCAAGAGAGAAGACGGAGAACAAGATACAGAAGAAGGCAAAGAACAAGGCAAAGAAGAAGGTAAGTAAAAAGACAAAGAAGAAGGTAAGTAAAAAGACAAAGAGGAAGGTAATGAAGAAGGCAAATAAGAGGTAAGTAAACGGACAATGAAGAAGACGAGGCAAAGGAGGAGGCAAGAGAGAAGACAGATAGCAAGATACACAAGAAAGCAGAGAGGAATGCAAAGAAGAAGGTGGATAAAAAGACAAAGAAGGCAAAGAAAAAGTCAAAGAAGATGGCAAAGGGGAAGGCAAAGAAGAGGGTAAGATACAAGACAAAGAGAAAGACAAAGGAAAAGGAAAGAGAGAAGACAGAAAGTAAGATACAGAAGAAGGCAAAGAAATAATGCAAACGAGAAAGTACGTAAAAATACAAATAAGAAGGCAAAAAATGACTCAAAGAAGAAGGCGAAGAAGAAGTCAGAGGAGAAGGCAACAAAAGAAGACAAAGTGAAAGATACAGAAGAAGGCAAAGAAGAAGGCAAGGAAGAAAGAAAAGAAGAAGGTAAGTAAAAAGACAAAGAAGAAGGCAAAGGCGAAGGCAGAAGAGAAGACAGAGGGCAAGATAAAGAAGAAGGCAAAGAAGAAAGTAAATAAAAAGACAAAGAGGAAGGCAAAGAAGAAGGTAAAGATGAAGATAAGTAAAAAGACAGAGAAGAAGGCGACGAAGAATGCAAAGGATAAGACAAAGAAGAAGGCAAAGGAGAAGCCAAAGAAGAAGGTAAGTAAAAAGCCAAAGAAGGCAAAGAAGAAGGCAAAGGAGAAGGTGAGAAGACAGAGAACAAGATAAAGAAGAAGGCAAAGAAAAAGATAAGTAAACAGACAAAGAAGAAGGCACAGAAGAAGGCAAAGATGAAGACAAAGAAGAAGGCAATGGAGAATTCAAAGAAAAGGATAAGAAAAGAGACATAAAGCAAGGCAAAGAAGAACGCAGTGAAGATAAAGGCGGAGGCAAGTAAAAATACAGAAAGCAAGATACAGAAGAAGGCAAACAAGAAGGTAAGTAAAAAGACAAAAAAGAGGGCAAGTAGAAGGCAAAGAAGAAATCAAAGGAGAAGGCAAGATATAAAATAGAGAGCAAGATACAGGCTAAGGCATAGAAGAAGGCAAATAAGAAGGTAAGCAAAAAGACAAAGAACAAGACAAAGAACAAGACAAAGGAGAAGGCAAACGAGGAGGCAAGAGAGAAAACAGAGAGAAAGATACGGAAGAACACAAAGAAGAAGGCAAAGAATTAGGTAAGTAAAGAGACAAAGAAGACACAGAGGAAGGCAAAGGAGAAGACAAAGGAGAAGACAAAGAAGAAGGCAAAGAAGAAAGTAAAGAAGGAGGCAAGAGAGAATGCAGAGAGAAAGATACAGAAGAAGGCAAAGAAGAAGGCAAAAAAGAAGGTAAGTAAAACCACAGAGAAGAGGGCAAAACAGAAGGGAAAGGCGAAGGCAAGTAAGAAAATATAAAGCAAGATACAGAACAAGGCGAAGAAGAAGACAGGTACAAAGAGAAAGAAGAAGGCGAAGGAGAAGGCAAAGAAGAAGCCAAATAGGAAGGTAAGTAAAAAGACAAAGAAGAAGGCACAGAAGAAGGCAAAGGTGAAGGCAGAAGAGAAGACAGAGAGCAAGGTAAAGAAGAAGTCAAAGATGAAGACAAAGAAGGCAACGGGGAAATCAAAGAAGAAGGTAAGTAAAAGGACAAAAGGAAGGCAAAGAAGATCGCAAAGAAGAAGAAAAAGGCGAAAGCAAGTATGAAGACAGAGAGCAGGGTACAGAAGAAGACAAAGAAGAAGGTATTAGTAAAAAGAAAAAAAGAAGGCAAAGTAGAAGGCAAAGAAGAAGGCAAACGAGAAGGCAAGATAGAAGACACAGAGCAAGATACAGACGAAGGCAAAGAAGAAGGCAAAGAAGTAGGTAAGTAAAAAGACAAAGAAGAAGGCAAAGGAGAAGGCAAGATAGAAAACAGAGAGTAAGATACAGAAGAAGGGAAAGAATAAGGTAAGTAAAAATACAAGGAAGAAGGCAAAGAGGAAACCAAAGAAGAAGCAAAGGAGAAGGCAAGATAGAAGACACACGCATGCAGTAGCGTAACTATGGGCCCGCAGGGCCCGCAACTGCGGGGGGGCCCAGGTAAAAGGGGCCCATTTTCAAACCTGAAAAAATGAACTATTTTAATTAATAAATGCACAGCAGAAAGCCGGAAACCGAAACTCCTTGTAAACTCCTTAGCCTTGTAAAATCAATAAATCATGCAGGCAGGCAGATGATGTGGAATATTACTATTGATGCGCGGTCGGCGCATATTTTTCTAGGCTTTGATTTAAGCTAGTGAACAGTGACTCGAAGGCAAACTATAATCGCCAGATGACGCTGAAATTTGCAGTTAATTCACTCAATTAGTTTCACTTTTCGTCTTTGATTTATGCTGACGTCATTACTCATTAGTCTCATTGCCAAGTTTCCGTCGGCCATCGTTGTTGATATTTATTTAAAAAGTTTGTTTAAATAGATTAGATCGGATTACAATTTACAATACAAAATTTAAGATTTAAAAATAAAAAATTGTACTAATGATGGCTAGCAAGCCTCTAAGTGGAGCAGCTAAACGACGGAAAAAGAAGGATTTACAAAACGAACTTAAAAAACGATGTAAAATTGACTCATTCTTGTTACCGGCACAGACTAAAAAGGAAGAAACACAATCTGTTGCAAATGTACGTAATGAAGAAAATGAGCAGGAGCCTCAGGAGGATACCAGAGGCAGTGAAGTCAGTGAACTACAGATAGATACAAATTCTCAAGTTAACAGTTTTAAAGACAATACTGTGGCAACCGATTTGTCTGATCACGGCTCGCCAGATCTCATAATAAGCAATGAATATGAAGCATTCAACTCTGCAGCACTTGTAAACTTTGAACATTCTACTGATAGAGGGCATTATCCAATCGATATAGTTGATCCAAATATGAAGAAATTTATTGTTGAACACGGCTCATGCAGACCAAATACAAAACTGTTCTTGATTTATGATTTCGTAACATTGAATAAAACAATATTCAGTAACATTTCATTTATAACATTTAATCAATTTTAATGCAAATCGAAAACAATTTTTAGTTGTGGCATAAGATTACAAATTAATAATAAAATAAAATATCATAAATTAAAATCATTAAAATGTATGCCTCAAAAGTGAGTCGATAATTTGAAACATAAAATTGTCTATCAGATTGTCATCGGCTGTATGGAGGGGGGCCCATTTTGAAAATCTTGCAGGGGGGCCCAGAATATGAAGTTACGCCACTGCACGCATGGTGTAGATCAGTTTGCTATATATTATAATAAAGTACATATATAGATGCCGTATGAATTCCAATATCACGTGAGATGAGAAATCCAGTTTATAGGCAGGTAGTGCATGCATAATATAATACATCTCAGATCTATTGTTATTTCAGAGATTTAAAATTTATTTGCATTCCGACCAGGACTCAATGGCGTCGCGCTCATTCAAGCGGGAATACGTATGTATGTATATTCGTTTATTAGGCAAAACTGGTTGGCACACCGCAACCAGGAACAAGAGAATAGATGTCTAGAGAATAGGTGTAACATTTGAAGTTCGAATAATGATACACTTTGCACAAACATTGAAGGTGCGCTGCCGTCAAGCATGCATCGTCACACTCAATTGTGTGCCACTGTTTTGCAATAACATTTGTCTATCGGCTATTATAATACGGGTTTTGTGTGTGTGTGTGTGTGTGTGTGTGTGTGTGTGTGTGTGTGTGTGTGTGTGTGTGTGTGTGTGTGTGTGTGTGTAGGTGTGTGTGTGTGTGTGTGTGTGTGTGTGTGTGTGTGTGTGTGTGTGTGTGTGTGTGTGTGTAGGTGTGTGTGTGTGTGTGTGTGTGTGTGTGTGTGTGCGTGCGTAGGTGTGTAGGTGTGTGTGTGTGTGTGTGTGCGTAGGTGTGTAGGTGTGTGTGTGTGTAGGTGTGTGTATGTGTGTGTGTGTGTGTGTGTGTGTGTTTGTGTGTTTGTGTGTGTCTTCATGTCGGGGGAATAAGTGGATTTAAAAATCAAGAAATGCCGCTTCTATTCCTTTACGTCATTTAGAAGTTAATTCAGAAGCTTAATTACAATCTGTGGCCACACGCATGCATCATAGTCCACTTTGATTGGAATCAATTGCTGGCTGGCTTTTCTTAAATAAAATTGGGCCTAAGTCCAGCTGATCATCCAGTCTATGCAGGCCTTGGGGTGGGGTGTGGGGGTGGGTTGGGATGGGGTGGGCGCGAAGTCCAGGGCAGGGCAGCGTTAACAATCTAAATAATTACAAATCCGTTCTGATGATTTATAGCTAATCCAGCATCAGGGCTTAATCATAGACACCTCATACAAGCGCAGCTATTATACAGGCGTCCATGACTTAATCCATTCCTGGATTAAAAACGCCGTTGTGACGTCATCTGAGCGTTTTGATAGAAAGCGCATCACGTGATCTAAGGTTTGCGCAGTTGCGTCATTTATGCGTCACGAGAGATAGCGCATCACGTGATCTAGGGATATGTGCGCGGATAAATAGAGATGGCAGCCCCATCGGTGTTATGGTTGACCTGCGGTGGCCATGAGAAATGGACCAACGGTCACGTGACCTAAACCATCGCCGACTGCTGTGCGCTTTAAACGAACACACGACAACCAAGCAGTGGCAAACGAGCAAAGTGTGTCGTTATGTGCTCCCAAGCAGACAGAAAGACAGAAGGACAGACAGACGGACTGACTGACTGACAGACAGACGGACGGACAGACACACTGAAAGACAGAAGGACAGATGAACAGAGTGACAGACGGGCGGGTGGACAGACAGACAGACGGACAGACGGACAAACGGAAAGATAGACGAACAGATGGACAGACGGACGGACAAACGGAAAGACAGACGGGCGGTCAGACAGACGAACAGACAGGCAGACAGACTGTTGAGCATGACTGGCTTGGGACCCACAAAGGCACAGCCGTAAAATGACCTTAGCTAATAGTTTATATTGGGGTTTAATGTGAGCTCAGCTCAGTCTGAACATTTAGGTTTATAGGCTTAAAATCAATGTCGACCAAAAGCGAGCATTGATTTTCTAGAATAGCGAAACATATAGGCTACTTATCTTATCTTATCTTATCTTATATAATTATTTATAAAGCGCCTCTCACAGCATAGACTATTCAGAGGCGCTCCCAGCGTGTCAGCCTCGAGGGAAAAGAAAGGTCTTTAAGCAGCGGAGAGAAGAAGGCGAGATCCCAAGCAAAATCTTGCTACGGAGAGAGGGGGGCAGGTCATTCCAAAGGGAAGGGCCAAGGATGGCAAACGCACGATGCTGAGCCATCGAAGTACTTGCTACTGTCTGGTCTTCACTGTATACGGTCGGTCACCTTTTCGGTAGCGCCCTGAGTCCGCAATCCTGCGATTGCGTGATCAAACCTGCTGAGCGAACACATTGTAACGTCTCTCGACAAGCTGTTCACCTGCAGTTGTCTGAGTCACCAGTAAGCATGGCTTAGTACCGGAGTAAGCTTGCAAGTAAACAGCAAATCGATACACACAGTGGTCCTGTGTTCATGACTATTGACATTCATCCGCTGTCGGCTCAAGGGATAAAGACCAGGAAATGAGAGTCTGTCATACATTTCAAGTGGCTTAGTTTGCCTTAGATACAAAATTGACTGTGGCCAATACATAAATTTTACATAAGACGATTTCCTGTTCCCAGTCTCGCGTGATTCATACAGAAATCGTGTCGCACTGTTATTATGACAATTTAAATATATCATCGTCAGTAGGAAGCTACTTCTAAGGTGCTTTACAATGTCAACTGTCAGTGCAGATGTAAGAGTTTCCTAGTACACATTAGTTGGTTTCAACAGTTTTAACAGCGTGAAGAGTTTTGACCTCCTGGATAGCTTCAGAAAGACTGTAAACCACACAGCTGTCTCGTGTTATACGGCCGATACTTTACACGAATGTATACATTGATATAAATGTACAAACACACACACACACACACACACACACAGACCTATACAGCATACGCACACCTACACGCACGCACGCAACTGCACACACTCATACACACACATATATGTGTATATATATGATATATATATATTATATATATATGTATATATATATGCCCGGATCATTTGCCATAAAGGATAAAGCTGAGATAAAATGAAATATTACTAAGTGCATAGGTATACAGTCACAGTGCTTGCAATGGATTCGGAGAAAATCCCATCATCCGCAACTTAATTCATACTGCCTTCTGCCTTCCTGTATTTTGCCCTGTATGTAAATCATTGTATTGGCTTCCTGTTCGGTAGAGGGGCTCTTTAAACTCGGGGCTCGTGGTTTATTACGCTGAAATCTGACCAGCCACCATGGCTGGTCAGATTTGAGATCAGTCCTTATTCCTCAATCTCATCGCTGTTCAACGACGTCATCTGATAGCCTATCTTTGGTCATGCCCAAGTCTGGAACTGTGCTGCATGGGTGAACGTGCTTTTTCCGTTGCTGGACCTAAACTTTGTAATTCACTCCCTGTATCTGCTCCATCTGCTCAGTCGATTGTGTCATTTCGTGCTCAGTTTAAAACTTATCTGTTTCGCATTGCTGATCCACCATAGACTGTCTGTCTGTCTGTCTCAACGGCTGTTTACAATCGATTATTTCGATGACATCTTCTTCATAAGGACTAACGATCGAGGGTCATAGTAGCAGTAATAGTAGTAGTATATTATTATTTGAAGATTATAAAGTGCAAGTTTATATAACTAAATGCATTGCAAATGCGCCACATATTGACATGTGTTACTATGTGTCGATATCTAGACTGACCCAAAGGTCTCAAACGGCCGTCTACAATCGATTATTTCGAGGACATCTTCGTCATGAGGACTTACAATCGAGGGTCATAGATGGTCATGAGTCATGAATTTAAAGAAGTGATCGATTGGCTGCATCATTGCAAGATGGGCTCATGCAGATGGCATCGATTCTCTGGCTGCTGCTGAAACAGAGGCTGTGCATTCAGAAGTCTTTGACGATGCATCTCCATTTGCATAATCTATTCCATCACTTCATTTCCAACCGCGATCCAGCATTTCATTTAGATTTAACATATGACCTCATTATTACACGGTCTCGCTATGAGGCGTTTCTTGGTGTGGTTCCCAAAGACAGCGTTATAATGAGTTTCTATTGTAGGTTATAAGAAACCTTACGACTTCTGATTGCGCAGCTGCAGTTGTGCCGTACGAACTTGTAAGGTTATCTATAATTATGTAAACCTTCTCTGCTCTTCTTTCATCTAAGTGCGCGTATAAAATTGCAACTTAGATGGTGAAAACATTATCGTTATATGTTCGTTTATTGAACTCTTGCTGATAAACCGCAGCCAGTTACATACAAAAAAATCAAACATGGAAACAGAAAAAAAGAAAGAGAGAAAAAGAGAAAATTAAATGCATTGTTTATTGCGAAAACATCAACAGATAACCTTCAAACGCTGGAGAATTCTGATGTGAAGCACTACTGAAGCACCTGTTCCAGAGATCTTGCTGTCATTAGAACCGAGAAGCGGCCAAGCGATATCTTACGACATCGTGTTAACGAGAGCATTTTTGATGTCGCGTTTCAGCGCCAAGGACACGAGTCTTACTGTTGGTCGTAAACGTTCTTCAATTATACAGCAATTTGTCACCTAACCAACCCACAACGATCTTAGGCATTAGTATATCTGTCCTGGCTTGGAACCGATTTTGACCCTACCTAACTATGGATTTTGTTTTGACTGAGCGCCTGTGAAAGGATGCTGTATAGATGACTGGGAAACACTTACTTACTTATTTACATACTTATTTTGTGACTTTTATTACGATTAATTATTACTTCTATGTTTTATAATCAATGCTTCTAGCTATTGTCCCATTGTGCGTTAATTTGCTGATGGGGTAATAAAGAATATACTTACTTACTTACTTAAATTATTGAATTCACTATTACGATTACGATTGCTAATCTATCTGAATGGAACGATAAGCAAGACCATTGACCATCTTACCTCCAGACATTTGCTGCTCTGAGGAAAACCTGAATGCGCCAGGGCATATTTTAACTGTATAACTAGTGGGACAAATGTCCCAGTAATTTTAGGATTTGTCCCAGTAGTTTTAGGATTTTTCCCAGGCAATCTATGTTTAAAGTATAGCTAGTGGGACAAATGTTGCAGGAGTTTTAAGAGTTGTCCCAGTAGTAAATCAGTAATAAGAAGAAACAGGTCGTCAACTTTTTTAAGGTGAATTCCTAAAAAAGGTCATCAACTTTTTTGGGAGATCAATTCGCCCGATTTTGTCCCAGTAGTATAAATCTCTTAAAATATGCACTGGAATGCACCACTTACATAACAATGACCTAATTAGTCTACGCTATGCTTACTGCCGACTGTGAAACATCCAGAGGCACGTAGACAGATAGACAGACAGACAGAAAGACAAACATACACGAACAGACACAGTCAGGCATACAGTCGACTGGTGAACTTTCAAGACCACAGCAAACCCTGAATGCAATTTGATTTCAGCGACGGCGCTAAAGAAATCAGTTAAATGAACAATCATCCGAACCTTTGATCCAATTAGTTCTTACTTAATGCGACAACGCGTTCAATGGAGAGAACGAATTCCGTCGCACAACCACAGAAAGAGAGCAGGATCAGTCCCAAGTATATTATGTGCAGAGGATTCCCAACAGTATATAAACATATATATATACATATATATATACATATATATATATATACATACATATATATATATATAATTCAGATACAATGCAGTAAATTGAGAACTTAGAGCGAACGAGTCTTTGTTAGACGTCGTCAAACATTGACATTCTTCTCAAGACTGTTCCAAGTGAAGAGCTTTCTTGGACTCGATATGTTTGTGAAGGCGTATAGGCTAGGCCACACAGTTACGATATTACGTATTTAAATAGCGGTCAGATAACAGCGAGCAAAAACAAGTCTGAATGAGTTTGGCAACTAGATCGATATCCGGTCGAAGGAAGTCAGTGCTAATGGTGGAGCCAAGGATTCACACCGGATGTTGTTGTGTGCGCAGAAGAATAGAAGCAGCAGCTGCGGCAGAACTGCTTTCTGGAAAGATGGAAAAGTTATCAAAGAGGGAAGGTATTAAGTAACAGCATCCACATCTGTTGAGATGTCTTAGTATACAGATCTGCACTTAAGTCTTATTCTTTGTAGATGGTAACATGGGCGCCCGCAGGATTTTTTGCAGGGGAGGTCAGTCACGGCCGGGAGCACTGGCGGCGATCTTGTTTGACAGATGGGGGGGGACACTTTGAACTCATCTGGGAAAAAGAGTTTTGAACTGACCTGATCAAAAAAAGGTCAAAAATTTTTTCGCGCTTGAAATTTCATGACCTTTTTTTCTGTTTTTCTTATCAATTTGGGGGTCGGGTGTATGGTGTGCCATCACTGCTAAAGGTGTGGGTCTTGTCCTCCGGGATCGCCGCCCCTGGCCGGGGGAGTTAGTTGTGTAATATATAAATATTCATTGATTTATTCAAATCAATCACCGAATGCGATCAATACACTGTAGGGCCTATCTTTTCAGCATTCAAAGACACGTAACTCAGTGCGCCTCATGTAGGCATAAATCTTTGAATCTTTCGCAGTGGTCTGCACTACATACCGCCAAAGAAAATAATTTTAGCAATACAGAAGAAATGAATCCAGCCTAGCGTACATTTCAGTGAAATAAATTTAGGCCAATAATACCATCTCATTTCTGAAGTTTGGACTTTGAAAGAGTTATAATTTATACTCAGAGGCCCGGGAAGTGTTTACAAATTGTGTGAGCCAACCTCAGCCAAGTAAGCCTCATACAGACCTAAGATGGATAAAAGTATCCATTATATCTTATGTAATCTATTTGGCCAACCTATATTTTTTTTCATTTTTGTCATTTTCTACAACCACTGGAAAAGTGTAAGCCCCCTTGCACACCTTTCACATCCACTTGCTGGGCGTCCTCGGCAGGCGCATCTGAATGTAATAAAAGCACACTGCACAACCACCGACCTACAAGACGCTCCAATGCTCCCATGCAGGAGCCTCCTATCTTCATCAGTTATTCACAGTCCAACTACGCCTCTCAACCCGCTCCTCATCCGCCCTAACACTTCGCCCTTCCGTCACCTCATCGCTAAAATTTGCAAATCGCTTTAAGTTTATAGCCATGGCTGTTCTGCTTCTCTTGAATAAACTCTCACCAGAATGACGACAAATATCAGATCCTTCCAACGAACTCATCAACCCTTACCATTTGTCATCTCTCCACATGGCTTTCACTCAAAACATAATACTGTGTTATTTCTATTAATTCTATAGTGCATCAACTCTGGGGCTTCTCGTCAACAGCCAGCACTTGCTGTTGCTTTCAAACTCAGAGAGTAAGGTTTTCAGTATCCATGATTCTCTTGGCAGTCACATCATGATTTCCAGGGGGGGTCACGCGACCCCCCTTGACCTATGCTGCGGGCGCCCATGGATGGTAATGTTCTCGGAATTCTGTTTGTCTTCCTGGCATACGATGTCGACGACTGTGTACAATAAAGTAAGGTAATTGTAACTGTGATTTTCGGAAATAATAGATTGTGAATAGTGTAATGTAACAACCAGAATAAATGGAGCATTGCAGGTGTTTATGTAGCGCCGTGTTCTCTACGCTAGTCTAAACAATACTGGATGTTATTAGGAAGAGAACGTTTAACAGGAATGTAATGTCACTAATGCAACGTACCGTAATAAATGTGATGCAATTATGTCAGTTTAATTAATGTAATGTGATTATTGTAATAATCTGTAAGTATAATATCAATGTAGAGGTTGCGAATATAGTGCAATTAATATAATTATGGTAATATTCGATTCAAATAATACACGGTAAATAGTCGACGTAGGCCCCTAATTGTAATCGTAATCGTAAGAACTAATTTATAAAGACATCTTCCAAAAAGTCCATTAGAGTCTCTATAATACCTGTTAGGGTATCTATAAAGGTAGCTAAACCTGTAATTTTTTTACTACAACAGTACAGTATATCTTTGAAGAAGTTGCGGAATAGTGTATCAGTGTAGCAGTAGCGTGTAGCAGATAACGGTCCAGCTAACACGCTGGATGATCTTTAGAACACTGGTCTTGCAAAGCAAGTATGCCAACATTCTGATCTTCGTGCGTAAGTTAAGACTTGTGCTCTTGACCTTGGAAGTTAACTGATCTGAGTTGGACCGTGAAGCTCATATTACAAGCTAACAAGGTTCCGTTATAAGCTTACATTTATGGATGCAAGCTCATAATGTAACATTGTTGCACGAATCTCTAAGAGGAACATCTATCCATCAATTCACCAAACATGATGTCCATTCCCCTGGGTGTGCGTGTATTTCGTGGTGGGTGGGGTCCAGTGGTGGGATGGGGTGGTGTGGCCAAAGAGTGGAGTGTGCTCCTACAGATACGCCTTTGCATTCAGAGGATGTTTATGGTTGACGGGTCACCGACGACAACATAGAGTATTACGGGAAATCAATATTGTGTAGCAACTACACGCAAATATATATATATATATATATATATATATATAATATTGTGCATGTATGGAGAGAAGAGTCTGTATATATAATGTATGGTTTCTGGAATTTATAGGCGAGGCTTCTAATGACTTCCTGAGGAGTTTCCTTCCAAGAGCTGTGGCCGACACAAGGCTACGCCATGCAGACGGAGGAGAGAGACTTATATCAGACCAAAGACCTTAATTTCAGAGATTATGATCTTAGCCATGTTTCTGGGAGCGAACAAGAGCCGTAGAGAGAGGGGGAAACAGAGGGGACAGATGCTCGAGAGAGCAGGGCAGAGGGGGCGCAAACGGAGGCAGCAAACTAGGGAAAGAGGTTAGCTTAGATACTGTGGATTATACACAACAGGGTCTAGGTGAAGGTCGTGTTTTAGCATTAGTGTCTGGATGGCGTCAATCACTTGGCGACAATCGATGCGAATGAAGGATGAATATTGGGGACGCGGTGGTGTAGTGGTGTAGGCCGGTGCCTTGCAACCGGAGGATCGCAGGTTCGAATCCAGCTTAAGCCACTGCGTAGCGACCCAACTGCTTCTGAATCGTTGCTTCGATCTTATCGACTGTCTGCGATATACGGCACTCTAATCTCCACTGTTTATTTATTATTTATTTATTGTTTAAGGTTATTTGTCAAATCTAGTAATATTCTTACGTTCAGCACTCCGTATACATTGGACATGATACACGCTTTACTTTTACTGTCTACTTACTTATTTATCAGACATGTGCCGCAAATGGCGCGCTGCTTTGCACTATGGTCTGGCCATAAAGTAAGCGGCCGAAACTCGCCACAATCTAATGACAAAGCATCAATCGATGGCGCTGAGCAATCGTGGGTGAAGGACTTGCTCAGGGTTCCTACACAGTTCCCATCTCAGTGGACTCGAACCCGTACCTTCTGCTTTACAAGGTGACCGCTCTAACCAATCACCATTTTGCGGTGTGAGAACGTGTGGAGATAATAAACGAATAATAATAGTAATTTAATAATCGGAGTTAGGCCTATTGTATAATATGTTAGTTATATTAAGCATTTATAAAATATGCAGGTTTAGCTTTTTTACTACCGTTAGAAATTTAAAAATTTGTTCGGCACGTTCTACTTTTGTTGTTAGGCCTATCTGCTATTTGAAGTCGTATTCGGCCGAATAGCCAAAACTCCTATTAACACAACTAAGAGGTTGCTCGATATTGCAGTGGTTAGCGTGCTTTACTGTCAGTAGAGGTCGGGGGTTCAACTCCCCGTCAGGGCAGAACTTTGGTTCGAGATTTCTGCTCCATCTGCACCCCTAACCAACTCATCTATAATGAGTACACTTACCGTACACTGTCGGTGGGAAGATGACAACGGCGAGGGAGAGGACTGGCCACCTGCCTTCCTCGTATGCCAAGGTTAAAAAAATCAATCGGTAACACTGCATACCCATGGCTGCCTCAGGGCTAGCTTAAGGAACTCCTCTTCCTCTAACACGGCTCAACCTAAGGAGTCCGCGAATCGCTTCGGTCATTCACGATGGCAGTGGCGTCTACCAATGGTGGAGTGTGGACAACGATCTCCATCGAACTTCAAAAGTGGGGGGTTTGACATATTTTGACTGAAAGTGGGGGGTTGCATTTTTTCATGATAGCTCTTTTGTCCCGTGTGATAATATAGCCAAATTCAACAAAGCAAAAATATTTAAAATCCGAAAAGGTCCCAAAAAATTTTTCGCGCTACGCGCGATAATTGCTCTCACTCTCTTTGGGCACTGTCAATCTAGATGTAAACTCAGCACCTGTTAGGACCTAAAGTAGAAAACATTCAGCTAAGTCATCCATTAATTCATTAATCTGTAGGCCTACCTGTCTCAGAATGACTGATTAATTCGTTTATTTTACGACGCCGTCATATCAAAGATGATTGGCGTCTCTCCCACTGCAGAATCTCAGAAAACACCAAAATGTGTATTTCAGGGGGCAAATTTGGGGGGGTTGATTCTCCATTTACTTTTGGGGGGGTTAGACGCCACTGCACGATGGTCAGTCAGCCCGTTGATGAGACGCATGGTTCAATTAATCGTCGCCTCTCCGGATGTTGACCGCTTGATCCTCGTCAGTTTAGCGAATGCCTTCTCTGTTAACCTCTGTCAACGCCTCTATCATCTTTCACCTCCACCTGTCAATCAGCCATCTCTGCCCTTACCACTCTCCGAGATCATTGGACCCATTGTCCGTCCTTCGCGTCTCCCTCTCTCCGTCTCATCTGATGACATGCGTGCTCTAAAGTCTAACCAGTCACGCCATCATTCTTAACTGTCCAACCTTGCATGTTAAATATAATTGTAGCTGCAAATTTATATAGCGCCACTCGGAGAGAGACTTGTCAGAGGCGCTCCCGACCTATCACAATGAAACTTCATTTGAAGAAATCCTCTTCAAGCGCTTGGGGAAAAGAGGCAAGAGTAATAATAACGAGTAGAGGTTAAAACAAATTATAAACTCTACACTCAAGCAAACTGATATCATAATCGCAGTGCTCATATACATACAGTCACACACACACACACACACACACACACACACACACACACACACACACACACACACACACACACACACACACACACACACACACACACACACACACACACACACACACACACACACACACACACACACACACACACACACACACACACACACACACACACACACACACACACACACACACACACACACACACACACACACACACACACACACATATATCATGGATATAATTTTCTGTACGAATATATAGGCCTTATATGTATATATATATAGCCTATATATTATACAAAACAGAAAATTTGAACCAAACACCATATTAGTTAGTTGCATAGTACTTTTCTACCTACATAATGTTGAAATTTTTTCATAACGATATCCACGTAACTTTTTTTAGAAATAGTGAAAGCCGAAATTTAACTTGCCACCACCAGGACGCATTGCGCATTTTCGAGATTTCTGCACAACAAGCTCGGTGATCAATTGGAGTGAAGGACTTGCTCAAGGTCCTTATACAGTAACCGTCTCAGAGGAGGAGTCTCGAACCTTACCCTCCCAGTTACAATGCAAGCGCTCTAATCAGTCGGCTACCGTATCCCATGTTGCCAATTCGTCAACGGAGCACAGCTGGCGTAAAAGTCCAGTCCAAGATAATTGTATACGAAGAAAAGACGAAGAAAACATCCGAAATTATGCAAAACAATACAATGCGACTCTGACTTGAGAATTACAAAGCTCCGAGGCGCATACCGTGGGACACCGTGGTTGATTGTAACCCGAGTGAAGGAGTGCTGTTCAGAGAGATACTATGTCCAACGGAGTACGGGTTCAATCATCCATGAGACGGTTATTATGTAGAGAACTGGGCAAGTCCATCACTCAAAATTCTCAGCGCCATCGATTTATGCTTGGTCATGAGACAGCGGAGTTTAATAAAAGCATAATAAATGAATCCGGGAAACATAAAACATTTAGAACCATAAAAAGCCGGATCAATATACGTTTCGAGTCGTTATCGAATCGTAATCGCAAACTTCAAATTTCTAAACCGCTACTCTAAAGCCAAGCGCAGGGCACCAGCTTATTCACGAGCTCTGCGACGTATCAGAGAGCAATGACCAGTGAAGATCCGCATCCGGTTGCCAGAGAAACCAGATAGAGGAGGCAGAACAACTGCTCAGGGGGGTTTCGGTGAGGACGAGAAGGATCTCACTGAGGACGAGAAAGGGTCTCGGTATGAGAAGGGTTTCGGTGAGGACGAGAAAGGGTCTCACTGAGGACGAGAAAGGGTCTCAGTATGAGAAGGGTTTCGGTGAGGACGAGAAAGGGTCTCACTGAGGACGAGAAAGGGTCTCGGTATGAGAAGGGTTTCGGTGAGGACGAGAAAGGGTCTCACTGAGGACGAGAAAGGGTCTCAGTATGAGAAGGGTTTCGGTGAGGACGAGAAAGGGTCTCACTGAGGACGAGAAAGGGTCTCAGTATGAGAAGGGTTTCGGTGAGGACGAGAAAGGGTCTCACTGAGGACGAGAAAGGGTCTCGGTATGAGAAGGGTTTCGGTGAGGACGAGAAAGGGTCTCACTGAGGACGAGAAAGGGTCTCGGTATGAGAAGGGTTTCGGTGAGGACGAGAAAGGGTCTCACTGAGGACGAGAAAGGGTCTCAGTATGAGAAGGGTTTCGGTGAGGACGAGAAAGGGTCTCACTGAGGACGAGAAAGGGTCTCAGTATGAGAAGGGTTTCGGTGAGGACGAGAAAGGGTCTCACTGAGGACGAGAAAGGGTCTCAGTATGAGAAGGGTTTCGGTGAGGACGAGAAAGGGTCTCACTGAGGACGAGAAAGGGTCTCGGTATGAGAAGGGTTTCGGTGAGGACGAGAAAGGGTCTCACTGAGGACGAGAAAGGGTCTCGGTATGAGAAGGGTTTCGGTGAGGACGAGAAAGGGTCTCACTGAGGACGAGAAAGGGTCTCGGTATGAGAAGGGTTTCGGTGAGGACGAGAAAGGGTCTCACTGAGGACGAGAAAGGGTCTCAGAATGAGAAGAGTTTCGGTTAGGACGAGAAAGGGTCTCACTGAGGACGAGAAAGGGTCTCAGTATGAGAAGGGTTTCGGTGAGGACGAGAAAGGGTCTCACTGAGGACGAGAAAGGGTCTCAGTATGAGAAGGGTTTCGGTGAGGACGAGAAAGGGTCTCACTGAGGACGAGAAAGGGTCTCAGTATGAGAAGGGTTTCGGTGAGGACGAGAAAGGGTCTCACTGAGGACGAGAAAGGGTCTCGGTATGAGAAGGGTTTCGGTGAGGACCAGAAAGAGTTAGAGTGAGGATGATAATGGGTTTAAGTGAGAATGAGAAAGGGTTTCGGTGAGGATGATAATAATGCAGTGAGGACGAGAAAGAATTTCACGGAGGATGAGAAAGTTAAAGGCGAAAGACGGTTTCGGTGAAAGAGTTACGATCTAGAGGATTAATAATTGTTGCGGGTGTTGCAGAGAGCATCTGCTGTGATTGAGCATCTGCACGACAGCTTCATAATTACGCATCATCAGGTTCTGACGTCAGCCATTTGTCCTGTAGGTCATTAGCCAAGTCTAGTGCTGCTCTCGGTCAATCTATATAGCCCTTTGTAAACAACAGACTGCTTCGAAAAGAATAGCAGACTGAAACTATTCGAAAATAAACACAGATTCTATCAGCTCGCTTGAGTGAAACTTAAACTATCCAAAGCACCAAAATGGCCGATGTGCCGGGTCGTTGCAGAGAGACCGGAAAAGGAAGTTAGAGGGATTCTACAATTAAATATTAATGTAACTTAACCCCCTATTTGATAGATGTTTCACATTCTCATAATTATAGCCTAACCTACACGCTGTGAGTGTTTGTGCATGGATGTTTATGTGTGTGCATGGGTGTGTGTATCGACTATGGTAACTGTTATGAAATTGGTGAATATTACGGAAGTTCGGCAATATGTCCATTGGGATGTGTCATATCTCCCTTTCCCTGTCCCTGTACCCATCAATCCCTTCCTATTATAGCTTAATATTTACCTAACCAAGTCAAGTTTCTATCTCTGGTTAATAAATTAATAATTATGGTATGGTATTGGTGTCGAGAATGAAGAGTCATTAAAACAAAAGGCGACAAGATCGAAGCTAGGATTCTTTGGTCATGTTATGCGATCTGATGGGCTAGAAAAGGAAATGATGTTGGCTTGTGGTGAGGGAAAAAGACGGGGTCGACCAAGGAAGAAATGGATGGATGAGATTCACGATGTAACTGGCATGAATCTGGAAGAACTAAGGGACCTGACTTCGAATAGGAAGCAATGGAGAATGTTTATCATGACGATCGCTAGAGCTCCAGGAGTTGACAGCACAAGGTGACAAGGTGAATCGCGTGGTTTTGGTGATATATTACCAGTGCCGGTGTCCCGAGATATTCTATCCCCCCCTAAAGCGTATCCCCCCGGATGGAATAAACCGGTTTAGAGTATCCGGTGGGATGAACCATTCTATCCCCCCTCGTCATACGCATCATGATAGCCTCGACGAAATTCCAGTCAAAATCACCAAAAAACAAAGTAAATTGATTTCAGGTCGACGTACAAACAAAGATACGCAATTCAAAAATTTTATGTGTGCAATAAATCCAAACAGTACGACTGAATACACTTAGAAACCGCCAAAAATGCAAACTAAAGCGAATACTCCATTTCGCTAAGGGGGATACGCATGTATGGGGGATACTCTATTTCGTGACACCGGCCTTATCGGCTGTGCGAACCGTGCGATCGCACAGGGCGCGCAAGCCCCGCAACTTAGGGGGCCCGAAAATGTCACAGAGAATTAACACGAACAGTTCACCCTAATAATAATATTATGGTTTCAACTAAATCTTTTCTGTTGTCAATAAAATAAGTCAACTCCTCTATATTCCAGAATTCTCGTGTATAGTTACATTTGACTTGTACTTGTTTACAATCTACTAAAATAAAATGATTAGCAAAGAAAAACAAATTGACTTGTGTCATGGAGGATGGGGGGGGGAGCCCGTACAGTATACTCTGCATAGGGCTCGAAATATCCTAAGGCCAGCACTGATATTACTTCATAATTATAGTCTACTCAGATAGCCTACATGTCCACAACCTAATGATGGTATTAAGTCCTACATGTTTAATACTATAGATAAGACACACACAAACACACACAAACAAGCACACGTACACACACAGACACACAGACACACAGAGAAACAACCAAGTACAAGCACGCATACACGTTGTATATATTAAAAGCTGAATGTGGCCACAGTCTAATTCGCGTTCGGCCTTACAAATCGCAGAACAACTGGAATAGATTGCGAAGCCAATGCAGTCCGAACGCGTCGATCGTTAACATTGAGCCATCCGTGGCTATGGCATTGAGCCATCATCCGTGGCCATGGCGCTCCCATTGCGACGCAATTTCACACCACAAGCCTCGGCCAGCTTGCCATCGTTCAACTGCTGAGCATTACTTGCATCCAATAATGGAATAGTTTTCATTCGCTTCATACTGGTTATTAGTCGAACCCGTTGCCATTTTGCCTTCGACTAAATCTCGTCTAAATCTCGCGAGGTCTTCCGCCAACGCTTCCTCCTCGCCTCCTATAGACTCCGCTCGAGGGAGCCACTGATGGCATTAGCATAATTTATGCAAATTGAACCGGATGTGGATGAGAAGAGGAATCAAGTCGTGCCACATGCAGACATATATTATATATAGAGTTTCCATTATATATATATACATATATATATATATATTCACCGTATATTCACGTAGATTTTTGTTGGCATACATCAGGGGTTCCAAACCAGAAAAGACTGAAAAACGAACTTAATGAGCTAATCTTGTGCACTTCTCAACTTTGCAAGGAGGGCATTAGCAAATTAGGGCCTACTGTTGCCTTGTACTGTATAGTAGGACCTATAAGCTAAACTAAGTTCGATTCTGAATCATCTGGTCCTCCGCCTTCCAGTCTTTCTCGACTTAAACTCCTCTACCTCCTTCTCTCTGGTCTTTCTGGCAACCGGACTTTGAACTCCATTTAACCACCCTCTGGAAAACCCCTCTGACACGACGTAGCGCTCGTGAATAAGCTGGTGCCCTGCACTAAGCTACCCTATCAAGTAGCGCTTAGAAATTTAGACATAGTGGTAGTGGTACTATGTCTCAACTGAACTGTTTTGATAGTGGTACTATATCTAAACTGAACTGGTTTGATAGTAGTACTATGTCTAAACTGAATGGATTTCATAGTGATACTATGTCTAAGCTGAACTATTTTTATAGTTGTACTACGTACAAACTGAACTGTTTTGATAGTGGTGCTATGTCCAAACTGAACTGTTTGATGTGGTACAAAGTCTAAACTAAACTGTCTTCATAGTGGTACAATGTCTAAACTGAAATGTTTTCATAGTTGTACTATGTCTAAACTGAACTGGTTTGATACTGTCACCATCCAAACGCCTTCTATTTATAAGCGAATCTCTCCCCCACCCACCCCCACCCCCGTCCATCCCTCCTTCCGGCATTGACGTGGCACTGAATTTGACGCAGCAATCTGGCTGCTGCGGAAATGATCCGATATAAAGTCGGTGAAAACGCTGGACTCATCTCATACGGAAACACATACAGAAACGGATAGAGACACACACGAGACTTTACACAGAGGAGGAGACAGAGACGCAACGAAGTTTCATCAATTCTTATCTAATCTAAACTTAGTCTATTCTAATCTAACCAATCGTGTCTCATCTAGCCTTTAGTCCAATCTGGTCCAGCCTAACAAAGCCTAATCACATCAAAACGTACACAGCTTTTTATGTGGCGCTGAGAAATTTTGGAGATCTACATTACATTGTACTGTATTACAATACATTGGGAGATTTTCACTACATTGGGAGATTTACTTAACATTAGGAGATAAACATTACATTAGGACATTAGGAGATTTACATTACATTAGGAGATTTACTTAACATTATGAGATAAACATTACATAAGGAGATTTACATTACGTTAGGAGATTTACATTAGGAGATTTACATTACATTTGCATTACATTAGGAGATTATATTACATAGCGTTTACATTACATTAGGAGATTTACATTGCATACTATTGGAAAGGTCGAACTGGAGAAGCTCGAGGCATGCGAAATGTGGCTATGGAGAAGACTGGCCAAGAAGAGCTGGTGCGACCACGAACGAGGAGGTGTTGCAATCGGTGCAAGATGATAATTTGTCAATGGTCAACACATTGAATAGGATAGAAATGAACGTGATTGGCCACACGCTACGTGCAAATTCGTTCCCGCGGACAGCGCTTGAAGGAATTGAAGCGAGGACCAAGAAATATGACGTTGAACTCGATAATGGGTAAAGGAAAGAGTCGAAGATATAAAGAAATTAAAGAAAAGGCAGAAATTACAGAAGAAGAATGGCTTCGTTTCATTCTTGGCCTCTGCCTAAGGGCAGAACACTGAACAAGAGATCATTAGGCTACGTTATCTGACACGACACAACATGGTAACGGTCAGGTTGTGTTACAGACTATATAGTCCCCCTACAGCGCGGTCAGTCCAGCGAAGGGCTCGGTTTTTGCTGCGACCTAGTCTGCAACGAGGGATTCTGATCTAATTTCGGCCAGACCTTAAAAAGCGCTATATCAATAGCTATATGCATCAATGGTGTCTTTGCTTCAACTTGAAGTAGCCTGGGGCACGGTTGCCGATTTGTTAGACCTGTCGTCTTGTAGCCTTGAGCAAGTCCTTCACTCACAACTGCCAAGCGCATTCGATAGATGATAGGTAATTATATAGTGGAGCTTAATAAATTTGTAATTTATGTGGAAGAATGACGACTTTACAGGTCGGTCAATTGCCTGTGAAGAAAAACCTCACACAGTCACATAAACGACTTGTAATGTAGTGGAATGTGATGGACTGTGACCTGATGTAATGTGATGCAAAAATGGTCCTTTTCGTTAGTAAGGCTCCTTTTCAGTTACTAGGCCTATCGAAGGCGATGCCTCTCGCTATCGCTAAAACTATGCATGAGTTCAGAAAAACGATAAGCTCACAGGTAAGCCAATTATTCTAGAATACCTGGACACTGGCGAACTTGATCTCTGGACAAACCCTCTGATATGACGCAGCGCTCGTGTATAAGCTGGTGCCCTGCGCTAAGCTTCAGAGTAGCGCTTTAGAAATGTCGAGTTTACGATTACCATTTCGATTACGAACGCTTGCACGCACGTAGAACTAGAACTAGAGAAACGGAGATCCATTTAGTGCTGACAGCAACTATAAACTATCAAACTTGGTTTGTGAAGTCTTGGCAACATAATGTCATCTTCTGTATACATGTACAATACATAAATACACACACATATATATAAATATATATATGTATATATACACGAACAGTGTAAATATATATGTATATAATTATTTACAGTCGACGACACATATATAGGGCTTACACCTGTTGTAATATAACAGGAGAGATAAGCAATTTCATCAGAAACAAAATGCGCTTCACAGCATTTTCATGTGCTATAAATATCGTGTCTTCTTCGCGTTATCGTCTTCGTTATTAAAGACGGGATTACATTTTCCTCTTCGCTCTCACATCAATACGCACTTCGACTCCTCGACATTTAAGGTGCAGTGAAACGAGGCAAGGTAAGGCAGGCTGTGGAAGGTACTGAAAAGTATATTACGCAAAGGCAGGGCAAGATATAGGCCTAGTATAAAGATGTGGTAAAGATATTGTAAAGATATGGCAAAGATATAGTAAATTAAGTTTAACTAATCCAAGACAAGGAAGGTAAGCTAAGGTTAGTTAAGATATGGTAAAGTTATGGTGAAGGTGTGGTAGAGATGTGGTAAATTAAGTTTAGGCAATGCAAGACAAGAAAAGGTAAGCTAAGGTTGGGTAAGATATGGTAAAATTATGGCAAAGATGCGGTAAAGATATGGTAAAAAGATTATAAAATATGGTAAAGATGTGGTAAATTAAGTTTAACTAATCCAAGACAAGGAAGGTAAGCTAAGGTTAGTTAAGATATGGTAAAGTTATGGTGAAGGTGTGGTAGAGATGTGGTAAATTAAGTTTAGGCAATGCAAGACAAGAAAAGGTAAGCTAGGGTTAGGTAAGATATGGTAATGGAAGGTCATAAAAAGTAAGCCTCAGTTCATCGTGAATTTTTAAACTATCTTACAACGCACTTGTTATAGTGCTTAGACCAGCTATGGATAGTCATATGTACAGAGCTTGTGAGGTAGGTCTACCGAAAGACACTATATCGAGTGTCTTGATAAATCAATCGATCAATGAATCAATCAATCAATCAATCAATCAATCTAAACTTTATATAGCTCCCCTTCAAGATACATATATTCTCAGAGGCGCTCATACATTCATTCACACATTCATACAATCTACAAAGGAAAAAAGAAGATGACAGAAGAAGATAGAAACAAAGAAAGATACATGTAAATATATAAAAGAAAAGGACGATGGTAGACTAAGGAAGAAATAGAAGGAAAAAGAAGGTAACAGAAGAAGGAAAAGAGTGGAAAAGGAAGTACAAGACATGACGAAGAACAAATTAGAGAAGAAGAAATAAATAAAAAAAGAAATGAAAAAGAAGAACCAGAAGAAAGGTGGAATAGAAGGCAGAAGAGATGGAAGAAAGGAGAAATGTAAGACAGAAGATAAGCAATAGAAGAAACAAAAGAATGAAAAGGTGTCAGAAGGAAGAAGAGAAGAATTGGAAAGAAAAGGAACTGGAAGAAAGAAGAAATAGAGGGAAGAATAAATAGAAGAAAGAAGAAATAGAAGAAAGAAGAAATAGAAGAAAGAAGAAATAGAAGAAAGAAGAAATAGAAGAAAGAATAAGTGGAAGAAAGAAGAAATAGAAGAAAGCAGAAAACGAAGACAATGAAGAAGCAGATTACAGAGGAAGAGAAAACTAGAACGAAGAGCGATGATATACACTTTTATGACACCAGTTCCTGAAGTACATGCAACGTAGGTCCATCTGTGCACACTCACCCAGATCCAAGAGACGTGATATTCCATAACAGGATAAGAAAAAGAATCGTCCGCGTTTAGGTTGCAGCAGCTGACAGCAGCATCTCTTATTGCAAAAGACGATCAAGCAGAGTCCATCCTTCTGCGCCTATTCAGCAGCAGCAGCAGCAGCAGCAGCAGCAGCAGTAAACAGCAGCTGATGGTGATGTCCTGTTTGGATCCCGCGCTCTGTTGCGATCTTAACGGATGATGCTGATCGCTATGGTTACGCATCCAACTGCATCAAGCGAATGCAAACCCGTTGCAGCGGATGTGTGGCACCGATTCAGAGGCAGACTGAGCGCCGGCTGCTGGGCGTATCTATAGGTCACTGTGCATCGTCCTGCTGTACGTCACACGCACACTTACAGACACGTGGGGGTCTATAAAAGCAATCATATCCACACAGTATAACACACAAACTCCGCCACTGTTCGTACTCTGACAGTGCCAGTCCCAAGCCTGGATAAAGGAGGAGGGCGACGCTAATCATCTTTGTTATGACACAGCGTCGCTAAACTGAAACTACTACAGTAACACACACGGAGACATGAAGATACACGTACAGATAGGCAGACATGCAAGGATACAGACAGACAAGCGATAGACATGTACAGGCAGAGACTGACACGGAAACAGAGGTACGCACACATACGAGACTTAAATAAAGACGGGGACAACAAGACACCCAGATATACGCCAAAATAGAAAGTTTTAGCAATTCTAATCTACTCTAATCTAATCTAGTGTTATGTCATCTAGTCTATAGTCCAGTCTAGTCCAGCTTAATCAAATCAAATCTTACTGGTCAGTTCTGTAATCCTTTTGTAATAATGGACAAGACGGAGTCAATTGTCGATCGACCTACATTAATCCGGTCCCAATGCGGTCAGTGACCACCGGTCAGCCGGGTGAATAAGAAGAGGCGGCCGACGAGGGAGGAAAAGGACTCTGAAGGATGCTGGTCTTAAGTCGAGATGGCAAAGCAAACACATCTACCGCCTGGAACAGATGTAGGAAGTGCATTCCAGGAGCAACTTAGCGGCCGCTGAGAAGACTCTCTTCGCGAGAACATTCGTCACTTGACCTGTCACGACCGGGGAAGAGGAATCGGAGGGTGGTGATGGGTCGAGCAGGAGTTGAAATGTGTTTTTTAAAGTGTGCCAGAAGACATTGGGAATGTCATACTCGGTCTGTTTGCCTGACCGTGTGTTTGTGTTTCTGTGTCAGCCTGCAAGATTAATGTGTTGATGTGCGTACCTGTTCATGTGTTTGCATGTCCGTGTGTCTGTTTGTGTGTCTGTTTGTGTGTTTGTTTGTTTGTTTGTTTGTCTGTTTGTGTGTTTATTTGTGTGTGTTTGTGTGCTTGTGTGTCTGTCTGTCTGTCTGTGTGTGTCTGTGCGTCTGTGCGTCTGTCTGTCTGTCTGTCTGTCTGTCTGTCTGTCTGTCTGTATGTCTGTCTGTCTGTCTGTCTGTCTGTCTGTCTGTCTGTCTGTCTGTCTGTCTGTCTGTCTGTCTATCAGTCTGTCTAGAATTCACCTGGTTACAGACTAGCGTTGACTAAGATGCTGTCTCTAATTGACAAAGACAAACAACCTGACAAACTGACGTAGAGAACCACGTAGCCATGGAGAGAAAAGCAATTTTACAGAGTTGTCAATTTCCAACGGCATCTCTGGCGGTTCTACAGGGGGTCAGATGGGATCAAACTGAGTCACTGGCCCCTTGGTGGCCCCAAATTTTAACCCGATCCGTAATGAAATCCGATATTTTTTAACAGTGCTGCTCAAAATGCTCGGCATTCTGTGGCCTGTTGGGTAAACAAACAAATCGAGAAAACTGAAAGACAGACCTGATTGTTAATCCAATCTAGTCTAAACTAATCACATGACTTCTGTAGCGCCGCTATCATAAAGTCCAAACAGTGCCGACCTTAGGGGCGTGCGAACCGTGCGGTCGCACGGGGCCCGCAACTTAAGGGGGCCCGACAATGTCACAGAACATTAACATGAACAATACACCCTAATAATAATATTATGGTTTCTATTAAATCTGCTCTTTTGTCAATAAAATAAAAGTCAACTTCCTCTATATCCCAGAATTCGTGTGTCTAGTTAAATTTGACTTTTCGTACTTCTTAACAATCCAGTAAAACAAAACAACCAGCAATGAAAAACAATTTGACTTGACAATGTGTCATGGGGCCCGTATACATATATAGGCTACAGTATACTCTGCACGGGGCCCGAAATATCCTAAGGCCGGCACTGGTCCAAAGCATCAATCGATGGATCTCGCAATCAAAGTCCTGCATCCTAATCCGTTGAAGAGAAAGTACATCACTAATCTTCCATCGCGCACAAATTAGTTTTATTAGTCCATATTTCGGTCAGGTGAGTCCATTAGTGTACAAGCTGTAGCAAGAGATCTCGATGTACCGAGGTCGGCCGGAAAACGGTTCCATAAGATCAAGGTCTAATACAAGGTCTAATGCTACCATTGTTTGGCGAAGTAAAATTGATATATGACATACAACATCGTCGAATTTAAGTAAGATAAATCTCGTGCTGTTTCAATATCTCTCGAATGATGGCATTCCTAACAGTTGATCGAATAGCTGCGCCGATTGCTTCGTATAAATTCTTGTGGGTGTAGTCTATGCATCGATCAACGGTTCATCTGCCGCCTCGCACTCAGAGTGGCCAACATAAGACCTGGCTGAACCGAATAGCTCGTATTTCTGGGAAAATCTCTACAACTAGCATCGTTGTATTTTGTAGCAGTCATATTCTATCGCAAAAGATATAATTTGAGCCGTGTAGGGTATAACTCATTAGTTTGTCCCTTCTGGCCATACCGTAATGCTACGTAGAGTTTTGAACCTTCTCCATGTCTTCCATCACCTTTTATATTTTCTCTGCGGTTGTTCTTATGCTTGTTATTTTCATTTTATGGCTTGCCTAAAAGCAGCTGCTTTGCCTTTCGAAACAGTTTTTATTGTAGGGACCTACGGTACTGCAAAAATTCCACGTCCCAATCTCCTGCGAAATGTCAGCATTAAATGTTCTCACTCTATACAACAGGGCATTGCCTCAAATGACAAGGGAAAGGGAACTGAACCCTCAATCCTCACTTAACTACGGCCAGAGATTCATTTCCCTGGTCTCTGAATTTCTGAAGCACTTACAGACGATATGTGCAATATCATGGCACCAACAGCTGTTGAATAAATTGCATAAAGCCCCTATGAAGCATCGGAACTGCATAAACATCACAACAGAGTACCCCCCCAAACTACATGAAATATTGCACATCGGCTTACAGACAATAATTCTCCTTCAGATACGTGGAATTGCCAAACGACCACCATCACAAAATAATCAATTTTGCACCAATTTAGAACATAAATAAAACTTTTTCAAATTAGAGGAAATTACTGGTAGAGGGTTCAATTGTGTTCTCAACATTGCACAGAATATTTTTGCAATATCCAAAGTAGGCCTATAGCATTGTATTATAACACTTTGATAATGTGTTATCTGTTTATAGTAGTTCCCGGAACCGCCGCCAAGCCCTCAAGTCGAAACTAGTCGCTAAGCTATAGACTGCTAGCGACTTCGCTCACGTTAATATTTTGCTTATTGTTTTAATCGCAGTCTCCGAGTTTTGATTTTTGACGAAGACATCAGCAGCAGGACAGGAGCAACATTTGCTTACAAGGTACGAGCTACAGTGCAACAGACTAAAGGTCTAACAGTCAGTCGATGTCAGATCACCAGTTCTTTACTTTCTACCTGCCCGAGGGAGGAGTGCCCGAGTGGTGTCTGTAACTTTGCATGCCGTCACCGAATCGTTTTAACCAAAAATGGCGTCTGTTCTAAGTCTTCCTACACTCCCCTACAGGGAAACGTAGCGTTGAGTATACGTTGGTTTCAATGTGGCAACGTCGACGACCATTCGACTAAGACTAAGTCAGTCGCTAGCTCATCAAGTCAGTCGGCAAATCCTTAACGACTGACTCCCGGGAATATAGTTTATAAGAATAGTTAGTTTTGTGTGCAGAGGATGAAGTTTGTACAAATTGAGCCATCTTGTACAAGAGAGAAGAGGAAAGAGAAGGAGAAGTTTTGTTAGCGGGACATACAGTGCAATGCATATATACGTCCAATTCTGTAGCGTCAACTTGTTGAAACTAATCACCAAAACAGTCGATGGAAAAAAACAAATCTCCCATGAAACAGGATGAACGACAATATATGACGTAATTGTAATCAACAAACTTCTAAAGCCCCACTCGAGGGCCAAGCGCAGGGCACCAGCCTATTCACGAGCGTTGACGAAATGAACGTAGAAGTCAATATTCATCTAAAACACTATTGAACTGAAGTATCTGATTGCACACACACAGAGGCTGCGTTTTAGAGCAGGAGGATTGCATTCGCACAATATGTCTCGTTGGATCGCTCTGGTTTTCGCTTTTAACGGAAATCTTTAATTTCGATTTCAGATAATCTCTGCATTTCTCAGAAAGAAAGAAGAAGAATTCTCTTAGAGGCGAAGCATTCCGAATCCCTGGATAAGCGAAGATTTCCCACGTGTCTGGCACGCCATGGATTAGTCGACTTCTGAAGAGAGGTCACTCGGTGCAGCCGCAATAAAGAGAGTGGAAGGAAAAAGAGCAGACACACATGCAGACATGTAGACAGAGAGACAGAGACTAGTTAAAAGACACAGTGACGGATACACAATCATGGCTGAAGAGTTGGAAGAAGAGTAGTGTTAAGGCAGTGAGAATGGGAAGCGGGAAGACCAAGTAGTCGAGAGAGGGAGAGAGATGCTAATATATGGAGAGAGAAAGAGAGAGGGGGCAGATATATGGAGGGACAGGGAGAGGGTGACGGGGTGAGAGACATAAACACAGGGACATAGAAGGAGTGAGAAGCAGATGGGAAGAAAGAGAGGACAGTGATAGGAGCAACCAACAGAGATAACGAGAGAGACGGAAGCGGACAGGCATAGAAAGATACGTTACGGAGAGATATAGAAAGAAAGAGAGAGGAAGATACACACATAAGTATAAAGAAAGGAAGGTAGGAGTTAAAGAAGCACGGAAGGAAGGAAGGAAAGAAACAAGGAAGGAACCAGAAAACAGAAAGCTAGGAAGGAAGGAAGGAAGGTGGTTAGGAAGGATGGGAGAGAGGTTGGCAGATTATAAGGCAAGGGGAGCTGATGAGAATCGCCTACAGAGGAGATGCTGCCCGATTTATGATTGCAGTGATGAGTGAGCAACGATGCGAGCGATGAGTGTATGGTGAATTGGTGATGTCTGTGATGATGATTGACCAGTGATGAGTGACCACTGATACGTGAGGAGTGATATATGTACTGGAGTGACCGGAGGGTGAATCGATGCGTTGAGGCGGTGGGTCCTTGATCGCCCAACTTACTCAGGGTGAGTGGTATAAATCGAGGTTATGAAGGCTCTTGCCCTCCGTGCGTCGCCATTCAAACTGTACACGATTTCCATTAGGCTTTGCGCAATATATATATAGTATATACGATATAAATATATGATATATATGTACATAATATATATGTACCTATATATTGCAACGAGCACAGCGTATATGAAGATATTATATATATATACATATATATATATATCTGTGTGTGTGTGTGTGTGTGTGTAGGTGTGTGTGTGTGTGTGTGTGTGTGTGTGTGCGTGCGTGCGTGCGTGCGTGCGTGCGTGCGTGCGTGCGTGCGTGCGTGCGTGCGTGCGTGCGTGCGTGCGTGCGTGCGTGCGTGTGTGCGTGTGTGTGTGTGTGTGTGTGTGTGTGTGTGTGTGTGTGTGTGTGTGTGTGTGTGTGTGTGTGTGTGTGTGTGTGTGTGTGTGTGTGTGTGTGTGTGTGTGTGTGTGTGTGTGTGTGTGTGTGTGTGTGTGTGTGTGTGTGTGTGTGTGTGTGTGTGTGTGTGTGTGTGTGTGTGTGTGTGTGTGTGTGTGTGTGTGTGTGTGTGTGTGTGTGTGTGTGTGTGTGTGTGTGTGTGTGTGTGTGTGTGTGTGTGTGTGTGTGTGCTTCAAAGTATTGCCTACAGCCGGCAAAGTACTGTACCGGTATATATATGTTCGTCTATATGTATATATGCTGTACCCGTTGTAATAATAAACTTTATAGTACAACTGGCACAGTATACATATATATATATACGGTATATATACATATATATACCGGCAGTTTATATAATGTATATACAAGTACAGTACAGTTGGCACGGTATAAATATATATATATATATATGTATATTATATATATATATATATATATATATATATATATATATATATATATATATATACTGTGCCGGCTGTACTGTAGAGGTACTTATATATTATTCCATAGTGCAATATGTTTATTAATATATACATATTGCATAAATACCTAAGTGTCATATCATGATGCATGGTTTCAGTTTTCTTTTGGTTTTGTAATTTTTTGTGTTTTGTGTTTTGGTTGTAGCCTATTAATAGAGTCTGCCTCGAGCTGAATGTCGTCTGCATACCGATGGTGGTCGACTGAAGAGGATTCCATGGCGCAGGAGTGTAGTATACAGGATGAAAAGAAACGGCCCTTAGACGGAGCCCTGGAAGAGTGAGGGCGTGTTACGGTCTTAACATAGAAGGAGCGGGAATACAGAGTAAGATTGGAGCCAGAGTAAAGCAGTGCCTGAGGAGAATCCGTGATCGGTGGTGTGAAAACTCAAAAGCGACACGATAGGCCTAGATGTCGAGGAGAGAGACGCAGGAGACTCGTTGACGACTGATGGCAGAGACCGCGCAGTTTAGGCGCATGCTGTAGGCTGCAGAGAGACGCCTAGAGTTTCAGCGGTATACGGTGTTCAGTGAAACCAGATTACTAGGGTTTGAGAAGCGAGTTGGAAGAACGGTCATCATTCAGCCGAGCAAGGACAATGCGTTCGGTAAGCTTAGATGAAAAGGTAAGATTGGAGATGGGACGGTAAAGTCAAAAACGGAGGCACAGAAAAAGAGGGAGGCCAAGTTATAACATCATCTGATCGATAACCGCAGGCTTCTAAAGCGCCTGTTATGTCCACCATTCTCAAGCCCAAATCTGTCGCCACCATGAGCAGATCGACTAACTTGTATATCTCAAGCCCAAATCTGTCGCCACCATGAGCAGATCGACTAACTTGTATATCTCAAGCCCAAATCTGTCGCCACCATGAGCAGATCGACTAACTTGTATATCTCAAGCCCAAATCTGTCGCCACCATGAGCAGATCGACTAACTTGTATATCTCAAGCCCAAATCTGTCGCCACCATGAGCAGATCGACTAACTTGTATATATCTAGAATTTAAGCAATTAGAACCTGTGTGGCATTTCCTAAAAGTGTTACCCATAGTAGGTCTAACAAGTATGCGCAGTGGTCTAGAACTATAGATGTATAACCTTGCGCTCCACCTAGCGACTAGCGTGATCAAGTTCTTAGCAGCAATAGGCCTACTTCTGACAGCGGCTTTAATCGTGCGCCTCAGTAGGCCTATTCATGAGACAGGCGTAACTCTTACTCCCGGCTTAAATCTGGCCTACGCCGGAGTAGTGGGTTAATTCGGTATGATGAGGCGGTAGTAACGCCTTACCCTGGGAATAACGCTACTCCGAGTCTACCCTAGGTTTAAGTTCGCTTGCCGACTAGCTTACGCCTCCCTGAAGACTTCCTGTTGACATTATTACCTGATGATGTTAGAGTCGTTATGAAGCCATGTAATAAAATTTTTTATCCAACAAATCCGATTAGGTATCCTCTGATTCCTCTTTACCTCTGACAGTCCTCTGTGTGCGCGCGCGTCTGCCTGCCGCCAGTCTTGTTGTCAAGACTTTAAACCTCAAGATAAGGACCAAGACTTTGAACCTCAAGACCAAGATCAAGACTTTGAACCTCAAGACCAAGACCAAGCCTTTGAACCTCAAGACCAAGACCAAGCCTTTGAAGTTTGAACCTCAAGACCAAGACCAAGACTTTGAACCTCAAGACCAAGACTTTTGGTCTCAAGACCAGGACCAAGACTTTTAAAAACGAACTCGAGTGCACTAGAGACCTTGATCTTGGTGTCAAGGAAAACAAGATCGCCTGCCTACCCTTCTGCCTGCCTGTCCACATAAATAAAACCCACGCTTTTCGTAAGAGGAGGCAGCTATAAGCGCATCCCCGCTGCTATCTAGCGAAAGAGATGGGAAGCATCCTCGCTTTTAACGACAGCCTCTGCACTAATCCGATAATATCTGCACCATGTTGACTGGCATAAACTTATAAGAGCCCCAGCAATTGCTGGGTATTCCCTAATAAAGTTTGATATCACTTCGCTCTGTTTTAATAAAACTAAGCTGCTTATTAACCTTTTCCATACAGACGTTCTCGACATTCATAATATTTGTCATTTGACGGGGCAATGAAACTGCATGAGCACTGTCTTAGCGAGTACATGGTGTGTAAGTGTTGAGTACTTATTATTGATGGCGCAGGCCCTACATTTGAGTCAATGTATGTTTCTATTCTATTTTAGTTACCGTTCAACAAGTGCACGTGCAGTGGTAAAATCCACAACACACGTTTATTTAGACACGCACTGGGTGCAACTTGCTGATTTGTTTTAGCCATAGATAATATATATTTTTATGAAGGTTTTTACAGGCTGCAATAAGTTTAACGTAATTTTTGGCTTGCGTCATCTAGCAGTCGACTGAAAATTGAGTCAGTGCTGTTAGCACGTACGGGCGTATCTACACTGAGGCAAGAGGAGGCAGTTGCCTCCTCTTGGTTTTATAAATTTAAAATTTTTCCTTGGGTTATAGCCCTGCACCTTATTTTGCCTCCTCTTGAACGGTGAATCCTGGCCCAAGAGAAGAAATCCCAAAAAAGTCATCAAATTTTTTGACAGAGAAATCTTCCAAAAAAGGTCATCAATTTCTTTGGGCAGCAATCTCCAAAAAAGGGCATCAAATATTTTTTCAAGATTTTTGCCTCCTCATGAATTTAAGTCTGGCTACGCGCCTGACTGGTAGGCCTAGTAGGATGAGCTAATGTTTAGACTTATTACATTAGAATGATCCTAATAAACTCCGAAAAGGTAACAAAAGTTAGTTGGAAGTTTTCTCGAAATCCTGAGAACAAATGCCCAGTCTACAATCGATACTCCTTACGGCGCTCTATCTCGGCCTCCTGCAGTCTCCTCTTCTCTTAAATTCTGCGATCGTTCCTTAGTCTATGCTGCACCAGCTCTTTGGAATGATCTCCCAAAAGATCTCCGCCAGTTTGCTCATCCTCCAATCTCGCCTGTTAATTTCACCTATCCTCCCCTTGCACTCTCCTCCGCTGCTTTCCACTCACGACTGAAAACCGAACTCTTCAAGCTATCCTATCCTGATTCCAATTCTGCGCCACCACACAATTAACCATCATCATCACCGATTACCACCGTAGCACCCTGCTGTCGCCTCGGCTTGACCTCCCCGGACTCTGACCTGGCACAGGAACGGACAAGGCGGACATGACTATTGCGAACTTGATTTGATATAGCGCCGGCGATTAGCTGGCTTTTGTGTGGCGCTGATAAATTTCAAAGATTTGCATTTACATTACATTACATTACAGTTTTAGTTTTTCCACAGTATAAATAATTATTTAATTATGTAATTATTGATACTGTGGTTTTTCTACGCGTGCCAAATTATTCAGGAATTGGATGGCGGATCTTGAATACTGTTTAGTACGTCATCAGGTGCAGCTTCAGATATAAATAGGCGATCTGTGAGCTATGCTGTTGTTTTTCGCCAACATGGCGGAGGATGGTGGCTTTAAAGAGATAATCCTAAGAAAACACGATGTCTATGGATTTGGTTTCTCGGTCGTCGGTGGTTCACAGTATGACTTACCTCCAGTTATTTCTGACATTCTGGATGGGTCTCCCGCTGACCTTTGCAACGAGGCAAGTTTTAACCTAGATTTGGACTTATTTAAGGCTGCTGGCAACCACCTCAACACGATTTTGTTCGATACAAAGTATTAGAATCTCTAAGCAATTGCGATTATTTCGTTTATCAAATCGCTTGTTCTCCACTAGTTTAATTATATGTGCCTTGTTCGTCCATTGAAGTACCTTTACTTGGTTTATTATCAAAGGTTTTTGCCCCTTTTAATCAGCCGGCTTCAGACCATGTTCCAGGTTCCCAAGACAAAAAACAAGACAATTTTTCTCGATATAAATACTCCAGGAACCCCAAGACCGAGACGAGATTAACCTGGAGATATTGGCAAGTTAAATATGATGGTTACAGACAAGACCAAGGGGTGCAAGCCCAAAACCTATCTACAGAGAGTACGGTAACTGGCAAGTAACTATGGTAACTGGCAAGTAACTATATGGTAACTGGCAATTAACTGTCAATTGGCAAGACCAAAATGGAGACTGAAAACGTGTAAATGATGACACGTATTTAGGGTAACCTTCAGCTAACTGTGGCACAGCATTGGGATTATGGTTAAGCTTCCTGTGTACTCGTGTTGAAACTCTTCATAGGCAGAGTTGTTAGTCGTTTTTGAAGGCACTTTCAGCTGAAGATCAAGCACACCACTCGAAAGTAAAAATATCTTACGACCTTCACTAGATTTTGAACCCATGTCAAAGTGTAAAGGCAGCACAGTTGCTTACATGCTTCTATAGAAACCACTCAGAAGCATAATCCCAGAAATGAATAAGCTCTTGACAAGACTAGCACAGTCCAGCAGCTGGACACCATTTCTCTGCTCTGCCACGCAAGGCAACTTGGTTTTTCCATCGGCCCGAACTTCCATGATCCAGCACAGGAGTTTTGCTGTGCAATTTGTCTAACAACCCGTGACATGCACTGCTCGGCCTCTCTTTGCTTCTTTTCCGCCAGTGCTTGAAGACGATTCTGTTCAATCATGGTCTCATTTTTAGGTCAGGAGCGCCTCTAATGAGTCTCTCTTGAAGTGGTGCTATATAAATTCAAACCTCCCTCCTTCAAGTCTTTCCTCAAGAGGCTCTTAAAAGAATTATTTAGACCTCTATTATACTTGTATACAGTGCTTTTTTTCTGGAAAAAAGGTTCCAGAATGGAAGAATAGGTTTCGGAACGGAATAATTATGGGCGGGCTAAAATCCCGAGAAAAACGGGATTGGGCGTTGGGAGGGGTCTCAATAAACACTGAAAACAGTTCAAAACACTTAAATTAAATTAAAATACCTAAATTATTGTTTTTATTATTAAAATAAATAAATTATTTTTTAGTACAGGTCTGAAAAAAGGTGCCGGAACGCCGTTCCGGCGCGTTCCCGCTGAAAAAAGCACTGCTTGTATACTTTTTACATATTGCATACCTGCAACTCATTTATCACATGTGATGGACTGAGTTTGTCCAACTAGCCTGGTAATCAGTTTACATGTTCCCCACCAAAATATGGTACTAACCATGGTGGGCATTGCTTGACGTCATTGTGTTTGCCAGTGCCCTATCCACTTCAACCAGTTGTCAAGCAGCAATAAATTGTGCAACGACTCAACACTGTTACTTTAAGTGTTGACACTTTTGTTGTAAAGCTGTTTAATATATATAGAGTACTGCTGATTTATTCTGCTCCTGTATTAACTCTAGTCCTTACAGTCCTGGATCCGAATGGATAAATTAGTTAATAGCTAACGAGTCCTTCACGTGTAACCCATCTAAAGAGAAAGATTATTTAGTTGCCATGGTGATGGTTTTGTTAAGTTGCCATGGTGATGGTTTTGTTTGGTTGTCATATTGATGGTTTTGTTCAGTTGCCATGGTGATGGTTTTACTTCATTGAAAAGATAAATTGGGATATTTATGTAGTGCCTTTTTTTAACCTTAGAGAAAATTAAATGTTCTAAGAGCTTATGAATTGTGTTAATGTATTTCATTGTTATAAAACTGGAAATTTATATAGCACAAGGGTTTGAATTGTCAAATTTGTGGGGAATTCTTACCTGTCCGAATGTACAAACCAGAATTTCTTACCTACCAAAAACTGGTATACATGCTAAACTGTAGTGGGTGTGGGTGTACGTGTACTTGATCCTTAGCTGTGTCAAAGATTCTGAGGCTCACATGTGTTGAAAATATTTGAATGAATGTGAAATGGAAGATATATTAAATCACTGAAAGCTGTGCTGGAGGGGTTGAATGTAATCTCCAAAGTAATTTTTGGGAATTAACTGGAGAGGTTGAAAAATTAATTGGAGGGGTCGAACCCTCCCAACCCCTCAACCCTCAGACAATTCAATCCCTGTATAGCACCTGATAGCACCTGTACAACTGCAGACACAAGAATGTATTTCTAAAGTGCTATTTACACCAATAGAGTAGTGTGATCTAGTTAAGCTGCCTGAGTGATTGGTGTTATAATATGCAGTTGTTACAAAGCATTGTTGCACCTGTTGATACCTCTATTTGTTGTTTTTTGTTATCCTTATTTGTTGAGAGTTGTACCCGTTACCTGTTATTTTGATTGATTTCGATTGGTTGCAAGTTGTTTGCACAGCCACTTTATCTCATTTCCGTATTTGTCAGCTGTCAGTAACAGATACGGCAGCCGGCTAGCTGTGTCCTGACCAGTTGGTGTTTAGCTAAGTAGGAAGATCAGAGATTACAAAGCTTCATTGATATTATCAGAAGTTAGTGCAGGACTTTAGCTCAATTCAGGTAATTATTGAGTAGGGTTTTTATTTTAGAATACCGAGGATTTTAATTTTATTATGTGCATAAAATTATGAAAAATTTGGATGTCGGAACAGCAGGAAATGTATACACCAAGATGCAGGTATGCAAACACTTAGCTACACAAACACTGGCAATGTTAACACACAGAGCTACTAAAACATACAGATATGTTAACACATGTGTACACAGCCACATATGTACAACAGTACACAAACATAGATAAACAGAAACACAAAGGCACAGGTTTGCAATTGTACACAAACATACACCGACGCATGTCTGTGTCCGTATCTGTGTGTCTGTCTGTCTGCAGTTGTAATTCCAACACTCGATTACGAAGAAGAGATGACCCAAGATATGGGTGAATCAACCGAGTCTAATTGGTGGGAGTAGCGATGAGTTGTCACCTAGAAGGATTACGTTATGTTTCATGACGTTAACAACATCCTCTTCCTCTGCAGTTCATTTCCTATCGTTGCTGAGGAGGAGGATGTTTGGCAGAGGATGCTACATGGAAATCTGGGCTGCTGCTTCCGGATGTTGCCCATTAAAATTCCCCGACTTTGATGACATTTTTGTTACAGCTAATTTGTTCGATTTATTGGCCATAAAATGTTTTGTGTCTGGTGTTTAGCTGGAAATCGGCGACATTTTAGTAGCTGTGAACAATGTAGATGTGTCCTTCATGAATCCTAAAGAGGGTAGGAACCAGGGTGAAGGCATGGTAGCATTGATAACCAGGGGCGTCTATCCTCCCCCCCCCCCCGATGGCCAGTGCCGCAACCCTCCCTTGAACACGGGTCTAATTTTTATGACATTTTTAATGTCCATTTAATGACTGATTTATGTCATCACAGTTTCCAGTTTTTGAGGACCTCGTTAGTCGTCCGCCATTTGATGAACTTTGGTATGAAGGATTAATTAATTATTCATGAGTGCTTCTGCCTATATCATCTTCATGTCAATACGAAAGCTGCCTTTCTGAAATGTTGCCTTGAATTTTTGGTTTTCCCCTAAAATTGGTTTTCCTTTTGACCCTGAAATATAATTGTGCATCATTGTACATAAATCCCACCCCTACAGAACCCCTGAATTATCCCCCATCAGGGTTTAGACGCCCCTGTCGCTGACTAAATTAACTGCTTACTATTCTTTTTCAGCTGCTTGCTCTGTCCGATGTATTCCGTATGTGATGATAACTTAATAATAATACATAAGTCTGATCTGCCAACGGGTATCTTTTGCCGTTTCATTTTTCATTTCATTTCTTAGATATAACGATTTCTTTCGATATGAATATTTAACCCAGAATATCATTCTTTTATCTGCATTCGCTTGTTTACAGTGTATACGATCATGTTGGCTTCTATTGTAAAAACTGTTATTAACTTTTATGATTATTACGATGATGTTTCTTTTTGCCTTTTGAATGGTAAAGCATTTGCCTCAAGTCTCTTGGTGCCCATGATAGGAGAGTGTGAATGTTTCATGATCAGTTGCCATATTAGCCGTAGTTTATATTGCATGTATCCAACACAGCTATAATGGTCATACACTGTAGGAGGGAAGATCATCAGCGAGGGAGAGAGCTGGCCACCTGCGCTCATGTTCCAAAGCTAAGGAAACTGAAATCACTAACACATTATGCCTGTATATCACCTCTCAGGCTAGCTTAAGGGACTGCTCTTTTCTCTTTTTCTTATGCCATCTGAAGCTGTGATCACAGCAGATCACACATGCTTCCAGTTGTAAAATCTAGGCTAACGACTTCTATATAGCACTTTTACCTGAATTAACAAACAATAACAATTACAAGTTTCAGAGTGATTAAGAATACTAGCTTTGCGCTGGTTGCCTTAAATGATTATTTTGTGACCCTGATACCATTCTAGCATGGGACCATCCCCTGCTTCTTCTTTGGACACCATCAGTTGATGCCTTTTGCATTAGACATCCCGTGATAAAAGTTACCGATTATTATTATTATTATTATTCTGCACATCCAACAGTATCACCTTGATAGAGCAGGACATTGATCCAGCCATAGACTCTCGTGCAGGTAATTCTCTTGCTGGTAATTCTCTTGCTGGTAATTCTCTTGCTGGTAATTCTCTTGCTGATAATTCTCTTGCTGGTAATTCTCTTGCTGGTAATTCTCTTGCTGGTAATTCTCTTGCTGATAATTCTCTTGCTGGTAATTCTCTTGCTGGTAATTCTCTTGCTGATAATTCTCTTGCTGGTAATTCTCTTGCTGGTAATTCTCTTGCTGATAATTCTCTTGCTGGTAATTCTCTTGCTGATAATTCTCTTGCTGGTAATTCTCTTGCTGGTAATTCTCTTGCTGATAATTCTCTTGCTGGTAATTCTCTTGCTGGTAATTCTCTTGCTGATAATTCTCTTGCTGGTAATTCTCTTGCTGGTAATTCTCTTGCTGGTAATTCTCTTGCTGATAATTCTCTTGCTGGTAATTCTCTTGCTGGTAATTCTCTTGCTGATAATTCTCTTGCTGGTAATTCTCTTGCTGGTAATTCTCTTGCTGATAATTCTCTTGCTGGTAATTCTCTTGCTGGTAATTCTCTTGCTGATAATTCTCTTGCTGGTAATTCTCTTGCTGGTAATTCTCTTGCTGATAATTCTCTTGCTGGTAATTCTCTTGCTGATAATTCTCTTGCTGGTAATTCTCTTGCTGGTAATTCTCTTGCTGATAATTCTCTTGCTGGTAATTCTCTTGCTGGTAATTCTCTTGCTGGTAATTCTCTTGCTGGTAATTCTCGTGCTGGTAATTCTCTTGCTGATAATTCTCTTGCTGGTAATTCTCTTGCTGGTAATTCTCGTGCTGGTAATTCTCTTGCTGGTAATTCTCGTGCTGGTAATTCTCTTGCTGGTAATTCTCTTGCTGGTAATTCTCTTGCTGGTAATTCTCTTGCTGGTAATTCTCTTGCTGGTAATTCTCTTGCTGGTAATTCTCTTGCTGGTAATTCTCTTGCTGGTTATTCTCTTGCTGGTAATTCTCTTGCTGGTAATTCTCTTGCTGGTAATAGCAAAGCATGGCAGCAGAACAAACAGTGACCTGGACTTGTTTACTTAATAATCAGACAAAATGTGTCTGAATGTAATGTAATTGCTCTCATAAATGTTTTAAATGCGTGTACAGAACCATTTTCTTCAGCCTCAGCTGTGCTATGATACTATATAAATCGTCATTATTAAATATTGTTATTATTAGACTTGCTCAAGGTTCCGACACAGTAACCATCCCAGAGGTGACTCGTACCCACGTTACAAGGCGAGCAGTCTAACCACTTGGCTTATGATGCTTGTAAAAAAAACACAGCCCTTTGGTAACGCCATTTGCTGGACTTTGGTAACATTTGCCATCTTTGCTGGACTAATATTTCGAAGCTTCAGTCTTTTCTTAATGCCGCTGCCCACGTGCTTGGAGGTATCCCCAGGTTTGGCAATATAACTTCCTTTATGTGGGACACTTTGCACTAGCTCCCCATCCATCAGCTTATTCAGTTTAAGATTATGACCCTTATGTGCAATTGTCTTGTTGGCTCTGCTCCATCATACATGAAGGCCTTATGCATTTCAGTCTCCTCAGTCCTGGTCATGGCACCCTTCATTTGGATTTTGGATGCCCATGGATTCCTTACTGTCCCTCGTATGCATACTGCTACAGCTCAGTCCAGAAGCTTTGCCTATGTTGGACCCACCAGCTGGAATCGCCTTCCTCGAGAGCTGTGGTTTGAGCTCCTCGGTTTGTCCCTTCCACAGTTTCGCAAGCGCTTGAAGTCTGTATTATTTGACAGTAATTTCAATGATTTGGGTTGGGTGTGCCACTGAGGAGTATTTTCTTGAAGTGGAGCTTTATAAATGTCAGATTTTACAATTACAATTATGCTGCTTTTGCAGTGTCATCATCATGGCCTGAAAACCATCTTGTCCATTTGCGCAATTGCTGTTGGGTCAAGAATGCTTTTCTTGTTCGGTAGTGCTACATAAGTGGACATTTACATTGCCTAATATTGCATCAGCATCTGCTGGTGCCCGAGTGCTGATCGGTTTTCTTGTCAAGTTGACTGTTTTGAAACTGTGGCTTAAAACATTTTCCTGCTTTGCTTCCTTTCTTCTGATATGTCATGGTAAGATACAGCTTGGATGCTTCAGTTATGATAGGTTGGAAATATCTAGATGCATGTTAAAAAGCTAAGATGCATTCAATGTAAACATGTCATGGATTTATCAAATGCTGGCATGAAACTCAATCAATCATTCATTCATTCATTCATTCATTCATTCATTCAAAATATCTATGCAGAAGTGCAAACCTTGACAAAATATGTTAAGCGCGTTAAGTTTGTAACACCATTTGGATTTCCTTAAGTCAGTTCGTAGTCATTGCTTTGAGCCACATTCGAAAGAGAGGGAGGATAGGAGAAGAGAGGAAGAGGGAAAGAGAAAGATGAAGAAAGAGAGAGAGTGAGTTGGAGGGAGGGAGACACACACACACAGAGACAGAGACAGAGGGCGTGGGGAGGAGACTTCTTCAGATATCTTCTTATCTACTGTTCTAGGCGCTAAGTGGTTGAATATGTGGATACAGATGTATATATTCATATTTATGTAGATATGAATGTTGATCAAAGCATTTATCTATCTGGTAGGTAGGTGGTCCTGTTATAAGCACTGCATAAGTGGCAATCTAGCTGCTCTAAAAAAGGCACTTGTTAGTCTGTGTGGTTATAATGGCTTCCCTTGAGAATTCCTTGAGCCAGCTACACATAGCTGAGTGCCAAAACCAAACAACATGAAATCCACTAACAAACACTCGATGTCTTCGGCCACTTTCAGAGTTGTTTTTAAGCAGCTGCTTTTCTTTCTTGGGTTTCCTATGAGGCTAAACTTAGCGCAAACCATAGACTCCCTTGCAGTCTCTGGATGCTAAGTTGCACAGAATGTAAGGCAAACAACGGCTGAAAATAAACAAGGGATCTAGCATGTGGCATTAACTGTTTCAATGCTACAGAGGTACCCTAGTGATATATGGAAACGTCTATGTAATTCTGTGTTTGGGACCCACAGCACTTAAAGAAATGTCTTACAAGTAGGTTGTTAGAATTATAATTATTATTACGCATTTATTAAGCGCCACTATCCAGTGACCAAGCATTAATTGATAATGCTGAGCAATAACGAGTGAAGGACTTCTCAAGGTTCCTACACAGTAACTGTCTCAGAGGAGCTTCGAACCTGTACTCTCTGCATTTACAAGGTGAGCTCTCTAACAAGTCGAATACCATGTCCCAAGGATGACGTGCTTTCCTGAAGCTGAACTAAATTTGAGAGCTATTTTCAGTCAGTCAATCAAAAAATCAATCAAATCAACAATAAATGAATTTGACAGTTTTCCAGGAGAGCGTACTGTTATAGAGTTAACTAATTTTATTCCATTCTCTTTCAAATGTTTCTCTTTAAAATGTTTTGTCAAACTTTGGCCTTTCCTTGTGTAGTTTCTGGCATAGCGCTGTGAGAAGTTCTTGACAGGCACTATAAAAATGCTTATATGGTTATACCTTTTCTACACAGAGGTAATGAGGCACACAAATGCAGATGTGTGTATGTATGCATGTATGTATGTATGCATATATGTGCATGTATGTATAATTGTATGTATGTGTGGATTTATGTATGTCTGCATTGATTGGCTCTGGGGTATGGCTGCAAAATCGTATGTAAATTACCTGTAATGAATTATACTTGAGTAGTGCATGGATCTCTTTCATCAGGTACATCTGCAACAACAGGGTGGCTGGCTGACTGATAATGTGTGATGTCTGGCGAGTGGAGATACAGCTGAAGACTGATGAAATCCAGCCAGAATTAGTAAATTATATGCACAACTTGAGACTGGCTGTGTGTTCAAGGACATGGACCTCAGGTACAAGCTGTACAGACGACGTTGTGCTAGGACACATTTGTACTGTGTGAAGGTCAGCTTTGGAATTGAGTTAGGGACCGAGTTGGCAAGGGAGTTAATGAGTGAGTGAAGGAGGGACGGAGCAAGAGGGTTTTTCTAGAAGGGTAGGTAGCAGGGCTGTAGTGGTAAAATTAGAGGTGAGTATACGCTACCGGTTAGTTTTCCGAAACAAATTAGAGGTGAGTATATGCTACAGTATTTTGTGAGTATATGCTACAGTATTTTAATATAAATAAATAAAAATATTTTGTGAGGTGAGTATACGGTCTCTTGAGGTGAGTATATGCTGTATACCCGCGTATACCCTTGACTACAGCCCTGGTAGGTAGGTGGGATTAAGTTATTTAGTTATCGAAACACTCACTATAGCACCTTTTTATGCTATTACTGTTATTAATTAGTAACTTCTGTAGCGCCGGTGTCTAATGCACAAGGCATCAACCAATCTCACAGTGTTGTGGAAAGTTAGTAAGTAAGCATGACAAATGCACACGCATGTATATCACGGCAACAGGCCATTGCAGTTGTGTGTGATTACTAGACAAGGTGTGTCTGTGAATCTTCTAACCGCTAAGTGGTATCTCCTGCTTCTTAAATTTAAGTTGTATTTTTTAAGACTGAGCACTGCTATGTTTCATTCTGGCTTGATCAAACGTTCATCGAAATCTGGCAGGCATCCTAAGCTCTTAAAGTAGCCTGTCTTACAGGTCCGGAAATCGGCAGATAGACCCAGACGACTGTGATAAAGACATCACAAGAAAATAATTTCATCGGCCTGCTATGTCCACTGTATGAAATCCGATAAATGATGTGCTAGGATACAGCTGCCAACATAATGCATGTAATGGAAAACTAGTGAGCATCTGTGAGTGTGTGTGTTTTGTGTTTGTGTATAAATTATATATATATATATATATATATATAATATATATATAATATATATATGTATGTATATATATAATTTATATGACTGACATTTCTATAGCGTCTTTTGTATTTCTCTCAGAACTAAGAAGTTCATTCATAGGTAAATAATGCCTGAATAAGAGGTATATCTCCATTGTAGGCTCAAGCACAGTTGTTAACCAAACCAGCAGATTCTGGTTGAACCAATGGATTCTGATTGAACCAAACAAACGGATTCTGGTTGAACCAAAGAAAGTTTGGTCGAACCAAACCCATGGATTCTGGTTGAACCACACAAACGGATTCTGGTTGAACCAAAGGGTTGAACCAAACCAATGGATTCTGATTAAACCAAACCAATGGATTCTGGTTGAACCAAACAAACGGATTCTGGTTGAACCAAAGGGTTGAACCAAACCAATAGATTCTGATTGAACCAAACCAATGGATTCTGATTGAACCATCAGCTTCTGATAGAACCAAACTAATGCATTCTGGTAAAACAAGGCCAATGCATTATTATCCATGATTAATTGGTAAGAGGATCTGAGTTCCTGGTCCAATGTGCCTTCCATATGATATCAAAAGTGATAGCACTGAAGGACTGTGGCTGCTTTTTTCGACAGTCATCTTTTTATCTAATCACAGGCCATGGTTTTTGGTGCAGCCTAAGATGAAAGAGTGCAACGTACTGCATCTCAGTCTTTGATTTCCTGCTTCCTTAAAACTAATCCTATAAAGTCAGTGCTGCCACCTATGGGCAAATTTTGCACTTCGGTATATTTTGTGTCGTTTCGGAGCTGAATTTAGTTTTGTTATTGTTCTGCAATGTTAGAATATTTGTCAGATTGAATTACAATTGTGATTTGATTATGAATTACTTAAAATTTTAAAGGCATAATTAATCTGTATATTGAAGACATTTTTTAATTTAAGTAGAAGTAAAGATTGTATGACATGATTTTCTGTTGGGTAAATTAGTAGAAATAGTACCCACTACCCAGTGTTTCAGGGTTCGATCTAGGATTGGGGCCATCAAGGTTGGATCTTGGATTGGGGTAATTGGGAACTGCCTCTTGACATTTGATTTTTTGGGAAGCTTAGTTGGCCTCAAAATGGTTGCAATAAGGTTTGCTAACAGAAATTGTAAATTTAACAAAGGCTAAAGGAATTGCAGAGGAAAAACAATGGAAGTTGAAAATCAAAGCCAAATATGAAAACCAAAAACAAAATAAGAATACAAAAGAAAAATGAAAACCAAAGCATAGTAGAAAAGCCAATGCAAAACAGGAAAACCCAGGCAAACTATGTGTACTATGTGTATGTACAATGTACATAATAGAGTACAACTACAAAAATTAATTATGTGGTGTTGTGAAAACCCCATGGTCGTTGAAGAAGTTGAACTGTGTTTAAATAGAATATGTTGATTATTTAAAGAGACTGAAATGACTGCTCTCTCTGTCTGTCTGTCTGTCTGTCTGTCTGTCTGTCTGTCTGTCTGTCTGGCTGTCTGGCTGTCTCTGTTTAATAATGGTTTGGTCTGTTAATTGATATTTGTTCAAACAATGTCTAGACAACAAAGACTATTATGATGTATACACTGAAACATCGTTCTTCAAACAAGTCACCCTAGCCAAGATTTTGGTGGATAAGGCACCACTCCCAGCAATGTAATAATGATAGATTCTGTAGCACCCAAACTCCCTTATTGCCTGTGGTTTCTCGTTTAACTGATAGACTTATGACATATAACAAGTACTTACTTATTTATCTACTGACTTCTTAAGTAGGGCATGACCATGGTGGGAATTGGGGGGAGGAGCAGATTGGGGTGTTCAACCCCTAGTCTTTCTTAGGACCCCACAGTTAAGTCTTTATTGCACACCCCAAGGGGGTCGTTTCCAACCCCCTCAGCTGTGCTAGTGCGATTTAGCATTATTTGACTCTGAGTCTCTGACAAAGAGAAGACATTTCCATGGTGTATCATGTATGCATTTTTGAATTTTCTCAACAAAGGAATTGATTTTGATTCGAGTCTGACTTAAAAAACTTCTAGGGTTGAAATCAGCTGCTTTCAAATTTCATTGACATAAGTTTGCAAAATACGGATAAAATGTTCACACCCTCCCCAGTCTTTTTTCTACGATTCCCACATTGGGAATAACCAAAATCTGGATCAGTAAACCGATTTTGACGATTTTTGGACTATCCGGAATTTATCCGGATCTGGAATGTCTAACCCGCCGATTAATAACATTTGTTTTTTCGATGGTTTCACTATAACAATTTATAGGCCACTCGCATATAATTATAATTTTGATTGTTACTACTTACTAGGGCTGTCAACAGCCCAGAATTACCGGGTTGGAAGGATCCCACTGCTTCCATCACACAATCTACTCTGTATCTGCCACAGGCGGCAACCGTTAGGCCTGTCGATTAGTGAAGATTATATCAGGGTATAGAGAAGGGGGTGACTGATTGGCTGTTCTTCAATCCTACTTCCTGTAGCTGACACCAAGCCATTAGCCAGTGATGACCATTTTGGAAAGAGGCCTTAGTGCTTATATTTAAGCACAGATACATGCGTAATCGGACTCCGCAAATAATGGCCTATACTCTCCCGTATCTGGAATTGGCAAAAAACAAAATCGGTTATATAACCTTGAGTGGCAAACTGCTTACCATGCATTATTGCTGTATTTTTGATGACCATGGAAGCATCAATTGATGGTGCTGATCAATTGTCTGTGAATGACTTGCTCAAGGTCCCTACACGGTAGCCATGTGAGGAGAGGGTGAAAATGTGCACACTCCAAGTTAGGAGGTGGGTGCCGAACCAGTCGGCCACTGTGTCACGCGTTTGTGAACATTATATATAGCAAAAAATAAACTCTATAATATGTAGATACAAATAATATGCTCTTGACCCTCATTTCATAGTGACGTGAGTTCTGATTTATAGTTCCTGTTTAAGGAGGTTGTGTCATAACAAAGATGATTAGCGTAGGGCTGGTCCCTTATCCAGGCTTGCGAATAGTAGGCAGTGCCGGAGTTTTAATTCTGATGTAAAACACATGGGAGTAGAGTTCCCGAGTTGCTTGACTATAAAATGAGTACTTCAACTGTACGCTTTCGGTGGGCAAATCAGATCGTGATCGAAAGGACTTGTCATAAATCAAGACCATGAAAGAAGAAGCTGGTAACACTTTTATGCATGGCTGCCTTACTGGGTTAAGTTGAGAACATACGGTTCTTCTGCAGTAAACGAAGAGCAGTACTTGGTATCACACCTCAAGGTAAATTTTTTAAGATGTAGCATTACATGGTGGGTCAAGCACATATTTCCAGTGTCAGGTACACTCAGGTTGTACACTCAGTGTCAGGCACACTCAGCGTTGCCTACTGCTAGACATTTCTATAAGAGGCTACATTACTGCTTAGTGATAGACCACTATGACTCTGCTGTAGTATTCGACAGTTATGTCTCTGATATTTGTGAATGCTGGTTTGACAGGGTCCAGGCGGCGTCTTGCTAGACCCTCCTGTTATGAGTTTTGAACAAGTTTCTTGATGTACCGTACCAGCACAGTTTTTTATGAATAATGTTTGCAGAGAATGTCTTTTGTTTTAGGTTTACCAGCAGATTGTATTTTATTATTATAATTGCTGTCCAAGTTATTCTTGTCATTGTTATGACCATAATTAAAGTCCAATTGGCTAGTTTTCAATTTTCATGGTTATATAAGCAACAGGCCAGTGGCAGATCCGGTTATATAATTAATGTAACAGCCTTATGTGTAGATGCTACTCTTCGGACAAACACTGATCGAGGTTTTGGCAGAAATTCAGACTGACCAGCACTGTTCTTGTCTTGGCTGAGTACCAAGCTGCCGTGGGTATGGTAATGATATTTGCAAATTTATATAGCTCCACTTCAAGAGAGACTCATAACAGGTGCTCCTGAGCGAACACAATGAAACCACGGTCGAACAGAATGGTCTGCAAGCGTTTGCGGAAAAGAGACAAAGAAAGGGTGAGAAGATCATGTCGCAGATTGTTGGGCAGCTTGTACTAGTTTTGGGACTGGACTGTACTAAATTTTTGTTCTCAAATGTTTTTGTTCTTTTGCCAGATTTTGTGTTGACTGAAGTGTGCCTTGATGTGGCTATAGACTTAAGTAGTTTTTCTCTCCATCCATCTTATGGTTGGGTGGATCCTAAGAACTGTGGCTTGCAGTTAACCTATACTGACTGGCTTTACTGACTGCTTGGCTGATGGCTACAACATCAGATCAGTCTGCTGGAGTTTCTTATTGAAAGTTATATTAGTCGCTTATGAGCTGTGTGGTACTGTGTGGTACTATTCTGTTTGAACGAGTGTTCTCCTTGTTGTGTCCGGAGTGTTACTGATGAGCTTTTCCTTGAAGTTGCGCTTTACAAGTTTAATTGATATGTTATGTTACTGTTGTGTAGGCTAATATAGCATGGTTGTAACTGTAATGCAGCAGTCTTTTATTTTACGTTAAGGATTTAGGGTCTATTGTTGGTGAGTTCATGCTGTTACGTATGTTTGGATTGCTGTTAGGTCTGTCCTACAGTCAGAGAAGTTATACATACATTGTATACATACATACACACACAATAATATTTATATATAGCCAGTATAGCCTTGTGTCTGTATTCTTATAAGCAACACACGCTACTGTAGTTATTTATCTATTTACTAAGTACCTATGAGGCGTTTGAAGGCATTGCATGCTGGACAGTCTCACGTAAGGGCAATTTCGTTTGGTATGCGACTCTTTGTATAAGGCAATTGATACCCCACTGGCCTATTACTAATAACAATGTGCCAATTGTGCAGTAGAGTTAATTGCTGATTTGGGAATCCTACGACCTAAATAAGTATTGAGTAATTAGCTATTAATAACTGTTACTTACATGAAGCTGTAAAGTACACTGGAGTCTCATTATAATGCTGTCTTTATCAAGGCTGATAATTACTACTTTATAATGAGGTTGTGTTATAACATTCTGAAGGAGATTAAAATTTGACACCCGTGTCCCACCTGTCTACAGGTTTATAATGAGAATTTTTTTATAATGGAGCACATCATGAGGAAGCTTCAGTGTAGTTGGAAAACGGCTGTGAAAATTAGTCAAGCTATTCGGTAAATGTTATGCAAATGTTCATGTTTTTTGTATAACGACCATATGGCCTCGACCGTACTCATATCTCAATGAATTTATCGGTAAGGAGGGGTAGATCCTTCAACACCCCTGCCCGTTTCATTGGGTATACCATGCCATTTAATGTCCCCATGTACGGACCATGCTAGCCCGAGATTTAAATATCTGAAATAAACACCATCGGATGACGAACCGGTACTGTGGTCCATACGGTAGTGCGGCCAGGCCGTAATCCAACAGTTTTGGGTATGAACCTGCTGAGTAACCCTGGACATCTTGCCTCAATTTGCAGATTCAGAGCTACTGACGTTGTACGCACAAGGGCAGTAAACGAAATAATAAAACAAAGAATTAATAATGTACAGAAAACAATGTTGAACGATAATCTGTGGATTTGCTATATGTGCACTGATGCATAGTTTGGTTTGTTTATAGTTGTGAGTCTGATCTGTCGCGGAGGTTCGTCTGTGAAACTGAAAGTAAAACCAGGTAAGCCTAGAACTACCTAGAACTACTCGAGTGCTACAGTGACAGAGATTTACGCCTCTGGTCTGATCTAAGGAGATTTATACCTCTGATATAATCTAAGGAAATTTACACAGGTGTAATACCTCCTCAGATTAGATCAGAGGTCTCTGATCTAATCTGAGGAGGTTTATGCCTCTGATCTAATTATGTTGCTGATATAACCTAAGGAGATTTACACCTCTGATCTAACCTAAGGAGATGTATGCCTCTGATCTAAGGAGATTTAGGCCTCGGATCTATTCTAAGAAGATTTATGCATCTAATCTTTAGGAGATTTATGCCTCTGATCTAGTCTTAATTAATTCATAGTGCACTGCTATCATAAGAAACCAGAAAATCATTTTATGACGCTTTCGTTGGAAGCCTTACAAAGACGTTGTGTTATAATGGGTTTATATTCTGTAGGTAAACTGATTTGGGAGCCATGTCCATAGCGATGTTATATCAGAATTCGTGTTGTAATGAGCCAGGGTATTGCACAAGACTTCAGTAGAAGTACTTGTAATTAGTAACGTCTGTTGAGCCGTTGTCTAATGCACAAGGAGTCAACTGATGGCACACCAAAACCAAGCCATAATCAGGCTAATATCCAGAAGATCAGTCCATAAGACAGAGAGGCAGCCTATGGTGGATAAGTAATTTGAAAGAGGTAAGTTTTAAGTTGAGAACGAAATGACACAAGCGACTGAGCAGAGCACACAGACACAGGGAGAGAGTTCTAAAAAGTAGGTCCAGCAACTGAAAAAGCTTGTTTACCAAGAACAGTTCTTGATTTAGTTATGACCAGACAAAGGTAATCTGATGACTTCGTTGAATAATGATAAGTCTGGGGAATTAGAACTGATTTTAAGTATTATGGCTGGCCAGAGTTCAAAGTTTTACAAATGAATTGAGGCCACAGTCAGCATTCACATTCTCTTAAATATAGTCAGTCGAGACCACTATGTAAGCGGGAACCTAAAAGAAGTATCCTGCCCATTCAAACCTTTGAAAGATGCTGGAGACATTGCTATCACTTTATAACTAGCCAACAGTTTTCTTTGTTGCGCTGTAAGAGACAATGTCTATTGAAAGGTCAACACGTTTGTCACTTGCTTCGTCATAATAGTTCTGTGATGTAAACGACAGTTTTGGTGAAGGTAATGATCGATGGAACCCATGTGCTTGCTTGTAGTATGACGTGGGGCGTGGTGGCTCAGTGGTAAGTTCGGCGCCTTGTGACCGGAGGGTTGCAGGTTCGATCCCACTCTAGCCGCTGCGTACGGACCTTGGGCAAGTCCTTCACTCGCGATCGCTCGTGGCGCTTCGGCATGAAAATTCCAGCACAGTATCAAATGCTGTAGTCGGGAGCGCCTCTGAGTAGTAGTTGACTTTGAGAGGCGCTATAGAAATATCCGGAATAAATAAAAAATAAATAAATGACGTTGTGTTGACACTGAACAAAACTCGGGAGTAACTATGGGGATTAGCAGTGTTTATTTGCAATGATTGCCATTATTTGTCTTAAGATAAGAGTACATTATAATTCTCAAAATAAGAATACATTATTATTCTCAAAATAAGAGTACATTATAATTCTCAAAATAAGAGGACATTATTATTCTCGAAATAAGAGTACATTATAATTCTCAAAATAAGAGTACATTATTATTCTCAAAATAAGAGTACATTATTATTCTCAAAATAAGAGTACATTATTATTCTCAAAATAAGAGTACATTATTATTCTCAAAATAAGAGTACATTATAATTCTCAAAATAAGAGTACATTATTATTCTCAAAATAAGAGTACATTATAATTCTCAAAATAAGAGTACATTATTATTCTCAAAATAAGGGTACATTATTATTCTCAAAATAAGAGTACATTATTATTCTCAAAATAAGAGTACATTATTATTCTCAAAATAAGGGTACATTATTATTTTCAAAATAGGAGTTTATTATTATTCTCAAAATAAGAAGAGCTCAGTTATTTCTCAAAATAAGAGTTCAATTATTTCTCAAAATAAAGGGTTAAATTATTTCTCAAAATAAGAGTTCAATTACTTTTCAATGTAGCCTCTGCTGTTCTTCAACCTCAATTTGAAATTGTAATCCCAGATTTATATAGCACCACTTCAAGAGACTAATCACAGGCTCGTAATGTAATCATAGCTGTGAATGAGGATTTTCTCAAAAAAATTTGACTGCATTTGAACTATAGCACACTATGATCTTGAACATTGTGCCAAGATGCTTTTGTGACGATAATGATAAAATGAACGTATGGATCAATATATGTTCAGGTGAACCAGCTAATCACCCGTCGACGATTAACGATTGATTAATGTAAAAGCGTGTGTGGCTATGTTTCAGATTCTGCCGTGAAGCATCAGACAAAATGTGCGTTTTGTGATGAGAGTGAGACTTTGAGCCAGACACGCAGTCAGGGTGTAAATGGACTGATCGTTAAGCATAAACAGCGCGTCGATAATAATATGACCTATAATGTTAAGCACAGTTTAACTCGTGATTTTTCGAACCGATCTCATTCCGCTGCCAAAATGAATATCGAGTCGTCCTCGTCGTCCACAGCTTCGGAGAGGTGGCAGAATTCTGCCGGCTGCAAACCTGGTGTGGGTGGGAGTCCGTTTGCAAGTGAGGGCGAATCTTTTCAGAGCCAAGGGAAAAGGGAGATGGGTCGTAAAGTAAATGGGTGTAGCAGTGGTAGTGGTGGTAGTGTAAGTTCGACTGTGATCAGAGCAGAACCAAGATTCGAGACATTTCTTATGACTGGAGATATGATAATCAAGACGACAAACGTGTCATGTATAGATCGAATCGGGCGTGACAATGAAGCGAAGGTTTCTGACAAATTTAAGGAATCGGAAGTCATGCCTCCGGTTCCATCACTATCACCTACCGACAATCACCAGTCATCTCCAAATGGAGCATTTCTTCAGGATTCTACAGCTGTTTCGGAAACGGTTCCAGGCATGACGAGGAACAAGAATTCTGCAGAAGAAGAGCCTGAACATTTGTCTGCTGACTGTCAGGGAAAATTGAGGCATGATTTGCCAAGCCGGGATGGAAGCGGTCCTTTTGTATTGCCACAGTTAGATTTTCTGGAATGTCCTCGTTTTGCCAACATTCCGATCGAGTTGGACATTCCACCGGATGACATATCCAGCGAGGACGAACGCTGCCGTTTGGAAGCAGAACTAAACATAGACGACTTACCACCTCCGCCAGACGAGTTCTTGACAGGCTTTATACCGCAGCAAGCAGCAACGTCTTTTTCAGAAACAGTTCCCAAAGACAATTTCTTTGGAGACCGTGCTAGTGAATATTTGAACAGCGATAGTCATTTGGATGCCAATAGCACAGCAGTAAAACAATTTCCATTGCATCCAGGAAATACCAATACTCAGGATGTCTGCTGTGGGGGTTTAGCAAACATGCCTTCGGAGTTACGCAATCAAGGTGTAACAGTCTCATCAAACGTAGAGAAGGAAAGGTTCTTTTTTAATGCGGACATTGGTGCAGGTTTGCCAGCAGCAAAGAGTATGATTGTGTCCAGCAGGAGCGAGGAAAGGCTGTCTCCAAGGATGGTCCCCGAGAAGTCTAAGCTCTCTCAGGACGTTGCTGGAGTTGTTCGGGGCAGTAAGAGTCAGGAGAACTACCTACAGCATGACACAGATGGTATTGTCATAGATATTGACTTTGGTGAGCGCGTCGCAACATCCGTTGACACCCTGCACTACACAAAGCCAGGTTCTTGCGTCGACAGCTTCGGATTTGGAACCGATCGTGCCATTCGGAGTTTGCACAACTCGCCAGAAAAACGAATCGAGACCGTGGACTCTGACGACAAGCAACTTATCCAGACATCCTTTGGCTCCGAACTGGCTTCAAAGGCTGTTGACGATCAGGGTATAAAATCCGGAGACAAACTGGCAACAGGAAAGATGGCCACTCCTCCAGTCCCCCCTGAACGAGGCATTTCAAGTCTTGGAAATTTGAGCACGAGTCATAGTAATGTGATTGAGACTCGTTTTGGGGAAGAACTACCGCCACCACCCGAGTCTTTTCAGACATCCGGCGAGACTTGTGTCAACAGTAGTTTGGCAGTTCACATAAACAACGGTGGTAATGCTGATGGAAATTCGTCACTTTATGACAGAGACAAATGTGGATTAGTTTCAAGAACCGCTGGGAACTTGAGCACCGATGTTGACGAACTAAATCGGTCACCAAACCAGATATCTGTAAACTGCGTTAAGAGCAGAGACTGTGCCAACAATGAATCAGCCATTCGAGGCAGTTCTGAGCAAATGGAGGAATGGAAGCGACCCTCTGATACAGATGTTTCTTCAGAAGGGAGTGCCGTTGGTGATGACCTTGACGACTCGTTTCGTCTTCCGACCAAAGACGTGGACAGACCATCTGCGCAACGCCTCGCCAAGCGCTTGTACTGTCTCGAGGGTTTCCAGAAAACAGATGTGGCAAAGCATTTGTGCAAGAAGTAAGCGTCTTCCATTTCTTATTGGTCTTTTGCAATAATTTATGTTCATCTTTGGCTGTGTCACATACATACATTGTTATTGATCTTATGAGGTAAAATATGATCTGTCAAGATTACTAAAAGAATTATGGATATTTAGCATTTTTCTGGTATGGCTAGTCTTTGTTGGTTTAGTGCTCGGTGGCTGAAGTGCTGTGGAAAGTGATTGTATTGAAGTGATGATTGCATTTTTATTGTTACTATTATTATTATTATTATTATTATTATTATTATTATTATTATTATTATTATTATTATTATTATTATTATATGTGTTATTATTATTATTAGTAGTGATATTGGTAATCAGGTACTATATTGTGCTAATTTATGAATGCACCTTAAAGACATGGCTAGCTAGATAAAGATTAGTCTTCAGTCAGTTTGCGAGTTGAAATAAAAGAAAGAGAAGGGTTCCTCAAAGCTGGTGATAGTGAATTTCATAGATGAGGGAGGACCAGTGTGTGAAGAGGCATACAATCTGCATGTAGTGTTGCACCGCTCTTGAACTAAGTTATGGTTAGGATTGACCATTTGCTTAGGCGACTAACCCGCGTTGGATTCCTCCCTGATGATGCTGATAGCGTCAACCAATTGGTAAGTAAGTAAAACAAACGACTTTCTTGTTATCATGAGGGATCCTTATCATGTCCTGCATGATGTGCTCCCTCCCCTCCACAGCAGTGGACGCAACCTTCGAGCGAGACCGCATAAATTTACCCTACCCAAAAAAGATTATAACAATTTTATACCCCGTATTCTCTACAAGAATGCTTATTGATGCTAATTATCTGCTCGTGAGACTATAACCCATGTAGCTTGTTCTAGTTGCGTTATGTCAGCTATGACGTTCAATAAATGAGTATTCATTTGTTACAGCAAGGTGTTACTCCAACTTCTTTTTTTGTCTCTTTGGACTCTTTGCTGAACTTAAACTGAGTGATCTTCAAGATGGTCTAGGTATCCTAAGTCTGCGTGCTTCACTGTTGACCTTCCTAATCATAATTATACAGTCTTGTTGTCCTCGAGACCAAGGTCTTGGTCTCGAGTGCACTCGAGTTCGTTTTTAAAAGTCTTGGTCTTGGTCTTGGTCTTGAGGTTCAAGGTCTTGGTCTTGGTCTTGGTCTTGAGGTTCAAGGTCTTGGTCTTGGTCTTGGTCTTGAGGTTCAAGGTCTTGGTCTTGGTCTCGCAAGACCAAGACCAAGACCGGCTGTTAATATGAACAGTCATTTAACAGAACTCAAGAATTCTGTATCAAGCCTGCTTGCATCATACGACCAATATCTATGGATGGATACAAGTCATATTGGTCAGGAAAACCCATTGGCAACAACAACAGTTATTCTGTATCAGACGGTATGATAAACCATGGGAAGATTTCAAAAGGACTCACTATCTGTACATTTACATCCAGTGCTTGAAAAGCTACTCTGTGTGTGTCAGCGACCTCAGCACCTGTAGAACGTATTTTTTCACATGGCGGAATTTTTATGAGGCCCACCAGGCACGTCTTGGTCAGAAAATTCTGAGCGAATTGGTTTTTATAAAATACAAAAGGCATTTGGTATAGGCCTAAGAGTTTGCATGAAGGACTTTTGAATACAAATTCGGATTTCTCTGCAGTTTGCATTTAAAGTTAATTTGCTTGAATAAAATAAAAGACTCATGTTTTCATTAAAATAGCGAATCTTCCGACTTGACAATTTTTAGAAGTCTTGACCTGATTTCGATTTTTTGGGTCTTGGTCTTGGTCTTGGTCTTGAGGTTCAAGGTCTTGGTCTTGGTCTTGGTCTCGAGGTTCAAAGTCTTGGTCTTGGTCTTGGTCTCGAGGTTCAAGGTCTTGGTCTTGGTCTTGGTCTTGAGGTTCAAGGTCTTGGTCTTGGTCTTGGTCTTGAGGTTTAAGGTCTTGACAACAAGACTGTAATTATATCATTGACATGTTGTCAAAAGGACACTTTGTCAAGTGAGGGAGACAACTTAAAAATGTAACTTCTCAAGGTTGCAAGAGTTTCCAGTCTGCTATTTTGTTTTTATATCACTGTGGTAGATGTCAAGTAGTATGTATATTAGTAGTCGAACTGGACCTGCTCCCCTTGGAGTAGCTGATTTTCATGGCCTCAGATTTAAGTAAGTAAGAAAGTAAGTAAATAGTAATCAATTTAATAGCATGGGACAAATGCCGAGACTTTACAGCGACTATGCATACAACAGCAAAAGAGTAGAAAACGATGCGATGTTAAAAACCGTTTCAACAATCAGACTTTATAGAACTGGCGTACGGCTGGAGGGGAAAACTAATATCAGTGTTATCGGAGCTGTCATGAGAACTAGCATAGTCACAATTTTTGTTTTACTGTGAGCGAATGATGAATGATTTTTTGTGAAGAGTGATAATTCATATGTATGTCCATTCTAATACGAAGCGAATTTATTGCACGTTGAAGGGATTTCTGAGGAAGATTTATTTGCCTTTCTTTCTGAATAGGATGCTTAGAGAGCATATGCAGCTGTATGCACAGATTGAAATGTCACTGTTGAGAATTTTTATAGGTAATACTCCATATCGACATTACTAAGGCCAACCTTAGTAATGTGGATATGGAGCATTGATGGAATTTAACAAAACTAGAGAGGGAGGTTGGAAAGGAGGAACAGGATAAAAGACAAGAGGAGGTGGAGTGCCAGCCGGACATAAAGTTTTTCTGTCACTTCCTGGAAATTGTCTCTTGGTAGAATAATTGTCTGATGACATTGGGATATGGTGGATGATTGGCTAGAGTACTCACCTTGCAATATGTGGAGTACAGGTTCGAGCTTCCCCGAGACGGTTACCGTGCAGGGACCTCAAGCAAGTCTTTCACTCACAAATGCTCAGTGATTGCTCGCTAACATCTATCGATACATGGGGAGGGGGATAGAGTAGTGGTAACACTCATGGCCAGGAGAGCATAAGGTACGCGGATCGACTCCCGTAACCCCCCTCTAGGGCGGCACCTTGCATGGCTGCCAACCGTATGTTTAATTAAGATATTGATTGTATACTTTCATGTTTCAATGTAATCTTACTGCGTCTGTGGGTTTGAAATAATAAAGAATATAATTATTATTATTATTAATAGGGAGTGGTGCTTAATAAATGCGTAATAAAAATATGAATAAAAATATAAATGGCAGCAGTATTTAAATGGCCATTAAATGAAAACTGTCTCTGAATAGTGTAAGATTTTTTTACAGAAATGATTTTGCACAGCTAGTCGGAGAGGAATACCTGAAACATTTCGACTTTACGTCACAGTCATTGGATGCTGCGCTTCGCTCCTTTCTTCAACACCTTGTGCTGTCTGGAGAAACCCAGGAACGTGAGCGAATCCTTGTGCACTTCTCACATCGCTTTCTCGAGTGCAATCTTGGCTCATTCAGCTCGGAAGGCAAGTTATTAAGAGAGCGCTTTTAAACGTAATATCTTCAGTGCGATTATTATTATTATGTACAAGATATCAAAAACGACCACTTCAAGTAAAGTTGCAATAAGTTGTAGTTGTGGAACGCTGTAGTGGACTGTGCGATGTTGTAGCCGATTGGATAGGGCACCCGCTATGTTACATGGAGAGTATGGGTTCGAGCTTCCTCTGAGATGGTTGGTGACCTTGAGTAAGTCCTTTACTCACAATGCTCATTGCCATCGACTGATGCTTGGTTGTATACAGTGGCGCTTAAAGCTTTAGAGAACTGTTGTTGATGGAGGTACATAATTAATGAGCATTTACTTAGCCTTAACTTGCATTAAGTAGTACTTCTTACCTGGTCTTAAATTTACATTAATGGGCAGTTACCTGGCCTTAATGTGCATTGATAAGTCCTTACTTGGCCATAACTTGCATTGATGAGCTTTTACCTGACCCTGGATTAATTGACATTTATTGGGCTTTAACTTCTGTCATTTAGTCCCAGTTTGACCGAATCTTATACATCTAAGTGACATTTGTTTTTATATGAAGTGCTATGTTTAAGATTTTTTGGTGACATGTTTACTTCTTTGGCCAATGTACCCTGTACAATCTAATCAACAACTTCTATTGAGCCATTACCATAATTGCATAAATCATCAGTCAATGTTTGCTTCTGCTGAAATTGTAATAAGAGTCATGGGTTAATTAATGTCCTGATAATATGCTCAAGGTCAACACAATCAGAGTAGAATGATGTTTGTCACTGATGTGTTTACGTAGTTTAGTTTCAATGTTAGGTTATGTAGTTCTCTTTGGTTAGGTTATGTAGTTCTCTTTGGTTAGGTTATTTAGTTCTGTTTGGTTAGGTTATGTAGTTCTGTTTGGTTAGGTTATGTAGTTCTCTTTGGTTAGGTTATGTAGTTCTCTTTGGTTAGGTTATGTAGTTCTCTTTGGTTAGATTATGTAGTTCTCTTTGGTTAGATTATGTAGTTCTCTTTGGTTAGGTTATGTAGTTCTCTTTGGTTAGATTATGTAGTTCTCTTTGGTTAGATTATGTAGTTCTCTTTGGTTAGGTTATGTAGTTCTCTTTGGCTGGCGACACTATTAGTCTAGTTGTCGTCACCTTTGAAGTGACAGAAGTGTTTGCTTCTGTTGTTTACTTGGGTCTTATCGTCTGTAATTGCTGTCATTTATCCCAATTTATTGAACAACCATCAATCGAGTAGTTAGTAAACCCGAGGGCTTGGCTTGCACTGTTGCATGTATGCCATAATTCATGAATAAACCGAGGTATTCGGGAGGTTCCTTAAATTCACGGTACAAATCCGTTGATTGGGCCCTGCATGTGTGTTTGTGCGCATTTGTGTGTGTGCACATGCGTGTGTATTTGTGTGCATGTTTGTTTGTGTGCGTGTGTTTGTGTGCATGTGCGCGTGTGTGTTTGCATGCATTTGCACATGTGTGTTTGCATGCATGAGTGTGTGTGGGGATGCGCGCATGTGTGTGAGAGCGTGCCAGTCGTGACTGTTCTAGTTTTCTGTTTGCGTGCTGATGAACTCTGTGTTCTTAATGCCTTCAACACTGTTTGTCATCAGCAGAATGTTTTTGAGGCTCCAGAACTTAAAAGGAGCTATAGATGTTAAGTGTCTAGATGCATGCAATGTATATGTACATTTATACTTACATACATGAACAGTACCACTGTTCTGTATAAACAATACAACACAAATATTTTTGATATTGCCCTCCTTCCAAAGTTCAGAAGTGCATACACGACAGAACATCGATGGCACTGAGCAACTGTGTGCGAAGGACTTGTTCAAGGGCCCTACACAGTAATCAACCGCGTGAGTGGAGGCTCAAACCTGTACTGTCCGCGTTACAGGCCAAGAACTCTAACTACTCGGGCACCATGCCCCTTACGTACATGAGGCCCTCTTAATTACAGGGTATATCCTAATTAATATAATATAACGGAGGACATAACATCACTTGGACTAGCACTAAGGGGAGCAATAGACTTGACAAATGACCGAGGACATTGGAGATAATTTTTTCGTACCCATCGCCGCCAAATGGCTGGCGTCAGGAACTGATGATGATGATGATGATGATATCCTCCTAATTACATGGTTCTTAATAACATGCGTTTTGATGTAACGTTGAAGGGTACATGGATCCGAAAATTAGTTCAACCTTGATATGGCTTTTTGGAGGACTGTGATGTAAAGAGTTTCCAGTATACATATACTAATACGACTATGTTCTTCTGTCTTGCCATTTGACTTACACTGATGCAAGGAAACAATTATTCTCTGAACAAGCCAAGCGTTGTCTACACAACTACACAAGTCTGCTTTTTATGGAAGTCAGACAAGTCCTCATAAAACGAATCACGTAGAGCCAGAGTCTGGTTACGTTAGAAAGTCAGGTTTTTTGTTCAAGTGTACAGAAGACATGTGTTCCAACTGAAGTGTGGAGCTGTTTCACATTAGTCCGTGCACAAAACAACCGCTTTGGTGGACCCAGTTTTTCTCCTCCTGTAAACATTCTAAACATCCTGCACTGTTATCTTCCCGTGAGAACTACCACGTGCTGGCAGCTCCCATGGGACAACGAGGTCTCGGAACAGGCTGCCATGAATGTAGACTATGACCCAGATGTTTTTAACTAATTTCAGATTCATGCCACACTCTGACTTGTGCCATGCTCCTGCTAAATACAGACCTCCACCGACCGGTAAGATTTATTCGTTTCTTTAGTTAGATTTATATTTTTATTTAGATTTTATATTTATTCTTCATTTGGATTTGTATATTGTTTATTTAGATTTTATATTTTTATTTAGATTTATCGATTTTTTATTTAGATTTAATTATTTTTATTTAGAGTTATTTTTATTTACATTTATTTATTTTTCAGTCATTTTTTATTTATTTAGATTTATGGTTTTTTTATATTTAGATTTGTTTAATTTTTACTGCACTTATTACATTCACAAGGTCAGGTCAGGATATCTGAATTTGAAGCTTTTTGCAAGTGTGTGTGAGAACACGTGGTGGCTAGTTAGACAAAGTGCCCATTTCATTGTATTGTATAACAGTTACTAAATTTGAATACATGTATATGATGATGACGATGATGATGACGACGATGGTGGTGGTGGTGGTGGTTTTAATCCAATCTAATCACTTCTATGGAGCCATTATCATATAGTCCAAGACATAGGTCGGTGGTCACCTTGAGTGAAATAGGAGTGTCATTAAAACTTTACATGTTGTACACTGGTGTCGAAGAAGAACATTCATAGAAGAAGACAAGTTGTGTATCTGAACAATGGTTCTTATAGCTTGAAAGGTATGTGAATAGTTTAGGACTGCAAAACCAGCCAATATGTGTAGTGTTGCTAAAGTGTCTAGTGGACCTTGATAAAACGCAATTGTGAAATGATATGTGTTTATTCCAAGAGTCGGTTTTCGTACTTTTAACGGGCGGTGGCTGTCAGTATATGGAGAAATGAACCGTCCTATGTCCTTGGCTAAATCAACAGCTCTGGTGTTATCAGATGTCGAAGATGGATAATTATTTCTCTGCCGATTGTGTTTGCTCTAAGCTCTCCATTTCGTCAGCGTCCAAAAACGTTGAGGACAAAGGTGTTGGATTGGGTTTGGCCTTGGATGGTGATATAGGATTAGTCCAAACATAGTCCAATCTTAGTCCAACATAGTCCAAACGTGGTGTAGCCATAATACAAATATAGTCCAACATGGTTCAAACATAGTCCAATGTAGTCCAAACATGGTCCAACATAGTACAAATATAGTCCAACATGGTTCAAACATTGCCCAGACATTGGCTAAACATAGTCCAAGCATAGTCCAAACATGGTCCAAATGGTTCAAACATAGTCCAACATGGTCCAAACAGAGTCCAAACATAGTCCAGGCTTCTCGAATTGATTCATATTTTGAGTCTTTTGACCAGTTTCACCTCCAGCCACCTTCAGCTAATGCCATGTCCATTACAACCCGAGATTGACATCCGGCACATTGATCGCTTATGAGGACTGCACTGTAAAAATCTGTAGAATAGATGAGCACCTCGAAGCAGTTATCTTGGAGAGATGCTATGTATATGCTTTTCATGAATGAACGAGATAAGGTTTCGGATCTCAGACTGTGCAGTGAAGAAAGCAAATGGTGTCTACCACTATTTCTCTCAGTAATTCCCAGTAAATCTAGCTGAAGCAAAGTCCAAAGAAAACCTAAGCATAGAATGAAGCTAATGTGGAAAACTCAGGGAAACCTTGATAGATGATGAAATAAGATATTTAGAGATCTTGCAATATGCTTTCAGTGAGCTCAGTTTAAAAGCACCATCTTCTTTATAACCTGGTTCTTGAAATAGCTTCCAAAAAACTGGTATTTTATTTTGGAGGGGGATAGAGTAATGGTACCACTGATGACCAGGAGAGCATTAGATTGCGGTTCAATACCCGTAACCCCCCACGGCGGCGCCTTGCATGGCTGCCAAACTGTGTGTTTAATTAAGATCTTGTTTGTACTGCCATGTTTCAGTGTAATCTTACTGGTTCTTACTTATTGTCAGTTGGAATGAATAAAGAAGATTTTTTTACTATTATTATTATTATTATTATTATTATTATTATTATTATTATTATTATTGTGTTCCACTGTTTAACCATTTTATTGATGTTATGTAACCGTTTAACTTCTGAAATGCTGCTGAGCGTAACGTATCTGGTGTTGATTTCTTATAGAACGCTGGAAAGAAGATGACTGTTGAGGAATTCATAGAAAACTTGGCCGATTTAAATGATGGTGATGACTTCCCAAAAGACTTACTTCGTAGCATCTATAGGTCAATCCAGAATGAACCAATTGAGTTCGAAATGTAAGTTATAAATGTTAATCCACACTGTAACATTCTAGAATGTGAGTCTTATACAAGACTTATCTTATCTGATCGATTTAATCTGGTATATGATTCAGATTTGCCGTGTTTGAATTCATAATAAATGCTTTAAGTGAATAAATTATCATTAATCATTTTGGCTACCACACCCCACCCCCCCCACTGTTATAATTTCATTGTCATTATGCAGGTCAGAATTAATTATTATTACCTGAGTTTAGTGTGTAACTTGTCTTTTGTGTTCAGTCCATCCACAGGTAAATCTAGAATGAAAGCAATTAAATCTCGTTAATTGCAATGTGTAGATAATGAATGCTTTTGTTTTGCTTCTCAGTGATGAAACGGAGATGTTTGAGGCAGGTCCACCAAGAGGACCATCCTGTACCCTTGGCGGTAATCCTTTCCTTGATGTGAGTATTTTATCTGTTTTATTTAATTGGTTTTATGATGTGGTGCCTGAATTGATTCTGAATTTCCTTTTTGGTTATTTGTCCTTGTGTTCATCCTATTAATGCTCTTTGGTTAGATATTTTGCTAAGCTGTTTTAGTTCTAATACTTTTTTTTATAAATACTCTTTGCTTCGTGCTTCAGTGTCAGTTACTTCAAGAAAATAGCCAGAATTAGTTGTTTCATGTTTTCACCTGAGTTTGCCCCTAGCAGACAGCTGGGTAGAGAAGCAACAGAGAGAGAGAGAGACAGAGGGAGACATAGACAGAGGAAGACACAGACAGACACACAGAGGGAGACAGAGACAGACAGAGGGAGACACAGACAGACAGATAGACTGCCACAGACAGACAGAGACAGAATGAGACAGAGACAGACAGAGAGAGACAGAGACAGAAAGAAATAGACACAGACAGACAGAGAGAGAGACAGAGTCAGAAAGAAAGAAACACAGACAGACAGGCAGAGACAGAAAGAGAGACAGACTGTTATGTAGTAATGACGATAATAAAGCAAAAAAGCAACAGAAAACATGGAAGCATTAATGGCTGTTGTAAAATGTGTCGTTGTAGGTGTTAGATCCAAGCAAGGCAAAGGAGTTTAAGAATGGTTACGTGATGCGCAAGTGTTGTATCGATCCGGATGGCCGTAGAAGTGAGTTTCATCCGTGATTAATATCCATTGGTTCATGAATGTTTTTATCTTAATTGTGTCTCCTAGAGATGGGACAGTGGTTTTAATAGATCTCTATTTATTTCAAGTATAAAAGTATTTAAGTGATTAGTAAAGGTGTTTTGGCAGGTGAACAGCACCAGTGCATTTTAAAGAGGTTATGAAAAACTCTGGTGTACATATTTGGTCTACAATGACTTTATAAGATTACATTATTTTTGCATTACATTTAGTGTAACCCAGTTACGTGGTGTAACCCAGTTACATGGTGTAACCCAGTTACAGGGTGTAACCTAGTTACATCCTCCTGGAACAGTCTACCATTAAGCATATGTGCTTTTCATCATAGATAGCTCAAGAAACATTTTCAAGTCATTGTAAGATGCACCTCTTTATATTTTTTATAATGCCATTTTGAGTACCCTCGTGAGTTTCTTACAAGGTGCCATGAAAATAGCCACACACTTGGTTTGCTATTACAAGTCTCTGCTGTCTGTACCTGTTTATCTGTATGTTTACAGCTGACTTCATAAGATTGTGGTCTGTTATGCTCTGTTGTAACCATGTTATGTGGTTTGCTGTTATCTCCTGAATGTTTGTAATGTAAGCCACATGTTGTTACTCATTGTTGTTCAGCTGCGCTGGGAAAGAGGAGCTGGAAGATGTTCTATGTGACGTTGCGTGACCTCGTTCTCTATCTGTACAAGGACCAGCAAGCGCTTAACCAGCAGACGCACTTCCACACGTCCAACAACGCCATTCGCATTCACCATTCACTTGCTACGATCGCAGACGACTACAGGAAGAAGCAGCATGTCTTTCGGCTTCAGACGACTGATGGAGCAGAATATCTCTTTCAGACAAGGTATCGTCGGGTTGTCGGGTTTACAGAAATGGACCTGTGGTTTAGATGGGTTTGAAAGCACTACGTTGACGGTCTTGGTACATACATGTACATACATACACACATACATACATACGTGCATGCATGCATATGTACATACATACATACATACATACACACATACATACATACGTGCATGCATGCATATGTACATACATACATACATACATACATACATACACACATACATACATACGTGCATGCATGCATATGTACATACATACATACATACATACATACATACATACATACATACATACATACGTACATTAATTACATTAATTACATTAATGTGTATATACGTTATGCATGCCTACATACTTACATACATACAATACTTGCGTGCATACGCACATAACACATACTTAATACATAATACATACTCGCACATACATACCTACAATTATACATGCCTATATTCTTACAGTAAATGCATACATATATGAATGCATACATGCATGCATACATATATACATACATACATATGCACTTACATACATATGTACATACATACATACATATGTGAATGTATACATCCCTCCACGTATGCATAGGTACTTACAGACAATTACATTACGGTCTGATGTATTGCATTGATCTGATTACGGCTTGGTTTTGGTACACCATCAGTTGATGCCTTGTGCATTGGACACCGGCACAATAGAAGTTACTAATTACATTTACTAGACGAAGGAGCAAAATTTCTAAATTCATTGTGTTTGGGTTTGTCTGGCTCTGTGTGCATCTTGTCCTTGGTTTAGTGTCTCATCGTCAACTGTTGATTCTTGTTGCAGCAACAGCAGCGAGTGTCAGTCTTGGATCGACTCGATTAATTTTGTCTCGGCCGCTTTGTCATCGCCTCCTCTTCCAAGCGCTGTTGGATCGCAGAGGAAGTTTCAGCGACCTCTGATGCCCTCGTCTTGCACTAAACTCAGCCTTGTAAGTTATATAAGTGTAAATTCTGTCTTCCTAGGAAATAGAGTTACCATCTGTCTGCCTGCCTACCTGTCTGGCTGCCTGCTTGCCTGCCTGTCTGCTTGCGTCTAGTTGTCTGCCTATTTGGCTGGGTTTGCCTAGATTTCTGCATGCCTGGGTGCTAATGCCTTTCTGCCTGCCTGTGCCTGAAAAATCTCTGTCTGCCTGCCTTTCTGCCTCTCTGTTTACATGCTACTGCCTTTCTACCTGCCTGTCTGCCTTTCTGCCTGCATGTCTGCACCTCTGCTTGTCTTTCTGTATGTCTCACTGTCTGTCACTGTGTTTGTCATATTGTCACAGTCTGTATATATCACTTGTCTGTTTTTACTGTCTCTTTATCTGTTTGCATAGCTGTTTCTGTAGATTGTGTCTGCATTTTTGTATCTGTAGGTTGATCAGCTGAGTCATCACGTGAGAATGTTGCATCAGATCGAGAACGATCTTTCTGAGCACGCTGGATCTCCTCCTGATAAAGGATCCAAGTCTCGAATGATCCAGGATTACCTTGAAAAGGAATCATATCTGCAATTTGAGGTAAACGTCTTTACATGTAAGAGTACAGACGACCAAATGTTCAGTCCTTCTGTGATGGTTATCTCTCCAGACACCAATGTCTGTGGATACTAATTGGGGTTTTGTGTGTGGCGTGGGGTCTATCGGTAGCATGCATCATCTTTCATCTCACGATTGTGGCTTCAAGCCTGCTGAGTAGACTCTGTGTAATGACGCTGGTAAAGCTGTTTGCATGCACTTGTGTCACCAAACTGTCTAGTTTGGTATAGGTTGTTGTCTGGGAAGTAAATAGTAAATCCTAGAATGCACAGCCCCTCTGTGTCAAGGATGTTAGGTTCACCCATTGGTGGCTCATGAGTCTAAGAGTAAGATATGATTTTGACTGTGACACGGTGGCAGCTTTACTTGACAAACATGCACTTACGTTGCAAGTATGTGCGTATGTATGTATATGTGTATATGCATATGTATGTATGTGTGTATATAATGTAGCATAGTTGGACATTTATATAGCACCACTCAAGAGAGTATGAGTTCAAGCCTCCCCTGAGATGGTTACTGTTACGGACATTGAGCAAGTCCCTCACTCACAATTGCTCAGCGCCATCCATTGATGCTTGTTCATTAGATGTTGACACCTAATGAATAATTATAATTTCACTAATGATTATCTGGTTTTTATTTCTTTACAAAAAACATTCCTGTGTTTTCGAATGATTTAGCAAAAGCGGTTCACGACGTACTGCGCGATGCTTGAAGCAAAACTTCAGATTCAGTCACGACTTTCGGAACTTCCTACAATGGAAGTGACTATTGGCGAAGTCGACGAAACGAACGTTGCAAATGCAACTCCGCAAAAAGACAATCAGAGATCGGTCGTGGTTCAGCGGAGCATGTCGGATAGGTACAGTTACAAAGCCGCCATCTATGACCAGCCTAGCCCGGAGTCTGATCCTTAGTCGCACTTAACCTACTAACCAACTGCGCTGTCAATTATTGAGCTTTTCCTGCCGGGCTCTGGGTTTTCAGATTTGTTGTATAGCGGTTCTGTACGTGATTTGGTGACAGATATGTGAATGTATTGGAAATTCCTGACCAAATGGAATTCACAGACTATTGATTTATCTTTAGCAATGCAGACCACAATATTTGTTTTGCAATGTCTCGATGTGGACATTCATATTTTCAAAGCAAAGTATTTGTAACAAATTTTATACAAAGCTGAATTTTGGATTTTGGCTCTGTTCCACCAGCAGAAAGAACAGGAAGGCCTGGTAAACTCAATCAGATAAGAAAAAAGAGCAGGCCCTTAGGCTAACCCCAAGAGGTGAAGTGTTAGCAAAAATTTCATTTTCTTTGCCTCTTCGTGGGTGGCCAGTCCTCTCCCTCCCCCACCGTCTGATCTTCCCACCGACAGTGTACAGTCAGTGTACTCATTATAGCTGAGTTTGCTAGGGGGCGTAAGTGGAGCGGAAATCTCAAAACAAATTAAATTCAGTATTAAAACAAGTCGCTGAATGTGAATTCCATTTGGTTGGATAGTTGGAAGTGTTTCAAACTTTTGCTTTCCTCTTTTCATATTGAATATTGGTGGCAGCATTCCAGTTGACATTGCTTAGCTCACTTGCTTGTTTGATATTCTTATGCGAGTGTGAGAGTTTGCTTAAGCATACGTGCTCAGCACTGCATTTTTAACACGGCTCTCAAAATCTTTGTGGTGTTAACATTTCTTTTCAAGCTGTGACTAAACCCATGAAATATTCTGTTACTTCTATATTTATTAGATTGCATTTTAAGATGTATTATGTCATAGGTATTCATCTAAACATGTAAGTGTTCATCTAAGCTTGTCACAGGTGTTCATCTTTACATATTGTTGCACCGGTGTCAGTTATGAGAAACAGCTGAACATTTTTGTACCTAATTTAATAGTTGTGATAAGCAGCTAGCATTGCTAAACTTAGCCGCCGAGAGCTGTAAATGGTGGATTTGCGTATGGAGCAACGATTTTTCTAGTCTTTTTCTATTCTTTCTACTGATGGATGTAAACATTTTGGACTGTTATGAAATGTTCTTAGACGCAGTGCCTCTAACAATCTTTTGCGAGGTTCACAAAGGTGCCGTGTCAGTAGTCAGGTTCAATCCTTTGCGGAACTTATCCACTGGTGTTCAACTGAACTGTTCTAGATTTGACCTGCTTTAGTTTACTTAGTTGAAAACTGGTCTTTTGTCACTTTGGCTGTGTAGAAGTAACTGGATTGTATTGCGTTAAAACAGGTGGTGAATGTATTATTTAAGGTACTGCTGCTATCATTATTTCCAAAGATATTTAAGATGGTATTACATGTATTGCTGGGATCATTGTTTATGAAAATGTTATGTAAATTTTTCAACTAATAATGAGTGAAATTAATGAGTACTTACAGTGCAGTAGCATTTTTTACGAAGCTTAGTAATTGCCATCTGTTATCTTCTGGCATCTGTTATCATCTGTGGGCATATAGTGTCATCTTTTGTCATCTGTGAGCATCTGTTGTTGTCTTCCAGTTTGTTTTTCTGCCTGTGGCATATGTTGTCATCTCATCTCTTGTCATCTTGTGGTATTGCTTGTCATCTTTCTTGTAAGAACATTGGCTATTTTTGTGCTACTCTCAATTATAACTTGTAATCTCTTTATCCAAGTACTTCAACTCTGATCAGTGAGATTATAAGGTTTCTCTTACTGTGGATTAATTTAAACAAATTCCCCAAGAGATATTGCAATCAAAGCTACTGCACTCACGTGCTTGCTTGCTCAGCACTCACTGATGTTTACGCATTTGCCAAGAACTAAGAATTACACCGCAATGTCATTATAAAGCCTAATTTTGGAGCTACCGGTATATCGAGTACCATGTAATTCGTTAGAAATTATAATATAATCATTTTCTAAACATTGATTTGATTGCTCTGAATGCGAGTGTAACGCTTAATTAAATTTGGGAGCTATGTGCTCGTTTGATTTAGATCTGAATTTTAGATCATCATTAGATCTGATCTAATGACAATTGTTACCATGTTGTAAGGCATTGTAAGTGTCCCGCATTGTAAGGCGGTTATGGTGTATTAATGCAGTATGATTGAGGCAAGATTAGCTTTGATGATAAAAATGCATATGTGCATCGTTCTGAAGAAAGTCAACAAGTTTTGCCCATTGAGGGAACAGTCATAACAGATTATCAGGAATCAGTTTCCAAATTTTTTCAATCAGGTCTTTCTGCATTACGCTATGACAAAGCCTTATTACATTTACATTATTATTATTATTATTATTACATGTTTATTAAGTGCCACTCTCTAATGACCAAGCATCAATAAATGGCTCTGAGCAGTTGTGAGTGAAGAACTTGCTCAGGGTCCATAAACGATGCCCATTGCAGGGAGGTTCGAACCCATAGTGTCCGCACTACAAGGCGAGTGCTTTAACCAATCGTCTACCGGGTCCCACAGTCGGCTACCATGTTCCTAATATGTGGCAATATCATGTTTTGTGTTTTTCTACCGCTGGTAACACCCCTTTGACAGTTCATTAATATCCTAAGCAATTGTTGTATGAGGCTGTATATATAATGGTAGTACTGAACATTTGGGTTTCTATATACATAATTTAACTGATGTGAACGGATTGTATGCCTGCGTGATGACACAGGTGGTGCCGTAAGCTGTGATCATCTTTGTAGTTGCCTTTACTACACAATTGGTAAATAGCTACTTACCTGCCCATGTGATAAGCACTACCTGTGTGATACAATTATGATCATTGTTTGCATGATTATTGTTTGTGGTAAATGATTGCGATGTGTGCGGTAAATAATTGCTTTGGTAATTTATGACCTGTTTGGTAAAGTTCTGTGATAATTTTTTATCACCTGATTGGTAAATTAAATTATTACTAGTGATTACTAACCCTCTGGTGATTATCTACCTTTTTGATAATTCGCAAATGCATTTAATTGAAACCGGTGCGGTAAATGTTTCAAAGTGCTTGGTAAATGATGATTGATGGGGCTTTTCACTTGCCACTTTCTTCTAGTCAATCCTTGTCGAATTGTTCGTCCTTTAGATCCTGCTAAATACTTCTGTTCAATTTGCATTTTAACTCGTGCAGATTTACTGACGAGTTGCTAATACAATAACTGTCTGGTTGAACGGTCACCCAAACTATCCAGACAGTTGTATAGGAAGCTTGCGATAGCACTGCAAACATGGATGTCTACAGCTCTAGAAAAGTGTAGTGTAGGAACTGCACCTAATGAACTGAAAATGTTTCTGGAATGGCCTAAAGAGAAACAGCATTTGAAGTGGAAGATAGCAGGGCAATATGTTTTTCTTCTTTCAAGAATTACTTCAAAACTCACTATTTCTAATTGGTTTTCAAATCTCTGGATATCTAACTGCTCTTCACCTGACATCTGACTAATCATGCCTTAGATTAACTTGATGTTCGTAATGGTAATACTAATAAAATTAATAATATCAAGTGGGGAAGTGAGTTTATGTTTGCAGGAAACCATCTGTATATCCTCTTTGTGTCCTCCATAAACTTCTGTGCTCAGTAAAAGTGGGGTGCAGGCCAAAACCAAATCTAGCTGAACACTTTTACATGGGAAACATTTGTTCAGGTACCAGTAATTCACAAGTGTTTGTTAGCATTTTCCTGGACACTCCTCTAATCACCTAGCTATGCCTCTGAAGTGAGTCATGGCAAAGAAGCCAAATATGCGGAAATTCCCTGTGTATGGTGTCCTAGGATAGATTATTGTGAACTTACATGTACTTTCAATATAGTCTGATGCTTTAATAATACTTACTTACTGTCACTTTAAAAGCCACGTAAAGTTTAACTTTGAATTCTGATGGTTTTCAGCAGATTTAAGCTCTGTAGTTTGAGTGAAAACTAACCATTTTAATGTGAAATGTATGAGACTCTATTCTGTGTAATTATTCTATGTTAAATGTCGTAGTCATGATGTGAATACCTTGGACATGATAAATGTAGTTACCACGTGCTGTAAATGTTATGTTACGCTGAATTTATGTGACAATCTGTTAAGTATTTATTTCTCGAAGTCATCGAAGAAACTACTCTTCAAGTCGCGTTATCTAGTCGTATTCTCAAATGTAGTCAGACGGAAGTCGTTTTCAGTTGTTTGTGATGATCATTTTCTTTTGTTTCCTTTGTGGCTTTGTTTCTGTTGTCTTCTATGTTTAGATGTAGTTGCAGTTGTTTACTCATTTCTGTGTGTGACTGATATTGGGTGTTTCAGGTCCTAAACAATTTGCCTTAAGCCAGTGGTCTCCAACCGGTCTACATAAACCAATACAGTGCAAAATTTTTATTAACCTGTAAAAATTGTGGTTAAGTTTCAACCAAGTCTTAGTCGAAATCTGTGCATCTGTAGAAGTTACATGGCCAGAGTCGTGTATAGTTTGATGTGAAATTTGTGGTTGTAGTTAAAGTCTCAGTGAAGTCATAACTCAAAACTGTGCACAATTAAAAGTCGACCGTCAATTTTTTATGTCAAGGGCATTATGATAACGGCAATATAGAAGTCATTAGATTAGAAGAAGAGAGGAGCAGTCCGCCGTAAGGCAGTCATGGGTATGAGGTGTTAGCGACTTCATTTTCTAAGCCTTGGCGTATGAGGGCAGGTGGCCAATCCTCTCCCTGGCCGCCTCATCTTCCCATTGACAGTGTACGGTCAGTGTACTCAATATAGCTGTGTTGTGTTATGTTAAGAAAAAAAATTCAGTTTTGGGGATTTTTTAGAGTCACTAAACGTTGGTCTCTTTGGGGGTTGTCTGAGAAGTGGTGGGTTGGAGACAACTGCTGTAAATGTCGGATGTGCTAACAGGACTGTTGTTTGTTATGTTACAGGACTAAATGTTGTGTTCGTATATCATAGGATGAACTAACAGACTCAGTTGTTTCTTCATGTTATAGGATGAACTATAATAATAATAATAATATTTATTCTTTAATTAAGCGCCTGCAAACGCACTGCGCTGTACATGTACATGTTATGCGATAAATCTTAACTACTAACAGAACAGACAGCCTGCAATACTAACAGGCTGTTGTTTGTTCGTATGTAATAGGATGAACTAACAGAGCTGTGTTGGTTGTCAATGTGTAATAGAATAGGTAATAGGATAAACAAACAGGATTCTGTTGTTTGTATGTTCTATGATTTGTAAGCTCTTTTTAACGCTGTTTAATAAACTTACCTGCTGTTTTTTCTGATTTCATTCTTTCTGCTTTCCATAATTTATATCAGAGACACTGCACAGCTTCTGAGATTAATTTTCTGGTTAAAGGCTGCTTTGGAACTCAAATAATTTTATCACATTTCTGGATTAATGGACATTGATAAAATGTGGTTTTGGAGATATAGGTGGTGGTGGTGATTGTGGGTGGTTGTGGTGGGTGGTAAGTCAGAAGAATACACCCATTGTGAAACCCACAGTTCTTCCCAAAAACTGTTTATCATTCAGTGCTGTTTTGGCATCTTTTCAACCTTGAATGGAGACTAGGCTATTCCTATCTTCATTTATTAGTTGTATGGCACCTTAACTTTCTGGAATTTGACTTTCGCCGTAATTGCAAACTCCAAATTTCTGGTATTACTCTAAAGCTAAGCACAGGGCACCAGCTAATTCAGGAGTGCTGAGTCAAGTCAGAGGGTTGTTCAGAGATCGATATCTAGTGACACTCTTTACTAGTTTTGCATTACTCGCCTATCGAGCATAGCAGCGACAATTCTCGATAGACGAGTTGTGCAAAACCAGTAAGAACTCTATTTTATTTGCACGTCCAGGTATACAGATTTGATTTTACAGTTAGCAATAGTGGCAGCATTGGATTCCGTGTTAATGAGAAACTATAACACAATTTCCTCATTTTATCGATTTTATTATTGAAATGCAAGGACAGTTCTGATGCACTGTGCATTGTATCTATGTATGATGTATGTCAGTATGTGTGTAGGTATGTGTATGTATGTATGTATGTGTGTATGTATGTATGTATGTATTTATGTGGGTTTTATGGAGTGCCTTTTAAAAACCTCTCCAAAGCAAATTATATATTAGGATATCGACTGTTGAAAAACTGAAGTCTCTGAAACTTTTCAAAGGCACAGAATTTTAGAACTTTAATGTAACTTGTTGTTTCTTGCACCCCGCCAGGGCTTTGAAATCTCAGTTCCAGTGTTGATCCAGCATTTGAAATGAGGCAATGGGCGTAGTAATGTGAGGGTCTGCCAGAATGAGCTGCCACACCAATCCACAAGATTAATGGAGCATGCATGCATATATACTTTAAAGACCCCACTCAATCAACCATCAGTTAGATCTTTACATTTTACCAAGTACCAGCGTAACTCTTGCACTCTGAATGAGTTTTAAGGTTATTATTATTATTATTATTATTATTATTATTATTATTATTATGCATTTTTAAGCACCACTATCTAATGACGAAGCTTCATTTAACGGTACTGAGCAGTTGTGTGTTAAGAACTTGTTCAAAGTCCCTAAACAGTAAACAGTAACCATCTCAGAGAAGGAGGATCGAACCTGCCTGTCTGCACTACAAGGTAAGCACTCTGACCAATCAGCCATGTGTCCTACACAGTAGGAGTTTCACATGTCTCCACCGGGGATCATTCACTCCTGGTTGACCTTGAGCCTGGCTATCATATTTCCATGGTGCCTACTAATGCCCAGAAAGAAGAACAGCCGCGCAAGTGAATTCTTTTTTAACAAAACATTAAGAATGCCTGAATTCTGTTTGAAAATGTGACAGGTTATCCCGACCATTCATGCGCCAGAACCAGAACCAGAATCACACCAAGAACTACTCGTCAATGCACAGCGCGAAGTCAATGCCGTCGATATTTCAGCCGAGAAAGTCGCCAAAGCGCAGAACATCGACAACCACTTGGTACATGGAATCGAACGACGAGGACGAAGCAGAACTGACATACTGCTAATCAAGAACCAGACGTCCTAGAATCAATTAAACGATTGACACAATGGTTGATTAATCACTTTCCAATTAAGTGCACAGGTTCGACTGACTGAAACTGTCACTGTGTGATCATAAGTACCTCATAACAGTGCTACAGAAATAAACATCTAACAGATCTAAACAAGTATGTTACAAATCTAAACAAGTATGTTACAAATCTAAACAAGTATGTTATAAGGCAGTTTGGAAATGCATACTGCACAGTCCAATGCAACAGTACGTATAATTATGTGATGCGAGACTGTTCTGGGACAGAAAGATACAACACATTCGAAGGCACAATGGGCTCAAGTTGAAGTGCGAGTTTATGTACATTACAACACTATTTCTAAAGTGCCAGTTACGTTATGCTAACAGTGCTTTATGCATTCAGTCATTTGCAATGTAAAGTATTATAAATGTAAATTGCCAACATTTCTCTCACTGTCGCACATAAGCTGTGTCACTGATGCTTAATCAAATCAAATCTGCCAGTAAGTGTGCCAGTAATTATCTTGCTAGTATAGAAATGTGTGCGTAAAGAAAAACTAAGAAAATAAATGAAACAGAACTTGAAACTATCAAGTTCTTTCCATGTTAAGTTTTAACAAATCCACCAGATATTAGCCAAGATTCGAATCCCAGACACAATTGAAAGGCTTTGCCACAATGCCTCGTGCCCCTCAGACAATGAAAGAAACACTTTCAGCTGATATTAGTTTATGTTAACTTATTTTTGGTTCAATCCTGCAGAACAGTATAATGAGCAGTTATTGCTTTTCAAGCAAGCTGTAAAACTTTCAAACTGCTGTTAAGTTTCTGATCATCATTTGGCTTTGATAGCTAAAATTCACAAATCTGAAGGCTTTGTTTATGGACATATTGTAATTTATTGTGAACAATTATATAATTGTTACATGAATAGTCGAAGCACAGAATAAACCGGTTACACACTTTTGTTTTTAAACTATGATGAGGAGCTTCTAACCTTTCTGCATGTGGGTAAGGTTAAGGTTGATGTCAATAGTTATGAACTTCTTGTCAACAGCTATGAACTTCTTGGTTCAAATTACAAGAACAGTTACTACCTTTACTAAGTCCCTGTCAGTTTAATTCGGTAAGCAGACAACTATTATATGCAAACTTGTTGAATTCCTATATACAAAACTGCATACGGTTCATTAGAAAAACTGCTGCGTATTATAGAAAATTGCATTTGAATGAACAGAAATGGAATGACACTTTAGTATCATTCTGAACACACGGAATAAGTCGATGAGTGCATAGTTGTAAAGAAGTCACAACCAGAATTACTTAATCGCATTTACAAATTCACTAATCACAGATGCTGTACATGTTAACAATCCACGCAAGCAATCTTCACATGGTGTGTGTGTGTGTATGTCTGTGTGCGTGCGTATGTGTGTGTGTGTACATCAAGACACTTAATATAGCGCATTTTTACTACCTCACAAATAATTACATATAGACAAAAGACTAAGAGCTATATAAATATTGCTTCGTTGTGTTACATTGTAATCTACCAAACGAGGGTCACTGTACACAAGAAATTTGGCTGACCACTTTCAAGAACCTGCACTATACTTGACTATTTGGAGCCAGTTGTAAAGAACTGTCTTTAACATTGGCATTCTGACAATAAAATATTCTCACGAGTTGGCTGCATGTGGCACAATCAAGAAGAAGGCACTGTTCGATAGCTTTTACCTGTTACTTAAAGGCTGATTTAAAGCCGGTTTGCTTTACTATCAACAATTCTACTTGGACGCTCAATTGTTGGGTTGATGGAACCTTTGCCACCATGCCTCATGCCCCTCAGACATTGAGAGTAATACTTTCAACTGATTGGTAGGTAACCTGTTATTGCCATGAGTCTAGCTCCTTACTTTCCAGCTGACTATTACACAGTGACAACTAAGGTTGAGACTAATGAGCGCAAACTCAGCCGTCCACCATTTAAGTGATCGGCAAACGAGTACCAATGGGAGTTGAGCGGATAAATAAGACACCCTTTTATTGGATCATTATGTCCATGCCTGTAAGACCATATTTCTAAGGAGTTTCTTGCAATTAGTTTCCAACAAGTGAAGCTTGTTTTTGGGAGGAAGCATTATTTGAATTTCATCTACAATATCACTAACGGCTGGAGTCGGTACATACATTGTAAGATTCTGCCTTATGAAGAAGAGGAGCAGTCCCTTAAGCTAGCCCTGAGGCAGCCTTGGGTATGAAGTGTTAGTGACTTCATTTTCTTAGCCTCGGCATATGAGGGCGGGTGGCCAGTCCTCTCCCTCGCCGTCTCATCTTCCCACCGACAGTGTATGATCAACGTACTCATTATAGCTGAATTGGCTAGGGTGCAGGTGGATCAGAAATCTCGAACCAAATTATGCCCTGGTAGGTATTTGAACCCTCGACCTCTCGATTGAAAGTCCAGGACGCTAACCACTACACTATCAAGCACCCCTATGAATACAATGCTGATCTTAGACCTGCATATATAAGTGTATGTAGCTAACAGATCAACCTTGTTACCCGTACTGGTCATCAGAAATAGACTGGCTAATTCTTATGTACCTCTTACTTCTTTGCTTACCTAGTATGTTAAATTCTGGTAGTTCTGTATTCCGAATAATACTTGAATTATAATTTGTCTGTCAGTAATTAACGTTCCTGGTCTGGGATTGTTCTCTACATCGTCGAACATCCATTGTTTCATTATTTATGAAAATTGTACATAATGCCACAACTTTTGTGCTTTTTGCTAGGATTAGCTTGTCATAACTGTAATCTCAAGATTTCTACAGCGCCCAAACTAGCGAAGTCTCAGGAACCAGCTCATTCACAGGCACTCAAGTCGTTATGAATGTCTTGAAACAAGCAGTGCGACACTGACTCTCGGTATATACAAATGAGGCTCTCTCTTCATGGATCCTTTATGCTAAGTGGACTCTGCTTTCGATAGTTCCTTCCTCAAGTCTAGATTATTCATTTTGGTGCTGTGCAAGGAATCTGAAGAGTAATGGTAGAGTCCGGTCTACTTCAGCACCAGATTCTGTTTATTTATCGGCAGTCTACTTGTTTGGATATGCTTTGACTTCCAGGATATGCTTTGACTTCCATCACGCACATGTTGATCTTCATGTGGCTGACATCTTACAGTAAGATCTTTCAGAGACATTGCTGTTGTAAGGCAGCCAGGTTCTTCTTCTTCAGTTTCTTTTTCATCAACACCTATGCCCCTAGCACTTCACATATCAAGAGCAACTCGTTACTAGTCACAGACTCAGACAGACACATGCAAAATTTCACTGAGCAGTTACCACTTTCCTACATTCACAGCACATTTCTTTCTTTGAACTAATTCATGCAAACAGCATTGAGATCAAAAGGAATGACCTGGCACCTGCCACATTTAGCAAATGAATCAACACGGAGCCAAATCTCCACAACATTGGTTACGTTGATCGAAGACTCTTGAGCGCACCGAGCAGTGTCGAGTAACAAAATCCATACTGATCCTGTGTCTGAATCATTCCATGTCTTTGATGTCGCAGTTCACGTGCAACGGACTCGATGTCAAACTACAACCAAAATGAAATACAGAACAACGCAACTGAACACAGTCAAACATGGCACCATCTTAAGCCTTGAAAAAAACAATGATTAGAGAAAGCATGTGATCTTTCTATAGCCATTTACAATGGATGTTCCAAATAATTTCTTTGATCTTTCAGTCTGTTATCTACTTGACCAACTAGTACATAACATAAATCTAGATAGAAAACACTGATTTTGTTGATTTTAAGCAGTGTTTTTTTTCTAGAAAAAAAGGTTCCGGAACGGAACAATAGGTTCCGGAACGGAACATTTATGGACGGGTTAAAATCCCGAGAAAAACGAGATTGGGGGTTTGGAGGGGTCTCAGTAAACACTGAAAACAGTTCAAAACACTGAAATTAAATTGAAATAACTGAATTATTGTTTTATTATTAAAATAAATAAATAATTTGTTAGGAGCTAAAAAAAAAAGGTGCCAGAACGCCGTTCCGGCTGAAAAAAAGCACTGATTTCAAGTTCAAAATATAGAATTTAAAGCATCACTTCCACTTCTACTTTATAAGCACCCACTAAGCCCTGGATCCTTCATTGGTCAGTAAATGATTATCAATGCAAGATGACAGTATAAACAAGGCATCTTTTAATTGAACTGCTGTGTTCATATTCCTTCAACTGTCAGAATGTGCTTCTAAAGAGTTTCTATAGGGGTAAATAGCGACTGTTACCGTTTTACCTTAACGTAATCTCTTACCCACCTTCAGGTCCTGTTCGATCATGGCTAAGCAGATGTCAATGGTCAGCATGGCACCAGTACGTCCAACTCCAGCACTGCAGTGAACCAGGATGGGGCCACGACTCTGATGTACTCCATGCATCAGACGAACGAACTACAAATAAATAGTTAACTAAATCATTAATTCTTGACTATTTATTAACGCTTTACTAATTATTATAGGCCACAGCCAAGCAATTACTGTTGCAACACTTCACACTGATTACTTTCCTCTGGTTGCACTGTGTCAACCTTTCCTCGCTTGGCTTCAAATACCATTTCGTCAAGTGAAACAGACAATTCTTTATTACCTTACATTTACAGTCTTCAACCACCAAACATTTCTGTATGTATCGTAATAGCACACTTTTCTAATTGTAATCTGACATTTATAAAGCACCACTTCAAGAAAAAATCTCATCAGTGGCACTCAAAACTCATTACTTGCGGACTTACTATCTACAAGAACTCTATTCAGAGGTGCCCTCTGCCATTCTGATCACACAGGACCACGATCAAACAGAACATTGTCTTGAATCGCTGGTGAATTTAGACACAACAAAGGGTAAGAGGCGCTAAATAAATTCGCAGAATGAATGAATGACATATAGTGTGGATGTATGCATGCATGCACGTGTGCATGTGTCTATGTATGTTTACATCTGCATATTTATATAGCACCTTTTAGGCCACAGTGCAAAAGCTAAATGGTCAAGACACATGTTAAAAACGCAAATTTACATTCCCGTCTCTAACAGCCTGAAAATCTAAATCTCTGAAATGCACAGAACTGACCCTGAGGATGGCCATTCCGTTTTCTGGAGTGTTATGGTCTGGCCAGGTTGTGAAGTTCAGATGCGTGATCAGACGTGATGCGCCGCTTGCCAAGTCATCCATTTGAAAGAATCGTATGATGCAGTTTGGCAGAGGATGATACTCCATTTGAGTTACTCGAAATCTACACCCAGCAAAAATGGATGAATATTAGCACCAGGGTTAAACTGTTTCTGTACATCTTTAAAAGTAATTTTTCTGTCACTGCCAGCAAGAAATTTTATTAACAGCTTTCATCACATAGCTATCTACATAGAGTTTGATTCGCAGATGTCAGTTCTGTTCATAGAGCTCGATTCTGTTCTGCATACTCAATACATACTCACATACATACGTATTACATACTCAATACATACTCGCATACATAAGTATCCAAACTGCCTTAAGAATTTATTTAGATCCATTAAATAGCAAAGTTCTTTTGCGATGTACATAAAATGCTGCAAATTAAGTGTAATGAAACACACATAATCTTATGGGGAAGGAATCCAGTAATAGTAGTACAAAAAATTTCAGCCACAAAGTTTAGTCACTCTCCTAATGTCACATCATCTCAAAAGATACCACAAAACATTTTGACAGAAGAGCAGCAAATGAAAAAAAGACGAGCAAGACTCACAGATTTCCAAGGAATCCCGGACCGTCGCTCAACTCCGGCCAGTACCTGTCACACTTGACCTTCCCGCCTTCCACTTCCTGTGTCAGCATTACGACGACATCGATGTCTTGTTCCCAGATCATCCGCCAGAAATCGGCTATCGTTGTCGGAAGAGGACCCTGTGCTGCGATGTAGTGATGCTTCGTTTGCCCCACATTGAATGTTATGTGACTTGCATTTATGTAGTCATCGGGACCAGACAGTCTCACTCGAGTTTTATCGTCTAAAGGACCAAAATAAATATTAATAACACCATCAATATATTTTTTGCCTCATTTTAAAAACATTTTCCTTTTGTGCCTAGTTTAATTTTTCAAAATCCAATGGGACAATTGCTATCTAGAGTAAAACAACTATAACAATAATAATAATAATCTATTTCAGCACCTTGCATTGTCAATCTAAGAATACAATAATAATAATAATAATAATCTTCTTTATTAATTCAAACTGACAAGTATGTACGCAGTAAGATTACATTGAAACATGACAATATACAATGAAGATCTTAATTAAACACATGTTTTGGCAGCCATCCAGGCGCCAGCTCTAGAGGGGGGTTACAAGTATCGAACCGCGATCTAATGCTCTCCTGGCCATGATTGTTACCATTCATCTACCCCCTCCCCAATGCAGTTATTTCTCTTGGTACCTTCTCTATGCTGGAATTTAACATGTACCGTAGTTGCCAATCCAGATACAATTCTTGATTTCCATAAATTTTCTAAATCCCAAGATCTCATATATACATATGTATCTTGGGAACTTAATACTATACTAATAATTATGATAAATAGTAATCTTTCAAAGGGTGATAATTATGGCAGCTGATTGTTTAGTGTTCCCCTTGTGATGTCATCTGTACAGCTTCTAGCAGAAAACATAAATTATACAAATAAAAAATCATACAGACCATACAATCATACAGATCATATAAATCATAAAAATTATACAAATAAATCATCGAATCATACAAATCGTACAAACAATACAAATCATACATAATAAAATTACATATCACACAAATCATACAAATCATACAAAATCATACAAATCATATGGATCATACAAATCATATATATCATACAAATCATACATATCATACAAAATCATAAATATTATACAATCATACAAAATCATACAGATCATACAGATCATACAAATCATACAAACCATACAAATCATACGGATCATACAAACCATACAAATCCAACCCCCTCTGCACCATTACGCTTAACCTCAAACACAGACTAATTCTTATCTCACTTCGAAACAAAAGTAAACTAATTAATTACTTATCAACTGTCGCTGCTTCCGGTCACATTTCACTGTGAGCAAACATTATGAATTGAAAAATCAGACTCACATGGCAAAATGTTTCGATATCTGTTCTTGTGTTTGTTGTCAGGGTTGAGTCCATCCAAACAGAAATCCGTCAGCTTAACCTGCTTCAGACTCTGCAAATACACTCAATGATGTGAATGTAAACTTCAACAGGAACAAAATTCTGTCAACGTTCAATTTTTGATAACGATGCGCCCAAGACAAATTCAACTAAAAATATCAAGGAGAGTATTATTTTTAAATACACTTGCAATCGTATTAACTGTGTAACTCTGCTGCCATTTGCACTGACAATTCTACTGCCATTTGGGGGTGTGGGGCCGTAGAGTAATGGATAACACACTGGCGTGAAGAGCAGTAGGTACCAAGATCGAACCTCGTAGACACTCGTAAGGTTTATTCAGCCTTCCACTCGCTAGATGGCAGCGGTGGTTAAATGAATAGTAGGCCTTGATTGGCGCCATATGTTGGCTGCCGCATAAACAGTTATATTCGACTCCTGTAAAACTGTTATCATGTGCTTCTACTGTATACATGTATGTAAGGCGCCCTGTGTGGCTGCCGTTTCTACTATATGTATGTTCACTGTACAGCGCAGTGCGTTTGCAGGCACTTAATTAAAGAAAAAGATCATTATTATTATTATTTGCAATGACAACTCTACTGCCATTTGCACTGACAACTCTGCTGCCATTTGCACTGACAACTCTGCTGCCATTTGCACTGACAACTCTACTGCCATTTGCACTGACAACTCTACTGCCATTTGCACTGACAACTCTGCTGCCATTTGCACTAACAACTCTGCTGCCATCTGCACTGACAACTCTACTACCATTTGCACCAACAACTGACACCCTAGAAGCCGCTTGCTAATATTTATTGTTATTGTAACAGACATTGTGTGCATTTATAGGTGCCTCTTCAAGATAACACTTCATGAAAACAAGACCATAATCTTTAGAACAAACTTTAACTGCTTGGCACTCATGAAATACAGGCACAAAAGAGAAGTTAAGAAGCTCAAGTTACGCTTACACATTGCCTTATGATGCCCTATAAATCATATTTAATTTAAAATCACGATCCCTTGGAGAAACCAGGTTGAATTCCGATATGTCAGAGAAACCAGAACCTGGGCCAAAGCAGGTAAGCCAGGGATGAAACAGACAAGGCTTAATTTTAGACAGGAAACACGTAACAGAACTGACCAGAGGAACAAAAGAACAGCAATACCTTAATAAATGTGCAATAGGGTGTCAGTCCCTGAGGCAGCCATGTTATGAAGCGTTAGCAACTTCATTTTCTTAGCCTCGGCATATGAGGGTGGGTGGCCAGTCTTCTCCCTCGCTGTCTCATCTTCCCACTGACACTGTGCAGTCAACGTACTCATCATAACTGAGTTAGCCATGGGGTACACGTGAAGCAGAAATCTCTACACAAATTTCTGCCCTGGTGGGGATTTGAATCCCCAACCTCTCGGTTGACAGTCCAGCACACTAACCACTACACTATCGAGCACCCCAATCAGAACTTCGCAGCAAGTTGTAACAGTAATTGTAATTGGAAATTGAACACAACACCAATTTAAGAGCAAACTGCAGTCTCTTTGCTAGCCTATAGGATGCTAAGTGTCGTTATTGAGTTGCAAAGCTTTGACAATTAAGAGACTAACTTCACCTACTTTGTACTCAACAGGTGGTTCTCCACGCATCACACGATCCTCAAGATCTTGGATCATCAGCTCTAAGTTTGCACCAGTGTACAGCTGGTTCCCTGTTGCCAGTGATATGAAAGGAAGTTCGTCCAACCAATCAGAACTCAGATGCTCCGGGAGATCTTTCAAGATGGCTAATCCTATACAATACAATCCAACAGTAATATGAAAATATGCCCTCCTTACAAAGATTAGAAGTTGCTAACATGATTAATACTGACAATGGACAACAGGAAACATTAAGAAGTACATTAAGAACTACATGAAGAAGTACATAAGACCCTAATCCTTATTAATACTATAATAAACACAGTTTACATCATTCAACAATCAACATATTCTATATCCAATTACAAAATACTACAGTATACAACTGCATATATATGTATCATATATATTATATATGCCTATAATTATACATACACACGAACATATAAATACACTATATATAATATATATACACAATATACACAATATATAATATATATATATATATATATATTAAATTCTATATACCACTAATAAGCAATGAAACACTGCATACCTAGTGCATCATTAAATGGTATAACTCATCAAGGTTACAGTACACAGTAAATTGGTAAACGAATCACAGGCATAATTTGTATTGTGACACTGGTAACAGTCACTGCCACTTTTTCCCTGTGCTGAAATCTTTTTGTGTGAAATGACAGCATTATTTTGGTTTGAAGCAAGTTCAAACAAAGGATAATTAACGGCAGTTTATTCTTGCATATTTAACTATCACAATGCTGATAGATGCCTTAGCATTAGCTAAGTCCCTTATTGTTTCATGTTGCAAAACTTGGTGACAACACCCATCTTGTTGCAGTTGACAGCAACATATCAAGTTTGTATAAAATGTCAGGAAGGAGAAAGGAGGGAGAAGGAAAGGAGAGGGGGAAGAGGAGGGGAGTAAGGAGGGAATTCATCACCACCACTTTGTTGGCAAAGTTACGCCCATGAAACCAATCTAAACAAATGCATATTAATCTCCTACTCTAATATCAGTCCTGCGGGCCCCATGTGATGACAGATCCTGGTGGCTCCAAATTGGAGAAGCCTATAATTAATACTCATTACATACAGCGTTTAAAGTGGGTGGGAATGCGTGGGAATGGCATTCCCGCTGCTCTCAAAATTCTTTGCTTGCGTTCCCACTGCCCACAATGCAATAGAACCCTGGTAACGCATGCGTTCCAATAAAACTTTTTTTTAGTTCCCACTGCTCACCCAAACCACTTTAACCACTGGTTACATATCGTATCGTATCGTATTTGGAGATTTGTATAGCGCCGCTCACAGCTGAGGCCACTCAGCAGCGCTCCCAGTGCGAAGGCTCCGACAGAAGAAAAAGGTTTTAAGCATGGAAAGGGATGTAGGAAGAGATCCAGAAAGTAAGGTTACCTGTAGAGAGGAAGAAAGGGCATTCCACAGGGAGGGCTCTATGTTGGCAAAAGATCTAGTTTAAGCTAGAGTGGTCCTGGATGACATGGATTAACATGCAAGAAAAACAGAAGCCCTGATGGCATTGGATGTGCATGAGCCTCTACTTACTATTCAACTCAACAAACTCCGAGTCAAATTCTTCTGGAATTGTTGCTTCCGCTCCCTGATCATCTTCTTGCGGAAAATACTCAGACAGTGTTTCATAGTTGCCGAGCGCATCCTCATCCTCAGCCTGCAATGAATGCTGATTCGCCAAATGCTCGTACTCTTCATCATCATCATCATCATCGTCTCCTGAGCTCACGTCCTCATACTCGGACCTCGGTGCATCAGAGTTGTACGGCAATTGTCCAGAAGTGTGAACGGTTGATGGGCCTACAACGCTCGAATCCACGTCGCCATTGTACTCTGAAGTCGTCCTTGGAGATGTCGGCAACTGGAAACTGGATGTTGCACTAACCGGCTGAGACGTTGAACTAATTAGCAGATATTGTACAGACATTCATTAAAGCATAACGAGCATAATTATATGATCAATATCATGTGTTTCAAAGCATTCAGAGGATCTGACAACCAATGATGGTAATCATTTCATCAATCAATCAATCAATCAAGCAACATAAACTTGATATAGCGCCCCTTCAAGATACCTACTCAGAGGCGCTCGGCAACTGCAAACTGGATTTAAACACTTTATACTCATATTAAATCACACCCTTTTAGACCTGATTGATAGCCACATTTAGCACCTATGTGAATGTACAAAGGTGCTACATAAATAGCCAGATACATACATCATCATCATCATCATCATCATCATCATCATCATCATCATCATCATCATCATAATCATCATCATCATCATCACTGCTACCGTCACAACCATAGATTTATTATTATTAGTTCATTCATTCTGCATATGGAATTTCATGAAACCTTTGTCCCAGTGCAGGTGTTTGACTGCACTGATAGTGTCTTCCTAGCCAGCAATATAACCTGACCATCATCATTATTTCAATTGTAAATTTTGAACATTTATAACGCAGTCTAATGTGACAACAAGAGGGATATCATAAATCATAACATCACTTTGTGTGCTGTAAATTTTATGACTCCTACGACTATGCAAAGCTGATAAATTGCCATGATCACAATTACTGCCAGCATCACTAATATTAAAATTGAAACAATAAATATTAATTTAAAAACCAAGTATTAATGATTACCGTAATTATATAGTAATATGTGTAATCACGTAGTCAGAACACAACAATAGGATCATTGCAAGCAACAATGAGATTGATATATATGTAGAAATGTGATCAATGCATTTACAGATTTGATCAAAACATGTACGTATACAGTATCTATATTAATAAAGAAGAAACTCTGTCTGTCTGTCTGTACCTCTGTCACAGCGATCTTTGACCGGGATGCATTTCTACACCTTTTGACCTTTTCACTCCAAACCTTCACTACTGTCTCGGGGTGGGCATTACACACCTAGTGTGAGGCTTCGCGTCCCCCCTTTTCACCGCTTCCATGGTCAAAACGGGCGAAAACCTCTCAAAAACCCCCACTTCTGGAAAATTTGAGTCGACCTATTTTCATTCCCCAGATGGCTCCACCCGAGAAGATTCTGTGCGTTTCACCGAAAATTCGCCAGATGGCGCCACCCGAGAAGATTCTGTGCGTTTCACCAAAAATTCTCTGTCACCGGCACGCATTTTCAAAGATTCGCCAGCTGGCGCAGCCGTAGAGATTTCACAAAAACATTAACTGGTGGTGGTGGTGGTGGTGGTGGTGGTGGTGGTGTGGTGGTGGTGGTGGTGGTGGTGGCTTATAACCCCGGGCAACGCCGGGTAAACCAGCTAGTAATTTAATAAATGCAACAATATAATTAATACACCTAACAATATGATTAATAACAATAATAATACAAGCACATATACACTTTAACGACGAGAGTGAACTAAAAGCAACAGGTAGGCCAATGCAGCTCATCGTTATTGTGTTAATATTATGTTGCAATATGATTGGTATGAATAACATATGCCACAATACAATTAAAACAATATTATTAATGCATGAAGTATGAATACATGTCGTGATTGACACTTTAACAATGAGCTGCATTGGTTTCCCAGTTACTTTTAGTACACGTTCATCGTTAAAGCGTCAATGATAATATTAATAACGATTAAAACATGTACTGATTTCTAGCTGTGCTCGTTAGTTAGTACCACCTACCTGACCGTATTCCTTCGGTCTAGTGTTGGTCTCCTGGGAAACATTTTCTCACGTAGTTCTGCTCTCCTCGCAAAACTTCCCTCTTGGCTATAATTCAACGGGGTCCTAGTGACGTCAGTTTCACCAGGTCGGTTCACTGCATCGCGTCTGCTGTGCGTCTCATCTGGGATGTTCTGATAGCGAGTAAGATCATTAGAGTCAGCGTGGCTTTCTGGAGGCTCTAGGTCCATGTCGCCGTTATAAGCAGAGGGCTCTGAGTTGATTCCGCTTTCAGAAACCGACACCTGCCTTCCTCTCAACATCTTTTTACCATTTCCTCCCCTTTTTGATTTTAGCTCAATGCCTGAAAATGAAACCAAAACATAGCTAACATTTTTATTTCATGATAATGGCAGAAAGCTGCAAAAACAGATAACACAGCTTAAGAAAATATATATATAAAACGTCATGCATTAGTATCAGGTACTTAAATATACACCAATGTATTGTATCATTATATATTTATTTATTTTTGCATATGCTCTTCTTACTTTACACAATAAATTGTTATCATACAAGAGTTTACACCTATTTATCATTATCAAACAATACCTTACTTATTTTGTGTGTACACTGTACTTAAATTAAGCAGAACTTTTTATCATGCAGCCTACCTGAGTATTATATCTATCACTTAAAATCATATATTATTACTTTATTACTTTTTTGCAGACATTGTACTCATATAACACTATACAACATCACATGCCACATCACATGCCTATTATTGTCAACTTTTAACTATAGTAACTTTCAACAATATGGCCAGATTTTCTATTATTATTATTTGGAAACATTTTTTCTGCAAAATTAATTAAAGACACACTCAAAATAAAAACCACTGACCTCATCCAGTGCCAATGTTACTAGTAGTAGTTATTAGAATTCTAATTATCAATAATGCTTAATGATAAACAGGCAAAATGACAAAAACAACAAAATTAAGCTTTAAAATAAAATTTCAAATAGTCAGGAAAAACCTTGGCTCATTTGCCAGACATTCTAAAAACATTCGAAAGCTTCCATCAAGCACCATAAATAAAAATCCAGAATGCCAAATGCAAGCGTCAGTGTTGAAACAAATCACAGCCACAAACACTGCTATTGTAAATCAAACATCCCCGTACCGCAGTGCATAATACAGCCAGCAAAATGGGACGATCCGGACTAAGCATGCTGCGTGTGCGCGATCAGGTTCTACTATGGTTTGAAATTCTTTGTCTAAGCTGCAGAAACAAAAACACAGCAAGTGAACACTTATGTATCGCTTACTAATGAGGAAGTAAATAAATTATAACTCATTAGATATGTGGGTTGGTCATGTGATGCAGCTAAGGCTGGGCTAAAGACAAGACAAAACAAAACAAGATATCATGTGCATCATGTTAGGATACAGAAAAGAGTGTGTGTATATATATAATATATATATAATATATATATTTATTTATATATAAACTCTTGACAAATGACCTGATAGACATATATATAATTTATAATATGTATATCAAGACTTTGTGTATTATGATATAATATACCACATAAAGGCTCTTATGTATATTATTATAAATTATATTTATATATAAATAAATAAGTTTTTATAACATACAATAAACAAATTTGTGGTTATGGTCTAATACTTGACTTAATGTTCCCTTAATTAAAATGTATTACATCTTTGTTCCGTTGTTAATAATTCTTGGATCATTTTGTCCAATGAAAGAGGTTTTTCATTTGGTATTAAAATTAATAATAACAATAAAAAATAACAAAATAACAAAAAATTATAATAATAATAATAATAATTTCCCCTAAGTACAAATGATCCCAAGGGATCATACGTACCTTGGGGGTAAAATAATAATAAAATAATAATGCTAGAATAATGCCAGAATCATGCTATCCCTAATTTTTGAAATCCTGAGGGATTACAATTACCTCAGCTAAAAAATAATAATTAATAATAATAATAATATTAATAACAGTGATATAAAGAGAATAATAAATCAATAAATTGATGTAAACTGCAAGGAACACAATGTTCCTTGCAGCTTTGTCTTTCTGTTGCAATGGAATCACACAAGTACCATCAATTTATTGATTTATTGAATGTCATGTGACAGACAATGTTATGCAATCTCCAGATTTTGTTTACAAAGTACACCTACTTACTTAGCATACACAGAAAATGATTAAAGTTTAAATAATTTAACAAAAAAATACAAGTTGGAAAACAATTACAAAGAAAACCGCCTTATATATGCTGAAAAGTACATGAGAAGGGCAACTGTGGTACTTTATCTAGTATAGAAAAGTTGGAAATAAATCTTTTAAGATAAAAATTTAGCTTTTAAGACATAAACCAAACTGCACTGTCCAACCTACATTTAAGAGTTCAGACGTTTAGACTACAGAAGAACTGCAGATTTTTTATATTTTAATTATGACAGTTTATATAGCACTGTCAGTAGCAAACTACTTCTAGGATACTTTACACTTACTGTCTACTATCAGAGCAAAGCCTCGGAGTTGCATAGCAAACACAATAACCGTTTTTTAAACAGAAAGGCTTTAGCTTCCTGAAAATGTGCAGGAGTATCAAGCAAGGGAATCATACGGTTATAATTTAACAATTTCTCAATTGTGCAAATACAGAAACTAAACTAAGGCAGCCATTTCCTATGAAAACAAATAACCTGAAAATAAAACAATAGCACCATTAACCAAGCCCAATCATATCCAGTGATCATTTTCCTGACCTGATAATTACATCTATCCTTTCTGTAGAATCGATGAATATGAATACAGGATGGTGTAGCATAGCATATTACACCGCAGTGACGTGTGGGATAGAGGTGAAGTGTAGTGTAGTGGTCTAGTGGTGTAAAGCAATGGTGCAATGCAGTGTTACAAGGGCTAATGGTGTAGTGTACTCAAATCTACCAAGCATACCACCAAGCCGAAAAGAATCGATTAGGAAACCTGTGTCCGTGGATTCCACTTCTAATTCGGACCTTGCCAGAGACGACCATGAGGAGATAATAGAAGGAGTAACCGAGGGTGGATCACATCGCTCCAGCTGGAGGGAACTGGTTGGGGGCGAACTGCGCAGGATCTCAACTGCCTGACGATGGGTGGCGCCAACCAGGCTGATGCCGTTCACTCGGAGAACACGATCACCTGGCAAAGAAAAACACATGCCGAATCTAAGCCAATCCAATCTCATCCAATCCAACTGTGATCTGACCATTGACATGGAATGGGCTTCTACTGGTATAAGCGTCTCCTCCCCGGGGTTTGCTCGTCTCCATTTTATCAATTACTCAAGACTAACCTGTTTCGCCTGGCGGCCCTGGCCTGAGCCGGGAGCGCCTGCCTCTGAGTAGAGATCTTGAAGGAGTGCTATATAAATTCTAACTGATTGACTGAATCCTGTCTGATCCAATCTCAACTAATCTAAAGACTTCTGATAAACAGTTACCTGAATGCAACCTACACAGCATCAGTTATAAGGTTACCTTAAACTTCCAACCATAACATGAAATCATAAACTATCGCAGAAGTCACTAAAAAAATCCAAAAGGCCCAAACGGTATGAGGAACACATGCCTTAACTCAATAATAATAATAATAATAATAATAATAATAATAATAATAATAATAATAATAATAATAATAATAATAATAATCTTCGTTTAATATTTTCAAACTGACAATTACGCAGTTTGATTACAAATCAGTATGAACGGATGATCACAAGTTATCACAGGAGTCGAATTTTAACTGTATACGGCAGCCATGCAAGGCGCCCATCACGTCCTACATCTCATTTTAACAACGCGCCATCTCGCGAATGAGAGGCTGAGTGGACCTTTGGGAGGGGGGCGGGAAGCGATCCCGCTCTTCACGCCAGTGATGTTACCACTACTCTATTGACCCCCAAATAAACACCAAGAGTTCAAGACAAAAACAAGGTTCCCTTTAAGCTTGCATACATTACCATTTTTACAACTATTACACATTCAAGCACTGTTACTTGTAATCTAAGGTGCAAATAAATTGTGAGTGAAGGACTTGCTCAAAGTCCCTACACAGAGGAAGCTTCAACCCATATATCCTCCACATCACAAGCCAAGCCTTTGAGACAATCATCTACTGTGTTCAAATAGTTTAGGATGGCGACTTATATACAGGGTGCGGCAAAATAAAGTAATCCCCTGCAGTGTGTTGCAAATTCTGTAGCAACCGCTTAGAATTTTTATATAAAACTTGGTAATGATATTGTCTGTTCACATCTACATATAACTTCCAAATGTTATTTAACAATCTTGAAATATGACAAAGTTATGTTATTTCAAACACGACACCCCCACGATTTTACATGGTTAAAAATAGTTACTTTGTAAAGAAACAAGAAAAATAAATGGTACAACTTGAAATATTTTTACAACAAAGCTTTACGAATTGCACTTTCAATTTTACATTAAGTGTTCAAAGTGTCCACCATTGGCCTGCACGCATGCCTTCAGCCGTTTGGTAAAGTTCTTGATGGCCTTGTTGATCGGCGCCTGTGGCATATCGTCCCATATTGACTGCAAAGCGGCTTTCAACTCGGCGATTGTCTTTGGCTTCGGCTGGAGTTTGTGATACCTTTCCAGCATGGCTCCCCACACGTGATAGTCAAGGGGGTTGAGATCTGGGAAATTTGGTGGCCACTGGTCCTTCTCAGTGATCTCAGGACAGTTTGCGTGCAGCCACTCCTGCGTGACACGTGCCGTATGCGATGGAGCGCCGTAAAATTTGCACGTTATAAAGCGTGGGCTTGTCTCTGTTCAAATAGCATAACTTAGTCAATTGTTGTGATAATATAATGTAATTTGGCAATTGTACGTAGATATGAATGACCAATGGCCGTGTAAATTTTCTTATAAAAATCCAACTTCGTTCTTGAGATATCAACCAAACACTGCAGGGGATTACTTTATTTTGCCGCACCCTGTATATGTGACTTCATCATCTTTAGCATGTCCCTCTCCGAAGTGTTGCCGTTTCCATGACATGCAACCACCTGTCTCTATTCTGGCTCGTCTCCAGGTCCATGTGCAACCAAAAGTTCAGTGCAGGTCAGCTTCCACCATTCTTGTCCATGTGTGGCAAGGACTTCCAACAGGCCTCTTCCAACCTTTTGGAGAACTGGAAACCATTGCTTGCAAGGCTCTGGCATGGTCTTGGTCACCTTCACCTTCACATATGTGATTTATCTGATAAATACACAACACAGCTGCAAAGAAGAAAGAGCACATTCTAAAAGACCTGGGGGAACATTGATCATTGAACACTGATCACATCATTCATAACAAACACTAACATCATTTCGGTCACCCGGGACGACATTAGGGAGGCGCCATGCATCCATGCAAATAACCCGATACAAACATGCATACTAACCAACTTGGATTCTGCCATCTCGATCAGCTGCTCCTCCTGGAGTCATCGACTTCACATAGACTCCGCCCATTTTCACTTTCGTGTTGGTACCACCCTAAATGCAAGATAATCGAAAACTAAGACTATATTAGGAACTGAATACCACAGTTCTAAAGATCAAAACGCTGAAATTATTCTCACTGTAGTTTCCTACTGTTTCTTCGACTTTCCCCTGTCCAATATAGGCTACCAACTGAGTAACATCTAGACATCAGAAATGGTACCTAAAACTGTTTCACTCTGTCTGTCTGTCTGTCTGTCTGTCTGTCTGTCTGTCTGTCTGTCTGTCTGTCTCTCTGTCTGGCTGTCTGGCTGTCTCAATCAGTACACTGAAATATCTCATCAAAGGCAATATATGAGTGAGTTATATCACCTGGATGTTTCCAAGATCCGCTGATGTACCAGCAGTCCAGCACATCATAATACCCAACTAGAATGACTTAGAAAATTGCATAAGACTCACAGCTATGTTTATTCCAAAACTGTTTTCCTTTTTCCGAAGTATTAGTTCGTATCGATCCCCCGGCCGTAAGTTCCTGTCCACATCCAGTGTGTCATCATCAGAGCTCTTTGGAGGATGGTGACGTGGCCCGGCATTTCCAAAGGTGTTTTCATGCATTTGTGCATTAACTCTACGTAATTCCTGAGAACCGGTTTCTTAAAAAAAATGAAAACACTGGCAAAGTCAGAGAGATATCTTTCACTGTAATTGCAATCTGACATTTATAAGTCAAGTCAGGAGTATTTTTGCTAAACAGTAATATTAATAAAATTTACAAAATAACTATCACAAAAAACCTGCCAATAGAAAAACTATGTTTCAATCGACCAGTTAAGTTTATATCTAAACATTTAATAAATAAATTCATTTCTACAGTAACTAAATGTTTGCCCACAAAAATAAATACGTAGTCACTAAAACAATAACCAGTGGTTATAACTTACTTTTAAGACAATTTATGACGAAGTTAACGATCATGCATTATGCTCCTGGTATTACGCTTCTAATGTTACACTTCTAGTATTACATTTCTACTATAACGCTTCAAGTATTACCTTCAGGAGGTTGATTTTCCCTTTGGGAATGTGGAAGGTGGAGTAGCTCATGTGGAAGGACATCCTCTAGATCCAACTCCGAACTGGCATTGCTCTGTCGCTCGAGGAGCTCTTCGGTGTCGTTCATAGGATCCTGGATATCACCAGAACTCCGAACTCCAGAAGGGTCATTTGGCAAGGAATACCTCTGGGGATTGTTTGTAATTGGGGTAGCAGTGTTGGAACCACTCGCGAAAGAAACAGGCCTATCCCTCCGACTCCCAGTTTGTTTCCCTCCAGGCACAGACTGTCAACAACACATCATTCACTCAATTTCCAAACTTTCTAACTTCTGAGTCCTAAAGTTTCAACATTTTGTATTTTTTTCTAGGGTTAACGTTAAACCTTGGTGAAGTAAGTGAAAATAACTTCGAATCTAATCAGCAGTGGTGAAGGATCTTACCCAATCAATTAATTAAAACACGAGCAGGGTCGAGGCCATATGGTCGCTATGTAAAAATCTGTACAGTTCCATTTAATGTGGAAACTTGGTTTGTGTTCTAATCATAATGCAAAAGGTATGAGTCATATTAAAACTAAATTCTGAAACCATAGACCTCTGGAAAGGAAAATATCAGGAATCGGAAACTGCGTGATAGTGGTTAGTGTGTTGGACTGTCAACCCTGAGGTTGGGGGTTCAAACCACTGCCTGAAGAGAAAGATATTTCAATATTTCTGTTCCATTCGTGCCCCTACTGAACCCAACTCTAAAATGAGTACATCAACAGTATATTGTCCGCTGGAAGACCAGACGGCAAGGGACAGGACTGACCACCTTCCTTCATATGCTGAGGTTAAGACCAGCCTTCATATGCTGTGACTAAGAGAAATGCAGTTTCTACCACTTCGTAACGTGGCTGCCCCTCGTTGCTAGCAAAAGAGACACCGCTCTGCTTCTTATGGTGTCGCAACCAGTGCTTTTTCAGCCGGTACGCGCCGGAACGGCGTTCCGGCACCTTTTTCAGATACTAAAAAATTATTTATTTATTTTAATAATAAAAACAATAATTTAGTTATTTTAATTTAAGTGTTTTTGAACTGTTTTCAGTGTTTATTGAGACCCCTCCCACAGTGGCGTCTAACCCCCCCAAAAGTAAATGGAGAATCAACCCCCCAAATTTACCCCCTGAAATACACATTTTGGTGTTTTCTGAGATTCTGCAGTGGGAGAGACGCCAATCGTCTTTGATATGACGGCGTCGTAAAATAAACGAATTAATCAGTCATTCTGAGACAGTTAGGCCTACAGATTAATGAATTAATTATTAATGGATGACTTAGCTGAATGCTTTCTACTTTAGGCCCTAATAGGTGCGGAATTTACTGACAGTGCCCAAAGAGAGTCAAAGCAATTATCGCGCGTAGCGCGAAAAATTTTTTGGGACCTTTTCGGATTTTAAATATTTTTGCTTTGTTGGATTTGGCTATATTATCACACGGGACAAAAGAGCTACCATGAAAAAATGCAACCCCCCCACTTTCAGTCAAACTATGTCAAACCCCCCCACTTTTGAAGTTCGATGGAGATCGTTCTCCACACTCCACCATTGGTAGACGCCACTGCCCTCCCAACCCCCAATCCCATTTTTCTCGTGATTTTAGCCCGCCCACGATTGTTGCGTTCCGGAACCTATTGTTGCGTTCCGGAACCTTTTTTTCTATAACAAAAAGCACTGGTCGCAACTGTATGTTGCACGAGGCAATGTGATGGGAAGGTGTACTGAACAAAAATCCAGGAACAACTCACTGAGAATAATTGCTGGATCTGTAAGTTGAAGCTTTGTGGGACATGGTGGCCAATTGGTTACAGCGCTTGCCTTGTATTGCTGAGAGCACAGTTCAAGTCTCCTGTGTGATGGTTACTGCGTAGGGACCTACAGCAAGTCCTTCACTCACAATTGCTTATCATCACTGACTGATGCTTGGTCATTAATTAATACGTGCACACTGGTAATAACGATTGGAGCTGAAAATTCCAAATGGCAAACAACGTACTTGGCCGTCTTCCAAATCCAGGTTGACGTCAGTACGATCGTTGTTGTTGTTGTTTCCATTTCGGTTGCCGATGTTGTGGTTTATCTCGTTGTCTGTTGTCTCTTCAAGATTCAGGGAACCGTTGCTTCCAATGGCTGAGGAAGCGCCATCAATCATGAGGTACTCTGACAATACAAATTAGTTGCTTGAATCAAATTAGCTTCCCTATCTCATAAAAGCAATTAGCTAAGCTGAAATTTCAGATAAATCATCTCAAAGTCTTTAGATACACACTTGGTACATAGAAACCTGAACCTAGCAAGAACATTGGTTTTACTGATTTTAACATAAAAGTTGATTCAGCCGATTTTAATATGAAAGATACAAATTTAAAAAATCGCTTAAAGTTCAATTCCACCTTGAGGAATTGCAGAACACACATACACACACAGATACATAGCTACGTTTCCAAAATCTAGAGTTCATCAGGAGACCAATGTACTACTACACAAAAGAGACTATAAATGATAATACCAAATTAAATTAAATTAGCAGTAGTTAGAGTTACATTCTTGCATAAGTTTTCATTTTGGCTGATTTCGTTTGTGTGTTGCCAAGCGATTCATTCACAAACTGTGCTTGATAACTTACAGCCCACATCTCTGACTTCTGCATTCGGGTAGCAGACAACCGGAACAGATGTCGGCTACGATCCTCAAAGAAAAATCAACTACAAGCCTTACTGTCTTCTACGAGGTTTAGCAACTGTTCATTCTCTGTCACTGGACCCACTGAGCAGAAGTCTTCCCAACCATGTGAACACCTATCTTTTTAAAGTATCATATGACTGTAGATGATTTTTTAACTCATGTATGGCACCATTTTCTTTGACCTTGACTGTACTATGACGTTAAATAAATCATCTTATTATTATTATTATTATTATTATTATTATTATTATTATTATTATTATTATTATTATTATAATCATTAATATTACTAGTTCACACTGAGTTTACCATCTTCAAGCAGTGATGAAGGGATGGAGTGTGACCTGGCAGATCGTGAGACCCTTGATAGCAGCCGGAAGCGATGATGTTCTGTGCTCAGCCAGACAAGGTACTCGCCCCTAAAAAGAAACAGATTCTATTCCTAATCATAAACTCAGAAACTGTAAAAGCACAACTTACAGGTCAAACTAAATGCAAGGCACCAAATTATTACACGTCCGGTAGTTGTCTGAAGACTGCATATTGCTGCAGACCAGAGAGAAGTAGTGACAAGGCAGCAGATTTGCAACACCTCTACTCAGTGAAAAGGAAAATAAAGTAAAATCTCCCATGTCCCTAATGGAACATAGGGGAGGCACTCACGGACCATCTTTGTCCCTTAAGCAGGCAATGGACGAATTCCAAGATCCAAGGACCTGAACTTGGGCCTGTGCATTGCAATACTTGCCGTTTACTTCCCAGCTCAAACTAGTACTGAATTACAGCACACGGCAACAGAGGAACGTATGCACACACAACTTGTCCCGGACTGTTAGACAGTCTGCTCACGAGGTGCAAAACCTGAAACCTTTCAATTACACATCCTACACATAAACAAACACAATTTTGCATATATTGAAAATATTAGAAGAGAAAGCAAAGGGATAAGAAAAGGCAATTTCCCAGATAGTAGGATGTTAGGCACCTAGAAAATGACATCACGCACGTTGCCATTCTGCTAATCAGTTGCTGGCTTCTAACATGGTTATGCTCAAGTGTGTTATTGTTAAAACATCAACTTCTATGTAGCAAATACAGCTCTGCGCTTCACAAGATGTTTTGTACATTTCCAACAGATAATATTGTTGAACATGCTCCCTTTCAAATGTAAAACCATCATGAACCAATATATCCTGATTTTGGTTACCTTAGCAACCTCTAAAATCATTTCTTACTATAACTCAGATAAAAGAAATCCTTCTTTGAAAACACAGTGAACAAGCAACTCGTAGCTAATCTAGAACAAAACGCCTTGTTGCAAACAGGATGTTACACCAAAGACTTTTACACGCATACTTGATTACATATTTTGCTCTTTCCATTTTCTGTCCAATTACGATGTGATTTATTCATGTTTTCGCATATTATATGTCTTTCTAATTTTGCCTTTTCTGATTGTGCCCTTGTTTTCATTTTGCCCTATTCGATAGGACATCCACACAGACAAAGATAAAGCCTCCCCCCCCAACCAACTAATCTCACACAGAATTAACAGTTGACATCATGGTCAGATTGGATACAGCACATGTTACACCCCACAACGAGAAAATGTTAATTAGAACATACCTCTTGTAAGTGCTTGTGTAGTAGTTGAATTTGACAAGAGCTTCTGCAGCGGTAGCAGTCGCTGTTTTTGTAGCGATGCTAAACCGATGTTTGTTAAACGAGATCTTGTAAATCGTGTGCCACGGATGTTGCCTTGTGAAAATGCGACCATTGCCCTGGTCCACAGCCAGAATGACTCCATGAAGGTTGATTCCCACCAACAGTGTCTCATGCTGGGTATTTTTGCTCTGAAAACACATGACAGACACAAGTGTCATCTGAGGACACTGTAGCCGAATGGTTAGAGTGCTCACCTCCTAATGCAGAGAGTATGGGTTTGAACCTCCTCTGAGAGAGTTGTTGGACCTTGAGCAAGTTGTTCACTCACAATTGCTCAGCACCGTCGACTGATACTTGGTCATTGTGCTTAATCATAATAATAACAATGTCAACAACGACACTCTATAAGCTACCAGGTATTTAAATTACATAAGTTCAGGTAAGGCATGGCAAGTGTGGTAAGGAAGTAAGTAAGATGAGAAAGGAAGATGAGGTATTGTATGGTAAGGTGTGGAAGGTAAGGACACAATAGGTAATTGTTGTAATGTAATACAATGTAAAAGAAATGTAATGTAACAATAAAATGTAATGTAAAGCAAAGTTATATCATATGGTGCAAGGTGAGGCAACAAATGTAAGGTAATTTAACATATGGTAATTTAACATAAGGTGATTTAACATAAGGTAATTTAACATAAGGTAATTTAACATAAGATAAGGTTAGATTAGGTTATGTGAGATTAAGATAGCTCAGGTTATCCTACAGCACATTACTTTAGACTCAACTAGACTTGATTGGAAAGAAAAAAATTAATTCAGATGGGATCAGAGCTAAATGAGTAATTAATGTTAAATGATCAAAGTTAAATGAGTAATTAATGTAAGACAACATTTGGATAATAACAGAACTTCGCTTTACAATCAGTTAATCGTAAACTTTGTCTTAAAAACAGCCACTGAGAAGAGGTTGCCCTTACAGACGAACTTTCGAACATACCCGGAAAATCTTATGGAAATGCAATCCATATTCTGGTAACTGTGCACATTTCTGCAAAGAAGAAGTCCATGTTTTAAGTAAGCAGGTAAGTAAAACAAAAGTTGCAGTGATTTATTTGATTTTAAATGATGATGCTGATAATAATTGTGCTCAGCAGGATAATTTCATCTCTAAAATCTGCCAAAAGATAATAAAATAAATACAGAGACATTCTAAGTTGACATTCTAAGTTGACAACTCCACTTTATATGTATATAATATACATATATATATATATATATATATACATATATATGCACAAAATTTCATTTAGTATATAATATATCTATATAAAGTGGATTGTCAGGGTTAACTTCTATGGTGCCAGATAATTTATAGAAAGGATGCACTCAGGGACATGGATAATTGATGACAGTAGGAGTCGATTCAGCATGGCCTAATTCCTGATTTTCTTCACTTTTGTTTAGGGATGCTGGACCAGAACCAGAAAACAATGAGTCTTCTACCATCCATCTATCCATCCATCCATCCATCCATCCATCCATCCATCCATCCATCCATACATGTATACATACATACAAATACCCATCTATCCATCCACCCACTCTGCTGTTATTTGTACTTTCAATGCTGAACCTGACCTGCATCATAAGCCACTCTGCTTTGGCATCTGGCATTCCATTGTACCTCGAATGCTGCTGCAACAAGGCCTCCTTTGCCTCCATCTTCCCCAGATGCCGGACAACGCTGGCACAAAGGTACTGATCAACGTCAACTTCTGCACTTCTTTCGTACCAGTCGCCATACTCGGCCTGCACTGCGAGGCTCCCAAGAGCAAGAGCCAACTCATCGGAACAGTGCAGTGACTCATCGAGAAGATCATGACGAAGCTGAAGGTAGAAGAGATGTTGAGTCTGTTTGTGCCTACAAATATCAGTCAAGTAATTCACAGTGACAATGATAAAACTCTGGTAACACATGAATGACAAAACGCTGGTAACACATGAATGATAAAACACTGGTAACACATGAATGATAAAACACAGGTAACACATGAATGATAAAACACTGGTAACACAATTCATGGTAACACACCTGGTACCAGTAACACAGTTCATAATAAACTACCCAATACTGGTACTGCACTTTATGATAAGTATCCAGTATTGGGACCTCGATTCATATCCACTAGAATTACATGCACATGTATGACAAGGAAACATTGAGTGAATTAACGAAGTTGCACATTCATACTGTACTTTGTACACAGTTTACTGAGGGCAATTGTTTACTTTCTTAGGCATCCAAGCTGTCTAGTAGTACCATGACCTTACTGTATGGTCATGCATGTACTTCTGAACTTTAGACGTAGGGCTCTACCAATAACAGTCATAACAGAGCAGAATTTTTCATCCCTGACCACAGACTGAATCATCATTAACTGCATGAACTCCGAAAAGATTTCTACAGTCACCGAACCTCAGCTGATCGAAATCGCTGATGTAGAACTTGACCCGGAAGTACAAGACAAATGTTCCCGTCTGGCGTTGTTCCGGTTTACTTTTCTTCTTCCAATCCACTGGCGCCACCTTGTGGATCTTTGTATCAGCAGTGAGGAAAAAATACTCCTCACCTACAAAACAAGAACATTTTTATACGCCTTTTGCTACATTCTGCACGTAGCAGACATTAACATGCACCTTTGATTCAGATTCCTTGACTTTTCAAGTGCATTAAGAACTTTAAAGAAATAAACATGAACATATAATGTACATTTATGGGACAACTTGTTTAGTATTACTTTCTGTTTATAACTCCACTTGGATTTCTTGGTCTGTCATTATAAGAAGCTGCTGAATTCGATAAAACTTCCGAAATGCATGTGCCGATTTAGTTTTCAGATGTTGTCCATTCTGACCAACCTTCAATATAGACGAGTCCAAAGAACACCTGTTCAGGTAGAGTGAGGTATGACGTAACGCAGTCGTACAGGTGTCTACCAGTGGAGTTGACAGAACAGATAAGATCCAGGTGAACTCCATCCAACAGAACCACCAGCACGTGTCTTAGATCCGCCTGTTGGACACCCTTCAAACAAATGGAAATTTCCATTAAAACTGCGGTCACTTTTTCCAGTCACCTCAGCGTTATTGGCTAATAAATGAACTTGTCACTACACAATACTGTATTCTGTATTTTCCTCTTATTGTACTGTATAGAATTGTATTGTATTGTCCTCCTTCGAAAATTCAGAAGTGTACACACGTCTACTATATGACAGAGCCTTGATGGTGCTGAACAATTATTGTGCATGAAAGACTTACACAGTGACCGTTTTAGGGGAGCCTCGAACCCGTACTCTCTGCGTTGCAGGTTGAGCACTCTAACCAATTGGCCACACCACTTAGGCAAGCAGGCACAGTGCTTTGAAAAGTATTTTAAAGGTGCCCTGTTATGTATAGATACATAACAAACACATGTTAACACGAGTGAAAACTTTACGTTGACTATTCTGTCATAGCTGACTTACCCCTGATTCTGGCACAATCAGTGTAACCATTTGATTGTTAAAATGAGCAAATTCAGGTCCATAGCAGTGCTAAAACACACCAAAACACTCTGTAACGTAATAAATAGCAACTAGAAATTTATATGGTGATTCAAGAAGCAACTGTAATAACAGGACAAACTTTTCTTAGGGGTACAATGAAGCCTCCGTCTAAAGGTACCTGTGCGAGCCATATCACGTACCATTTACTGCTACAACACAGCTTTTAGATGGCTCAGAGAAACAGCATGATTTCGTACAGTATCATGTTACTTAAATGACATAACCTAAATGCATGCTACTGATATACAATAGGAATCACATTTACTCTTACTCAATTTCAATGTAAATGTAGAGAAAGAAACTACAAAAACAGCAAATAAGCTAGTTATTCCTGCCAGCCCTTTTCATTCTTGGCAGCACTGATAGAATTATTATTCATTCAGTAAGTAAAAACTATTGCCTTTCTTCAAGATTTCTATGCCCCAACGCAGCCTAAGTGAAAGATTCCAGTTTCATACATAAGAAAAGATATATGACCCAAAAAATTAAGGCCATTCTTGATAGATGACCCAGTCACAGAAAATGCACACAATTCATCCCAGGTCATATGAGACGGTACTAAAGCAACTAAACTTAGACACTTACCCTTGGGGCTTTGTTTCCCACAATTCGATCCTGCCTTTTCCAGGTCTTTGGCACAGCTGGATCCAGCGTCTCCTGGTCTTCCTTCCGACTGATCCTTTTCCCACCCTCTTCCGATGCAACACTGAATGGCCTCCTGCCGCCTTCCACTGTTCTACGGCTACCATGTCTAGCTATTCCAGGGTCTACACCCGTTTTTACAGAAGACCGAGGGGAATCTTGGCGGAAATCTTCCGAGTTCGTTTCATCGTTTATGCTCGCAGTCAATGCAGCAACTTCTGAATCTGCTCCATCTTCGACTGTCCTACTCTGTAAATCACCAGCACCCGGAAGAACCACAGCAGTTGACGCTACACCCTTTCTTCTTTCCGACTCACTTCCACTGGCATCAGCAGGTGGTGGTGGTGGTGGCATGGTCGGTGATGGTGTATCGCTAGCAGCTGTTCGGATTAGTTTCCTTGGCGCTTTTGGCGGCGGCTGCTTTTCCGGCTCTGCTACGGCAGGTGTGCTTCTGGTATCAACCTCATCCACAGGTGGTACAACAAGTTCTTGGACAGGTGTCTTTAATGACTTTCTTGGTGCTTTAGCTGGTGGTTTTACTTCCGGTTCTGGTTCAACTTTATCAGATCCATTCAACACATCTGCAGAAACTTCATCACTATTAGGAATAGAGATGAAAGATTGTACAACATTCTCGGGTACAGATGACCTTGCAAGCGGTACCGGCTCCGGATCAACACGTGTCTTAACTGAATCAGAAAACACTTCAACTTTATCAGTGTTTGTGACTTCATACTGTCCAACATTTTGAGGCAGATCTGTCTTTGCAGGAACTTCGGCAAGTTCTGGTTCTGTGATATCATTCTGCTCAGCATTGTGAGATGCAAGCGACTCATTGAAAACTTCAGTCTTCTCTGGTTTCGTAACAGCGTACTGTTCAACATTTCTATCTTCACTTGTCGTTAATGAAGAATCTGTAAAGATGTCAGTGCTATTTGGTTTAGTAACAACATACTGTTCAATATTTTGAGATGTGTGCGTCTTTGCTCGTGAATCTGTAAAAACTTCAGTATTATCTGGTTTAGTAACGACATACTGTTTGACATCTTCAGAAGGATGCGCCCTTGATGGTGACTCCGTGAAGATTTCATCGTTATTTGGTTTAGTAACAACATACTGTTCAATATTTTGAGATGTGTGCGTCTTTGCTCGTGAATCTGTGAAAACTTCAGTATTATCTGGTTTAGTAACGACATACCGTTTGACATCTTCAGAAGGATGCGCCCTTGATGGTGACTCCGTGAAAATTTCATCGTTATCTGGTTTTGTAACAACATATGGTTCAACATTTTGAGATGTGCGCATCTTTGCTGGTGAATCTGTAAAAACTTCAGTGTTGTCTGTTTTAGTAAGAACATACGGTTTGACATTTTGAGATGCATTCATATTTGACAGTGGATCAGTTAAAATTTCTGTGTTATCTGGTTTAGTAACAACATAGTGCTCAACATTTTTATTTGCATGCATCTTTGACGGTGAATCAGTAAGAACTTCTGTGTTATCTGGTTTAGTAACAACATACTGTTCAACATTTTTATTTGAATGCATTTGTGCAGGTGAATCCGTGAATACTTCAGTCCTATCGGGTTTAGTGACAGTAGATTCTACAACAGTTTTCACTTCCCGTCTCTTCGCAGGTGTTTCTACAATTGGATCTAAAACACAAACAGGTGCATTAGGTGCGCTGATGAAATAATCAGCCGTATACTTAGGTGAGTTTGGAGGTGTAATTTCAGGTGTAACACTTTCAACAGGTGTGTCAAATGAGCTGATGTCACTAGCAGCATCTTCAGTCTTCTTTAGACGTGCAACATCTGTCTGGCACTCTTGATCACACTTTTCCGTGGACATCTGACCATCCAGTTCGAATTCCTCGGCTGTTGATCGGAATGCATCTGGGGGAACTATGATTCCATCTTCAGGTGACTCAAAAGATGCTCCTGCTGCTGCAACATCTAAGGTAGACACAGGTGTTGAGTTTTTTCTGCGTGGTGCACGAACAGGTATTTGCGATTGGTTATCATCTGATCGTGCATCGAGTACAGTCCACGAAGTATATGCATCATCAGATTTTGTGCTATTGACATCCACAACAGGTAGGATGGCTTTCTTTCTGGGTGCTGCCTTCCTGGATGTCTCCGACTCATGTCCATTCACAGAAGCTTCCCCAGGACTTACAGAAAACGTCTCGGTATTTGAGACTCCGTAGACATCGATTGCGCTAACTGGCGTCAAAGACTTCTTTCTTGGTGCCTTCACTGGTACCTCGGACTTCGCATGTGTGCCATCCGAAGTTTTAGGACTTACAGAAACTGTCTCATGAATAGACAAACTGTAACTGTCCAAGGCAACCACAGGTGTCAACGATTTTTTCCTGGGTGCCTTAATTGGTGGTTCAGTCTTAGTTTTCACCTGGTCTGCAGATGATTGGTGAAAGTTGTCAGGAACCATGGTACTAAGTGTTTCGCTAAAGGTGGTCGAAGTACCTGTATGTGTTGATGATTTTGTGTTAGAAACATTAACAGATCTTTGATTAGCATGTACGTCTTCTTTTAAACTTCTGCTGTCTGTGACTTCTGATTCCTTCATCCCAGAATTAATTAATTCCTGAGACCCTGTAAAATCGGAGCGACTTGTACCCTTAACAGTGCTTAGGAATTCGTTAACAGGTGGTGTTACTGCAAACTCGACAGCCTGTACGGGTGCCAGATTCAAGCCTTGGGACAAATTCCCAGACGAAAGTTTTTGAGGGTGTGAGGAACCAGGTAAAGTTTCATAGAAACTAACAGGTGAATCGATTTCGTATTCGTGAACTCGAACCGCACTCCAGTTCTTGGTGTGCGGAGACATTGAGCGTGTGTGAGAATTTAAATCAAGCATCTGTGGTGAGTTAGGCGTGCTCGCGTGGTTTGTGCTCAATTCATCGTGCATGGGTGAATTCACTGAAGGAGACGTTTCGAATTCTGACATACCGACTGGGGAACTATTGTGATGCATACCATCGAACAGAGACGTGGTATGGTCACTCCTTTGAAATACGGTGCTACTTGAGATTCCTGTCTTCTCTTTGACCTTTCGAGGATGTCTGATCGATGGCAAACGTTCAGAAAGAGTAGTGCTGTTTTGTGACGGCTCACTAGAGGGCGGCAGTTGGTTGTTCGTGTCAATCTCATTCCAAGACGACGTGTCGACGACAAGTGGGTCTAAGTGCTGCATCTGAAACTTCCTCCTGGAAAAGAAAAATAACTTTAGTATACATGCAATATTAAAATGAGACCCTAAAATTAACAAAAGAAGAGCAGTCTCTTATGTCAACACCAACAGGAAACACTCTCACTACCTCATCTTCCCATTGAAACTCTATGGTCAGTGTACTCAATTTACAGATCATAAATATATAATAAAATCGTGTTTATTGACAAGCTCACTGAAAAACCGCAGTAAGTTACACTGAAACATTGAAACATGATGACACAATTGAGCACATGTCTTGGCATCCTGTTAGGTGCCAACTTCTTGCTAGAAGAAAACAAATCTTCAAATGACTCTCTGTTCTGGCAAGAATTTGAACCCTGACCTCAGATTTGATGGTTCACCCAAATAACTATTACTCCAACAAGAAGACATCATAAAAACTGTGTTTTATTTTTATGGCCATTCAGCTCAAAACTGCTTTTAACATTTTAACGACGAACGTGTACTAAAATGTATGGAACGCTAATCCCTCTCGTCATTAAAGAGTCAAGGGACCTTCACCAAGTCAGCAAATCCATTCAACTACAAAGCCTTCCTTCATTTTTTACTTTTTGACCAAACATTTCAGAGCCAAACAATTCTTGTGCGGTCAATTCGGCAAGGGCCATTTGGTACTAGGATAATTTGCTCAGGGATAATTCTTTGCAGGGACAATTACCTGCAGAGAAAATGTAGTAAAATTAGTATATACTTTGTAGTAAAATAATTAATATTGCTGTCCCAGAATAAAAATTTCCTGTGATGAATGAGTGATTTAAATTTAAAGACAAGGTCGATGGAAGATCATGGGATGAACTGTATAACATCAAATGCCAAGGCTACCAAAAAAGTTGCTAACACTTAATTCAAAATGGCCACCTCAAAATACAGCTTATAGGGCTGACCTTTGCACTAAAAATCTCTACAGGGCCAGAATGTTTTCACATAAATGCCACACATTTACCACTGCTCAATCTCCAGTTCTTTCCGCTGTAACTTCTCCCTTTCACTCTCGAACACCAAAAGGTTTCTGTGGCCCTGTCGTGGCAGTTGATACTTCTTAGATGCCAAATGCCTGTCTGCCTCCGATGTGGTGAAATGATGATGATGACGATCTGGTGGCAGAAACAAGAAGCACAGAACTTCAAAAAATACTTAAAGAAATTTAATTTAATTGAACTTAAACTGTACAAGCCTAATTCATCTTTAACGACAGCCTCTCCAAACTTGTTGAAACAAATAAAATTTTGCTCAGTTTAGTTGCATGACAAAGAAAAACTACTGATTAATGAGTATTTTAAAACTGTTAAGTATCTTAAACTTTCAAATATTTTAAGACTATAAAACTCCAAAAACTTTGAGTGTCAATTGAAAAGTTGGCTGAATATGGCTAAAGTGACAATGAAGTAACAGCAACATATTCAAGACATTTATAATGAATTGTCATTTGTAAATGACACAGCAGAACCAAAACCCTAACCACAGATAGACCAAGGTGTGAGCATTCTACCACTTTTTCCACCCACCGAATGAGTACTAAAGAAATCTGAAGATCATGCTTGCGATTAAGACATATGCCTACCATACGACAGAGTATACTACAGAAAATGTCGCCTTCTTACCATTTGAAATATCATTCATTGAATGCAAGAAGTCTGGTTCATTTGGACCTGCATCAACATCACTTCCAAGTGAGAATACATCGCTGACATCGTGCCCATCAAAGTGCACTTCTCGACGGAGTATGTCCAGCTTCTTTCGGCGCCTATTCAGGCGATTGTAGACATGCTCCAAGGTCTCAGTGGTCGCCAGATTACCTGTACTGCGGCTGAACGACTTCATACCTGTAAAAAAGCTAACAATTTCAGATGATGGCTTCACTTCAGACTGATTTTATTTATGTCCTGTAATAGTGACACTATAGACTTCTTAGATTAGATAAGCCCATTGGGGAACATTTGCTCCAAAGAACATACACTACCAACACTTGAATATATTGTTACAGGTACAATGACTTTAAGTTTGTTACAGTTACTAGATTATATATAGGAAGATGCTTAGATGCGACTGTATTTGGTCACACAGGTAACAGGAGATGGATGGGCAGCAGAAGGATGTGGAGAGGAGAAGGGCAGAGGAGAGATGGATGGAAGAAGGGGAGAGGGAAAGGGACAGGGAGTGAGACAGGAAGGTAGGAGAGAGATATGGAAAGAGAGAGAGAAGATAAGAGAGAGAAGGGATCCATCACAACCCAAGAAAGGGAAAGGGAGCAGGAGGGCTGGGAAGAAATGGGAAACAACAGGGATAGCTCATTCATCTAATGAGCAACATAATATTTATTCAAATTTTTTTTAAACAGAAGCACACAAAGACTAATTTATTAATTGGTGAATAGAAATGTGCAAAGCTAATCAGTTACTCCTCAGGTAATAGCCACAAACTCAAACGAAAGACTCAAGGTCCTTACCATCTGCATTTAGATGAAAAACCGGCTGCCACCAGTTTAGACTTTCCTTGGCATCTTCTTCTTGCAAATGCTTCTTTGACTTTGAAGCTGAAATGGTACGTGCCTTGTTGTGTCGGGAATCTTCTAGGACTTGATGGACGATGAGGTCGTTGGTTGTCCTTGACAGATCCTGGTTAGCACCATAATCTTTTGGCTTGAGCAGACGGTGGCTGTGTGAGAACTGTTCAGATTGAACACTGTGACGTGTGATATCGGATAATTCATCACGACCAATTGTACGTGGCCTCTCGTTCAGTTTCTGCTGGTGGTGAGCTACTCAAAATAAAGAATAGCAGTCCCTTTAATGTACCCTGATAGGCAGCCATTGGTACACCTCTACAAAAATTGTAGAGGTGCAGAAACAAGTCAGACAAAAAATCATCATCATAGGTGCAATCTTGAATCGGAATGATCACACAGATGAAGTGCAATCGTGATAGCTAACAGCCGACATCATTTGATATAGCACCCGTGTTAAGCTAGTCACCCTGATGCAGCATTTGTATGATGCTTAGAAATTTGGGAGATTTACATTTACATAACCACAACAATTCAAAGACAGGATACCCTTCAAACCTCTCAGCTTGCATTAGTACTCATTCACCCACTCCAAAAATGGAGTGCTGAGTTGGCACCATGTGGTGCGATATCTAGCACTCACCCACCAAGGCTCAGCATTGCTTAAGCGTCACAGTATCCATTAGTGGGTTTCACGCAATTCATGCAATTTGGTGGCAGCTCAATTTTATGTGAATTTTCTACATTTTCTGATCAGGATTCCCAACAGCATTTCAGTTTTGACCTCAACATCACAAGTTCAAGATGTGTAACAAAGCAAAATAGCATGACCCTATACAAGTGCAATTCTAAAATTGAATATTCATGAGTCTGTAGATCTTAAAGCACAGATGCAACCATCAGAAAATTAGCAACTCTGCTACTTTTTACAGGGACCCACAATGATCTGGGATTTGAATGACAGATGCAGCAGTAGAGTTCTTAATTTGAAAGTCATGATTGAAACCGTCTGTTACGATCACAATCACAATTACCAAAAGGATTAATTACCCAATTTTTATTATTATTATTATTTTACCCAAGGTACATATGATCTTCAGGACTTCAAAAATTAGGGATAGCATTTTTCTGAGATGGCTAGTCTTCTTCTTATTGTAATAATAATTATTATTATTATAATTAATAGTAGTAGTGTGCATTTATTAAGCATCACTATCTAATGACCACGCATCACTTGATCGCAATGAGCAGTTGCGAGTGAAGGACTTGCTCAAGTTCCCTACACAGTAACCATCTCATGAGAGGCTTGAATGCGTACTCTCCACGTTACCAGGCAAGCGCTTTAACCTATCGGCTACTGTGATCCAAAACTCTGCCAGATAATTACAATAAGTCCTAGACTTCTGCAAACTTAATTTGACTATTTTGAAGTAAGAAAGTGTTAACTTACATTGTCTGCTGACATTGTGACTGCCTGACCTTGACTTAACCTTTGACCTTGAACCACCTGTCGTCATTTGCTGCCTAAACTCAGAAGGTGAAGACCAATCCCCCTGATCGCTCTCTTTACTCCAGCACGACACCTGCTCCAAAGCAAAAGTGAAACTACAAAAATTCCCCGAGACCACAAATACACATCTAATTAAGTTTACGCAAGTAAGTAAGTAGTCTTTATCTGCATCTGACAGGCGCACATGCCTTACACTGAATTGAACAAATACATACATATTTGAAATAGATTATAATATGAGCAGATAACACACGTATATCACCTAAGTCTGTACTCACCGCATTAAAAGCTAAGTGCTCTAACCAAGTTAATTGGCAACCATGCCCCATGAAAAATTAAACTTGAAGTGTTGTATTAGCATTTATAAAGTAATGAAACAACATTACTATTCTGAGTGACTCACATCTTCGCTGCTTCCAAGAACCAGTTGATACAATTTCATTACAAAGTGACCGCTTGGAATCGCGCCATTCTTACGATGATGTCTACTATTGCTACATGTCTAGAACATCGAAACAAAACATACCAGCAAATAGCCTTTAAGATTTGAAACAAGATTCGCTATAACCACTCTCTCTTTCTCTCCCCCTCTCTCTCCATGAGAAGCTGTTAAGACAGCCATACACCTGTACGTTGACAATGTACTGACCAACTGTTAAATGATACTGTTGTCTTTCAAACTAACCATTGTCTTTACAGTTTAAGTGTTTAATTAAGTGTTTAGTTTTAGTGTTTAACAAGAACAATTGCTGCCCAACGATAAGCATCGAATGTTTACCAAAAATGTTTTCATCAAACAATTATTGCAATGATAAGAATTTAGCTTACGCTTCTTCTTCCATTTTTACTCTCAAGCACATTTAAAGTTTCTAAACTAAATTTACATACCGTGATTTTTCACAGGTTACAGCTAGTTTAAACAGTATTTGCACTAACCTTTAACTTTATCCTGTATTTAAGCAGCATTTAATCTATCTTAAACTTAAACAGTGCTCATTTAACCTAACCTACATTTAAACAGTATCTGCACTAATCTACAGACTTCCATTATGCCACTGACTCAAAATCAAGCAAAAAGCAGAAAATATTCAGCAGAGGGAAGTGACACATAACAGAAAGCGATGCTTTAGTCTAAATGCTCAGCCTCTTGTCATGCAGAAACTTGTTGATATCTTCATTCATTTGCTATTTTCGGACTTGCCACTCATGATTTAAGACCGGGCTTTTCTCAGCAACTAATACACACACTATGTAAATCACTTAATAGACAACTCTCAAAATTAAAAAAAGGTATCTCATCAGCGAAAAGCACACGTATGCATATTTACCAAACATTGTCGAATGATTTGTTAAATTCTTTTTTAACCGTCTTAGGAAGGACAAACATCTAGTAAATAACATAAATGACTAAATACATAAAGCCAGCAACAACTTACACGCAACACATGAAAGAGCGTTGCCCTGAGAAAAGGTTCCGTAGTACACATGCTGCTCAACAACGTACCCAGTTCGTGACTGATCTTCATCCTCTGTTGAGTTAAACAGTAAAATCATCATCACAAGTCACGTTTTCCAGGTTATATACGTACATACATATTATGTATGTATATATGCATGTATGTATCTATGTATGTAGACGGTTGTATGTATGCATGTATGTAAGTATGTATGTATGCATGTATCTATCTATGTATGTATGTGGTTGTATGTGTATATGTACATATTTATCTGGCAATTTATATAGCACCTCACAAAGGTGCTGACATGTGGCTATCTAACAAAGTGCTACTTGAGATAGGTTGTGAATATTTATGTGAGGACTGTGACAGAACATTACGCACTTTTACTTGCAGACCCTCATCGCATCTGATATCCTTCTTAAAACTTGTCAGTGTTCAGCAGAAAATTTCGTCAAGTATAAGTTATGCAAGTTATATTTCACAAACTTCTCTGCAGAAAGTAATCCAGGTCAGGGCCTTTCCTGGCCCAAATAGCACCCCAGGCAAAGCATACATTTGGCGCACTCTGACCCCCCACTCCATGGTCCACCCCACGTCACAACCCAATGAGGAACCAGCCAGAACATTACACTGAACTGAGCTATGTATTATTTGAATTCAAATTAAAATAATCGTTGTAATTGAAAAAAAATGGCTGAAAATGTGAAAAACATAAAACTGTTAAAACACATTTGTTTAAATGGTGCCGTCTAGATTTTGGCACCCCTGGCAACTGCTTGCTTTGCCTGTGCCCAGGGAAGGCTCTGATCCAGCAGCTTCTCTGCATACTTTTCCTTCTATCCTAAGTGGATCAGAAAAAGATTTTAACCTTCTGTACAGATGGCCACTGCATGGTCAATGCATGGTTACTTGGTTAGTATAATATATTTATATATATTTATATATATATATAAATATATGTTCGTTTATTGACAACAGGTTGTCACACCCCAACCTGGTACAACACATACAGTGCATGGTCAGTGTGCACTGGTAAATCCCTGTCGGTTGCCTTGCAGCTCATAATGCCTACGCAGGGAGGTTCCCTGGCTTTAAGCCTTTCAATCAGCTTAAGCAGGGAGGTTCCTTGGCTAAAGCTTCAAATCAGCAAGACTATAGACACCCAGAATTACATAATTTAAAGCATATGTGTTTACTGACCTGGTCCGATGGAAGACGAAAATTTGCCGCTGCCAGTAGAGTCATCCCAAGGGAAAAGACAAACATCTTTCGAAAATGAAAAACATTTAAACTTGCATCAGAGGTGAATATAAAATGACATTTACAACATCTATCAAAGGTTAATATAAAATGACATTTACAAGGTCTATCAAAGGTGAATATAAAATGACATTTACAAGGTCTATCAAAGGTGAATATAAAATGACATTTACAAGGTCTATCAAAGGTGAATGTCTATCAAGGATATGTGACACTGATGGCTGGAATGATGGCAAAGACAATGTAGACAAGAATGAATACATCGTCATACGTGACACCTTAATTCGCTACCACAAAATTTGTCACAGGCAAGAAGACACCCTATCTCCACAAACCCCGACTATAAGGCAAGATAAAATAGACTCAGATATGACAGTGTCCCTTCTAGATAAATGTGAGTGTATGTGGTCAAGCTGAAACAAGGTGGTCAAGTCATTCTATCACTTGGATATTTCGATGTCGATCCCCCCAATGGATACATTTGTATAATTCAATACATAAGCAGACAAGATAATACACACACATACACATGTATCATACGTATGTATCTATACATATAGATTCTATTCAAGGTACCTTTTCCACTTCCTCTTCCGTAAGATTTCTGGAACGACCATATTCCGGTGGAATGAATTCTTTGCTTGGAAGATCAGTGCTCGATGATGGACCAGTGCAAATGCGACCATCGCAGCAGAGAAGTAGGGAACCAGATGTAATGGGAAGCATTTGCATAATGTCACTAAATGTTCCTTCAACTGCGCCTTTAAATACACAGATGGGCATATACACAGAGACATCAAAGTGGACAGGCAAGCAGACAAATGGAAACAAGTGCAATGACACCGCCTTACAATATGTACAGTCACAGCAGGAATTGATTAATTCCTGAATGGGTCATTGTATTCATAATTCAATGTAACAATTGCAAAACACTTCCTTTTTGTCAGACTTTCAAATATCAGGCAAACAAATCATGATCTAATCATAATTGCAATTGTACTTGAGAATTTATATAGTGCCATTCCAACAGCAAACTAATCAGAGGCACTATATGATGTTAAATGTCATTATGAACTGTAATATTAAGTGCAAATTTATATAGCACCTTTTTAAGAAAGCCCCTTAGCAGTGCTCCTGACCTTGCACCAGAAGACCACAGTAAAACAGGTGGTCTTCGACCGCTGGCAAAATAGAGGCAGATTAAGGCCAATATCACCATTATTGTTATTATTACTTAATTACTTATTTAACCCTTTAACTACAAGCGTGTGGTAAAATGCATGGAAACTAATCCCTCTTGTCGTTGACGGATTAATGCACTTATCGTGCATACAAGATTAGGAAATCTGAATCTGATGTTGCATTTTGCACGGCAGTATCACAGGCCATTCAATGCTGTTTTCTGCCATAAAGTGCTTTGTAGCATCGCAGAGAACCATTTCATACATTTCGATAATTTTGCTGAATGTGTTTTGAAATGTAACAATTACCCACTGATCTTATGGATATTGACCTGATTATGGCTTTGTTTTGGTGTGCTATTTGCTGATGCCTTGTGCAGCATTAGACACCGGCACAATAGAAGTTACAAATTACGATTACATTACATAACAATCATGTTGCAATATTACAATCAAAAAGATATTTAGCATGCCTAATGTTAAGACATTCGATACAATCCAGAAAGATAAGGAGGTATAGGTGCATGGCAGCTGACTTACTTTGAAGGAACGTATCTTGAACTGCCTCAGCAGCTTGGCACAGCACTCCCCAAAGCTCAGGCTCTTCAAGAGGTCCATCTCGAACTTCAAGAGCTTCAGCAAGACTGACCTTGACATTCATTGCAGCCATTAACCATTAACCCAGCTGCAAAATACATCAAATCATAATGTCAAGCAACTTCTTCATTTGTACATCACAAATATGGTTACTGGCCGAAGGATCCCTTGACAATATAGAATACAAGAATTGTATAACTTGTATCATTACATTCTTCAGGTATATAGGCCGACATGAACCCATCGATACACTTAATACAGAGCCATATCTGAAAATACGTCTCTAAGGCCCTGCCTACAAGCATAGTAATGTAAGAAGAGGAAGAAAAACAGTCCCTTAAAAGCTAGCCCTAAGGCAACAATTGGTATGGAGAGTTAGCAACTTCATTTTCTTAGCCTTGAAGGTGGAGCAGAAATCTCTTATTTGAACCCTCGACCTCTTGACTGACAGTCCAGCACGCTAACCACTACACTATCGAGCACACCCATAGCTATATAAATGCAATGTAATTTAACAAAACATTAACATAGTGGTTTTCAAGCCCTTCCAAAAGCTAACTCGCCTAAACAATATCAGTATTAGAGGGCATAGGCCTATGTTGTACATTATGTAACGTATGCATGCATGTATGTTCGTGTGGCCCAGTTAGGTAAGAACATATCTGGACATTTATATCCCCTTAATGATGAGAACCTACTAAAAGTGACTGGAAGTGTCTCTAATGCCCTGCCTACAAGCATAGCAATGTAAGAAGAGAAAGAAAAGCAGTCCCTTAAAAGGAAAACCAATGCAGCTCGCTAAAGTGACATACCCCATTTGGGGGACCTCTCTAATTAAATTCGAGTTTGCAAAGAAGTTTTTGTCTCAGCAAACTGATCCTCACACAGCTAGAGTAGGCCCTAGGTTTCCTCGTACACTACGAAACAAACCTCAGATAGGCCTAGGCCTATGCGATCTACAGTTGACAAACGACAATTTACTTTCATCATTGAAATGTGTTCACTGATGTGTTATTTAGTCACCAATCACCATTTATTTCATAGGTCGCTCTCCCACGACAGTAGGCCTATACATGCTCCTCCTAACTAATTAACTAACTTCTAATTAACTCGCCCGTGCGTACAATCACTTTAGGCTTCCTTATTTCCATATAAATGACAGGACGTGACTATTATCATCAACACAACGTTTCTCTCTTACGATCCGTCATGATTCACCTGACGCCAAGGCCGATCGATAATCCATCAGCCCAGTTTGCCTACCTGAGCGCATCTTCTGGCCAAGTCAACGAATCTGTAACATTGACAGAATATCAAACGTCTACAAACCTCAAAAATCCAAACGCATTAGGAGGCGATAAAGTAATCCAAACGAAGAAACCGTAATAAACTGTTATCGAAACGAAACGAAATTTGCAACAGGGTCACCCTCGCGTTTCCCATCGGAACAGATGCGTCTGTTGCATGTATCGGTTCGCCATCTGGCGAATATCGATGTAACTACCTTGGTCAACAAATTATGTGCTAGCATTCGCTAGATGGAGGGATATAACTTCTTTCATATTAATATGGGAGTACGAGTTAAGCTATTCACGACGATTCGACAAGTAAGTAAGATGTTTATATCTTGCTACAGCCAGTAACTTACAGCCTGTGCCCAGTGAGAAAAGTAATATCGTCATCGCACTCTCGACATTTCTTAAGCGCATCTCAAAACATAATCGCAGGGAATCAGCTTATTCACGAGCTCTGCGTCATGTCCACAGATACTATGCAAGTGTAGGTTAAAATCAGGTTTCCAGAAGACCAAAGAGAGAAGGAGGCAGTCGACGAGATTAAACGTAAACCTGACGTTCACCAAATTAATTTTAATTAGCAAGGAATCAAAATAAATAGTAAATATAACTTATAAGCTGAGAACTGTTGGAGAACTTATAACAATAGTAATAACAACAGAGATTTAAGTGCCATATAATCCTAATCATGGCAAGAACTCAAATCTTTAAAGTACCATACCATCAGATTTCATACTCGCGACCGCTTCGTAGATTCACTGGGCAAGGTATAAAGAGTTCTTGCACAAAAGATAATCCAGATCGAGCTATATCAAGACAGTGAAGAACAATGTACGGTTGCCAGACCAGAGAGGGAAGGAGGCAGATCAACTGCAAAGGGGGGGTTCGTTTCGGACGAGAGAGATTGGACAGCAAAAGATTGGACGGGTTGAGGTAGGCCTAAAACTTCTTGAAGAGGTGATCAGATTTAAATTTGAAGTGAAAAGCATGTTGGGTGGTAGAGGAGCGCGATGCAGATAATGTTTGCTAAGCGGCAGTATTGGTGGAAGAACTGATACTTTGCGGAATTCTGGATGGATATATCGTTCCAGATTCGATGTGGAGAATGATATACACACATGGATTGCTTGGAGAACTTGACATTGTGACTGCTCCATGGACGAGAAAGAGTGCGATACGAGATAAATGGACGGTAACGTGTGCTTAGAAATCTCTTGTCGTTCCTCGTCCTGGCTACAGCAAGGTCCAGGGCATTTCTACATAGGCCTATAGATCCATGCAGGGCAGCGCAGGCCTTGCAAAAATAAATTACTCACGTGTTTATGAGGTTAACTAGTTCAGAATTGCATGCATTGAACTAAGGTGCACTCTAATCTAAGATAAAGCCACAAATTTGCATTTAATTTTACATTTTCAAACCTTAAAATTACATACTTGTTCACATAGTTCTTCAAGTAGTGGCGCTAAGCAGAGAGTTCTACGTCTGCACTTTCTAATATTTTTGCTCTATGTGTGTCAGCATGTCCTCCTTTAAAACGTGGATGAACTGATTTTCTATTTTTACGAAAGAAAGAAATTGGTATTTTACGGTAAAATGGAAAGGTAAACTTAATAAACATGTTCGAGTTATTATTTATTCTGTTGTTACCAAACTATTTGTTTTATTAGATTTCTGCCGTGTCGCATGTGCCTCGTGCTATAGTATCTCGATCCGCTGCAATTTTAGGTGGATCTGCTAAGCTGGATAGCATCGTGGATTGCAAAATCAGTATATAAAATAATACGTTATTGATAATTTATTGTTGTCAGAACCAGGTTTTCGACCGAATAATCTGCTTTTCATTAATTTGTATGATCAAATATTTGAGGTAAGGCACACGACTGTTTTTCGATGTCTTGGGCTGTCCAGGGCATGTTTTGCATGGGTTCTTACCTCCAAGCAAGAAAACTGTATATACCCTTCGGCCAAGAACACATGACCGGATTTTGGTAATTGAGGCTTTTAGCGTCCCCTATTTTTTTTTCTTTTTTTATGCATAAAAAATTGCAAGCTGTTAAATGAACGCCCTTACTTACTTTTCTGATGTGCAGACGGCGTTTTCAGCTGCCATTTTGTCAAAGAAAAATAAATAATTTTAATTAAAACTAGTACTACAATTTATGGCTTTAGTTCTATTTCACCCGAACAATATCGTGCATCCGAATGATGTCCTCGCGGTACAGGTGGTACGGACCGAAACTTGGCGTTTGGCGACCCTTTTACCAGCTATGGAAAACACAGAACTGGCCTTGCAGTGGTGTGCTCGAAGAAGCCTTATACATAACAGTTACACGTGCCCAGTGTGTAATCAGCTCTGCACTCTCATTCAGTATGCGCAAGGTATAGACGGGCGCCGATGGTCTTGCCGCCGTTGTGGAACACGTAAATCCGTTCGGGAACGTTCATTTTTTTCCCGAAGTCACTTATCGCTGCAACAGATTGTGGTGGTTTTGTATTGTTGGTCGTACGACATGCCCCAGAATATAATACAACATGAAGCAGACGTGGGTGACAGGAAGAAAATTATCGATTGGTGCAATTTCATGCGGGAGGAATGTGAAACGTGGCTTGAGGCTAATGCTGGTGAAATCGGCGGATTTGATATAAATGGTGATGCGATAGTGGTTGAGATAGACGAAAGCAAATATTTCCACCGGAAATACCACAGAGGCCAGTGGCGTGACGGCCATTGGGTCTTTGGTGGAATCGAACGCGACAGTGGCCGATGTTTTCTTGTAGAGGTTGCAGATCGACGCGCAGCTACACTTGAAAGGTGCATTGAAGAGCATATACTGCCCGGTTCGCACATTATATCTGATGGTTGGGCTGCCTATGCAAACATTACTAATATACGGGACGGTATATACGAACATTCAGTTGTGGTCCATCAGCAGAATTTCGTAGATCAGGACGACCCAAGTGTACACACCCAGAACGTAGAAAATATGTGGATGCGAGCCAAGCGCAAACTGAAGAGACAATTCGGGACAAGCAGTGAATTATTTCCATCATATCTACATGAGTTCATGTTCCGAAATCATTTCAGGGATAACTTTTTCAGCAATTTCCTTGTTTCAATTGCAGAAAATTATATGTAAACTGCAACGACAATAACTATAACACTTTTTTCTTTAACCTGTCTGAATGTATGCAAAATATTACAAAAATAAATTTGTTATGTTGGTTTACATATGCTTAAAACTTTAAATAGCGGAAAAAAGAAAAAAAAAAAAAAATAGGGGACGCTAAAAGCCTCAATTACCCGGATTTTACCCATAGCTGATAGCTTAATAAGAAAGACTTTCTTGGTTAGGATGTTGTATTTGAATTAAACCGGAAACTGTAACTTGCAAACTGCTAATTTACACGTAAGGTACACCAGAGTGCATTTTGTCAACTGGTTAAAATAAAGAATATACTTACTTATACGGGTCCGGCCCGAATTCCCGAAACCTGAATCCCCGAAAAAGCTGAAAATACAAAAAGCCTGATTTCCCGAAAACAGTTTATAGAAAGCGGCCTAACTCCCGAAAACTATTCAAAGTTAAATTGTAAACTCTTATACATGAATAGACCTAGCGCAGCCTTGATGTATCTCGATATAATCTAGAATATAGATATAATATAGAAAATCGATTTTGGGGATCCGGGCGAAATTCTGTTTCGGGGATTCGGGCTGATCCCACTTATACATGGATGTGCCTAGCTTTAGTGATCAAGCCTTATATTAATACTGTAAAACTAGATAAACTAAATATGCAAGTCTTCCCAAGAAACACTTTCTAGAATTTCTGCTCTGTCATTTCGTGCTCAACATGTTCCAATTGCTTACTCACCACAGGCTGACTCTGTCTCAGCAAACTGATCTTGATGTTGACCTGATTATGGCTTGGGTTTGGTGCACCATCAGTTGATGCCTTATGCATTAGGCACTGGTGCTGTAGATGTTACAAATTAATCGTACTTTAATTAACAACTCATGAGCATTTGATTACAGACAGCTATCTACAATCAAGCAAAATCTATGCATTCTTCACACTTGTGAACCAGAAATGGAAAGAGAACGTGTTGTGTTACTATAAGTCTTAAGTGCACAATTTATATAGCACCTGTCCAAGAAAACTACTCACAACCATAATCAAATCGAATGGACACCAGTTGCTGGCAAGAAAGAGGCGGAGAATAGATAGATTGCAGGATCATGTATTTATTGTCATGTAGAATCAAATGTGACAGAAGCTGGGCATACCAGAAATGATGAAATTTTAACTTCATTTAGGAAATGACTTTATATTTATTTGTTGTTAAATTTATTTATTTACTTTTCAGCACTGAAAACCATCAGGCTGTTAGCAGCGATGAACATCGACCAAACCCAGGACTAAAAGGAGGTATGGAATGTTTTCTACAAATAATTTTAACCAAGAAAGCTTTCTTTAGGCCAAAAAAAAATAATGGTGTGTTTCCGGTAACAGAGTTTTAAAAAACTGGGTAGGTAGGTAGGAAAATATTTTTTTTCTGGTAAAATATTTTTATACAATGCTATTTCGGGGGTGTGCTATTCCGGGGTCCGCTATATACATACATACATACATGCATACATACATAGAGTATGCATGCATACATACATACATACATACACATAAACAGAGATACATACATGCATATATGTATGTATGTATGTATGTATGTATGTATGAATGTATGTATGTATGTATGCATACTTGTATGTATGTATGCATACATACATGCATACAAGTATGCATACATACACATATACAGAGATACATACATACATGCATACATGTATGTATGTATGTATGTATGCATACTTGTATGTATGTATGTATCCATGCATACATGTGTACGTATGTATGTTTGTATGCATACTTGTGTGCATGTATGGATGTATGCATGCATACTCTATGTATGCATGTATGTATGTATCTCTGTATGTATCTCTGTATGTGTGTATGTATGTATGCATGCATACTCTACGTATGTATGTATGTATGCATGTATGTATGCATGCATGTATGTATCTCGGTATGTATGTATGTAGGTATGTATATAGGATTATAGGGCATGTATATCGGACCCCGGAGTAGCGGACCCAAACTGTGTCCGAGGGGTGCTTTAGAGATCGATATTGAAGAAGGTTGGTTGCAAAGGAGTGCTGTTGATAAGAAAGTTGTTGCCAAAGATGGCGGTTGCTAAGGAGGATGGTTGCTAAGAACACTCGCTGCGAAGGAGGTTGGCTGTTAAGAATGGTTGCTAAAGAGGCTGGTTGCTAAAGACTCGGCCTGAGTCTGACTCTGAAACTGAGTGCTAAAGAGGCTGACATTGAGGCTGTTTGCTACGAAATTTGGTTGCCAAGAAGGATGGTTAAGGTTAAATGCTACGGAGGTTGGTTGCTAAGTACACTGGTTGCTTAGGAGGCTGAGGCTGACCTTGAGGCTGGTTTCTATAAAGAAAGCTTTACTTGTAGGCCTACTTTGGTACGTACGATAATCGTAGATGTTGCTGTTTGCTTAGGAGGCCGAGGCTGACCTTGAGGCTGGTTTCTACAAAGGAAGCTTTACTTGTAGGCCTACTTTGGTACCTACGATAATCGTAGAATTTGTTGAAACATTGAATACGTACGACGATCGGACTAGTGAAATAACGCTGGCGAGAAACCGTGGGAAAATCGCCGACTTTCGGATCTATTATCTCCCCGACCCTCCCACTTTTGTAAAAACTGACCGTGGGAAACTTGCAGCCAATTCATTGCTCTAATTAACGGTGCACTTATTTACATAGAAAGACCGCTGATTTCCCAAAGCTATCTGCTTTAGTGAGCGCAGCTATAATGTCGCAATTCTGCACGTCTGCACGGAATGCAATGTTTTCAATTGTCGGAAATCTGCAACTCTGACACGCTGTGGGTTACGGGAAAAAAATTTTTTCCCAAAATTATCCGAGTCGCGCCAAAAAAGTGACTCGGTCGCGTTACCGGAAACACACCATTATTTTTTTTGGGCCTTATAACATTGTATTATTATTGAGTTTGTAGCACATACAGGCTGATGAAATGTGATGCTTGACTAGATGTTAAATAATTTTAAACCAAATACATATAATCTGAAGTATTTCAAAAGTTGAGGTCGCTTGATGCGCATTGATATACTACTTTTGCATAAACTTATATTTTTCTGTCACTATTTACTTCTAGTACCTTTAATCTGCCTTGTAATGCTCCTTCGGTTACTATTTCAAGTTTTGTGCTTTTCTGGATATTGTCATCTTGTTGTGACTTTCACTAATAAGGAACTACTGGGCATGCTTGGTGACTGGTCCAAAACAAAAGCTTCGTATTCTTTTTGTTTTGTCAGTTATTTAATTTAATTCATATCTAAATTTCAGAGTGTGATTCATTCCCCATCCATTTCAGAATTGTTCTAATAATGCTTGTTATAGTGAGGTTATTCTGTTTCACATTCAATGTTTTCTTCAGTCAAAGTACCACTGCATAAACTCGTTAATTGCTTGGATCTACCGGGGGCTGCGAAAAAGCAGCTGAAGCGGATCAGAAAAGACCAGAAAATAGTCGAAGAAGCTCTACCAGCTCATGAACAAAAGAGGGTTAGTACATTTCTTGCAGAAATAACAAACTGTAACTCGTTAAATAGGGTATGCTGTTAATCTTAACTAATGCTGTTTGCATATGGGTGCTCTATAAAATAGCTGCTAACGTATTGCCTAACACATTGACTGTAGGACCATCTATTACCAGGAAGCGGCAGCCCTGTAAAAAATTATCAGTAATGTAAAGAAATTGTCAGACGATAAGGTTACTTCTGATGAGCTCTGTACACCGTAAGGTTACTTCTGATGAGCTCTGTACACCATAAGGTTACTTCTGATGAGCTCTGTACACCATAAGGTTACTTCTGATGAGCTCTGTACACCGTAAGGTTACTTCTGATGAGCTCTGTACACCATAAGGTTACTTCTGATGAGCTCTGTACACCATAAGGTTACTTCTGATGAGCTCTGTGCACCATAAGGTTACTTCTGATGAGCTCTGTACACCATAAGGTTACTTCTGATGAGCTCTGTACACCATAAGGTTACTTCTGATGAGCTCTGTACACCATAAGGTTACTTCTGATGAGCTCTGTGCACCATAAGGTTACTTCTGATGAGCTCTGTACACCATAAGGTTACTTCTGATGAGCTCTGTACACCATAAGGTTACTTCTGATGAGCTCTGTGCACCATAAGGTTACTTCTGATGAGCTCTGTACACCATAAGGTTACTTCTGATGAGCTCTGTACACCATAAGGTTACTTCTGATGAGCTCTGTACACCATAAGGTTACTTCTGATGAGCTCTGTACACCATAAGGTTACTTCTGATGAGCTCTGTACACCATAAGGTTACTTCTGATGAGCTCTGTACACCATAAGGTTACTTCTGATGAGCTCTGTGCACCATAAGGTTACTTCTGATGAGCTCTGTACACCATAAGGTTACTTCTGATGAGCTCTGTACACCATAAGGTTACTTCTGATGAGCTCTGTACACCATAAGGTTACTTCTGATGAGCTCTGTGCACCATAAGGTTACTTCTGATGAGCTCTGTACACCATAAGGTTACTTCTGATGAGCTCTGTACACCATAAGGTTACTTCTGATGAGCTCTGTACACCATAAGGTTACTTCTGATGAGCTCTGTACACCATAAGGTTACTTCTGATGAGCTCTGTACACCATAAGGTTACTTCTGATGAGCTCTGTGCACCATAAGGTTACTTCTGATGAGCTCTGTACACCATAAGGTTACTTCTGATGAGCTCTGTACACCATAAGGTTACTTCTGATGAGCTCTGTGCACCATAAGGTTACTTCTGATGAGCTCTGTACACCATAAGGTTACTTCTGATGAGCTCTGTACACCATAAGGTTACTTCTGATGAGCTCTGTACACCATAAGGTTACTTCTGATGAGCTCTGTACACCATAAGGTTACTTCTGATGAGCTCTGTACACCATAAGGTTACTTCTGATGAGCTCTGTACACCATAAGGTTACTTCTGATGAGCTCTGTGCACCATAAGGTTACTTCTGATGAGCTCTGTACACCATAAGGTTACTTCTGATGAGCTCTGTACACCATAAGGTTACTTCTGATGAGCTCTGTACACCATAAGGTTACTTCTGATGAGCTCTGTGCACCATAAGGTTACTTCTGATGAGCTCTGTACACCATAAGGTTACTTCTGATGAGCTCTGTACACCATAAGGTTACTTCTGATGAGCTCTGTACACCATAAGGTTACTTCTGATGAGCTCTGTACACCATAAGGTTACTTCTGATGAGCTCTGTGCACCATAAGGTTACTTCTGATGAGCTCTGTACACCATAAGGTTACTTCTGATGAGCTCTGTACACCATAAGGTTACTTCTGATGAGCTCTGTACACCATAAGGTTACTTCTGATGAGCTCTGTGCACCATAAGGTTACTTCTGATGAGCTCTGTACACCATAAGGTTACTTCTGATGAGCTCTGTACACCATAAGGTTACTTCTGATGAGCTCTGTACACCATAAGGTTACTTCTGATGAGCTCTGTACACCATAAGGTTACTTCTGATGAGCTCTGTACACCATAAGGTTACTTCTGATGAGCTCTGTGCACCATAAGGTTACTTCTGATGAGCTCTGTACACCATAAGGTTACTTCTGATGAGCTCTGTACACCATAAGGTTACTTCTGATGAGCTCTGTGCACCATAAGGTTACTTCTGATGAGCTCTGTACACCATAAGGTTACTTCTGATGAGCTCTGTACACCATAAGGTTACTTCTGATGAGCTCTGTACACCATAAGGTTACTTCTGATGAGCTCTGTACACCATAAGGTTACTTCTGATGAGCTCTGTACACCATAAGGTTACTTCTGATGAGCTCTGTGCACCATAAGGTTACTTCTGATGAGCTCTGTACACCATAAGGTTACTTCTGATGAGCTCTGTACACCATAAGGTTACTTCTGATGAGCTCTGTACACCATAAGGTTACTTCTGATGAGCTCTGTGCACCATAAGGTTACTTCTGATGAGCTCTGTGCACCATAAGGTTACTTCTGATGAGCTCTGTACACCATAAGGTTACTTCTGATGAGCTCTGTGCACCATAAGGTTACTTCTGATGAGCTCTGTACACCATAAGGTTACTTCTGATGAGCTCTGTGCACCATAAGGTTACTTCTGATGAGCTCTGTACACCATAAGGTTACTTCTGATGAGCTCTGTGCACCATAAGGTTACTTCTGATGAGCTCTGTGCACCATAAGGTTACTTCTGATGAGCTCTGTGCACCATAAGGTTACTTCTGATGAGCTCTGTGCACCATAAGGTTACTTCTGATGAGCTCTGTACACCATAAGGTTACTTCTGATGAGCTCTGTACACCATAAGGTTACTTCTGATGAGCTCTGTACACCATAAGGTTACTTCTGATGAGCTCTGTGCACCATAAGGTTACTTCTGATGAGCTCTGTGCACCATAAGGTTACTTCTGATGAGCTCTGTGCACCATAAGGTTACTTCTGATGAGCTCTGTACACCATAAGGTTACTTCTGATGAGCTCTGTACACCATAAGGTTACTTCTGATGAGCTCTGTACACCATAAGGTTACTTCTGATGAGCTCTGTACACCATAAGGTTACTTCTGATGAGCTCTGTACACCATAAGGTTACTTCTGATGAGCTCTGTACACCATAAGGTTACTTCTGATGAGCTCTGTACACCATAAGGTTACTTCTGATGAGCTCTGTACACCATAAGGTTACTTCTGATGAGCTCTGTACACCGTAAGGTTACTTCTGATGAGCTCTGTACACCATAAGGTTACTTCTGATGAGCTCTGTACACCGTAAGGTTACTTCTGATGAGCTCTGTACACCATAAGGTTACTTCTGATGAGCTCTGTACACCATAAGGTTACTTCTGATGAGCTCTGTACACCATAAGGTTACTTCTGATGAGCTCTGTACACCATAAGGTTACTTCTGATGAGCTCTGTACACCATAAGGTTACTTCTGATGAGCTCTGTACACCATAAGGTTACTTCTGATGAGCTCTGTGCACCATAAGGTTACTTCTGATGAGCTCTGTGCACCATAAGGTTACTTCTGATGAGCTCTGTACACCATAAGGTTACTTCTGATGAGCTCTGTACACCATAAGGTTACTTCTGATGAGCTCTGTACACCATAAGGTTACTTCTGATGAGCTCTGTACACCATAAGGTTACTTCTGATGAGCTCTGTGCACCATAAGGTTACTTCTGATGAGCTCTCTACACCATAAGGTTACTTCTGATGAGCTCTGTACACCATAAGGTTACTTCTGATGAGCTCTGTACACCATAAGGTTACTTCTGATGAGCTCTGTGCACCATAAGGTTACTTCTGATGAGCTCTGTGCACCATAAGGTTACTTCTGATGAGCTCTGTACACCATAAGGTTACTTCTGATGAGCTCTGTGCACCATAAGGTTACTTCTGATGAGCTCTGTACACCATAAGGTTACTTCTGATGAGCTCTGTACACCATAAGGTTACGTCTGATGAGCTCTGTACACCATAAGGTTACTTCTGATGAGCTCTGTGCACCATAAGGTTACTTCTGATGAGCTCTGTACACCATAAGGTTACTTCTGATGAGCTCTGTACACCATAAGGTTACTTCTGATGAGCTCTGTACACCATAAGGTTACTTCTGATGAGCTCTGTACACCATAAGGTTACTTCTGATGAGCTCTGTACACCATAAGGTTACTTCTGATGAGCTCTGTGCACCATAAGGTTACTTCTGATGAGCTCTCTACACCATAAGGTTACTTCTGATGAGCTCTGTACACCATAAGGTTACTTCTGATGAGCTCTGTACACCATAAGGTTACTTCTGATGAGCTCTGTGCACCATAAGGTTACTTCTGATGAGCTCTGTGCACCATAAGGTTACTTCTGATGAGCTCTGTACACCATAAGGTTACTTCTGATGAGCTCTGTGCACCATAAGGTTACTTCTGATGAGCTCTGTACACCATAAGGTTACTTCTGATGAGCTCTGTACACCATATAGGATTTGGAGTAAGAACCTTGTCTAAGCCAGTGACTTCTGTGGTGCTATTAGCTGAATGCACAAAGCATCAGTCAATGCTTAGAAAGTGGATGTTAAAATATTGTAGCAATGGCAGAGTATGTCCATTCTTTCTGTTGTTGTAATTTGTTGTGACAGATTCGTCGAATCATTGGTTTCGAAGGTGCTGTGAAACAAGTGAACAGATGGGAACCCGTCATAAAGGAAAACCGAAAGGTTAGTCTTGAGTCATTTACTGTTGCTGCACTGCTTTGCAAACTCTTTCAATGTATTTACTAAATTTTGTACCAGTAGTTGAGTCTCGGATCCATAGATGACAGACTGTTCCAAATGAGGTGTGCTATTAATGGCCATGCTAGCTGCTTGGTTCAAGCACTCGGCTTGTGGTGTGGAGTGTACAGGTTTGAAGACGGTTACTTTGCGTGGACCTTGAACAAGTCTGTTGTTCACAATTACTTTCTACATCACATTCAGATTTACTGATCTTGCACACAATGTATGCAACATAATAATAATAATCATAATTTTGTTGCCTGTACTTCATGCTTATCTGCCTAATTTTGTGGAGGGGCATGACAACTGTTTATATAACCTAATCTCAGTACTTCTGTAGCACTACGCAGTATGGGTGCATGTAAACCAAAGTGCTGTTATGCAATTGGTATAACAAAGAATTTACTTACTTATTATCATAAGTGACAATGCATTACTTGATAGTCACATCAAAGCGAAGCCTCTTGCTGAATTGTAATCCTTTGAATAGAACTGGTCAAGATCCATGAGGCCCAGAAGACAGGATTTAGAGGATAAGTAATCGAAAACAGAGAACTTCAAGAGCAGACAGAAAGGAGCTGTGAATTTATGGATTTCAGAATTCATGTCTTTTGTGATGAGGCTTGAATATTTTCAGTTGTATTCAGTTAGGTAACATTTCAAAGACTGTGCATTCTTGTTTTCAGGCTAAATTCATTTTCCCAGAAAATACAGCAGGACCTTCTATCAAACTGAACCCACCTCTGGCAAAGATCACCAAAGTAAGTTATGAATAAAACACAGACGTCTTACTGATAGATGACCTTGTCGCAATGATCTCATGGCGAGTGTGGCAAAGGCTCATTTGGCATGCTACTGTGACAGATACCTTGGCTATTTCTTCTGTACTTCAAATACTTCCAAATGCTTCAGCTATGATGAGTGTTGCAGCTGAGCAGTTGTTGGTTCCAAAATTTTGTTAAATATGTACAGCCAACTTCTTGCACTTGCCATTTTGTCCCTATGGCCTTCGAAACCCTCGGCCCCATAATAGTGCTGTTCTGGCCTTTATCACAGAGCTGGGACATGGCCTTGGTAATGTCTGCAGATGCCACATATGTCATATTTTCAATGCTTTGTGTTTGCTGTTCAGTGCTTTAAGGCTGTTGTGATCCACAGTACATTCTCAGTGCCAGAACTTGATGAAGGTAGCTACCATTCCAGAGGCTGTTCCTCAGTTCCATTAATATTTTAAGTCTCTTGGAATTATGTACCTATTATTGTTAATATTTTATTATTATTGTTTTAAAATTCATAAAAAGCATGAATTTTTTTAAATAGAGGCACAACTAGGGGTGCAATGTGTACATTACATTTATGTAAAGGGAATGTAAAAAGCGAGGGAAGTGTAAATAAAGCTACTTTTGTGGAGCCATATCAGGTGCTGCTTTATGACAAGGTTGCATTATTAAGGAATAGATGAATGATTGAATGGATAATTTTTTGATTGATTGGTAGATTTTTAGTGAAATTATTGATTGAGTGTATTAATGATTGAATTTAAGCCATCATCATATTAGTACAAGTTACAGCAATCTGACAAAGTTATATTCCGATTGATTGATATGGAAGGCAGTCCAAGAGGGTATGAAGTACCAATGAGACCAGGTTCGATGTAAAAGGTTATGTTCCAAAGCTGATTTAAGTTTGACATCCCCAACTATATCATGGCAGAATTTATGTTTTACTGTAGCGTGTCTTATAGAGGTTTGGGTGTATCTGTTCTTGTTTAGCCTCAGACGCTACTTGAAAAGGAGGTCGCAGAACTACTTCAGGCAAACCATGAATTCCTTCCAGAGAAGAAAAGTCTGTCTACTGCAGAAGAAAGAGCACTGAAGGCTAAAAGCCTGCAAGAAGTGAGTTCTCTAGTACTTTATTTTCCGGACTATTAGTTGCGTTTTTTCCCAATTTGAACTTTTAATTAAGAAATGAAACAAGAAATGAAAAATACTACATGTTTTTATTTCAATTAGTTAAGCAATAATTGTTATATGGTTTAAATTGTAATCTGTTAGCACTTTAACGACGAGCATGTACTTAAAGCAACTGGGAAAACAATGCAGCTCAACGTTAGAGTGTTAAGCAAATTTGCTTCCCACTTTAGACTAATGGACTATACAATATGTTTTTGTGTGTTTTAGATGGTAATTAATTAAGTAGTGATTGTTATGTTTTGATTGTTTATTAGGCTCAGGAGCGCCGTGCTCTACTCCAGAAGGAGAAGGCTCTACTTTCTTATTATAATGCAAAGATGAAGCGACAGAGTAAAATCAAAAGTAAAAGGTAAATAATTCGTTGCCTGATATTCGGCTTTAACACTTTAACGACGAGAGTGTACTAAAAGCGACTGGAAAACCAATGCAGCTCATCGTTAAGGTGTTAAAATTTCACAGGAATGCTATAAATATAATGTACTTTGTCTGTTTGGCTTAGCCTGCACTCGAACAATTGCAAATTCCCTTCTGCCTAGCAACCTGTGTGTAAGAACCCAGCACCAGCGATTTGTACGTACATATACTTCTGTCAGCAGTATAAATTTCTACCAGCACGAGGTAAGCGAGCAAGAAATAGGTGGGAATAAGTATGTGAAATGGAAGAATAATAAATGTTTTGCTAGTAGCTGCTTGATGTCAGAACAGTTCTTTCTTAATTGTGGTGTTCACTTTCAGTTACCGAAGAATTCTGAGGAAAACGAAAGAAGGCAACAAGGCCAAGCAGATGGAGTTGATGCAGTACAAAGACCCTGAAGCGTACAAAGAGTGGCTACAGAAAGAGGAACGAAAACGAATTGAGGTATGTTTGTGTTGTTTATGTTTAAGGTATGTTTGTCTTTAAGTTATACCTATAATGTTTATGTTTAAGGTACGATTTTAATGTTTATGTTTAAGATATGTTTTTATGTTTAAGGTATGTTGTTTATGTTGAAGGTATGTTTTTATGTTTGTGTTTAAGGTATGTTTTTATGTTTATGTTTAAGGTATGTTTTAATGTTACCTGTGATCACATTGGGTTTTTAATGTTTAATTTTAAGGAATGACAGGTTTTATGTTTTAATATGAAGCTTGTTATAGTGAGGTTCTGGTGTATTTGATAGCCAAAAGAAAAACATGCTAGCAGACCTGTCACAAACTAGGGTCGTAATTAATACTAACTTTCATTGTAGGAGAGAATGACACTGAAGCATCGAGGTGCTAGTCGAGCAATGGCCAAGAAAATTAAATATGCCAAGTATGACGATCAGGTTAGCAAGTGAATATGCAAGTGATTTTACTATCATCTTTAAATCAATATTCAGGTGGAAATTGTGTTGTTTATTGTTTCAAAAATGTGCATATTTTCTGAATCTGTAATACATGTTTACTGTAAATGAGTATGGTTGTGAAAAATACCACTGGAATGTTTGAAAGAGTTTATTTAATGCTTATCTATAGTATACTAGAAAGATAAAAATTGAGGTAGATAAGCTAGATGGAGAGTAAGAATCGCAGGTTGAGAATTCTGGACAGGCTTCGAGAGAAATCTGATTTGGAGACTTTGACATCTCTCTAATCGTAATCTCCGGATTTCTACAGCGCCCAAAAAACTAATCATAGCATACATGATAATCACAATGAAGTAAAATGGAACTCTACAATCATAAGCCTTTGAGATAAATCCTATACTACAATAGTTCAAGAATTGTGACTAGATATTAATATTTCTTTCAAGAACAATTGTTAAATTTGACATTTATTAATATTTGACTGAATGCTGTTCTTGTTTAGAGTCGAGCTGACGTCCAGAACATGCTGGACAAGAACCGCGAACTCACGCAGAAAACGTCATTTTTTGAGGAGATTGACGAAGACGATGACAACGTTCTTCCTTCATTTGAAGTCACAACGAGGAAACGAACATTGGAAGATATGGAAAACATGAGTGACAATGATGAGGACATGAAAGGAGATGAGGAAGTGGGAAAGGTGGAAGAGTCGGAGGAAGATGGGAAAGTGGTGGTAAAGAGAGCCAAGGTTGAAAAGGAAGCAGGTGATGGCAGCAAAAAGACAAAGAAAACTAACAAAAAGGAAAAGAATAAGAGTGCAAAGAAAAAGAAAATGCCTGTCAAGGAGCCGAACACGAAGATTGACAACGCAAGCTTTATGGACGTCGAGAAGGATCTGAAATTTGGATCTGGTCAACTCCGACTTGTGTATGAAGACGAAGGCGGTATTGACAATGAAGTCAGAAATGAAGGAACCGTCGATGAGAAAAAGCGACAGAAGCTTTTGGCATTGAAGGAAGTTCTTTCGGACCCTCACGTTGTAGCGGATTTTGAACGTGAGAAAAAAGATATCATAGAGCGGGATAAGCCAAAGGATGTTGACTTGGTGCTACCTGGATGGGGCGAGTGGACGTGGGCTGGGCTGCCAGTGTCCAGGAAGAAGAAACGAAAGTATGATTCTTTAGCATTTATCTCTTTGGTGCTTTTTTCAGACACGATTGGTTAGAACATTCGCCTTATAACGTGAAGAGTAAAGAGAGTAGGCCTTCAGTGAGATAGTTACTGTGTAGGGACCTTGAGTAAGTCCTTCACTCACAATTCTTGGCACCATCGATTGATGCTTGGTCATTAGAAGGTGGCACTCAATAAATGCATCACAGTAATAATAGTAGTATGTTCAGGGGATATGCTTGGTTATGTCGCCCACATTTCTGCCTTTGTTGATACATCACAACCTTCCTCCTTGCAATGTTAATCGAAATCTTATTTTTCCATTGTATACAGTTCTGATCCACATGGGTATGTGTCTATGACATGTTCTCTTGAGTCATTAGCAGTAACCTAATTGTCAATTAATATATTGGCCTGATGGCTACAGTTTTGTTTTAATTTATTATTATAATTCAGGAAAGCTATGCCTTCTGGATGGTGATGGCTAGATTCCAGACAGGACTACAAAAGAAAACTAGTGAAGTCAAGGCCAGCACCCTTGAAATATCTGTACGTTTCTTTATTGACAAGGACTTCGGCTGAGACCAAGGGTGGATAATATGGACATAAAATCTTACGTCAGAGTGCCTTAATGCAAAGGAAGTGAAAACCGGAGCTTGCTGTGCTTCAAGACTGAAGACTTTGCAAGTTCAATACATGGCAGTACAATTACTTTGGTAAAATGAAATGGTAGTTGAATAGTGCATGTGAAGAATCTTATATAGCAAGTCTTGTATGATGTGAAATGTATTGTTTGTCATCTCTTTCAGGTTTACCATCAAAGCTCCTGAGATTCCAAGGAAAGATCGAGACCTTCCAAACGTGATTATAAGTGAAACAAAAGATATGGCAATTACAAAGCACCAGGTCAGTAGTTTGACTAATTTACTCATTTCATTAACAGTTTTAAAGAGATTTTCCAATTGAATTATAAGGGCAGTATATGTAAGTTAATGCGTTGTAATTTACTGACTCTCTGGAAAATTTTGGTCTTTAATCCATAGACTCTGAGCATGATGCTGGTTGGGCTGCATGTGTGTACATAGGCCTGCCACTGGTGACTCTTGTAGTCTTCTATGCATTGTTTTGCTTGTTGATGAAATTCCAGTTGATATTAACATTTAATGTCATATAGGTTTGCAAAGAGAGCACCCCTGATTACAATTACACCATGCACAGATTGACGTGTGTTATTGTAGGTTGTACAAACATCATTTGGTGTTGTGAGAAATTCTATGGATACAAATTATCTGAAAATCTTTTAGGAAGTTATCCTGAGTATTAAGACATTTGATACAGTGCCTTTAAGGACATCTCATGGCTGTCTGACTGGTCTAAGCCAATGCAAACTAGAGTAGACAGCAGATTATGCTGAGCAGAGTCAAATGAAGCTGTTTTTTTATGCAACGGAAGTCTGTTCAAAAGAAGAACAAACTTCCTTGCATATAATTGACTAAATTATGGCAAAGCATTCCTTTCTTACATTAAATGAATGTCTAATGGCCATCCATGTATCAGCTATATGACTTGTGTAATCCAGTATGCCAGAAGTGCTCATATTTAAAAAACAATTGAAATTCTATTAACTATGTAACTCTTAGTGCTTGACGTTGTAAACCCCCAGAAAGTAGTTCATTATCTGATGATGCTATAGAAATTGTAATTACATTCTAAGAATGTGATTGTGTTTTTAGGTCAGTTCCCTGCCACATCCATACAGAAACGTGACTGAGTTCGAGCGGAAACATAAAAAGCCGATTGGAAAGCAGTGGAACCTGGAGTCAAATTACCGTAATCTTATACGGCCAAATATTGTGACAAGAATTGGACATGTGATCAACCCAATAAGTGCAGATGCTGCACGCTGATCAAGACATGCTAAAAAAACGAATGCAGACTCAAACCGACTTCCAACTGTGTTTGTTACTCTCTATGGACCCGAACATTTTATGGTGCCTTCTAAGGACATCTCGAAGGCACTCGTCACTATCAACTCATTTATGAGATGTTCCTCTATTACTGTTCAAGCTGCTGAGTGATCGTTAAAAATCTTGTGTAATTATTAAGCAGTTGTGGTTAGATCTTCCGGTTAATTGGAGGCATAATTGAAGAGATACTAATGAATTTGGGCTATCTGTATGTATGTGTCTAGATACATTTTGATAGTGCTTTTTAGGTACCTCACAGAAGCACTGCCTACGCCTGCACGGGGGGTCATGCAGTAAGGATGTTTGCAAGGCGCATGGAAGGGGGCCACTGAAATGCAGACATGGGGAGAAGGATTATGCTGTTTGTGGCTGAAACACCAACTGTCAGACAAGAGACGACGGTGTAGTCCAGCTATATCTGTGTTGATAATTACTACCACTAGAATATTTGCCCGTCAAATATGACGGGTTGTCTGTGTTTCATGAATGCAACATAAAGGGTTAGGAGGGCCCATGTGCCTGCATTTGCCTGATGCAGGCCTTATACAGCATGTTACATTCCGCATCGCAGCCCTTGTCCCTGCATCGGCCCGTGTGCGTCCATCGGGCTCACCCGACAATAGCCCGATGCACATTCCAGACATTCTGTTAGGGTTTATCTTGCGATGGACACACAGAGCTAGGAAATTATACAAGAGATATGCATGCCATTGCATGGTATTTGAATGCCATTCTTCAGTAGTATGATGTCTTCATTATGAGGTCTTCATATAATATATATGTAGCTGAATCAGTGTTTTCCAAGTACATGTAAACTGTACTTATCATAATGTAATTCCATTCATGTATAATTTTTAGGCCTCATATAACCTCTCAGACTGAGAGTCTCAGTATAGATGCCTTAAGATTTCATGGCAGTCTAAAAGAAGTTGTAATCTAAAAAATGTTCCCAGATATCTTCAAAAAGTGATCTGTGGTGTAGAGTGCCATATTGTATTTAGTGCTTGGACAAACAATAAGCCAAACAAATAAATCGAAAGAATTTACTTTTTGTTAAAACTGGCTTTGAAATTGTAACAAGTAGTTTTGGAGGTTATAGCATCCATAGTAAATCTTCAAAAACAACTGATAAGTTTAAGAGGAGTCGAAATTAACTGTATGGCAGCCTCCACGGCGCCCATCTTTCCTGATTTTTCAGTCGCCCCTAGGGAGTGTAGGGAATCAAAAGGCTTAGTCAATGTTTATGGACCCGTCTAGCGGGTATCGAACCCGTGTCCTGATGATCTTCGTGCCAGCATACGTGTTACCATTCAAAAGCCTCCCACCACTGGACTGTCAACCGAGAAGTCTGATGCCATGAGATATTTAAAGAGTGAATATGGCTATAAAAATGAATATCTGAACCAACGGCAGGTCCAGGAGATCAGGCAACCCCTATTTATAAGTTTCGATTGGCAGTGCAACGAAGCTGCTCAGGCCATAACCCTTGCCCTACAGTCCTACACTGTTGAAAGGTACAGCATGACGTTTTTGAGCACTCTCAATGGAAAGGTTAGGTGACGAAAGGAACTGGCCAAAGATGAAGTCGCCAACACCTGATAATCAGCAGATCGTACTCTCGATATTTCTACAGCGTCCAGAAAAGCGAAATCGCGGGCACCATCTTATTCACGGGCGCTTACTCAAAAAATTCGATGGATGAGTGGGTGGGGTCTAAATCGATTCCGGGTAAAGATTCAAAGGGGTCAGGCAGGCAGACAGACGACTAAAGTGAATGGTGTGTAGAATTGAAACGGCGAGGGAGTTAAGAGAATGAATCAGGATAGGATTTGTGAAAGTGTTTTTAGTATTGAGTGAACAATCTGCAGAGATCGCAATAGGTAGGCCTACTTTGTAGTACAGGGCTCGTCTACTTCGAACGTTTGTTTGGACATGACATCGACTACCAATACACAAGATGGTATAGGCAAAGATCTTAAAAAATAATAAAATAATAAAAAGAAACTTTAATAATTGTCTAAGCCTACATATAGTTTAATTTCGTCTTTATGTAGGTCGTAAGAATAATTCACTAAATCGTAGGAATTACTCGGTATTTCTAGCACGCATCAAACTACGAAAATTGTGATTTGTATTATTATTGCGCTAGATCAATTAGAACTTACCGGATGTGAGCAAACGCAAAGTGTTTTCCTGTCTTTTTCAAGTTGGTTCTGCCATAGATTGAACATGGTAAGGACGTGTAAATTTGAATTTAAAAATCCACTGCCATCTAATTCATAGTTTTGACATTTTGCCATAGTTGTGCTGAGTATATAAGATTTATTAAAAGTATAGCAGAATAGAATGGATTTGCGATAACAAAGGATGCAGTTTTGCCTATTTCACGAAAATTATTGCCCATGCTCTCCGATGAGTGACATTACGTTTTGAGTATTGTACAATATATCGAGCAAAATGAACCCAATAATTCGTTTCATGGCATCGGGTTCGTGCGGCTGTTGTATGCCGTAAAATATATCTATTGTATTGTAAAATTGTATCGTTTACTCTTGTTTTCCTTCCATTCGGCTTTGCGGTGTGTTTACCTCTGCACGTGAGATGGATTTTGTGCGCTCTTGTTTTCGTATTCACAAGGATAAATGGTTAGCTCAGACATGTTAAGGAGTAATTAATTTAACATGCCAGAAGCAAAAGTTGCATGCACGATTGCACAGCTAGGGTAATGATTTTGATTGAATGTTTTACTAATTTCACCACCTATCCGCTCTGCTCTGCAGTCAACCACATATAGAAATAATCAACTTACCTCTTTTCCATAAGACCATTCTGTTAGATCTTGGTTACGTTGTGTTAGATCGGGAGCACCTCTGATGAGTCCCTCGACGAGGCATTTTTTGAGAAATAATTAACTACAAATAACTAAAGCTTAGTTTTTCTGGCGATCATGTACAATCAGGTTGCCTGAATTTTAAAATCCAGCTTCTACTCGCAGGTCTAGTTTTTTAGTCGCACAAATACGTAGGCTACACTGACCCTAAGCCCTAACTGACCTTCATGACGCTTACCCTGACCCTAACCAACCCTCACGATGCAAAGACACCCACCCAGATAGTACATAGGCACCCCGATTGTACATGTTCGCCGTTTTTCTTATTTTTTATATAAGTATAATGCTACAAAAAGGAGCAAGTCTTTTTCATGTATTTTCCAAACTGATTCGATGCATGAATTTTGAAACTAGTATTTATTGTCTTAATGTGTTTTCAGTCGCTGGTACTGCCAGAGAAGTTTCAACACATTCTTCGTGTGATGAACACGAACATCGAGGGAAAGCGCAAAGTCCCTTTTGCGCTTACGGCTATTAAGGTAGGCCTATGTCTGAATATGTTTGTTGCTCTTGCATGAAATATTTGTTGAAAGCACCATGTTTTTTAACACTGTGACCAGGCCCGGCTCAAGACATTTGGCGGCCCTGGGCAAATCGGCAAATCGGCGGCCCTAAGCACAAAAAAAGTTGATGACCTTTTTTTTTTTTTTTTAGTCATTCACCTCTCTTTTAGCACGTAATAATAGGAACTTTTTTCGAAAATCCGCACATCAGCGGCCCTAAGCACAAAAAAAGTTGGATGACCTTCTTTTTTTTTTTTTTTAGTCATTCACCTCTTTTCACCTTGTCACCTTGTGCTGTCAGCTCGTGGAGCTCTAGCGATCGTCCTGGTGAACACACTCCACCGTCTCCTATTCGATGACAAGTCTCTCAATTCCGCCAAATTCATCCAGTTACATCTTGTATACCTCTTACCTCTTTTAGCTTATAAAAATGGTCAAATTTTTGTGAAAATTGGAAAATTGGCGGCCCCTAAAAATCGGCGGCCCTGGGCGGTTGCCCACTTTGCCCAACGGACGAACCGGGCCTGACTGTGACTAGGGCTTGTTGAGTTTTAAAGAACCATGTAGTCTATGTTGCATTTATTTGTAGTTATAAAATTAGCTTACAGCTGTTTGAACCAGAATGCACAGATATTTTTTATTAGTATTATTATTTATTATTATTAAACAGACTCTTTAACACGCACGATTAGAACTGCCTCAAAGGCTTAATGGTTAAAGTTAAATGCTATAATATATAAAAAGATTAATTACCAGTTTAAAACATTCAGTATCGAGTTATTCAAATGGTGGGAACTATACTGTTGACTTGGCTAGAAACTAAATCTGATGGTGGTTATGTGTTTTAGGGTGTTGGCCGGCGTTATGCCCATGTTGTCTGCAAGAAGGCCAACGTCGATGTGACGAAGCGTGCTGGAGAGCTCTCCGAAGAAGAGGTATTGTTAATGTAGACTGCCTCATGCAGCAGACATTTAAAGTTCTGTTCTAAATTTAGAGCTGCACATTTACTTTATGGCCGTAGCATTCAGTTATCTTGTTAAACAGCCAGTTAGTAATTCAATGCAAACATTGCCGGTCACTGTGATATAGTAGGAACATTGAAAAGGAAAGGCTGCGTGAAGAGGCACTGTATAAATTATCAGCGTGAATGAATTGAATATTGGGCAGATTTTCCCATATACACAGAAGACTTGGTGTAACATGTTTGACCATGACTGGAATTGTGGTATAACACAGTCTGGGACATATATCCTAAATTGAATCTAATTTTAGAAAGTAAACTCGTTTTAACTTGACTTCGTTAATAAGACATTTCTTGATGTGGCTCCAAAAGACAACATTATAACAAGTTTCAGGTGTAACTTGTTATTCATAAACATTAGATGAAAATGAAATGGTGGAAGTCACACTTTTTTAAACTACATGTGATGATGAATTCCCTTCCTCTAACAGATGACAAAGAAAGCTCTGTTGAATAATAATGAACACATTTCTAAGTTCAGAAAGGGTTTTAAGAACATATTTAGAAAGCCCAAAAAGTATTGGGTTCTCGTTAAAGCATGACTTGGTGCTGCATTTTACATGCATGTTGGAAGTTAAATTGAGTTTAAAATGGTCAATAACTGATGGTTACTTTCATTGTCACAAATATTTAATGTCTTAGGTTGAGAAGCTGATAACGATCATGGGCAACCCTCGCCAGTACAAGATTCCCGACTGGTTCCTGAACAGGCAGAAGGACGTTAAGGATGGCAAGTTCGCTCAGGTGATGTCCAACACCCTTGACAGCAAGATCCGTGAGGACCTTGAGAGAATGAAGAAGATCAGGACCCACCGCGGTCTCCGACACTTCTGGGGGTAAGATGTGCCTCTAATGTGATGCAATAAAGATTCAGTGTCTTTGATGATGGTATGTGTTCATGTGGTGCTTCTTTGCCCTTTTCATTTTCATGTTGCCAAGGGAAGATGGATTCTAATGTAACACAGTAAATATTAATTCTTTGCCTTTTACGACAGGAAGTGCCAGCTTGGTGTACCTTCACTTTCTGAACAGACTTGCTGCTTCCTTGTAATACTGCTTCCTTGTAATACTTCTATCAAAAAGTGCTACCTAAGTGAGATGAGAGTATCAGCACTGAAAGTTTAGGAACTGTGAGGTTTTGATGTTACAGTAAAGTTCTAAAAATATGCCACAGTAAAATCTTCTTATAGCTTAGTATCTAAAATGTACCACAAGATTTTCCTGGCCTGCTTAAAGCATTTCAGAAGAGCTCTCATGATGCAGGTAAACTGGTGCTTTAGTGAGAGGTTCATGTAATCTTAGGTGGCTAATATATTTTATCCATGTTGACAACGTGTTGAACCTCTAAACGCTTTGCAACACGTGTTTGATTGTTGTTATCTACTTATAGCAACACCTATTTTGTCACCCACATACAGATTCTTGTTTTTGTTGCCATTATTAAATGTTCTTAATCATGCATTGAAGATCATAAGGAATCCTAAAGAGTATGTGCAGCAACGTCGATGTGAGTCTGAGGAATTCTTGCCTTTGCAGAGGCTCTAGGGTCCAGGAATTGGGTCAGTAAAACAAGACTAAGATATGAACTGACCACATCCAGTGACCCAGACATACAGGTCATTAATATCCTGCCTTGAGCCATCAGTCAACTACAACTAGGCAGGGTCAGAGTACTGAGTCGTTGTATAGAAGCCCTGTAAAACTGTTATGTAACTCAGTAGTTTGATAGGATGGAAAAATGTATTTGTGGTAAGCAAAAATTTGATACATGTATCTGCAAGCTCATTAAATAGAAGTTTTGCAAAGTTCACTATAACAGTTAACTTTTTTAAATGTCTAGTTCGATTATACCCCTAAGCCGTAATTTTTCTGGTAAACGGCTGGCTTGAGCAAATTTACGGCTGGTTTTTCGGCTAGCCGTAAAAGAGCGCAAACTACCTTTTTCGGCTAGCCGTAAATTTTTACGGCTAACCGAAAAAGGTAGCTTACGCTCTTTAAGCGCGTAAACTACCTTTTTCGACTATAAGTGCATCAATCATTAACATAATGATACAATATACACATGGGACTACTTTTGAATCGAAAGGTGGGCAATATTCACTGAGTCTGAAAATAATTTTAGAAATAAATTCAAATAATTATGTAAAGAAACAAACGGACATTTCATGTTTCAGTTCACATACGCACATTGCATCGCGTTCACATTCAATTACGATTTGCGAGTATGTAATACTGACTGGAAGTTAGAACCACAAAATAATGGGGCTACCAGACATGCATTAATAGGTATAAGCCTAGCCGCATAGCGAGAGAAAAAAGAAACAGATACACAGAAACAAAAAAAGTGAAAAATCTGGCAATAGACTGCAGCTGCTTTTGAAGCAGAGTAGTAAGAGTGTGCATTCTGCACTAACCCGCATGAGAGATAATTAGAAATATTTAACTTTTAATATAAACCGGAAGTAGAACTCGGAATATATGCAACATAGGACAGCCTGGACTGGGCCCTTACAATAGACGATGAGACGGCCATGTGACCGACGTCAGCACTTACCGCTCATTGAACACTAAGTGCAAATTAGCAAGCCAGCGTGGAAACTTTATAATCACAACTGTGTGCATCTTACTAGCCGAACTTTTTTCCGGCGGCTAGCCGTGAAATAACTCTCGGCGGTTTTTCGGCTAAGCCGCAAAATTTCCGGCGGTTAATCGGCTTGCAGAAATTTTTTCGGCACGGCGGCGGCTTAGGGATATGAGTTCGATACATGCATATATTGACAATGGACATGCAAAACTGCTATCTACAGATTTGTGTCGTTTTTTACAGTCTTCGTGTCCGTGGCCAGCATACCAAGACAACAGGCAGGAGAGGACGTACAGTTGGTGTGTCCAAGAAGAAGTCGTAGATACAGTTGATGTTAGAAACAGTGACTTGCTGTTTGAGAAAATCAGGATTTTGATAAACAAGAAATAAAACTAATTCTTTCCTGAATTTGTTTGTTTTTTGTCTGCAAAAAATACAATAGTTAACACTGAGGAAATGGAAAACGTGCATATTCAGCGGAGTTTGTTTGAAACTGACCAGTTAATTAAGAAAATCGGGCTTTTGATGAACAAGAAAGAAATAAAACTAATCTGACTTTTTGTCTGTAATGAGTTCAATAGTCGGTGACGAGGAAACTTCCAATGTTTTCGTTGTCGGAGGCTGTCGTGGCTACAGTTTCCGCCATCCTGTGGCACAAGAGCAGCATCATCTGGGGCCACGTGTATGAACAGGGTGCAACCTAGTCGGTCGTAAACCGCTTGGTCCGGACCAGCTAGGCTGAGACTACAGGCCACCGACCAACCGTGTGCATGGACTTGGACCAACGCAGGGTCTAGCTAGTCCGAGACCAGAATGGGCGTGGTCAAACTGTGGTAAAACCCAGCATTAATAGTTATATGCGATTATAGAGGGTCGCGCATGCGCGACCTCTATAATCGCATATGTATTTATAGGCTTTTATGCCCGTTCGAAATGACGTGATTTGGGTCTGATTTCCTAAAACATTTTAATTGATCAACCAAGTTCCATCTTAAATTATTTATGTTACATGGGCGTGTGTTTTGTACACGAAAGGGCCATGGAAATCTTGACATTTTATACCGTTGAATGTAAATTACTATGCCTATTTGGAACAGTATTTAGAAGGCCGTGGTCAGCGCCCTTCCGCGGTGCGTAGAATTCCACATACTCGGCCAATTCGTCACAAATTATTAACAATTCGCCACGACGAAAGCGAAAAGCATCATAAAGTTCATTGTCCCAGAACAAGTCGAGTGTATTTCGGCGATCTCTGTTTACGGATTGCCGAAATACACTCGAAATCCACTCTCTTTTCCGTCTTAAACTTCTCTAAAACGACGAACAACATAGCCGTCGCCATCTTCCTGCTTGCGGTAGGCTGGCCTAGTGAATGTACGCCTGGCTGTCCGGTGGCGTAGCCTTGGTCTGGACTAAGCGCGGTAGGCCGGCCTTGTTCACGCCGATCTTATCCGCTAGTCGGGCTTAGAGCCAAAAGTAGTCCGGACTAGGACTTGCGACCATCTCATACACGTGGCCCCTGGAGGCTGTAATAATAATTGGTTGCAATTAAGGTTCCTATGAATTTGTACAGGAGTTCTATGAAACGTACTGAAAACAGTATGACAATGAACATGTCTGATGGCGTCATTGTGTTGCTTGGGTTCATTGAATTATTTCAAGATTTACAAAGCTTTGGTGTCGCATCGGGTGACTTGCGCACTTTGTCTCGTATCTTCTTGCCATACCCCTTTACGTGATGAGCTTTCTTGAACCGAGCAGAGGCGCGTTTACCTGTAGGCGCACTAGGCGCGCGCCTAGGGCCCCCCAAATCTAGGGGCCCCCAAAAGAAGGAAAATATTTTTTTCAATTATCAAAATAACATGTGAATTTTGATTTTTTTTAATATAACCTATTTTCTATTTTTTTACAGTTTAGCATTCATATTAAAAAATATTATTGTAATTTATAATTGTTTTGTTCATTTGGGCTAATAATTCATTTTGACTGCGCAAAATAACATCAAACTTGTTAGCAACAAGCAGTAACGGCCGTCTGCAGAGCTATGCAGTTTACGTGTTGAATGTTTAAGTCTGATTATTCCGTAATTTTTAGTTTTTAAAATAATTGAAACTTGCATTAATATTGTTAAAATGAAAACATCACAAATCCCATCGATATGTATCAGCTTGTGTTACGTGGCCTACAATCCACATTTCCAATTGTGGAAACAATTGGAAAAATTTTGCGTATTTCCTTACGATACGAATAAGTTATACTTCTGGAGAACGGTCGTTTTCTGTACTTAAAAGAGTGAAAAACTATATCAGAAGTTCCATTGATCAAGATCGGCTAGGTAATTTAGCTTTGCTTTGCATCGAATCTGCTGAAACTTTGACCAACAAATTGATAAAATTTGCTATAGGCTCAAATGCAGAAAGCGGTGAATAGAATTTTTTGAATTCTGCATTCACATGTTTTTGCAATTTAAACTTTCTCTTCTGTTTCTGTTACTTTGTTTATGACTAAACAGACTTGTTGCTAAAAAAAGTAACACGAATTCTGCGATTAAATTTCAAATATTTTTTTCAAACATTGTTACATTAGGCCTATATAATATAGCATTGACGCATTATGTTGCACGCAAACGAGTAGGCCTACTGTACACTGAACCAATTATAAATATTTCGTTGTTTACAAAAATCATTGAATCAAATAACTTCACATTCCTTGAAAATAGTTTCAATAACTAATTGTAATTACAAGTCAATAACATTCGCAAAAACGGCTTCAAGTTCAACTTCATGGTTTTTTGCACATGTGGGTTTAACACCACCAGAGTCTCAGACTTTGAGTCTACAAGTTCAGAAGGGCCCCGAAAAATGTTTGCGCCTAGGGCCCCGTTTTCTGTAAACGCGCCTCTGGAACAGAGGCACTATAAGTATTTATTCACCCATATAGCGACATAGTACATAATTATACCCTTTAGTGCTGATGCATTTGAAATGCATTTGGTACTGTAAGCTTATATGAAAACGAAATCTAGTCAGAAACTAATTGCTGATTTTCCAGTGCATTGACAAAGAAAATCAAAGAAAAACAGTTGTGCAGCTAAATCACTTTCATTGTCACAAATATTTAAATCCTGTCCGACATCCTGGGTCAACATGCACAAGTGGAGCATAGGTGACAAATTTCAGAATTCACTTTGGATGGTTTCTACCATCATCCAAGACTGATCATGATTATGTACATTAGCTCTGTCAACGACGTTAGAAAATAGAGTGAAATAGTGAATGAGGACGAATTATCGAAGGAAATTTACTTAAATTAATGTAGGTACAAATCGATATGCAATGTTAGAATTGGTTTCAAATAAAAAAAGAGATTTTGTTTGAGTGGCGCTTAATAAATCCGTAGTAGTAGCAGAAATTTAAGAGGAAGATCCTTCAGCTCTATGTTTGACGCCATGGTAACGGATGCTATGTATTTCCACAAAGACGTCACTTAATTGGACGTCAGTTTTGCTTGTTTCCATGGATACAAAATTTTGCATTCAAATTATTTTTTGAAATAATGCTCGATAAAGTCATGCATTAATGTGTATCTTATCTTATCTTATCTTATCTTATCTAGTAATTAATAAGGCGCCTCTCGCAGTATAAACTATTCAGAGGCGCCCTCAGTGCATGAGCCCCGTGGAAACAGAAACGTCTTGAGCAAGCGAGTAGATGCAGAGGAGATTCCCATCATGAGTTTAGTTCGAAGTCGAGATGGAAGACCATTCCAGGCAGAGGGACCTGTTACAGCAAAAGCTCGACGTTGGGCCAGAGTGGTCCTAGTACGAGGGACAAAGAGATCAAGACGGCTAGTAGAGCGCAAAGGACGAGCAGAAGTTGCAGAGAGAGGTTGCCGCATAAGGTCAGAGAGATATTTAGGGGCAAGCCAGAAGGAGGATCTTATACTGGATACGCGAAGTACTCGGGAGCCAGTGTAAGACTTCAATCATATATGTGGAGATATGAGCAAAGCGAGGAAGACGTGCTATGAGCCTAGCAGCAGCATTTAAAACTGACTGGAGGGGAGAGCCGTAGCATGGGGAGACCGAGGAGGAGAGAGTTACAGTAGTCAACCCGAGAGCAAATGAATGCATGTACAATAGAGGTAAAGACAATAGGTACAGTGGATCGCCTGATAGCTCTCAGTCGTCTCAGTTGGAAGAAGCAGGAGCGAGTCAAAGTCGAGATATGTTCAGTAAAGGTGAGGGAGGAGTCAAGAGTGATACCCAGATCGCGTACGCTGGAGGAGTAGGTATAAGAAGGAAACTTGAGTGCCAGCAGTGAATAGTCAAGCTTATTTAGTTGTTGCTTAGTGCCAAACCAAATCAATTGAGTCTTGGTGGAATTTAAACAAAGTCGATTTGATGACATCCAAAGGTTCAAGGGTAGGCCTATATATACGAATAAATAAATAAATAAATATATATATTTAAATTTGATCATATATATATATATAAAATACATACAGCATGGACACCACATGCATACAATGTGTGTGTCTGCGTGTGTCTTTTGCATTGGCTATTTTCAATCTATACAATAGGCCTACATATAATCTATACATATAATATCCATATAGTGTCCGTCCGACGATAAACGCTACGTCACAAACGGTTTCTGTTCTATTTGTTTGTGACGTCAGTACTGTCGTCTTGACGACGGCGATCAGAGCAGTTTTACCAACGATACATATAGGCCTATAATATGACGTCATAATATGACGGGCAAATACTCTAGAACGATAGGCCTATACACGGCCGTCATAATTATGATGGGTAAATACAATAGTCCAGCGGTTCTCAACCTGTGGTCCGCGGACCACTGGTGGTCCGCAGCCATCTGCCTGGTGGTCCGCGAGCAAGGCCTACAGTTTATATTTTTTACAATAAAAAAACATGCAAACAGACAAATGTTGTCAATTTTGAAAATTTTTGCTTTGTTCAATCGCTAGAATCGGTTAGATGGCAGCATGAAACTAATAATACGCGGATTTGTGGCAAAAAATTCTTTTGTATTAATTTGTTTTGGCACAATTTTTAGTGGTGGTCCGCGACCGAGACACAAAATTTAAGTGGTCCTTGAGTCTCAAAAGGTTGAGAACCGCTGCACTAGTCTATACATATAGTTTCCTTATATGCAAATTTGTCCGTCGTAGGACGCTACGTCACAAACGGCTTCTGTTCCATTGTGAAACCGTTTGTGACGTCAGTACTGCCGTCTTGACGACGGCCTTGACCACGACGAACAGAGCATTTTAACCAACGATATACACTGCCGTCATAATCATGATGGGTAAATACACTAGTAACAAATATTACTCGTTGACACTGTAGACCTCATGAAATTGACCAATCGTAAGCCATGAAGCCTTAATGAAACAATTGAATATTTACAAAAGGCGTCCAGAGTCCACCAACCTTCTCTTTCTATTTAAGATATGCGCTTAAAACTGCCTGTCTCCGGGGAAGAAGGTACCAATGCTCTTTGGTTATCTCTACGCCATTGCATACTACGCAAACACAACACTTAGAACAGCTTGTAAGTCGTCTCTGTCCTGCCTATCAACATAATATATGTACATATTAATCAGGCCATTGAGATATGGAAGAATAAAGAGCACCGATGGTATGCATAAAAATACACAAAAGTATACACTACAGACAGTCTAGAAGTCTGGCGTTAATTGTTACATGTCCAGTATAATATGTATATATATAATTATGTGCATATATAAGTATATATATACATATATATATATTTGGAGAGGTTTCAGAAAGTGCTACCGCTCTGCATTGATCATATTAGGTTATTCGCTCCGTAAGGATTTGGCATCAAAAATTTAACAATAACGTCATATTATAGGCCTATAGCCGTCGTCAAGCCAACCGTCGCCAAGGCGGCAGTATAGTGACGTCACAATAGTGTTTGTTACGGGACGGACAGACAGACAGACAGACAGACAGACAGACAGACAGACAGACGTACAACGGTTATTATGTTGTTTAATAATGATAAAGTAAGTAAGTATGTATATTTTTAATATAACCAGCTGCTTGTTCAGCACTCTGATGAACAAGCATCATCATACATACATCAAGATAAATTAATATGTGAATTACACTCTGACTATAAATATTTTCCTCATTTGATTGTCTGCTTTTGGCAGCGTCCGGTCATTGTCGCGTGAGGAGATCGACGACAACGACGAGATGTCATCATCATCACGATAGGGTCGTCGTTGGCGGTCGAGATGGAATGATGACGGACGAAAGCCAGTCCCCACTTGGTCAACAATGAAGGCAGCGAGGCCGAGGTGTAATCGGACACCACACAGCCAAGGTGTAATAGGACACCTCGCGGCTAAGGTGAAACCAGACACCGCCCGCGCTGCAGGCGGGCGACGACCCGCGGCTCGAAGAGCAATCTGACACTAATTGACGATAGCATGACGTGGGGAGGGGGCGGACCGACGGACGCTGAAGTTCCTACTTAACAGAAGGAAAAGGAGAATACGGGACTTGTACTACTGACGAGCGCGACGTGTGAACAACGGTCGAGCGATCAACAGCGAGAGGAACGACCAGCGGCGGCAGAGTAAAGTCCGTCAGGTTCAGGGACTGACGCGAAGAGCGATCTTATCGAGGTTCCCAAGCGACCACGCGCAAATCCCTGGTTTCTTTGTGCATGATGAAAAGTTATTCGACTCTTGCGCTGTCCCGGACGACCTTCGAAGCAGATTACTCTTGACCTGTCTAGATAATCACGCCAGAACAGTGACAGCCAGAATTCTCATTGACTTGACCCAGAAATCGGTGCCTGCTAAGATACCCTGGCGAGCTGAACACCAAAAGGCGCTAGATACACTTACGCACGATTTGAATAACGCTGTATGTTTGCAGACAATAGACTACGGCAGAGAGTTTGGTCTATCGACTGACGCTTCAGACAAAGCAGTCGGTTGCTGCTTATTCCAAATCCAAGACGATGGAACAGAACGGCCAATATGTTTCGCCAGTTCTAAAATAGATGCTACGCAAGCGCGTTGGTCCACTGTGGAACGCGAAGCGTATGCTGTGATTTTTGCGTTGAAGAAGTTTAGGGATTGGATTTTTATGTCAAGGACCACCCTCTATTCCGATCACAACCCCTTGACTTTCCTAACTGCTTCTACGCCCACAAGTGCTAAACTTGCGAGATGGGCTCTGGCCCTCCAGGACTTCGATATTTCTTTTGAATATCGACCTGGGGCGCTGAATATTCCCGCTGATCTTTTGTCCAGACTGTGATTGAGGAGAAGGCGGACTACCACGTAAGGCACCGCGACAACTGTAAATAATAATTTCTAACTGTGCTGATATTTTGTATTTTCATGGGAACGACGAGGACATGGTCTGGAGGAAATCAATGGAGGGAACGACATCATTCTCAGCCGGGAGGCGAACCAATGACTGGCTTTGTCCTCCCCGGGAAGGGAGGTGTCGCGTGAGGAGATCGACGACAACGACGAGATGTCATCATCATCACGATAGAGTCGTCGTTGGCGGTCGAGATGGAATGATGACGGACGAAAGCCAGTCCCCACTTGGTCAACAATGAAGGCAGCGAGGCCGAGGTGTAATCGGACACCACACAGCCAAGGTGTAATAGGACACCTCGCGGCTAAGGTGAAACCAGACACCGCCCGCGCTGCAGGCGGGCGACGACCCGCGGCTCGAAGAGCAATCTGACACTAATTGACGATAGCATGACGTGGGGAGGGGGCGGACCGACGGACGCTGAAGTTCCTACTTAACAGAAGGAAAAGGAGAATACGGGACTTGTACTACTGACGAGCGCGACGTGTGAAGAGCGGTCGAGCGATCAACAGTGAGAGGAACGACCAGCGGCGGCGGCAGAGTAAAGTCCGTCAGGTTCAGGGACTGACGCGAAGAGCGATCTGTGGTTAGGCTGTACGAAGCAACATTGAGATAGTCCGATTTAATATCTAAACGCTTTAATACTACGTGGAAGCTCCCGTAGAGTTATTGTATATATTTGTTTCTTTAATTAAATTCATTTATTAATTAAACAAAGTTCGTCGTGAATCTTCTATAGAAAAGTTAGGCACGTTAAATAAAAGTGCAAGTAAAAGAACAAGCAGTCGAGGGTCGACATCAACACACGGCAAACACACGACAGGCGACCTTCGATTGCGACAGTCATGGCGTCTGGGGCGCAGACTGTAAATCGCTGGCTTAACTGGGGAGCAACCCGTGAAGGACATGTTTCTGAGAACCGTTGAAAACAGCCGGGTATCGGCCAGACGGCACAGCTCTTCGATCTTTCCTATTTTCATTTTAGTCGTATTGCGTCCTATCAAGCTCTGTTTCAATCCGTGAGTTTTTCGCTGTGTCCGTCTGTTTATGTGTCTATGTCTGTTTTCTATGTGCTATCTATTTGTTTTTCTGTCCACCTGTTAGCAGCTCTATTCTGGTATGTGCAAAGGATGGGGTGGGTACGTCGACAGGGAGGGGCAGGCCCGCAACATGTGCATGTATGCATCTGGCCCCCGTAACGTGTGCAGTGTGCATCTGGCCCCCGTAACACGTGCATGTGTGCATCTGGCCCCCGTAACACGCGCATGTGTGCATCTGGCTAATTGTAAAGCGCCTTTAAAGAGCCCCACTATGGCGTTTAACGTAACAGTCTAATAGATCTAAAGAGGTGCGTCTTAAGATGGCTTGAAAATGTCTCGAGCTGTTTATGATGACATAGTTCGAATGTTTAATGGTAGACCTATACTTTTCCAGAAGGAAACCATCGTTCAATGCAGGAGATAGCACGATCTTCCTCGTCGTCGTACGGAAGCGCGGGACTAACAGCGCTTCATGGGCCGCTGAACACAACGACGCCGTCAATGGCTGGAAACATGAACTTGCGTTAGCTCTTCGGTTAACTCTCCGATTAGCTTCGACTAGCTCCGATTTTCGGTTAGCTCTCCGATTAGCTCCGATTACCGGTTAGGTCTCCGATGTAGTCTGCTCCCACACTTTCATTTCGCTCAAAAAACACAAGACAATACAATGCAATGCAATATGATACAATGCAGACCAATGCAATATAATACAATTCTAAACAATATAGTTCAATATAATACAATATGATGCAAATCATGTAATATAATACAACACAATACAACATGATAGAATATAATACAATATGGAACAATGCAATACAATACAATAAAACACAGTGTGGCACTATGCAATGCAAAACAATATAAGCTTAGTACAACGCAGAGCAATTATTATTATAATATAATAAAATATAATACAGTGCAACAATATATATTTTACAACGACGTTCTCATTCTTATCAAATAAACTGTTTGCACCTCATGAAGAAATATCTAGCCGCGTCTCTCTTACTTTGGAAAAGCCGTTCAAAAGCGAGCCATAGAATGTGACGGATAGGCCACAAGGCTTGACTCTAGGCTTTTTTAAACAAAAACAGCCTTATTTTAAATAACCCATGATAGTTTAAAGCGAAAAGTTAATCTGTGCGATCAAAGTTACAGCCAAAACAATCGTTCCCAGGTTCTTAGCTGCCCTGTTGCATTTTCGAATCACCCGACCAAGCAGATCGACACAGTCAAGGCTGAGCAGGCACTGATAAACTCGGAACTGTTATTCTGAGAGAGCTTGATAAGGTCGCGCCTATTCATTCGTACCTGTAATAGAGGACTTTGAAGTAAATCACCAAATGGCTTTAGTCTCCGATACAATAAAACACTCATGGTGATCGAGTGCATGTGATTATGCTAGGTGGACTGCATACGGAAATGGTCCTCTGGAACACACTGGGGGATGTCTTGGAGGGCCCTGGGTGGACTACAACCCTAACAGAGACAGACGTAGCATCCTCTGGCATGGCTAATTAATATGTGAAGGCAGCACACGTAACGCGAACCAGGCATGCACATTGCACACTAATTAACCTCTTGGTTCTACACATTACACAGATGCTGAGCAATTAAATATTGCTACAATTGCAACAGTGCGCACCTTGAAGGACGTAGACGGGAAGAATGTGCTTGATGCGCGAACCCACTCCACTTGTTTTACCACTATCATCCACACCTTCATCTGCTCCAGAATTGACTACTGTAATTCTCTTTTGATGGGGCTGCCAAAAGTCCGTCTTCCCCCTCCCCTCAGACTGTTTTAAATGCTGCGGCCAGATTAATAGCCCGACTTCCTCGCTGGTCTCATATTTCCTCTTTCATGTTCGATCATCTTCAATTGATCGATATCTGGGTGGCCATTGGCATGGGCAAGCATTACGGGTTTTACCACATCAAGGCCATCTGTGCAACCCTGGGAGAGCAACAATCACAAGTACTACCTGTGTTTCACGTATTTTCGGGATTCGACACAACTTAGGTAACTGAATCGATTATATTCAAAAATTTAAAGCTGATTGATAACATACTAATTTTCATACTCTCTGCATGTACCACAATATGTCAGTAGAAAAACGATGCGATCTTATGAACGGTTTCAAAGTCTAACTTAATATGAAGTAATGGCTATAGCTCTTAACTAATCAGCATAATAGTAATAATAAATGTACATTCATCATTGTTGATCAGTGATTAAAGCGTTGTATTTTTATTTCAAGAATGTTCCGGAAGGAACATGTTCTACCACGCGTGTAATGTCCGACTCGTATTTTGTTAGTTGCTGGCCATATTGGTAATTAAACGTGTTATTTTCGCTAGACATATGATTTTAAAGCTTTAGGTGCAAAATAATCGATCTATAAAATGGCGCATCACTGAGCAAACTTCAGGTAGAATTTTTCAGGAAACAAAATTTTATGTTTTTTCGATATCTGCTTATTTTTGAATGGCATTTATTGGCCATGGCACAGGCTACATAAATCTTCGGCGCTGCTCTAGAATGAATTAACCCGCTTCTAGGGACCGTTTGTATTCGTTGGTAGTTCTCGGAAGATCACCTACAGAAGACGCACAATAGCAGTGGCGGTTTTACTGGGGCGGCTTTGGAGCTGTAGCTGGAGAGTTAGACCTTCGTTTTTCTTAGCCCCCCTCTCCATATACATTTGGGCCGCCCGCAGTTTAACGTTTAATTAGCCATACATTGCCTACAATGTTTGTTGGTTACAAAGCCTCCTAATCTCCATAATGCTAAATTCTCATTAGATCAACTGACTTTTAGCCCCCCCCGGCCCCCCCCACCCCAGTCCAAAAACTCTAGAACCGCCACTGCACAGTAGCCTCCTTTACGCCATTGAAGATGATCGCGATCACTTTGGCAGCTCTTTTGGTGGTTTTCGTTTCCAACCTTGGACCGCCGACTGTTTTTTTTAGGGGGGGGAATTAAATTTAAGCGAGTGATTCCGAAATGCGAGGTAAACAGATACTATATCAGATCTAGGTTTAACGGTAAATTTTCTGTTCCTCCTATTTGATGGCAGTCCTAATTTGCTGAACAGTGTCCCATATTTTTGAAATTTTCTCCCCATATTTATTACAGCCTGTCCCATAATAATATTTGTACAGTGCACTGGGAGCCATGCAGAAATTAATTCAACAGCTTAGTTGAACTAAAATGTTTAGTTTTCCAGAACCAGTTTTCTTTCTTTAAAAAAAATGCGCTAAAACTCACATACGGCAATGTAGAAATTTTTACAGTGCACTGCGAGCGCTGCAGAAATTAATTCAACAGTGCATTTGAACTAAAATGTTTTCCAAAATCTCCAAAAATGCGCTAAAACTCATCTATGGCAACATGGAAATCCAAACCCCCCACTTCAACGGGAATGGAGGGGAGGAAATTGTAGAGGATGGGGAAAGGGAGAGGGGATAAAGGGGTGGGGGAAGGAAGAGTAGGGGAGAAAGGGAGGGAGGGGGATAAGGGGTAGAGGAAAAGGAGGGGAGAGGAGGATAAGGGGGAGGGAAGAGGAGGATAAGGGGGAGGGAAGAGGAGGGGTTTAGGGGAGGATGGGTGGGGCGGGAGGGGGAGGAAGGGAATGGGATGTTGGGAAAGGAGTTTACCGTAGGGGGATTGCTTCCAGCTTACAGGGGGATAGTAGGCCCTGCATAGTAGGGCCTACACAGTACACACATTCTTCTCGCCAAGCTCTTACCTTCAACAGAACTGATCTACTAGTCGACTAGTCAGTCTTGTTGTCAAGACCTTAAACCTTGAGACCAAGACCAAGACTTTAGACCTCAAGACCGAGACCAAGACCCAAAAATCACAATCATATCATATCATATCAAATCATATGCGTCCAGGGGCGCCTCGAGGCGTACGCACTTACGCAAGTGAGTACAGCGCTGAACGGCTAAGAAATAAAAAAAATACAACTAAAAAAGTGATATATTATTAAATTATAACATTATAATTAATAACTTAGGTAAACTAACTGTCTAACACCATCTAGTGAATTAGTAGGCTAAGTACGGTAACTTACTAAGCATAGTAGTACAAGCACGTACGTCAGTGACGTAATTATTTACAGCGGTTCATCAACTGCAAACCAAGCGACAGGATTCCTTTGTCCAGTTCCATGACGTAGCTACAGAATTAGCATCAAGATTAGAAACTGGCGTACGGATGCCTAGAGTGCTTGGCTCGGGCAAGCAGCCTCAGCGTGCAAATGCACCATCACAAAGTGTAGGCCTAGATGAACACTTCAGAATTAATCTGCACAATCCTTTCTGGGATCATCTCGAACAGAAATTCAAACACGTTTGTTGAATGCTCATGATAGAATTCAAGCTTCACATCTACTACCTCAGAATGTCGACTCCATGACACATCCTCATTGGACAAAATTCAAGAAACTTACGAACAGTTTATTTCACTACACAGTTTTGAGTGGAAAGCCTGGGGGTGATAGATAGAGGAACATGAGGAGGAGGATGGAGGACAGGTTGCAATGATGATGGCGGAATGGAGAATCTGCGGAATTCAGAGGGAGATCATTCCAGAGGCGTGGTGCTGTGTTGGATATATTACGGTTGGAGAACTTGAGATAAGTAGCGACTGGAGGTCGAGAAAGACCGACATAGGAGGATGATCGGGTGGAGCGGGTTTCCTAGATGGTGAAGAGATCACGGAGATATTCGGGTTGGGAATATTGTAGGGAGTTGTAGGTTAGTGATAGGACTTTGAAGTGAATTCGCTCTGGAATTTTTAGCCAATGGAGTGATTTGAGGATGGGAGTGGTATGATGACGTTTGGGCGTTCTAGTGACAGCTCTGGCTAATGAGTTTTGAATACGGTGCAAGCGCTTGATTTGGATGGATACAAGGTTGAGGAAGATGGAATTGCAATAATCAAGCTTTCAATGAACAATGGAGGTAACAATGGTGGAGGCAGTTTTAAGGTCAAGCATCGGCCGGATGCGTCGCAGGTCACGACTGTGCATGAAGCAGGAACGCGAGAGGTTGGAGATGCGGTTAGAGAAGGAGAGAAATCTGATGTGGATCAAAAGTAATACGAAGATTGCGGACGGGGGAGTCAGAGATGAAGGTAAGAGAAGACGAGTCAGTAGATAGGTGAATGGAAGGGTCAGGGATTTTCTTGATTTGGTCAGGAAGGCCTATGATCATGAATTCATTTTGGAAGGGTTAAGGCAGAGGAGATTGGATAACATTCAATGTGAGATAAGGTTATCCACGTTGAGTAATTGTTTGATGGAGGTGGAGCTTGAGGAAAAGGATATGTATAGTTGAGTGTTATCAGCGTAAAGATGGTGGTCAACATAGGAGGATTTTATTAGATGGCTTAGAGGTGTGGTATAAAGGATGAAGAGGAGTGGACCCAGGATGGAGCCTTGAGGGACACCACAGGAGAGAGTGAGGGGTTGCGAGCAGTGGCTGTAGGCTTTAACAGAGAAGGATCGGGAAGACAAGTAGGACTGGAACCAGAGTAGGCCTACAGCAGCGCCAGAGACGCCAAAGTTGAAGCCAAACCATGTAGATAGTCGCTTAAGGAGGAGGCATAAAATAAACGTTAAATACACGTTACAATTGGTTCAACTGTCCGACCCGCAAGGGATTTTTAAGAAATTTCCACTGGTGAGGATATTTTGAAAAAATACATTTTTTGTGCCTAATTTTAAGTCAAAATGCACTGAATCAGAGAAGTTGGGAAAAAGGACGTATCATTTGTAGCTAATGCAGAAAGCGCCATAGTGACTCATTATTAATGAGGATTTCAACTTCAAGCCTCAAGGTCAGAATAAAGGTCATATGACCACGTACGCGTTATCTCATGCACTGGCGGCGATCATGCTTGACAGGTTGGAGGACATGGGACACTTTTGGAACTGAGCTGGTCAAAAAAGGGGTAAAAAAATGTTAGCGCTCACGCGCGATAATAATTTATTCACCTTTTTCTGGTATTTTTTCAACATTTCGGAGTACGACTGTATACTGTGTCCCCCACTGCTAAAGGTGGGGTCTTGTCCCCCTGGATACCCCCGGGATCGCCGCCTATGGACTCTCGTGCATGTTGTGCGTACACACAAAAATCCTGGAGGCGCCCCTGTATGCGTCAGTCAGATAGATATACAGTTAGACGGCTACGGTTTATGCTGTTCGGAATTGGAAAAGTTATTAAAAGTAATGAGAGTTAATAAACCAAAGAATAAAATAGAAACGATAAATATACTTTTACCATTTTACAAAATGAAGTCAGTCAGAAAGCTCAACTAGCCTACTGCGCGCTTCTGAATGGATAACTTGAAGGAGTGCTATACTATTATTACACGCAGCCGACTATTTCTGATCTCTGACGGTAATCGCCGCATCGGTTTTATGGCCCTGCAGTTGCTATTGTTTCTGACATTCATGGAGGTCATTGGGTAAAAGAATATAGACTAAAATTATTGACGTAAAGACAGTTGTTGATTCAGACAGTTCTCTACGAGACAAAGAAATTTATTGAATATGGCCCTTCCATCGGTGAACGAACATTTCTATCTGTACTCGACGCCAGTGTTTGAATCACTATTACACAGATTTGCGTTATGGAAGACAATTGAGCGACGTAGCTGAGCCCTTCACGGTTCAACTGACACACAGGTGCTTGATTTGAAGACAATAATTAATAAAAGTTCAGCCAGTAGAACTGGAAGATTCGCAACTTCTGTAAGCTTTCGGTGAAACACGATCGATTTCCAAGAGCGAACACCTGCGAACAAACTTCAGGTTCTATAGAATTTAACACGGAACTCAAATGTTGTTCAATATCTGCTGACTTTTGAATGGCGTTCACCGGCGAAGGTCCATCGGTATCTTCGGCGTTGCTCTAGTATAAATAAACCCACATCTGGGACCGTCTGCATTCATTGGTTGTTCTCGGAAGATCATCTACAGAAGACGAATAGCAGCATACTTGACTCAGTTGAAGATGATCGCAATCACTCTAGCAGCTGTGTTGGTGGTTTTTGGTTCCAGTCTCGGACCGTCGACTGTTTTTGCGGGGAAGAACACCTGCGGATCTACGGCAGATAATGCGACTGCCATTTGCGACCACGTGGCTACTCTTCGAGGGAACCAAGATATTCCGACCTGTGCGGTATAATGACACATTTATTAATGTCAACCAAGATTAATAATCTGAGATCTTAATGCAGACTTTCTGTCCCTCGGTTTTGATGACAGAACCTCGGGATTTCAGCATAACATGCTACGTATTGGAGTTAAGAGCGACAATCAATCAATCACTGATGCCCGGGACATAAAAAGTGGCGCTATAGGTTTCGCTTATATATGAATAGATTGGACTAGGATATATTTGCTCAGACTTTCTCTAGTTTACAACTGATTTCATTAGTTTGATTAGATTGTTAGACTAAACTAAACTAACTTAACGCATAGTCCTGTCTCGGATCAATGACTAACTGACTTCCAACTCACTCCTCAACCCACACAAGTCTGGTTTTACCAAGCGCACTCAACCGAAACCCTACTCGCTTCCCTCTACAATAAACTTGTTTCTCCCATCTCTCATCAACAGGTCTCTTGTCTCTGCCTTCTTGCCATTTCTGCAGACTTCGAGACCATTGATCACAACATCTTACTCCAAAGACTGTCAACCTGGTTCGGTTTCACTGACACTGCTCTCCTCTGGATTCAGTCGTATCTCTTCCCGATCTTTCTCCGTTAAAACATCTGAAACCTCATCTCAATTATGCACTCTCTTCCACAAGGTTCTGTTCTTACTCCACTCAGCCCACTCATCAAATCATCATCAGTCGATCATCACCTATATGCCGACGACACGCAACTATTAATATCTTTCTCTCCAAACAGCTTCTCCTATTCCCATCCTCATGGAACAAACTGCCTAACAACCTGCGACACGAACTCCTCGTCCCCTCTGCCTCTTTTCCGCAAGCGCTTGAAGACCATTCTCTTCGATGGTGGTTTCATGGTGTTAGGTCTGGAACGCCTCTGATGACCCTCAATATAAATCTGCAATTATTGCCATTGCCACTAGGCTTCACTCAACTAACTAGATATTAAAAATTTTCTGTTTTAAAATTCTGTTTCGTGCACCTTTCGTGCTTCTGAATCGTTGCATCGATTTCCTTTCGACTGTTTACGAACTATGACACTTAAATCTCTGCTATTATTATTATTATTATTTTATGTATAACTTGTTTGTTAGCACAGTGCGTTTGCAGGTGGTCTATTAAAGAACATACTTACTTACTTACTTAATTTTATAAAGCCAATTACCCTGAACTACCAGATCATCCTCGTATCTCACTCCTGCCCGCCCAACCAACTGCTGATATTAGGTTATCTAACGGGTCTCACAATGCCCCTCTTATCGGGGATAATATTCTGCAGAATTTTGTAATTTCTCAGTTCCTCTCCCGTCGCTGACCCCTAATCGTCTGTAAGAAGCTCTTGTGTGTGTCACTCCTCCAGCAGGCGTTCCATACAAAATTAAATTTTCAACTAAACAGGAAATCCTATTTGATCGAATCAGTCAGCTGCCTTTTCGTTTCTTCCACTCAAAGTAAAACCCGTTATATTCTTCTGTCTTTTGTCTTCAGGCAGCCTCAGTTTTGTTCTTCAAACTTTTTTCTTAAGCTATCTGATTTCATGCGGGTCACGTGAACAAGTTATGGCCCTGCGCTGATGTTTCAGTTGCGCTTTAGAAATTCTAGAGTTTACGATCACGTTAATATTATATCAATTTAATGTAGATTAGATTTAACATGTCTAGTCTTGATTTATTATCCTTATATTAGATCAGATTATTAGATATATTATTCATTGCTTGGCATTTATGTGTTTCTGAGGATTTCTAATGCTATATGTTAAAGTGCGGGACAATCTCACGGATCACCTTCATTGCACCCAGCGGAAAAGCAACAGATCTGCCAATCTGTACTGGTTGCACAGCTGCAACCGGTACTGAGACTCAAGTGACAAAAGCAGCGTTTTGCGACAACATTCCAGCGGACGACGCCCAGTCTTACCTAAAGAAGGTCTGCTTTGACGTTAATCCCCGGTGCCAAAGAAACATTCAAGTTTACAGGTAAAACCGATTAAAATAATGGCTGTTAACTCATGCAAGACAAATGTATGTGTCTATTTAGCTTTTGTACTAATGCATGGGTGCATTTATGTAAATATGGGTGTACTGTGGATGTATGCATTTATGCATTGCTGCAGCATGAATTGCTTTATTATTTATTGAGGTTAGAATCGGGTTTGAAGTTTCGAGTCATGTCCCAACTGTCCCAGAAACCATTTAGAAACCCTTTAGATAACAATTCTTCTTTAGAATAGTAAACTAGTAGTGTAACAGAGATATGACAGTCGGAAAGTGAATGATTTGCTTTGAGTTGACTTAAAGTACCATTAGTTTTGATTTAGAAGACGCTGTTAGGAACTTTCAAAACTGCGAACAAGAATTTTATGTTTAAACTAAACGAAGTGCTCATCTGATTTTGCATAAATATCGTTTTATCTTGAACCCGGTTCTCGAGAAGATAGTGTTGCATGCTGAAGAACCCGAACCTTAGAGAATATCGAGATACAAAGCACAGCACGTAACAGATGGGTGACTCGTCCGGGATCCCATATATTATACGTTAAGCCTAGAGATACCAAAAGGGGAAACGGGTTCAAGATAAAACGATATTTAGCGAGCTATATTTACTTGCGAAATCTAACTTTACATGAAGATGCAGCGGAAAAACGTCAACCAACGTGGCGACAAAACCAGCAAGTCTCGAAGAGACCTAACTCTCCTGGTTAGAAGTCATCCACAACCGGAGACCAAATTAAGAAATGAAGTAGAGACTGGAAAATACAAAAACACGAGACCTCAACAAGTCAAAGCCTAACTCAAAACTGACGTTAACGTCCACTGAATCTTCTTAAATACCCCTTCGGGTTACAAGCCAAAACCACAATGCGTGTAACCAATGGTATCCTACTATGCACGGTACAACAACACGCAGACATGTAACATGTTTCGGTTGCAGGACCCAGAATTCGGTGGAACTTTCTCCCTGTGTCTGTCCGTTCTTCTCAGTCGCTTTTGTCATTTCGTTCCGTCTTTCGAATTACTTATCCACCATAGGCTGCTTACTTGCTTATCCACCAAGGCTGCCTCCTTCTCTTACGGATCGATCTTCTGGATATTGATCTGATTACGTCTTGGTTTTGATGCGCCACTGGTTAAGGCTTTGTGCATTAGACAATTAAGCGATATTATTATTATTATTATTATTATTATTATTATTATTATTATTATTTGATGCACAAACTAGAGCAACGGATAGATCGCATCGAGTATATATGTGCAAATATATGCGTGTGAGAGTGAGGCAGAGAGAGACAGATATAGAGACAGAGAGACAGAGATAGCGACAGAGACAAAAATACAGAATTCGGATGCAAAGAGAATGAGAGCGAGCGAGCGAGCGAGCGAGCGAGCGAGAGAGAGAGAGAGAGAGAGAGAGAGAGAGAGAGAGAGAGAGAGAGAGAGAGAGAGAGAGAGAGAGAGAGAGAGAGAGAGAGAGAGAGAGAGAGAGAGAGAGAGAGAGAGAGAGAGAGAGAGAGAGAGAGAGAGAGAGAGAGAGATAGAAAGGCATGACATTGTGAACAGAGAGAGACTGAGACAGAAAACGCAGAGACATAGTGAGACGAGAGAGGTAGAGAGAGAGGGAGAGAGAGACAGACAGACAGACAGACAGACAGACAGACAGACTGACAGACAGACAGACAGACAGAAAGAGTTAGACAGATATCAAATCAATCAATCAAAATCTTTTATTGCATCCAAAACGTTACGACACACTGAACTTGTAAACAAGAATTGTTCGTATTCACGTCACTGGAGGCAAAAGGTGACCCTAAAGGGAAGAGT